>JAOPSE010000022.1:9480451-10204850 GCA_029449295.1 Zea luxurians
GGGCAATTCTCCCCTTTAGATGTGCATGATAAGTTAGGGTATGATATCTAAGATGGGTTGCACTTGCTTAGGACCTTGAGTTCCAAGTTTGAGGCATTGCTCTATTTCAACCACATGTGATGATGGGCTTAGCTTGTGTAGTCTTAAGTGAAAACCCTAAGTAACACCTGAGGTGTTACAACCCTCCCCCCTTAAAGGAATCTCGTCCCGAGATTTTAGGTAGAGTCCCTTGGAGGGGTGCCAAGAAGGTGTGCTGGTGCGTTGCTCCAGTCTCTGCTCAGATCTCTCTAGTTAACTGCTCTTCGAATGTCATTCTCTTTGCGACTTCAGAAGGAAGTCCTTTTTAAGTTAAAACCACAACTTATACTATCCTTAACATCTAAGTTTTCTTATATTTGTATTCAAAGGGCAGGTGGGGGTGGGTTTTGGGTTACGTACCGACTCCTTTGGGCAGAAAGTCGGGGAAGCGAGAGCGTAGAAAATCCTCAGTCTCCCATGTAGCTTCTTCTACTGAATGGTGACTCCACTGAACCTTATACATTCTGATCGACTTTGCCCGCGTTGACCTCTCTTTCTGATCCAATACCTTGATGGGGTACTCTTGATAGGACAAGTCTGCTCTATCTCAATGTCTGGTTTAGGTAGCACTTCAGTGGGTAGGCGGACACATTTCCGCAGCTGAGATACATGAAACACATTGTGAACTGCTGACATGTGAGGTGGCAATTCCAATTGATAGGCTACGGGTCCACAACTTGCTTTGATCTCATAGGGTCCAATGTAGCGAGGAGCTAACTTGCCCTTGATCCCAAATCTCTAGACACCCTTGGTGGGTGACACCTTAAGATAAACATGCTCCCCCACTTCAAACTGCAGAGGTTTCCGCCTCTTATCATGATAACTCTTTTGCCTGGCCTGAGCAGCTTCTAAGTTCTTCTTAATGACTCTGACCCTTTCCTCTGCTTCAAGTACCAAGTCTGGTCCAAATATTTCCCTCTCTCCTGCTTGAGACCAATTCAGCGGGGTCCCACACCTTCTCCCATACAAGGCTTCAAAAGGTGCCATCTTCAAACTGGACTGGTAGCTGTTATTATAAGAAAACTCTGCCAAAGAAAGGCACTTGTCCCAATCCTTTCCGTAGTGTAGTACACATGCTCGCAACATGTCTTCGAGGATTTGATTTACTCTCTCTGTCTGACCATCTGTTTGAGGATGGTATGCTGAGCTTCGTATTACATGGGTCCCAAGTGATTCTTGTAGTTGCTCCCAAAAGCGTGCCACAAACTGTGCTCCTCTGTCAGATACAATGGTCTTTGGAATACCATGCAACCGCACTACTTGATCAACATAAATTTCTGCATATTTCTCTGTCTTGTGGGTGGTATGCACTAGTAAGAAATGAGCGGTCTTGGTCAATCTGTCTACAATAACCCAAATGGAATCATGGTGCCTGGAGGTATTGGGCAATCCCACGATAAAATCCATGCAGATGTCTTCCCATTTCCAAGATGGTATGGGAAGGGGTTGCAAAGGGCCTGCTGCCTTCAAATGACTGGCTTTGATTCTCTGGCAGGTATCGCACTCGGATATGTACTTGGCAATTTCCCTCTTCATTCTGGTCCACCAGTATAAGGATCGGAGATCGTGATACATCTTGTTGCTGCCGGGGTGCATGGAGAATTTTGAAAGGTGAGCTTCATCCAATATCTTCTTTCTGAGCTCAGGGTCCTTGGGAACAACCAATCGATCTCCAAACCATAGAATTCCCTTGCTGTCCTGATGGAAGCACTTGTATTTTTCTGCCTTCTGCTTGATCATCTCTTTGATAATCTGAACACCCTGGTCTTCAATCTGGGCCCTGACTATTTGCTCTTGTAATGTGCTCCACCGAGATATAATTTAAATCACCTGAAGAAACCACTTCCAGGTTCAACTTGCACAATTCATCACACAGGGTGGTAACTCTTGCATCCATGCTAATACAATTGCATTGGGCCTTTCTGCTCAAGTCATCTACCACAACATTGGCCTTGCCAGGATGGAAATGCACCTCCAAATCATAGTCCTTGATTAATTCTAACCATCTCCTCTGCCTCATGTTAAGATCTGCTTGAGTGAAAATGTATTTGAGACTCTTATGATCAGTGTAAATGTTACAGTGAGCTCCCATCAAGTAATGTCTCCATATCTTGAGAGCATGAACCACAGCTGCTAACTCCAGATCATGTGTAGGGTAGTTCTGCTAATGGGGCCTGAGTGCTCGAGAGGCATAAACAATTACTCTGTTATCTTGCATTAAGACACATCCCAATCCCGTACCAGAAGCATCGCAATAAACTTCAAAGGGCTTGGTGTTATAAGGTTGAGCCAGCACTGGGGCTGTTGTCAGATGCTGCCTTAGTGTATGAAAGGCTTCTTCCCACTTCTGGCTCCAATTATACTTGACTCCTTTCTTCAACAGTTCAGTCATTGGCTTGGCAATTCTGGAGAAATCCGGAATAAATCGTCGATAATACCCTGCCAAACCCAGAAAACTCCAAATCTGCCTCACTGTAGTCGGGGGCTTCCAATCGATCACCTCTTGTACCTTTTCAGGATCAACAGATATCCCATCCTGAGAAATTGTGTGACCCAAGAATTTAATTTTCTTCAGCCAGAATTCACATTTAGACAATTTGGCATACAACTGATGGTCACGCAGCCTCTGAAGTACAGTATGCAAATGTTTGGTGTGCTCGGCTTCATTCTTGGAATAGACCAGAATATCATCAATGAAAACAACCACGAATTTGTCCAGCTCTGGCATGAATACTGAGTTCATCAGGTACATAAAATAAGCTGGGGCATTGGTCAGCCCAAAAGACATCACAAAAACTCATAAAGCCCATATCTGGTTGAGAAGGCCGTCTTGGGAATATCGCTGGCACGGATCTTGATCTGATGGTAACCCGAGCGAAGATCTATCTTGGAGAACACTTTGGCTCCCACCAACTGATCCAACAAAACATCAATGCGGGGCAGTGGGTATTTGTTCTTGATGGTCACCGCATTGAGAGGGTGGTAATCGACACACATTCTCAGACTTTCATCCTTCTTCTTTACAAACAAGGCTGGACATCCCCAAGGTGAAGTACTTGGGCGAATGAACCCCTTGTCCAACAACTCTTGCAGTTGCTTTTTTAATTTTGCCAATTCCGCGGGAGGCATCCTATAGGGTCTCTTGGAGATAGGAGCAGTCCCGGGTTGCAATTCGATGGCGAACTCAATGTCTCTATCAGGTGGCATCCCTAGCAATTCATCCGGAAAACATCTGGGTAGTCACGGACCACTGGGATCCTTTCCACTGGTGACTCCATCATAGTGAATGCACAAAAACGGGTACAACCCTGATCAGGCAAATATAAAGTAGTCTCGTGTTGGGGGCCTTCGGCTCCCAAGGTCCTCAAAAACACAGTTTAACAATGTTTTCCAAGTGCAAAATAGGCACCTTCGGAACAGGCACCTTCGGAGTCAGGTCGCGAATATACAAGGGCATGTTTAAGACGAGGCTGGAATGAAAAGCGGTCATGACGAAGGATAAGACGATCATGAAGCCATGCGCAGAAAAGCTTCGGCATAACGTCAGAAAAGAGGAACTGACTTAAAGATGAAAAGCCAAATTGGACCTCGAAGAATTACTATAGAGTTGTTGATAAATGTAAAGGGCATCAATGTAATTTTACACGGGCTGCATCCCGTGCCTATAAATAGGTGAACAGTACTCCCGTACTGTTCACGTGGACTGGGCGTGCATCCTTTTGCATCACGACCTGTATTTTTGCCTTACATCAGTCTGAAGGTACATTTGTAATTTGTTTTCATGAATTTAACAATGGAAATGTATTGATGATAACGCTGGTATTATTACTCCCACACTTTACATATATGTTTATTCTGTTTACTCATTTATCAACTTAACGAAGGTCTTTTCTTTCGTAACCTTCGTTATATTATGTTTATATCCTTCGTCCGAAGTTCATTAAACCCTTGAGCTGCTTCAGCGGACGAAGGATATTTAATACTTAACATATTCATGTTGTCTTGTTCTTGATTCATAGCATTTGAGAACAAGCCCCCAACATTGGCGCCCACCTCCGGTGAACTCACTTCCACTTTTTGAGTTTTAAAAATCTTCGGCAAGCATCACCTTCGTCATGCCGCCGAAAAAAGCTTCAGCGACAGGGGCTGCTGCTCTGCAGCCGCTAGATCACAATCAAGATGTCGTTTCACTTAGGGAGGCCCGAAACCAGAAGAGAAAGGCCACTAGTCCGGCGCCTCCGGAAGACGAATTGGATCAAGAAATCCAAAATTTGGAAATGCTAAATCAACAGGTCCAACGCAACTAGGAGAAGATGGCTCGTCTAGCTGATCTTCAAAGGCAGATAGACGAAGCCTCTGAAGAGCTTCGACATCTTGCTCAGGATGACCAGAACCAAAGGCCCCCGCGCAGAGAGCTTCATCAAGAGAGTTTCTACAACGAGGATGACTGGTATGAAGATTTCCATCACGGAAATTTTGCTTTTGATGATGCTTCTCCCTTGTCAACAGAACTGCAGGCTGTTCCTTGGCCACATTCTTACAAGCCACCTCAGCTCCCCATGTACGACGGTCATTCAGACCCGAAACAATTCTTGAGCTACGAAGCAACTATATCTTCGTACGGTGGCAACACGGCGGTCATGGCAAAGTCCTTCGACATGGCTGTCAGAAGCGTCGCACAAACTTGGTACTCTTCCCTTAGGCCAGGGACAATCACCTCATGGCAAAAGTTGAAGGACATGCTGATAACCAGCTTCCAAGGTTTTCAGACGAAGCCAGTTATTGCTCAAGCTTTATTCCAGTGCACCCAGGATCATGAAGAATATCTTCAGGCATATGTCCGAAGGTTCCTGCGTCTGAGGGCGCAGGCACCAACAGTGCCCAATGAAATTGTCATTGAGGCCATGATCAAGGGGCTTCGGCCAGGACCTGCAGCTCAGTACTTTGCCAGGAAGCCTCCTCAAACTCTGGAGAAGCTGCTCCAGAAGATGGACGAGTACATCCGAGCTGACAATGATTTTCACCAAAGAAGGGAGGAAGCCCTCAGGTTCTCTGAAATGACTAGGGGCTTCGGAGGAAGATTTTATCCAAGGCACGTCAGGTCAATTCACAATTCTACTCAAAATGATGACAAAGCGAGTCAACAGCTAAGGCCACAGTGCTCCTCCCAAGCTTCGGGGCAGCAGCAAAGCTCCTTCCGGCCGCCGTGCCAAGGGGCAGAGGCGCCAGGGGCTTCGGGGGCAGATTTGGGGATCAACCAAGAAAAATATACTGCCTATTCTGTGGTGAAGGTAAGGGCCACACCACCAGAATGTGTCACATTACCATCCAGAAGCAAAAGGAGCTAGCAGAAGCCGCTGCACAACAGAATCAGCCGAAGCAGGTCCTGCATACTGCTTCGTACCATTCGCCTTACATTCCAGAATATGTAGGCAACCACCCTGCAGCTTCTGTTGCTTCGGCAAGTCAACCCCAAGCATCTTGGCAACAGCCTCCACCGCCGCCACCGATGCAGCCAGGGCTCCAGCTAGAAGGGAGTCATCACAATCAGAGGGATTTCAGAGAGGTCTCCGAAGCTCGCACAGTCAATAGCACTGTGCCAGAGTCGAAGCACATTTACTGACAAATATCCTACCTCAACAGCAGTTTTTTTCGCATTTTTACATTCGGTATTACTTTTTTGTTGATAAGGAACAATTATGGGAAGTTCAAGTGTCCTTTATCATTTTTTAATTCCTTGTAACACTTTCGTCTTCCACTTTAATAAATGTGTCTTTTTTATAGGCTTGAATCGTTGAAGCATACGAATTTATGGTGGCATGAAGGACCTTTGTATTCTCAAAATTTTGTTTTAATAGACACAGAGCAAGTTGTTCGAAACAGTAAAAAGTCGTTCCTAAGAGAGCGCAGTGTAAGTTTTCTGAGCCTACAGCGAAAAGTCAGCGCTGATTCCGCCGAAAGTAAAAGGCGAAGAAGCTCCTAAGGGAGGCTTACAGCGAAAAATAAACGCTGATTCCGCTGAAAGTAAAAGGCGAAGAAGCTCCTAAGGGAGGCTTACAGCGAAAAATAAACGCTGATTCCGCTGAAAGTAAAAGGCGAAGAAGCTCCTAAGGGAGGCTTACAGCGAAAAGTCAACGCTGATATAAAAAGTGTGTGTGCTCTATTACAGAGATATGTATCTGTGGCACAAATGTCATTTTGCATAACATAACATCATCACATCATTCTGCATAACATAAGCATCATACAGCATATTGCATGTGGAACAAGAAGGGGATATAGTATTGACCTTCGGAGAATAATTCGGAAAAGAGGCAACAAAAACTTCATTAGAGAGGCAAGCCGAGAAGAAGTGTAGCTTCATTAGAGAGGCAACAAAAACTTTTCTATAGCTTCGGAGAATATTTCACGAAGCTTGGATAATCTTCACCACGAACGTATGCAACTTCTGGTGATATAAAATTTTCTTCACGAAGCATGAAAAGAAGGGAAGGTGTTTTTTCGCCGAAGGCTCAAAAAACGGTATGTACGCAAGATTTCATGCATCGTAAAGAGTTAAAACTGTACATGGATTATATATTACATTCAAAGTTACAATATATTACATATGTTACGTTCCAAATGTTTTTACAGTAGCATTTAATCCTCTTTAAGAACTATTTCTGCAGCTTCGTTCAGTAGCTGGTCAACAACCTTGTCCATAATGGCTTCGGCCATCTTTCTAATTTCATCATCCCCTTTCGGGTGGGGGCCCGGAGATGCCTCAGCAGGTTCTGAGCGAAGAGAAGATACGGCTATATTACTATTACAAACTGTGAATGAAGTCTGGAATCAAAGTTACAACACAATGAAAATCACTAATTAATACCTATTTGCCCTTCGGGCTCTGTACTTTTTTCGGCAGCCGCCGCTACTTTTCTGGCATCATGGATGCCTTTTTCGCTTTTTTGAATAATTTCTCGCGTCATTTCTCTACCGCCGTTGTCCCAGATATCAGTGAAAAATTTTCCGTCGATCATGCTTGCTTCGGCTGAGGGGTCTTTAATGTCTTCGGAGGACAAAGTAGCTTAGGATTGCGCTAAAGATTTTACATGCTCACAACCTTTCTTCTCCAAAACAGTAGCAATTCCTCTAGCACCCGAAAAGCACATATGTCTCCGCGGCTATTCAGGATTTCTTCGAAGGCCTCAGCTTTGTTACTAATCCATTCCATCGGACCTTCGGGATTGCCCCTTGAGAAATTCTCTTCACTAGAAAATGCGCCAACATTAGCGAAGCTGGATTTTATCTTCTTAACGCACTCTATAGACTTAACATAGCATTTTCTTTGAGAAGCACGAAGCTCTTTAACATTAACTTCCATGTGATCTGCCCATTGTTCACTTAACTCTCGTTTTGTTTCTTCAAGAATACGTTCTTCTTTGACTCGGGCTAGTTGTTTACGAAGATCTTTAATCTCACGCCTCTGAGCTTCGGCTTGATTTTTAGAGTTAGCTTCGTTCTCCTTCGTTTTTTCCACTAATGTAAGCAGAATTCTGTCTTTCTCCAAGGCTTCGTTTCGTAGTCTGATAACCTCTGCTCGAAGGTTGTTGAGAGCAATGGTGCAGCTCTCGTCTTTAGCATTCTTTTGTGCCCTTAGGGCATTGCTAAGAATTAAGCCCTATTCAAAAAGAGTGAATGGATTAACACAACAGTAAAGGATTCATTCAAAATCCACAAAATTCAAAATTTACAATCTTCGTACCTTTAGACTGTTATATGCAAGACTATCCGCAAGATCCTCCTTCGTCATGGCGCAAAGGCCAGCTTCAAGCTTCGGGAATCCCATGCTTCTTGCCATTTTCTCGGCACACGGATAATTCTTTATTGTCTGGGAGGCAATATAAGAAGTCTTCGTTTTGTCCCGTTGAACACTACGGCCCCCTTCGGATATTTCAGTTCTCGGGCATAGTGATTGGCTTCAAAAGTCTCTTCTTCAGATAGTTTCTTCCCCGAAGCATGTCGCACAATATAATCATGTATTTTGGAGGATGCTTCGGGGGTGGCAGTACCAATTTCCCCAATCAGAATCGGTTCTATTATTTTTTCGACCTCAAAAGGCTGTATCTTGGTGGATTCCGAAGGCCCAGCTTCAGTTTCAGATTGCTGCTTCGAATTTCAGCAGCAAAGGCTTCAATAGACACCTCAATAATTTTCTTTGGAGCTGTGCTTGAAGATTTAATTGTCTCCAAGACATCCAGCACATTTACCATTCTTTTTCTTTTCGGGGTTGCCGATGGCCCCTTCTGGCTTTTAGCCGTCTCAACTTTTGTTAAAGGGCTTATAATATCTGGTGTTTCTCTTTCTTCAGATTTCTCCTTTCTTATTGCTGTGCCTCGGCCATTTCTTCGGATTTTAGCGCTGTAGTTGGTTCTCTGGCTTCGGTGGCCGAGAGAGGCCTCGCCAATAAACTCGGGCACTTGGCCGGCTCAATGCAGCGTGGAGGGTGTGTGGACACTTTTACCTTCTTCCTCTTCGGTGTTGGTTCCCTGGGAGCAGCCGAAGTAGTGTCCTTTGTAGGATCAGTATTTTTTCTCTTTTGACATTGTATTGGAAAATAGTAGTCGGGATAGATAAACCCAATAGCATCAAATACTCGGTAGAGCCTCTTATTCTTTCGGCCTCCGAAAGCCGCGGATAATGCGGTGTTTTCAGCCTTTGAATAGGTCCCAAGCAATTCGTCACTTACATTTTCAATACTTTTCAACCAATCATCATCCGGCTCAACAAATTTATCTCCGTACTTGAATGTATACTTCAGTCTAATTAGTCCACCCTCGTCAGCTTCTTTGACGGTCTCCTTCGGCATTTCCCAGTCATCTACAAGTGGCCACACTCTGAAGGCAATGTGCTCTTGCATTAAATCCCTGGTCCCAATAAAAGAACAGATTACGCCGAAGGCCCTCTGGCATTCTTCAGCTGCTTCGTCCATTTCTACCTTTGGTTTCTGAAGTCCGAAAGCGCTGCCAGATAGGGCGCATGATGATATCCTTGATATCTTCCCAAACCGTCACATCATTCTTCACATAGAACCATTCCTTCATCCATTCCCCGGGCCATCTCTTCCGAAAGGTTGGCACGGACAGCTCGACCCGGAGCGGGCACCGAAGCTATAACAACCAAAATTATTATGATATTGTTCCTTACCCCACGGTTTCGTCTCATATACTAGCTCGTGTATATTGCAAAAGCTTTTAGCACTTGGCTCCAAACCCTGGCTCCTCACGGCCCAGACGAAGATTCCCAATCTTATCACTGCTTCAGGGGTAAGTTGATGAAGGTAAATTTGATATATTTTCAGAACTTCTACTACAAACTTGTTCAGGGGGAATCGTAGTCTAGCCTTTAAAAAGCTTCGGAAGATCACAACCTCATTATCTTCGGGGGTCGGCGTAGTTTTTTCTCCGTCATCCGCCCTCGCGATGGATATATTTCGGAAGTACCTCCCCCTCATGTTTTCAAGGTGACTCTGCTTTATAGTTGATTTTCCGAAGTTTTGAGTGACTAGGCCGCCACGGGCGATCTTCGGAATCCTCTCCACCACTATCCACATCATAGCTATCACTGTCGCCAGTATCTTCAGATAAACCTCCAAGGTTTCCTTGACAATCTTTTCAGTATTGGTCTTCGACATTGACTCAAGAAAACCTAGGTGCATCTCCTCCGAAAGGCTTAGCTTCGAAGCACCAGCAGCTGTCTTATCTTAGACATTTTCGCGAATGCTGGCAAACTAGACTTGAAGCCGAAGCTTAAAAATTTAAGACCGAGCAAATGCTGTCGCGCACAGGCTAAGAGCAGGGTGCGCAGGTTGAAAGCTGGTGAGTAAAAAGCAGGTGGCAAAAGGGCGTGTCAAATAAACTCGCGGAGAGCTTGTATTTATACACCCAGTATGTCGAAAACTGGAGGGCCCCGCTCGTCAATGACTGTTGCTATTCTAGCAAAAGGAAGGTGTTTTTACGGACCTTCGGCTTAAAGCCTTCGTCCATGTCGCAATAAATTTATCTTTACAATAAATTGATATTGCGAGGGGCTACTGTTGGGGGCCTTCGGCTCCCGAAGGTCCTCAAAAACACAGTTTAACAATGTTTTCCAAGTGCAAAATGTGAACAGGCACCTTCGGAACAGGCACCTTCGGAGTCAGGTCGCGAATATACAAGGGCATGTTAAGACGAGGCTGGAATGAAATGCGGTCATGACGAAGGATAAGACGATCATGAAGCCATGCGCAGAAAAGCTTTGGCAAAACGGCAGAAAAGAGGAACCGACTTAAAGATGAAAAGCCAAATTGGACCTCGAAGAATTACTATAGAGTTGTTGATAAATGTAAAGGGCATCAATGTAATTTTACACGGGCAGCGTCCCGTGCCTATAAATAGGTGAACAGTACTCCCGTACTGTTCACGTGGACTGGGCGTGCATCCTTTTGCATCACGACCTGTATTTTTGCCTTACATCAGTCTGAAGGTACATTTGTAATTTGTTTTCATGAATTTAACAATGGAAATGTATTGATGATAACACTGGTATTATTACTCCCACACTTTACATATATGTTTATTCTGTTTACTCATTTATCAACTTAACGAAGGTCTTTTCTTTCGTAACCTTCGTTATATTATGTTTATATCCTTCGTCCAAAGTTCATTAAACCCTTGAGCTGCTTCAGCGGACGAAGGATTTTAATACTTAACATATTCGTGTTGTCTTGTTCTTGATTCATAGCATTTGAGAACAAGCCCCCAACATCTCGCCGTAAGCAGGGGAGTGAATCTCAATGGCCCTTGCTGCAATATCCAATACTGCCTGATGCCTGGATAACCAATCGGTTCCCAATATAATATCCATGCTATCCAGTCCTAAGATGAGAAGGGTGGTTCTAATCACAAGACTACCAATTTTATAGGCACTTGCCTGTTGATTTGGTAGGTGGCAACCCTGCCTCCTGGTGCTGAAATTGTAATACCCCCATCGGTGTGGTGAAAGGTAATTGGCACTTGGCACTAAATTTGGCACTGATAAACTGTGTGATGCACCAGAATCAAAAAGAACAATAGCAGGATAATTCAAAACTGTAAAGATACCAGTCATGACGGGTGCTCCCTCTGGAATATCAGCCATGGTGGTGAAGTTCAGCCTGCCTTGCCTCACTTGCACCTTCTGCCTCTTGCCTTGGTTCTGATTAACATTCTGCCCTGCCTCTGCTGGTTTCTAGGGCAATTCTTGGCATAATGTCTGGTGTTGCCACATGTGAAACACCTGTTGTCATTTGCCTGGCGATATTGCTGCTGCTGCTGATTGTTCCTCTGAGCTGGAAACTGGGTATGGTTGGGTGCCTGCTGCTGTTGCTGTGGTCGGATCACCCATCGCCCTTGCTGTTGCTGAGGTCCCCTGTTCTGAGTGTCAGACACAATCCTGAAACGCTGTGGCTGAGCTGAAGGTCCTGCCACAGGGGTCTTCCTCTTCTTTTCTGCCTGACGAGCTGTGATACAGTCCTCCTGAGAAATGGCCATGTTGACTAACTCATTATAGCTGTTGGCCCTGACGGTGTTGAGACGGTCACGGAGCTTAGTGCTGAGCCCCCTCCTGAACCTGTCCCTCTTCTTCTCGTCCATATCTGCATGATACCCAGCATACTGGCACAGGTCATTAAAGGCCTGAGCATACTGTAACACTGTCCTGTTTCCCTGAGTGAGTGCAGAAACTCGTTGAGCTTTCGGTCCATAATACCGGCTGGTATATGGTGCCCCCTGAAAGCTGCCTTGAACTCTCTCCATTCCACCTCTCGGTCATCTGGCTGCATAGCAAGAAAATGGTCCCACCAAGTCCTTGCGGGTCCGCGAAGCTGCTGGGTGGCGAACCTGACTTTAGTGACCTCTGAGCAAATTCCATGGAGTAGCGGGAATTTGGATTCCACTACTCTCAGCCATACATCCGCATCAAGTGGGTCCTCTGCCCTGGTGAACAATGGTGGCTGGGTACTGAGGAATTCCTGGTAGGTGGCTGCCGCGGGGTGACGCTGATGATCACCACCACCATAGTGCTGAGGTGGCGGCTGACGCTGAGCTAGCTTCCTCAAGATCTCATTCTGCTGGGCCATTAGCTCCTGCAGAGTAGGAGGCGGTGGCGGCGGTGGAGGAACGCGCTCATTTTGACCACGACGCGCTCTCCCAGCCATCTGAAAAAAATCACATATATTCTCAATAATACATCTTTAAGGTTCAAGGTTCAATTGCGACGAAGGAGTCAAAAGGCGAAATTGATAGATTCTTGCATAAACATAAAGATTTCACAAGGCATAATGTTGGGGGCCTTCGGCTCCCGAAGGTCCTCAAAAACATAGTTTGACAATATTTTCCAAGTGTAATATGTGAACAGGCACCTTCGGAACAGGCAACTTCGGAGTTAGGTCACGAATATACAAGAGCATGGTTAAGACGAAGCTTGACTGGAATGAAAAACGATCATGACGAAGGATAAGACGATCACGAAGCTATGTGCAGAAAGGCTTCGGCACAATAACAGAAAAGAGGAACCGACTTAAAGATGAAAAGCCAAATTGGACCTCGAAGAATTACTATAGTTATTGATAAATGTAAAGGGCATCAATGTAATTTTACACGGGCTGCGTCCGTGCCTATAAATAGGTGAACAGTACTCCGTACTGTTCACGCTGACTTGGCATACGCTTTTTCGCATCACGTTTGTACCTTTACTTTACATCAATCTGAAGCTACATTTGTAATTCGTTTTTATGAATTTAATAATGGAAATATATCGATGATAATGCTGGTATTATTATTCGCACATTATATATAGTTGCTCTGTTTAACCATTTATCAACCTAACGAAGGTCTTTTCTTTCGTAACCTTCGTCTGAGATTCATTATACCCGAAGGGATATACTGTTTCTAAGGACGAAGGAGTTCGACATTTAACACTTTTATGTTTGTCTTGTTCTTAATTCATAGCATTTGAGAATAAGCCCCCAACATTGGCGTCCACCTCCGGTGAACTCACTTCCACTTTTTGGGTTTTGAAAACCTTCGGCAAGCGTCATCTTCGTCATGCCGCTGAAAAAAGCTTCAACGACAGGGGCTGCCACTCTGTAGCCGCTGGAGCCCAATCAGGATGTCGTCTCTCTTAGGGAGGCCCAAAGCCAGAAGAGGAAGGCCATCAGTCCAACGCCTCCGGAAGACGACTTGGACCAAGAAATACAAAAAATGGAGATGCTTCCATCAACAGGTTCAACGGAAGAAGGAGAAGATGGCTCGTCTAGCTTGATCTTCAAAAGCAGATAGATGAAGCCTCTGAAGAGCTTCGACACCTCGCTCAAGATGACCAGAATCAAAGGCCCCCGCGCAGAGAGCTTCATCAAGAGGGTTTCTACAACGAGGATGACTGGTATGAAGATTTCCATCATGGAAATTTTGCTTTTGATGACACTTCTCCCCTGTCAACAGAACTGCAGGCTACACCTTGGCCACAGTCTTATAAGCCACCTCAGCTCCCTTTGTATGACGGTCATTCAGACCCGAAGCAATTCTTGATGAGCTATGAGGCAACTATATCTTCGTATGGTGGCAACACAGCGGTCATGGCAAAGTCCTTCGTCATGGCTGTCAGGAGCGTTGCACAAACCTGGTACTCCTCCCTTAGGCCAGGAACAATCACCTCATGGCAAAAGCTGAAGGATATGTTGATAACCAGCTTTCCAAGGTTTTCAGACGAAGCCAGTCACTGCTCAAGCTTTATTTCCAGTGCACCCAGGATCACGAAGAGTACCTTCAGGCATATGTCCGAAGGTTTCTACGTCTGAGGGCACAGGCACCAACAGTGCCTAATGAAATTGTCATTGAGGCCATGATTAAGGGGCTTCAGCTAGGACCTTTAGCTCAGTACTTTTGCCAGGAAATCTCCTCAAACTTTGGAGAAGCTGCTCCAGAAGATGGACGAGTATATTTGAGCTGACAATGATTTTCGCCAAAGAAGGGAGGAAGCTCTCAGGTTTTCTGAAATGACCAGGGGCTTTGGAGGAAGGTTTTATCCGAGGCATGTCAGGTCAATTCACAATTCTACTCAAAATGATGACAAAGGGAGTCAGCAGCAAAGGTCACAGTATTCCTCGCAAGCTTCGGGGCAACAGCAAGCTTCGGGGCAACAGCAAAGCTCTTTTTCGGCCTCCAGCGCCAAGAGGCAGAGACGCCAGGGGCTTCGGGGGAAGGATTTGGAGATCAACCAAGAAAAATTTACTGCTTATTCTGCGGTGAAGGCAAGGGCCATACCACCAGAATGTGTCATGTTACCATTTAAAAGCAAAAGGAGCTAGCAGAGGCTGCAGCACAACAGAGCCAGCCGAAGCAGGTTATGCATACTGCTTCGTATCATTCGCCTTACATTCCAGAATATGTAGGCAATCACCCTGCAGCCTCCGTTGCTTCGGCAAGCCAACCCCAAGCTTCCTGGCAACAGCTTCCACCGCCACCACCAATACAACGAGCTCCGCAGCTAGAAGGGAGCCAACACTCTCACCCCCCAGAGGGACTTCAGAGAAGAATCCGAAGCTCGCATAGTCAATAGCACTGTGCCAGAGTCGAAGCACATTTACTGACAAAATATCCTACTCCCACAGCAGTTTTTTATGCTTTCACGTTCAGTTTTATTTTTCTTCGCAGTAAAGAACCAATTATGGGGAGTTTAAGTGTTTTTATTGTTTTTCAAATCCTTGTAACAGTTTACCGTATTATCATAATGAAAATATATCTCCTCCAAAGGCTTGAGTTACCGAAGCACAAGAATTTATGGAGGCACGGAGAACCTTCATATTATCGAAAACTTGTTCTAAGGAATGAGCCGTAACTTTTTTGAAGTAACAAAAAGTCGTTCCTAAGGGAGCGTAGTGTAAGTTTTCTGCTCGAAAGTCGTTCCAAAGGGAATGCAGAGCTTACAGCGAAAAATAAACGCTGATTCCGCTGAAAGTAAAGGCGAAGAAGCTCCTAAGGGAGGCTTACAGCGAAAAATAAACGCTGATTCCGCTGAAAGTAAAAGGCGAAAGAAGCTCCTAAGGGAGGCTTACAGCGAAAAATAAACGCTGATTCCGCTGAAGTAAAAGCGAAGAAGCTCCTAAGGGAGGCTTACAGCGAAAAGTCAACGTTGAGATAAAAAGATTGTGTGCTCTATGGCAGGGATATGTGTATTTTTCAGCATAAATGTTATTTTGCATAACATAACATCATTACATCATTTTGCGTAACATAAGCATCATCCATCATTTAGCATGGAGAACAGGAAGGGGACACAGCATTGATCTTCGAAGAATGTTTTGAAAAAAGAGAAAATCGTGCCAAGGCACAAGATAAATTGAGAAGAAGTGTAGCTTCATTTGAGAGGCAACATAAGACTTTTTTATGGATTCAAAGAATGTTTTCATGAAGTTTGGAGATTCTTCATCAAAGAAATATGGCAATTTTTGTGACACATAAAAGATTTTCTTTACGAAGCATGAAAAGAAGGGAAGGTGTTTTTTTCGCCGAAGGCTCAAAAAGCGGTATGTATGAAAAAATTTCATGCATCGTAAAGAATTGAACCGTAAATAGATTATATATTACATTCAAGTTACAAAGTTTTACACTTGTCATGTTCCAAGCATTTTACAATAGCATTTAATCTTCCCTAAGAACTACTTCTGCAGCTTCGTTTAGCAGCTGATTGACAACTTCGTCCATGATGGCTTCGGCCATTTGTCTAATTTCGTCGTCTCCCTTCGGGGGAGGGTCCCGCAGATGCCTCAGCGGGTTCTGAGGGAGGAGAGGACACGGCTATATTACTATTACAAACTACGAATAAAGTTCAAAATCAAAAATTACAACAAAATAAAATCACTAATTAATACCTATTTGCCCTTCGGGCCCTGTGTTTTTTTCAGCAGCTCTCGCTACCTCCCTTGCATCATGGATGCCTTTTTGACTTCTCTGAATGATCTCTTGAGCCATTTTTCGGCCGCCATTGTCCCAAATGTCAGTGAAAAAATTTTCCACCAACCTGGCTTGCTTCGGCTGAAGGGTCTTTGATATCTTCAGAGGACAAAGTAGCTTCAGACTGCGCCAAAGATTTCACATGCTCGCACCCTTTCTTCTCTAAAATGGTAACAATTCCCCTGGCGCCCGAAAAGCACAAAATGTCCCCGCGACTATTCAAGATTTCGTCGAAGACATCAGCTTCGCGACTAATCCATTCAATCGGGCCTTCTGGATTTCCTCTTGTGAAATTTCTTCACTAGAGAACGCGGCCAACGCTGGCGAAGCTGGATTTATTTTCTTAACACATTCTATGGATTTATCGTAGCACCTCTTCTTCGAAGCACGAAGCTCTTTAACATTTACTTCCAAATGATCTGCCCATTGATCGCTTAATTCTCGTTTTGTTTCTTCAAGAATGCGTTCTTCTTTGGCTCGGGCTAGTTGTTTACGAAGATCTTCGATTTCACGCTTCTGAGCTTCGGCTTGAGTTTTAGAGTTAGCTTCGTCTTCCTTCATTTTTTCCACTAATGTAAGCAGAATTTTGTCCTTCTCCAAGGCTTCGTTTCTTAGCCTGATAACCTCTGTTCGAAGGTTGTTAAGAGCAATGGTGCAGCTCTCATCTTTGGCATTCTTCTGAGCCCTTAAGGCATTGCTGAGTATTAAGCCCTATTCAAAAGAATGAATGAGTTAACATAAGAGCAAAAAAACTAATTCAAAATTCATAAACTTCAAAATTAACAATTTTTGTACCTTCAGACTATTGTATGCCAGGCTATCCGCAAGATCGTCCTTCGTCATGGCGCAAAGGCCAGCTTCGAGTTTCGGGAACCCCATGCTTCTAGCCATCTCCCGGCACACGGATAATTCTTTATTGTCTGGGAGACAGTACAGGAAATCATCTTCGTTTTGTCCCATTGAACACTACGGCCCCCCTCGAATACTTCAGTTCTCGGGCATAGTGATTGGCTTCAAAAATCTCTTCTTCAGATAGTTTGTTCCCCGAAGCATGTCGCACAATATAATCATGTATTTTGGAAGATGCTTCGGGGGTGGCAATGCCAATTTCCTCGGTCAGAATCGGCTCAGTTATTTTTGCTTTTTCAGTTTCTAAACTTGCCTTTGACATTTTTTCGACCTCCAAAGGTTGTATCTTGGTGGATTCCGAAGGCCCAGCTTCAGTTTCAAATTGCTGCTTCGAAAGTTTCAAGCAACAAAGGCTTCTAGTAGACACTTCAACAGTTTTCTTTAGAGTTGTGCTTGAAGATTTAATTGTCTCCAAAACATCCAGCACATTAACCATCCTTTTTTCTTTTTGGGGTCGCTGCTGGCCCCTTCTGGCTTTTAGCTACCTCAACTTTTGATGAAGGACTTAAAACATCTAGTGTTTTTCTTTCTTCAGTTCTCTTCTTCTCCTGTCTTTATTGCTGGTGCTTCGGCCATTTCTTCGGATTTTGGCGCTGGAGTTGGTTCTCTGGCTTCGGTGGCCGAAGAGGCCTCGCCAATAAACTCGGGCACTGTGGCCGGCTCAATACAGCGTGGAGGGTGTGTGAACACTTTTACCTTCTTCCTCTTCGGCGCTGGCTCCCCGGGAGCAGCCGAAGCAGTGTCCTTTGCAGGAGAAGTATTTTTTTCTCTTTTGACCTCGCATTGGATAATAGTAGTCGGGATAGATAAACCCAATTGCATCAAATACTCGGTTGAGTCTCTTCTTCTTTCAACCTCCGAAAGCTGCTGATAATGCAGTGTTTTCGGCCTTTGAGTACGCCCCAAGCAATTCATCACTTACATTCTCAATGCTTTTCAGCCAATCATCATCCGGTTCAACAACACTTATCTCCATACTTGAATGTGTATTTCAGCCTAATTAGTCCACCCTCGTCAGTTTCTTTAATGGTCTCCTTCGGCATTTCCCAGTTATCTACAAGTGGCCACACTCTGAAGGCAATGTGCTCTTGCATTAAATCCCTGGTCCCAATAAAAGAACAGACTACGCCGAAGGCCCTCTGACATTCTTCAGCTGCTTCGTCCATTTCTACCTTTGGTTTCCGGAGTCCGAAGCGCTGCCAGATAGGGCGCATGATGATATCTTTGATATCTTCCCGAACCTTCAAATCGTTCTCACATAGAACCATTCCTTCATCCATTCCCCGGGCCATCTCTTCTGAAAGGTTGGCACGGGACAGCTTGACCCAGAGCGGGCACCGAAGCTATAGCAACCAAAATTATTATGATATTGCTCCTTACCCCCAGGGTTTCGTCTCATATACTAGCTCGTGTATATTGCAAAAGCTTTTTGCACTTGGCTCCAGGCCACTGTCTCCTCATGGCCCCAAACGAAGATTCCCAATCTTATCACTGTCTCAGGGGTAAGTTGATGAAGGTAAATTTGATATATTTTCAGAACTTCTACCACAAACCTGCTTAGAGGGAATCGTAGCC
Organism: Zea luxurians; assembly: GCA_029449295.1. NCBI lineage: Eukaryota > Viridiplantae > Streptophyta > Magnoliopsida > Poales > Poaceae > Zea > Zea luxurians. The sequence goes on from JAOPSE010000022.1 coordinate 9,499,024, forward strand.
CAGCCTTTAAAAAGCTTCGGAAGATCACGACTTCATTATCTTCGGGGGTCGGCGTAGTTTTTTCTCTGTCATCTGCCCTCACGATGGATATATCTCGGAAATATCTCCCCCTCATATTTTCAAGGTGACTCTGCTTTATAGTTGATTTTTCGAAGTTTGAGTGACTAGGCCGCCACGGGCGATCTTCGGAATCCTCTCCACCACTATCCACATCATAACTATCACTGTCGCCAGTATCTTCAGACAAACCCTCCAAAGTTTCCTTGACAAGCTTTTCCGTATTGGTCTTTGACATTGACTCAAGAAAACCCAGGTGCATTTGCTCAGAAAGGCTTAGCTTCGAAGCACCAGCAACTATCTTATCCTCAGACATTTTCGCGAATGCTGGCAAACCAGACTTGAAACCGAAGCTTAAAAATTTAAGACCGGGCAAAGGCTGTCACGCGCAGGCTAAAAGCTGGGTGAGTAAAAAGCAGGTGGCAAAAGGGCGTGCCAAATAAACTCTTGGTGAGCTTGTATTTATACACCCAGTATGTCGAAAACTGGAGGGCCCCCGCTTGTCAATGACTGTTGCTATTCTAGCAAAAGGAAGGTGTTTTTTCGGACCTTCGGCTTAAAGCCTTCGTCATGTCACAATATGAATTAATCTTTACAATAAATTGATATTGCGAGGGGCTACTGTTGGGGGCCTTCGGCTACCCGAAGGTCCTCAAAAACATAGTTTGACAATATTTTCCAAGTGTAATATGTGAACAGGCACCTTCGGAACAGGCAGCTTCGGAGTCAGGTCGCGAATATACAAGAGCATGGTTAAGACGAAGCTTGACTGGAATGAAAAAACGATCATGACGAAGGATAAGACGATCACGAAGCTATGTGCAGAAAGGCTTCGGCACAATAACAGAAAAGAGGAACCGACTTAAAGATGAAAAAGCCAAATTGGACCTCGAAGAATTACTATAGTTATTGATAAATGTAAAGGGCATCAATGTAATTTTACACGAGCTGGCGTCCCGTGCCTATAAATAGGTGAACAGTACTCCCATACTGTTCACGCTGACTTGGCATAACGCTTTTTTCGCATCACGTTTGTACCTTTACTTTACATCAATCTGAAGGTACATTTGTAATTCATTTTTATGAATTTAATAATGGAAATATATCGATGATAATGCTGGTATTATTATTCGCACATTATATATAGTTGCTCTGTTTAACCATTTATCACACTAACAAAGGTCTTTCTTTCGTAACCTTCGTCCGAGATTCATTATACCCGAAGGGATATACTGTTTCTAAGGACGAAGGAGTTCGACATTTAACACTTTTATGTTGTCTTGTTCTTAATTCATAGCATTTGAGAACAAGCCCCCAACACATAAACTCTTCTTCTCAAATTAAGACTAACATCATCCATCAACCATGCTTCCAAAAGAGTTTATCACGATTACATCAATAGCCCAAAAGACTCAACTCTATCTAGCCTAGTACCCCAAGGGTGCAAAAGCTAAGCTAGCTTCGAGGAGTCCTACCATTACCAACTTCTAGCCCTACCCCTGATACCTAGTGAGCGAACGAGGCAACACTCGACTCGGGGGAAGGTGGTCTCCCTGAGCCAACAGTGTCCAAGCTGGAGGCAGGCTCCTCTCCTCCCTCAATGTCGACATCCTCGTTGGCCTCCATGTCCTGGATCTCCTAGTGATGCATATCCAGGTGCTCATTAGCCATCGGCAAGCTGCTGCTGGGTGTTGATAAGCTGATCCTCGAGAACCTCGATGGTGTTCTCCCACGGTCCCCACTAATTCCTCTAGCTCTTGGATCTCATTTGACAGCTGCTCCACCTGTAAGTCTTTTTCCACCATCTCAGTGGACAAATCAACCACAAGCTCCTCTCTGTTATCCAGGGTGATCTTAGTTGCCTCCAACAATGCCATCAGATGGGACATTGCCTCACCACGCATCACTTGCAGACGGTACAGGGCATTCATGCACCGTACTGTCAAGTGAGCAGTCTGACCTGGGTAGATAGCCCAGATGTCCTTGGAATGCTCCACTCGGGTCCTTCCACATTGGGTCGTCCTCCTTCTCAGCGGGGAACAAGCCAATGGGGTGGTGTGGACAGCTCCAAGGGGTGGAATCCGCAGAAAGTGGTCAATCCGTGCAGAGCAATCACCTCGATCGTATCCTCAGCCCGGTATCCAAAGGACTCAAAGTCCAGCGAACGCCAGCCTGGCTGTAGGGGATGAGGCTCCAGGGTCATCCGCACCCTACAGCGGGGCACTCGGTGCTTCTCGAACTGCTGCAACCGCGTACTGAGGAGGTGTCGTGTATCCGGCCCCCTGAAGTACTTCCCACAAAAATACGGGGAAAGCCCTCCTCGTGCAAGCCCGTCCGTGTGGACAGTGCATTCCCTTCGTCCAAGGATCCGTGGGAGGTCATCTATGTACGGTTAAGCGTAAGTAAAAGAAAAAGAATTATAAAAAGAACACAACTCAGCCTCTCTCTAACTACAACAATGGTACTGGGGTACTTAGTTGGTCATCATTTTGTATTAAAGTCCTTACTCAATTATCCATTAGTTTAATTAGAATGCATGCATGCTCGTCCTGAACGATCTCACATCAATATAAAGGGAATAGGGAAGAACTCCCATCCTTATAGTAGCCTGTAGGGCTTAATCACTTAGCCACCTAACAATCCCTCTATCATCCTAAGGCTTCCGTCCTAGGTCTATCCTGATCGTCATACGATCTATCCAACATTTGTTTCTATCACGTTTTACTTTGGAAAAAGGATGATATTTATAGTTTATTGATTCCTCTGTGGTGGTACAAGCTCCGATACCAGCTGTGGCGGAACTGCCCGAATTATTCCGACTTAAGTGCCTAAGTCCCGCCTTAGAGGCTAGACCACACTTAAATGGGAATAACCCGTCAATTCCCTCGGATCTAGTCCGACGAGGCCACTGACAGGATCAAGTACCACAATCTCACTCGATGGTGAGTCACAGAGCAAATACAATAAAGCATAAAACCATACATAAAGGAGTATTAAATTTATTACATCATCATCGGAGTTTTTTTTTGCAAAAGTAGTCATCATTGTTTCGAAGTGCAGCGGAATAAAACTAACGATAATTAAACAGAGAGATGGGAAAAGCCTGTCCATCACTCCTCATGCTCCTCCTCAGCCGAGGCAGGATCCCACTCGACAGTCCAACCCTGGTGGCAAGATGGACGGCCCAAGTCACTTCGGCAACCATGTCCTCCAAAGAACCTGTAAAATTATGCCACAAGCAAGGCTGAGTATACTAATACTCAGCTAGACTTACCCGGTGTGAGGAGTCTACTCATCTACCTCTAGACATGCAGTTGTTTGGATGTGGGGTTTGGTTGCCAAAAGCACTAGCTGAGTTCTAAATCAAGTTTTAGCTTTGTCAAGTTTAAGTGTGACTCTCTTAAGGCTAAATATGTACTATCTACTCATACATAGTAGCAAACATTTTTAGCAATGAACATCTTGTATCAACTCATCATATTTCCACTTGTTACTCAATGCAGTACAATGGATCAAGCAGTCTCATTAGCTGTGAGAAGCAGACGATTCGAATCGAGTTTTTATCCTTGCAAGGTAAACCCTAAACACACGACATGGCGAGGCACTCCGTCCCCACACACATCAACCGTCCCCATCGATTCCCGTGGCAACAGAAAGGGGCTCACCGCCTTGGCGTACAATGCCTCACTGACCCCGACTGCCGTCGTGCAGTGACCGCATTTGTACCCACCATAACCGGAATGGGAGACCACATCTCAGGTCGCGTGAGGAGGGCAATCTTCGGGCAGGTTCACTCAGGTACTAGGCTTACCGATTTACCATATTTCTCGGTATGTGTTTAGTACGTTCAAACGCTTGACATAGGTATCCGCACGTTAATCCTTATTCCAATTTCCCATCTCGTAGACAACCAATCCCCATGGATTGTTGTCCACAGACTAGTATCATGATGATATGAAAGTGGGTACAATCAATTCCTGATCTCGCGCGAGTGCTAGAAAAATCACTCGACTTCTACCAAGATCCTAATTAATAAAGCAGCTACTCGACCTAGCATACTAGTATCCATCTCAATAGGATTCCTGAGATCATGCAACTAGGGTTTCAAACAACTCCTACACCTAAGTGCACATTCAATCCTACAATCATTAAGTATAGTAAAATAGCATAAATAATAGGTTATGCATAAACCCGGGGCTTGCCTTCCAAAGCTGTGGCAGGCAGATCCTCTGGTGCAGGCTCTGGTGTTGGATCCGGGGCTACCTCCTGAGCAACACCTTGCTCTGGCACGAAGACGTACTCCCCCGTCAGCGAGGTTGCAGTCTATCAAATGCAATGAATATGTATGTCATGATTATGCAGGATTTAAAAAAATTAAGCTAAAGGAAGAAAAACTAAGTTAGTTAGTAACTTAGGGTTTCTTGGTCATACGTGGCCTTTAGTGGTTTGTGCCTATCACCCTAGGCTTAGGTTTTGTTAAGGATAAGCATAATGGATTGTATTTTCCCTTCACATTTCAGTGGGCAATTAAAAAGGTTTTTGCTAGTTGGGTTAAGGTGACACAAGTTTCCATTATCAATTTTTCCCTTTTTCATTTTCTAATTAAGAATTCTAGTGTGGGTTTGAACTATAACAGTGGTATAACGTTTCCCAAAAAATTTGTAAAAATTTCAGTGGGTTACTATTGGTCACTGTAGTCTGTCATATGAATTTGAGGTCTAGAATAAAAAGAGTAGGCCTTGGGCAAAAAATAACAAAAGTTGGGCAAAGGAGGTCACTTTGCACTACAACTCTTTACTAAGAGTGGGTTCTGTCCTAAGGGTCATTTTTGTTGGCATCTAACAGTAATAACAAGCTTCTGTGCCAAATATCACAGAGAGCTAATTGATGGTTATTTAGTTGTGATTTTCTAAAGTTAAATGCCCAAAAGGCACTTTCTACTGCCTTGTTATTTGAAAATGTCAAACAGCATATTTCATATTTTTCCTATGTTCTGAATAACAAAACATTAATTATCCCAAGGTTTGGGGTGTTTTCACCTTGGGGTTCTTTTTCTAGGGTTTTTCTAAGTTTTCCTTGTTTTCTTAAAATAAAAGGTATCCTATTTTTTTATACTAAACCAGGGTATAATAAATTTTTCTAGTGAACTACACTGAATAAGTAGACTAACAAAAATAGAGGTGCTCCCTGGTTTCTTATTTAAATTACCTTTCCTATTTTCTTTAACTTTAAGCACAATGTGAAATAAATGGCAAACTCTACCTTAATGGGGTGTGCAGAGGGGTTTATCATTTTTAAATAGGTCAGTAGGTGATCAAGTACTTCTCTAAATTTCCTTAATCTCAGTTAAATAGTGCAACTATTTTTCCTCCTATATTTTAGCTTTTGGCCAAATCAATATTTAAATCAGAACCCTAAAGTTTTCTGTAGCTCTTAGGGGTTTTATATTTTTCTTAAGTAGTTTACATTATTTAAGATTTGGCAAAATTGGTTTGACTTGATTTGGGTGAATAAAACAGAAGATATGAATTATTCAAGTTCTGTTTGAATTTAAATCAGATTTAATAAAAGGTTTCCTGGAAAACCACTTTGCAACCGAAGTCCTCGGGTTCTTTCCAAACTAACCCTCTCAGTTATACCCCTGCGCTACTATTCCTCTGAGTCACTGACAATGCGCAAAACCCCCTAGCCTTTTCTTCTTCTCCCCCGCGGTCCCTCCCTAGGTTTAAACAGTACCCTCGAAAAAGAAAAGGGCGGTGCGGCTTACCGGCGGCGAGAGAGGTCCGGCGAGGGGCGGGGTTGGCTCCGGGAGGTCCTGGCGGTCACAACGGTGTACGGCCTTGACGGCGGGGGTGGCCGGAATCATCTGTTCCACGTGCGCAGGCGGGTGCTCTCATCGGCGGCGGGTGTTCCGGCCAAGCCACGGCGATCTAGTTCAATCAATGGCACGGTGAGCTTCACGGGGTGACGTAGAGGCTATGTGCACAAGGAATCAAAGAATGGAGCAGAGGATTACCTGGTCTACGCTCACCGGCGGTCGGGCGAAGTCCGACGACCGTGGACTGGCTTCTCCGGCGAAGCAAACTCCGATTCCTCGCTCGGGGAGCTTCACCGAGGTGTGCACAGTCTTCTCTGAGGGTTGGACGGGGTTGGAAGGGTTCTGTTGGGCCGGTCTACGGTGGCGGGGGATCGGGCGGCCGCGGGCACGCCGTGCACGGGCAAACGCCGGTGGGTTTGGGCTCCAGTGAGGTCGAGCGCGTGCGGAGGGGTACGGTCGAAGTCCCTGGGTGCTTTATAGGCGTGGGCACGGGCCATGGCGCCGGCTTGGCTTTGGCGCGATGCGGGGCAACGCGGGGGCGCGCGCGGGGTGTGCTCTGGCGAGCTCAGAGCGCGTCGAACACGTGGCTCTTTGCTTCTGCCCTTGTTCTTCCCTCTGCTGAGCGGCCAAAACGTACGAATCTTGCCCTAGAGCCTGTGAGAGATCTCTTCCCTGCACCTAGAGCTACCTAGTTCATGTGAGTTCCAAGGGTAGATGTGGTCGGGTTAGAGAGATACGGGGGTGGGAAGTCGGCTATGTCAGAGATGTCCAAACCGAGACAAAACTTGTGCCAAGTCGTGTCAAATATCTTAGGGCAGGTGTCAACTTTCTTCAGGGCATTCTAGAGGTAATTTGGCGCCACTTTGTCAATTGGGTCGAAATGTTTTGAAGTTTGAATGAGGGTGAACATGTGTGATCTTTGGCCAAGGGTTGGTTTTGGACTTAGAAAAATCCTGATTTTTCTTTTGTGCTCAACCCTTTGGTGAACCTTTTGGGGCTTTTCTGAAATCTTTTTAGGGTTACTTTCTTACTATTATTTGTAGGTTATTAAGTGTACTACAAACTTTTATATTTGGCTCAAGCCATGATCATATGGTTTTCATGACCTTTTGGTCATGCTTACTTCTAGGGTTCCCATTGTCCAAAGTGGTTTGCATTATGGTTTTGGGCAATTCTCCCCTTTAGATGTGCATGATAAGTTAGGGTATGATATCTAAGATGGGTTGCACTTGCTTAGGACCTTGAGTTCCAAGTTTGAGGCACTTTGCTCTATTTCAACCACATGTGATGATGGGCTTGGCTTGTGTAGTCTTAAGTGAAAACCCTAAGTAACACCTGAGGTGTTACAGCCATTTCACGTAACACGACACCCATTGGGACTCCAGTCAACTGCGCGGGCGATATGATTACACACGCGGTCACATCAAGTTACTACTCAGAAGTAGTTTGCTAAACACTCAGCGTACCAAGCCGTCCCTTGCCTACACCCATTGGGGGGGATGCCCAGAAATTATTAGTATATTTTCCAAAACTGTCACATCCGTGCAGTATATGCAATGAATATTCCAAGACAGAAAAGAGATACAAGCAAGGATTAAAGGAAAGCCAAATATAGCCGATAAGGTACAAGTCTAATCGATAGAAGCATCAAAGCACGAAGTGACATGAAGACTAGTCAAGAGCCATCTATCGAACGTCCAATCAGTCGCAGATCAAATAAATTGCCAGACCTAGCAAGATATGGGCAGATCGTGTACTCGGCTTCAAAAACAAAAATGTATACTGACCTATGAAGCATAACGTTGATGACATAATGCTGACCTCTAAGGCATTCGACAAAAGAAAAGGATGATTCTCAGAAAAAAAGCACGAAATGAAGACCTTCGAGTGGATTATTTTCAAAAATCCACTCGAAGCTCTGGGGCTACACCCATTGGGTGCACCTTCGGTGCACCCAATGAATCATCATCCCCGAAGAAGCAAAATGCTGACCTCTAAAGCAAAAGGCAAAGTTAAGGCAAGGCTGACCTCTGAAAAAGCACGAGTGGAAGATGAAAGTGATTTCTGATAATACATGAAGTGAAGACCTTCGAGTGGATTGTCTGCAAAAATCCACTCGAAGCTCAGGGGCTACACCCATTGGGTGCACCTTCGGTGCACCCAATGGACTTCACAGTTCGACAGTGCAAAATGCTGACCTTCGCAGCATAAACCCGAGACAGAACACCAAATTTTGAGGAATAATAGCAGGAGAAGAGAGTAAAAAGAAGACGTGTTAACCGGATCACTCAGAATTCTGAAGCAGTGGCCCGGCAGACTTATTTCCAAAGCATTCCCCGGTAAAATCAAGTACCGCAAGCTGGACCTAGGATCTTTGGGCCGTTTATTTCAAAATCAGCCCAAAGATCGGGGGCTTGTGGGGGACAGATATCCCCCGGGTCCACTAGAAGGATAAAAGACCTCACGAAAGGCCCAAAGGCCCCATAATTCGTAAGGTCATCCCCCTCGTGGGCCTGGGAGGAATGACCAGTGAGATAGATCAGCACAAGGCCAGGTCGATGCAAACCCAAACGGCCCAACAACATCCGAGCAGTAATCATAGCAGTGACCCGACCTTCCCGCACAGGAGCCCCGTACATCGGAACTGGGCGAGGATGAGTCGGTTGAATTATAGGGAGACAGACTCAGTTAGTTCACTATTATTCTGGCTCACGTTGTTATCATATCCACATGTAATGCCCCACGGTCGAGTATATAAGGCCTAGGGGACACCCCTTCAAGACAATCGAGAGAGACATCATTCATCACTTAGCCATCCACCCCGCTCTCTACGTTTTCCAGCACTAGAGAGCTCCCTTGTAACCCATCGCATAAAGCATTCCAGCCAGGACGTAGGGTGTTACGCATCTTAGAGCGGCCCGAACCTGTACATCATTGTCTACTATTTCTCGTGCGCCCAGCACGAACCATCGAGCTACAGTCGGTAACACCGTCCTACTCCTAAAAAGCACCTTGGGGGGTAACCCTGGGTGCGCGGCCGGACCCGAAACACCGACAATAATGCCTCCAAATTTTCAATGCGTGGACAACGACGACAAGTTCCAAATCATGCGCTGGATAATTGATCTCATGTTTCATTAATTGGTGTGAAGCATAAGCAATTACCTTGCCTTCTGTCACACCCGGTTCTGGGGGCAAAACCGAATGCATAGCATATGTGGGCCAGGATCCATTTTCCACACATATGTTGACGTCACAAGTGTAATATATCAAAAGACAATGCAATAAAGACGTAAAAGAGAGTAGAGTAACTTTATTACATCATCTGGATCATAGTATCTTAAACAAGTATCATAATCAAAGTACGACGGAATTAAACATGGACACTCTTCCACAGGAAGGTGACTGGCGTATTGTTAGACTCAAAACTCATCAACGTCATCTGTGAAGTCTTCGTCATCACCCTCTGATCAACATATTAGCAAGGGTGAGCTCACTTATGGTCGGGGCTCAGCAAGTGGGGGAAATAATGCAAGTTAACAACGTAGGCTATGGATAAGCGGTAAGCATTTTAGTTGGTCAATATTTTATTAGCAACACCTGTCTTACTAATAAGTGTGTATCCCAAATATCCCAATTAATCAAAGGCATAAGATTGTATCAAAAACACTTAAGTGAAATCACTTAAGAAAACCACTGGTAGATCATCGGATCACGATTTATTTTCCATCTTTAAGTTCAATTATCATGTGAGGGTCCAGGTTGCTCTTAACAGTGAGCACAACTGACATATCAGTTTTACACTCTGCAGAGGTGGTACAACTTTACCCACAAGCCGTGTATCCCGTATAGACTGGGTTGATCGGACCCATAAACACAGCCGAGGTGAATGGCTAGGGATCCACTATGAGGCTTTCACAAAATATCCTTAGTACAAAGCCACCCGCTAAGGTTTCCACGTCAGTATTGATGGCCCTCTGGGTGAGGTAACTTAGCCAAGACTACCACCCCATGTTAACATGAGCTACCACCAAACCACTGCCGCCCCCCTCTTGCCCATCTTTCAGGTAGGGTTGCTAAACACTAAGTCCATAGAGCTAATTACCTAAGCCAGAGCCATTATAGCACTCGTGGTTGCACTGTTATCCTGGGTGGTCACTCCATGTTTCATTTAACACAAAATGTTCTTGCTTAACCATCGGGTTAACATGATAATAAAACTTCATTTCTGGAACATAGTATCATAAAAAGTGTGACATCATATTTATCAAGTTGAGGAGTAGCAAAAATTGCTAAGCATAGCATTTATCCCAGGGTAATTCAAGGAATAGGGTTGGTAATTCTATGAAATCCTTATTTAGGGAAATTCCATCAAATTATGCAATATATATCCAAAAGTAAACATTATTATATGCATTATTTCGGTACAAATAGAAAATGCAGAGGGAGAATCCACTTGCCTTGCACGAAAGTGTCCTACGGGTCGTCCTCGAATGTGATTGGTTCGTCTACCTCAAAGTCAACTTCTAGCATCGATTTGCGTATCGTACATACAAAAGAATACGTATGCCAAATAAATAAACATACACCATTACATGGGTAATCATTCACCATTCCATACACATTCATATATCACCCAACTATACTCATAGATATGTCTAAAGCATAAATATTTTATTAATCCACTATATCTTCAATTTCGAGTTATCATTGGTGAAAATATGCGTAGGTGACTATGACGCTAGTTTATCTAGTGCAATATAGATAAAATGTCTTAACAAACTTTATGGAAAATAATTATTAATTATTTTTTTATTACTTAATAATAGTCCTTTGGGTTTTATCCTTTCCTTTCTAAATAGAAATTATACGTATAGCTAAAAATGTTTATTTCTAAATCACCTTACATTAATATTCTAAGAATTAATGTAGATTACTAATTTTGGACTTTAATACCATAAACATAGTTATTTTGGCATAAATAGATATTTTACTAATTCTAAGTAATTAAGTGTTATACATATGAATACATTTATCATGACTAGTAAAACCAATATTTTTAATCTGACCGAAAATACGTGGCTTATTATTTCTTCCACTTTCTTATAAAATTAAAATTATACTTAAATCACTACTAACAAATATCGTTCCATGTGCTAAAGCGAAGTTAGTCAACGTTTCTAATATTTAAATCACCACGTAGTGACATTATTTATTTTTGAAATGTAAAATAATATTCATGTCCAAAATATTGTTGTAGGGCTAATTCACGATTTAGTGTATACATCGGGGTCTCTTTTCAATAGTTTTTGTACTGAAAAATGCCTAAACTAAATTTACACAAAACCAGGGGTTAAAATGTAAAATAGTCATCTTCTACCTTGGGCTTATGCCCGTGTATAGGGAGGTCAGCGATGTTGGCGACTTGTTCTCAAATGCTAGGAATTAAGAACAAGGCAACACAAAATGTTAAATGTTAATATCCTTCGTCCTTTGAAGCATTATTTCCCTAAGGATATAATGATTTTTGGACGAAGGTTATGAAGGACATACCTTCATCAGCATAAAATATAATAATGAAGAAGGAATCATATGAAGCATATAAGTTAACATGAACGATTATGTATCATTGACAAATCATTTCTATTTTATTATGATGGAAGAATAGAAATGATATCAAATTACAAATGTACCTTCAGCTTGTGAGAAGGTAAAAGTACAAGTGTGACGCAAAAGTCAATGCCAAATCAGCGTGAACAGTACAGGAATACTGTTCACCTATTTATAGGCACGGGTCGCAGCCCATGCAAAATTACATTAATACCCATTACATTTAACAATAACCCTATAGTAATTCTTCGAGGTCTAATTTGGCTTTTCATCTTTAAGTCGGTTCCCCTTTTCTGTCGTTATGCCGAAGCTTTTCTGCATATAGCTTCGTGATCGTCTTATCCTTCGTCGTGATCACCTTTCGTCTCAGTCAAGCTTCGTCTTTAACCGTGCTTTTGTATACCCGCAATCTAACTTCGAAGGTACCTGTTTGCATATTTCTCTTGGAAAACATTGTTAAATCATGTTTTTGAGGACCTTCCAAAGCCGAAGGCCCCCAACAGTAGCCCCTCGCAATATTAATTTGTTAGAATGATAAATTCAGATTGCGAAATGGTCGAAGGCTATAAGCCGAAGGTCCGAAAAAACACCTTCCTTTTGCTAGAATAGCAACAGTCATTGGCAAATGGAGCCCCTCCAGTCTCCGACATAATAGGTTTATAAATACGGGCTCGCCACAATTTATTGGGCACGCTCTCTTGCCATCTGTTTTTCCTGCTCAAATAGTTTTCTGCCTACAAATATTTGGTTGCCTCCCTAGTTTTAAGCTTCGGAAGCGAGAGGCAAGAATTCCGAAGGAATGTCTGAGTAGAAGAAGGTTGCTGCCGAAATGAAGCTGAGCCTTTCTGAAGAGATGCATCTGGGTTTTCTTGAGTCAATGGCGAAGACGAATACGGAGAAGATTACAAGGGAGATTTTAGAAGGTTTATCTGAAGATACTGGTGAGAGTGACAGTTACGATGCAGATAGCGGGGGTGAAGATTCTGAAGATCGGCCATGGCGACCAAGCCATTCAGTCTTCGGAAAATCAACTATTGGGCAAAGTCACCTTGAAAACATGAAGGGGAGATACTTTCGAGATATGTCCATTGTGAGAGCAGATGCCGGAGAAAGAACTGTGCCGAGCCCTGAAGATGATGAAGTCGTTATCTTCCGAAGCTTTTTAAAAGCTGGGCTACGATTCCCTCTAAGCAGATTCGTGGTAGAAGTTCTGAAAATATATCAGGTTTACCTTCATCAACTTACCCCTGAAGCAATAATAAGAATGGGAATCTTCGTTTGGGCTGTGAAGAGTCAAGGTCTAGAGCCAAATGCAAAAAGCTTTTGCAATATACATGAATTGTTATATGAAACGAAACCCTGGGGTAAAGAGCAGTATCATAACAACTTTGGTTGCTACAACTTCGGTGCTCGCTCTGGATCAAGCTGTCCCGTGCCCACCTTTCGGAAGAGATGGCCCGGAGAATGGATGAAAGAATGGTTCTATGTAAAAAATGATTTGAAGGTTCGAGAAGATATTAAGGATATCATCATGCACCCCATCTGGCAGCGCTTCGGATTCTGGAAACCGAAGATAGAAATGGATAAAGTAGCCGAAGAATGCCAACGGGCCTTCGGCGTAGTCTGCTCCTTTATCAGGACAAGGGATTTGATACAAGAACACATTGCCTTCAGAGTATGGCCTCTTGCAGATAATTGGGAAATGTCGAAAGAGACTGTTAAAGAAACTGACGAAGGTGGGCTAGTCAGGCTGAAGTATACATTCAAGTATGGAGACAAATTCGTTGAACCAGATGATGATTGGTTAAAGAGCATTGAAACTGTAAGTGATGAATTGCTTGGGGCATACTCGAAGGCCGAAGATACTGCAATGTCAGCAGCCTTCGGAGGCCGAAGAAAGAAAAGACTGAACCGAGTTTTTGATGCAATCGGGTTCGTGTACCCCGACTACCATTATCCAGTGCGGGGGCAGAAAAGGAAAGGTACAGTTTCTGCGAAAGAAACTGCTCCAGCTGCTCCAATCGAGCCAGCGCCGAAGAGAAAAAGGGTGAAAGTTCTCACACACCGGCCACGTTACATTGAACTAGCCACAGTGCCTGAATTCGGCAGCGGAGCATCTTCAGCCCCCGAAGCTAAGGAATCAACTTCGTTGCCCGGAGCCAGAGAGCTGGCCGAAGTGCCAATTACAAAAGAATTGGAAGAACCAAAGACTCCGTTACCAGAAATCAAAGAGGTGGTCGAAGCTCCATCGACAGAAAAGATGGAAGAAGCAAAAGCATCAACTGAGGGAACGAAAATATCAGAAATTTTGAGTCCCTCAGAAGAAATTAAAGCAACAAAAATTAAAAAGGGGCCAACAGCGACCCCAAAAAGAAAAAGAATGGTTAATGTGTTAGATGTTTTGGAAACAATTAAACTTCCAAGCACAACCCCGAAGAAGACTGCTGAAACTTCTGAGGGGCTTGGTGAAGTATCCGTTGCTGAGGCTCCGAAGCAACAAACTGAAGTTGGAACCGGGCTTTCAGAACCAACCAAGGTAATACCTTTGGAAGCAGAAGAAACAAAAATTGCAAGGGCAACTGAAGAAATGAAAATGTCAGAGCCTACTTTGGTCGAAGAAATTGATACTGCTGTCCCCGAAGCAACTTCCAAAATATACGATTATATTGTGCGTCATGCTTCGGGGAAAAAGTTATCGGAAGAAGAAGTTTTTGAAGCTAATCACTATGCCAAAGAATTGAAATATCCTAAGGGGGCACTAGTGTTCAATGGGACTGACGAAGAGGATTTCCTATACTGCCTCCCAGACAATAAAGAATTATCCGTCTGTCGGGAGATGTCTAGAAGTATGGGGTTTCCGAAGCTTGAGGCTGGATTATGTGCTATGACGAAGGAGGATCTTGCGGATAGTCTTGCGTACAATAGCCTGAAGGTATGAGAATTGGATGTTTACAAATTTTATAATTCGTAGCTCATTCTTTTGTTCTTATACCATCCTTTTTACATATAGGGTTTAATTCTAAGCAACGCATTGAGAGCACAAAAGAGTGCCGAAGATGAGAGCTATGAAATTGCGTTCAACAACCTACGATCAGAAGTTATTAAACTGAGAAATGAAGCTCTGGAAAAGGATAAAATTCTGCTCACATTGGTGGACAAGGTAAAGAAGGACGAAGCTACCTCAAAGGCCCAGGCCGAAGCCCAAAGACGTGAAATTAAAGATCTTCAGAAACAGCTAGCTAGAGCTAAAGAAAAGCGTATACTTGAAGAAACAAAACACGAGCTTAGTGATCAACTGGCGAATCATTTAGAGATGAGTATTAAAGAGCTTCGTGCATCACAGAGGAAATGTTATGTTAAATCCATAGAGTGCGTCAAAAAGATAAAATCTAGCTTCGCCAGCGTTGGCGCATTCTCTAGTGAAGAGAATTTTTCAAGAGGCAATCCTGAAGGCCCAATGGAGTGGATCAGTCATGAAGCAGAGGCCTTCGAGGAAATTTTGAATAGTCGTGGTGACATTTGCGCTTTTTCGGGTGCTAGGGGGATTGCTGCTATTTTGGAGAGGAAAGGCTGCGAGCATGTAAAATCCCTAGCACAGTCCGAAGCTACCTTGTCTTCTGAAGACATTAAAGACCCGTCACCCGAAGCAAGCATGGTTGGTGGGAAATTCTTCACCGATAACTGGGATAACGGCGGCCGAGAATCGGCGCAAGAAATTATTCAAAGGAGTGAAAAAGGCATCCACGATGCTAGAAAAATAGCGGAAGCTACCGAAAAAAGTACAAAGCCCGAAGGGCAAATAGGTATTAATTAGTGGTTTTTATTATGCTGTAATTTTTAATTCCAGACTCTGCTCTCGGTTTGTAATAGTAATATAGCCGTATCTTTTCTTCCCCCAGAACCTGCTGAGACATTTTCGGGCCCCCACCCGAAGGGGGACGATGAAATTAGAAAAATGGCTGAAGCCATTATGGACAAGGTTGTCAACCAACTATTGAACGAAGCTGCAGAGATAGTACTTAAAGAGGATTAAATGCTATTGTAGAAACATTTGAAGCGTAAAAATGTGTAATATATTGTAACTTTAAATGTAATATATAATCTATTTATAGTTTAATTCTTTACGATGCATGAAACTTTGCATACATACCGCTTTTTGAGCCTTCAGCGAAAAAACACCTTCCCTTCTTTTCATGCTTCGTGAAGAAAATCCTTTCTATATCTCAGGAATGTCCAAGCTTCGTGAAATATTTTCTGAAGCTATAAAAAAGCTTTGTGTTGCGTTTCCGATGTGGCTACACTTCATCTCGATTTGTCTTGTGCCTTAGCACGATTTTTTCTTTTCCAAAATATGTTCCGCAAGTCAACACTGTATCCCCTTCTTGTTCCAGATGCATTATGCTGTATGATGCTTATGTTATGCAAAAATGATGTGATGATGTTATGCCATGCAAAATGATATTTGTGCCACAGATATATATCCCTGTAATAAAGCACACACACTTTTTATATCAGCGCTGACTTTTCGCTATAAGCCTCCCTTAGGAGCTTCTTCGCCTTTTACTTTCAGCGGAATCAGCGTTTTTTTTTCGCTGTAAGCCTCCCTTAGGAGCTTCTTCGCCTTTTACTTTCAGCGGAATCAGCGTTTATTTTTCGCTGTAAGCCTCCCTTAGGAGCTTCTTCGCCTTTTACTTTCGGCGGAATCAGCGCTTATTTTTCGCTGTAGGTTTAGAAAACTTACACTGCGCTCCCTTAGGAACGACTTTTTACTGTTTCGAACAATTTGTACTGTGTGCGTTAGATCAAGTTTTTGGTAATTCAAGGGTCCTCCAAATCAGTATAAGTTCGTATGCTTCGGCAACTCAAACCTATGGAAAAAACATATTTTTATTATAGTAGAAAACGAAAGTATTACAGGGGATTGAAATTCAATAAAAGACATTTAAACTCTTCATAATTGTTTCTTATTGACAAAAGGGTAATAGTGAATGTAAAAGATGCAAATGAACTGCTGTTGAGGTAGGATATTTGTCAATAAATGTGCTTCGACTCTGGCACCGTGCTGTTGACTGTGCGAGCTTCGGACCCCTCTCTGAAATCCCTCTGAAGATGATTGTGCTGACTCCCTTCTGGCTGTTGTCCTCGCTGGGTCGGCGGTGGCGGTGGAGGTTGCTGCCAAGATGCTTGGGGTTGGCTCGCCGAAGCAACAGAAGCTGCAGGGTGGTTGCCTACATATTCTGGAATATAAGGTGAATGATACGAAGCAGTATGCATGACCTGCTTCGGCTGACTCTGTTGCGCTGCTGCTTCCGCTAATTCCTTCTGCTTCTGGATGGTAACATGGCACATCCTGGTAGTATGGCCCTTGTCTTCACCACAGAATAGGCAATATATTTTTTTGGCTGGTCTCCAAACCTTCCCCCGAAGCCCCTGGCGCCTCTGCCCCTTTGCGCTGGCGACCGAAAAGAACTCTGCTGTTGGGCCGAAGCTTGTGAAGAGTGTTGTGGCCTTTGCTGCTGGCTCCCTCGGTCATCAGTTTGAGCAGAGTTATGGATTGACCTAACATGCCTCGGGTGAAATCTTTCTCCGAAGCCCCTGGTCATTTCAGAGAACCTGAATGCTTCCTCCCTTCTTTGGCGGAAGTCATTGTCAGCTCGAATGTATTCGTCCATCTTCTGGAGCAGCTTCTCCAACGTTTGTGGTGGCTTCCTGGCGAAGTACTGCGCTGATGGTCCCAACCGAAGCCCCTTAATCATGGCCTCAATGACAATTTCATTGGGCACTGTTGGCGCTTGTGGCCTCAGGTGCAGAAACCTCCGGACATACGCCTGAAGGTACTCTTCATGGTCCTGGGTACACTGGAAGAGAGCCTGAGCAGTGACTGGCTTCGTCTGAAACCCTTGGAAACTAGTTATCAGCATATCCTTCAACTTCTACCAAGAAGTGATTGTCCCTGGCCGAAGAGAAGAGTACCAAGTCTGGGCGACGCTCCTGACGGCCATGACGAAAGATTTTGCCATGACTGTCGTATTGCCACCATACGAAGATATGGTTGCTTCATAGCTCATTAGGAATTGCTTCGGGTCTGTGTGACCGTCATACATGGGGAGCTAGGGTGGCTTGTAAGACTGTGGACATGGTGTAGCCTGCAATTCTGTTGAGAGAGGAGAAGCATCATCAAAAGCAAAGTTTCCATGATGGAAATCTTCATACCAGTCATCCTCATTGTGGAAGCCTTCCTGATGAAGCTCTCTGCGTGGAGGCCTTCGGCTTTGATCATCTTGAACAAGATGACGAACCTCCTCAGAAGCTTCGTCTATCTGTCTCTGAAGATCAGCTAGACGAGCCATCTTCTCCTTCTTGCGTTGCACCTGTTGCTGAAGGATCTCTAGGTTTTGGATCTCCTGATCCAGGTCATCCTCCGGAGGTGTTGGACTAACAGCCTTCCTCTTCTGGCTTCGGGCCTCTCTGAGAGAAAGGACATCCTGATTGGGATCCAGCGGCTGTAAAGTACCAGCCCCTGTCGCTGAAGATTTTTTCAGCGGCATGACGAAGGTGATGCTTGCCGAAGTTGTTCAAAACTCAAGAAATGGAAGTGAGTTCACCGGAGGTGGGCGCCAATGTTGGCGACTTGTTCTCAAATGCTAGGAATTAAGAACAAGGCAACACAAAATGTTAAATGTTAATATCCTTCGTCCTTCGAAGCATTATTTCCCTAAGGATATAATGATTTTTGGACGAAGGTTATGAAGGACATACCTTCATCAGCATAAAATATAATAATGAAGAAGGAATCATATGAAGCATATAAGTTAACATGAACGATTATGTATCATTGACAAATCATTTCTATTTTATTATGATGGAAGAATAGAAATGATATCAAATTACAAATGTACCTTCAGCTTGTGAGAAGGTAAAAGTACAAGTGTGACGCAAAAGTCAATGCCAAATCAGCGTGAACAGTACAGGAATACTGTTCACCTATTTATAGGCACGGGTCGCAGCCCATGCAAAATTACATTAATACCCATTACATTTAACAATAACCCTATAGTAATTCTTCGAGGTCTAATTTGGCTTTTCATCCTTAAGTCGGTTCCCCTTTTCTGCCATTATGCCGAAGCTTTTCTGCATATAGCTTCGTGATCGTCTTATCCTTCGTCGTGATCACCTTTCGTCTCAGTCAAGCTTCGTCTTTAACCGTGCTTTTGTATACCCGCAATCTAACTTCGAAGGTACCTGTTTGAATATTTCTCTTGGAAAACATTGTTAAATCATGTTTTTGAGGACCTTCTAAAGCCGAAGGCCCCCAACAAGAGAGCAGGGAGGTTCGGGCGAGTAAGGCGCGGACAGGCTCGGCGTTGGGCGCGGACGATCTGGCCGGGGGAGTTGGATGGTGAGCGCGGCCGGGACGGGCGAAGCTCCGGCGGGGTGGCGCGGCTCCGGCGAGCGTGAGCAACAAAGAGAGAGAGTGTGAGGAGCGAAAGAGAGAGCTCGGGTAGGGAGAGGGAGAGAGCTCGGCTGGGTTCTTATAGAGCGAGAGGGGAGAGGAGAGGGCGGGGGGGAGGTGGTCGGTGGCTTCAATCACCGCCATTGATGGCCATCAATGGTGGTCGTTATAATGGGGAGGAAATGGGGGGAGAGAGAGGGGAAACGGCGCGTCGGTTTCTGGTTCGGAGGAGGCGAACGGGCGCGGGGCCAATGGCGCGGCGGCTCGGCCAGACGCGGGTGGCGGCGGGCGCGCGCGCAAGGCGGCGGCGCGGGAGGGAGGAAGAAGGAGAGGCCCGCGGGTGGGCCCCACCGGTCATAGAGAGAAAGGGGAGGGGGAATTGGGGAGGCGGCGGCTGTTGGGCCGAATTGGCTGGTTAGGGTTAGGGTTTTTCTTTTCTTTTTTTCTATTCTTTTATATTTAAAAATATATATATATTAAATAATTCTAAAAATCATAATAATTATACCAAGATTATTTATAACTAAAATAATTATTTTTGGACCAATATTTCTATATTAATTAATTGGATTTTCAATATAAAAGAAATTCTACTAAACATCCATAAATCAAATATGAGCAAACAAAATTATTCTAATTGCAAATAAAAATCAAACACTTGAAAGAAAAATTCATTACCATATTTACCACTCATAATCTAAATGCATTATTTTTAGTTGATGGTTTTGTGGTGTTACACCTTTCATGAGAACACAACCAAGTACAATCCCCGATGCTTCACAGAACACATCAAAGGGTTTCTCAATATCAAGGTACGAAAAGTTGTTTCACACTCCACTGACCAAGCGAATTTATAGTCCTTCTCTATCAGTCGAGTCATAGGTTTGGCAATCTTTAAGAAATCTGGTATGAAGCAACAATAGTATCCAGCCAATCCTAATAAACTCCTGATTTCTGAGACTAAGGTAGGTGCATTTCATTCCATCACCTGTTGAACTTTACTTGCGTCCACCGATATTCCATTTTCTGACAAAATGTGCCCTAGAAATTGCACTTCTTTCAGCCAAAACTCACACTTGCTAAATTTGGCATATAACTTGTCTTCCTTGAGCCTAGTTAGCACGATTCTCAAATGTTTTTCATGTTTCTTTTTGCACTCAGAGTAGACTAGTATGTCGTCAATGAATACCACGACAAATCAGTCTAATTCAGGGATAAAGACAAAGTTCATCAAATACATAAAGTAGGCAGGAGCATTTGTCAAGACGAATGAAATGATTAAATACTCATATAGCATGTATCTGGTGGAAACGCGGTCTTTGGAATATCCTAGGGCCTGATTCTGATTTGATGGTATCCCAATCTAAGATCAATTTTGGAAAATGCCTTGGTCTTGGCTAGCTGATCAAATAGAATGTCAATACTAGTCAAAGTGTACTTGTTTTTTATAGTTACCACATTGAGAGGGTGGTAATCTATGCACATCCGCAAAGATTGATCCTTCTTTACAAATAGAGTTGGACAGCCCCATTTTGAGGTATTGGGCCTAATCAAACCATTATCCAATAATTTCTTCAGTTGGACTTTTAATTCTGCTAGCTCATTAGGTGGCATCTTATAGGGTCTTCGAGAAATTAGTGCGGTGCTCGGTTTCAACTCTATAGCAAACTTCACATCTCGCTTAGGTGGAAGTCCTGGTAAATCTTCAGGAAAGACGTCAGGAAATTCACAAACTATTGGGATTTCTTCGATTCAAGTTGCTTGGGTTGCAAAAGATACACTAGTCAACTCAAGGCGACGAGGTAAGGTTACCCAAAACATTTTGGTGCACCGTGGTTCCCTAAGTGACAAGGTTAGGTTTGCGGTGTCAAGGATGACATCCCAAGTCCTCATCCAGTTCATTCCCGTGATCACATCCAAAGATAGATCTAGCATAACTATCAGTTGGGCCCGAAAATCTCTTCCTTCAATCCTAAGGGTTGCCCCTTGTTGGTCACTTGTTCTCAAATGCTGTGAATCCAGAACAAGGCAACCCAATTGTTAAAGATTAAGGACCTTCGTCCTCCAAAGCATTATCTCCTTCCGGATATAATGATCTTCAGACGAAGGTCATGAAGGACACACCTTCATTATTCATGAGAATAAGAGTCCATAGAGACAATATATGTTATTCATTCATTCATTCATGTATTTATTTCATGATATACACATGAGCATTAACAGAATTTATATTACATGGATACCTTTGGCTTGTTTGAAGGTGTTGACACAAGAGCAAATACAATCCAGTGTGAACAGTACGGGGATATTGTTCACCTATTTATAGGCACAAGATGCAGCCCGAGTAAAAATACATTTATGACCTTAGCATATAGCAATAATCGTGACATAAAACCTCACGGATTAGCTAGTCTTTTCCTCTTTGGCTCGACATCATGTTTGACCTTCGTTGTTGCCTTAAACCGAAGTCGTCATCCTTCGGTTGCAACTTCGGCATTCATCGTTATTAGTCTTAGACAATGTCTTTGTCTCGAGGACCTTCGACGGGGAAGAAGATCGTCATCTCAACAAAGTTTTTCGTGTGCCCCGAGCGCGCGAGTGAGATCTTCGGGCATCGGAGGTGAATGATTACCGGAGAAATTGTTTGCCGGTGCGACTCCATTGCTGCAACTCGACCCTCCATCGCGGACCGGCTTTGCCACCGCGCCATCGCCGGTGAGTCATCGACCCTCGTGTTCGGCGAGTCCTCCTTATCGCATTTTAGGTCGTTGTTTTGGCATCGGGTCAGCGAGCGCCGTGTCGGGCTAGCTCCGGTCATCCCCCAACGGGCACAGTCGAGCGGCGCCGCCTCAGTCCGGCGAGGGATGGGGGGAGAAATAAGAGTCGTTGGTTTCCAGATGATCACGCAGGATTAGATCTGGGTAGCGCTTCGCCCGCAACCGTTAGATGTCGATCAGATGGATCGGGGAGGACCTCTGGTATTTAAAATGTGGAGCGTTGGATGGCGATCTTACGGCCATGATACGGTACCGGTTCAGAATGAATCTAGATCTAATCTGCACCGTTCATTTGCAATCATGCGGCCGAGATCCAAGAATACCCCTTCGCGGGTACATCTTACTAAAGAGCCCCTGATGAATTAGGCAATAAACCCGCAGTACCCTGTAACACCCTAGGTGTTACTCAGGGTGTCCACCCCTAGGGTTACCCCTGTTTACCCATTATCACATGAAGATTGAATTGGGCAAAATATACCAAACATGGAATTCTAGGTCCTAAGCAAGTGTAACCCACCTTGGATGTCCTGCCCTAGCTTATCATGCACATCTAAGTGGGGATCTCCCAAAACCCTAAAGCAAACCCCCCCCCCCCCTCCATAGGCAATAAGAACCCTAATTGAAGCCATGATCAAAAGATCATGTAAACCTTATGATCATGGTTTGGGCCAAATATAAAAGTTGTAATATACTTAATAACCTACAATTAATAGTAAGGAAGTACCCCCAAAAAGTTTTCAGAAAAGTCCTCAAAAGATCACCTAAGGTTCAGCTCAAGGGAGAATTCAGATTTTGCCTAAGTATAAAAACTAACCCTTGAGCAAAGACTCCTCATGTTCACCTTGATCCCCTTTTCAAAACCTTTCGACCCAATTGACAAAATGGCGCCAAATTAACCCTAGCACACCCTGGAAAGAGATGACACCTACCCTAGGGCGTTAGACACGACTTGACATCACTTTTGTCTCGGTTTGGACCCAGCTGACACAGCAAACTTCTCCCCTCTCTATCTCCCTACCCCGACCATATCTCGACTTGGAACTCACAGCAAAAAGATAGGATTTGGAGCAGAGAAGCGACCGTACACAGTGACTTTGCCAAGATACGCACGCTATGGCGCTCAAATCGGCCGTTGAACCATGGCAGAAGCAAGCTTCCACGTGTTCGACGCGAGCTGGCATCCGGGGGCGCGCTCAGAGCACGCCCGTGCGCGAACCCCCGCGCGCCCGCGGCCGCCCATGACCACGCCCGCGCCCGCGCCTATAAAACCCTCCCAGGCCTCGACCGTACCCTTCCGCACCCGCCCGACCCTCGCCGGAGCTTAGTTCACCGCCGTTGGCCAGTGCGCAGCTTGTCCGCGGCCACCTGATCCCCCTGCCACCGTAGACCGGCCAGCCCAGTCATTCCCAGCCCCGTCCAGCCCTCGGAGAAGACTGTGCACACCTCCGTGAAGCTCCCCGAGCAAACAATCGGGCTCTGCTTCACCGGAGACGCCGGAACAAGGTCACCGGACTTCACCCGACCGCCGGCAACCGTGGACCGAGGTACACGGTGAGTCTCTCTTCGATTCCTTGCACGGTTAGACTCCTTAGACCTCCATGAAGCTCCCTATGCCCTTGGATTGAACTGTACCGCCGTGGATAGGCCGGAGCACACGCCGCCGACGAGCTCGCCCGCCTGCGCGCGTGGACCGGGCGATTCCGGCCATCCCCGACGACGAGCCGTACCTCGACGTGATCGCCAGAACCTCCCCAAGCCAACCCTGCCCTTCGCCGGACCTCCCTCGCCGCCGGTAAGCCGCGCCACCCTTTTCTTTCTCGTGGGTACTGTTTCCATTGGGGGAAGGACTGCGGGTGAGAGGAAGAGAAGGTCAGTGGGTTAATAGAAATGTCAGAGACTCAGGGGAATAGTGGCGCAAGGGTAGAACTGCGAAGGTTGATTCAGTTTAAACCCAGGGACCTCGGTGTAAACTGTTTTTCCAAGAAACCTTTATTAAATCAGTTTTTAAATTGAATAGGAACTTTGAAAACTCATAACTTTTGTTTGGTTTACCCAAATTTGGTCAAATTAATTTTGCCAGACTCTAAATAATGTAACCTACTTAGGAAAAATATAAAACCCCATAGGTACTATAGAGAACTATAAGGTTCTGATTTAATTATAGTTTTGTCCAAAAGCTCAATAATAGCAAGAAAAATGGTTGTACTATTTAACTAGGGTTAGAAAAATTTGGAGAAGTTTATATCTACCTACTGACCTATTTAAAAATGTTAAACCCCTCTGTCCACTACATTGAGTTAGTTTTTACTCCTTCTTTTGCATTATGCTTAAAGTTAAGAAAAATAGAAAATGTGATTTAAATAGTGAACCAGAGGGCATCCCTATTTTTGTTAAGGTACTTACTCAATCTAGTTCACTGGAAAAATCTATTATACCCTGGTTTAGTATAAAATAAATAGGATACCTTTTATTTTAATAAAACAAGGAAAACTTAGAAAAACCCTACAAAAATAACCACATGGTGAAAACACCCCAACCCTTGGGATAACTAATGTTTTGATAATAAGAACTTAGGAAAAATCTGAAATCTGTTGTTTGATATTTTTCAAATGACAAGTTAGTTCTAAACACCCTTTTTGCACCAGACTTTAGAAATCCACCATTAAATAACCATCATGTTGCTCTCTGTCATTTTTGGTACAAGAGCTTATTATCACTATTAGAGGCCAACAAAAATAACCCTTAGGTCAGGACCCACTTAAATAAAAGACTTGTAGTGCAAAGTGGCTCATTTGCACCACTTTTGTTATTTTTGTATACAGCATAGCCTTTTTATTTTGAATCCCATATTCTTAAGACAGGCCATATTGACCAAGGGCAAGCCACTGAAATTTTTTTTTTTGAATTTTTGAAAATAGTTAATTCACCTTGGTAGTTCAAACCCCACTAGAATTCATAAATAAACCCTAAAGAAAGGAAAATGAACAATGGAAATTAGTATCCTCCTAAGACCCTTGCAAATTGTTCCCTGAAATATACAAGTGCAATACCAATCCTCTTTGTTTTCCTAAATGAAACTTGAATATAAAAGTAATAAGTATGAACCACTAAAACCCCGCATGTCCGAGAAACCCTAAGTTGCTCTTTAACTTAGTTTCTTTTAGCATAAAGTTATTAAATTCTACATAATCATGACATACATGTTCATTGCATTCGATAGACTGTAATCTTGCTGACGGAGAGTACATCCTCGTGCCGGAGCAAGGAGCTGCCCAGGAGGTTGCCCCAGATCCAGCACCAGAGCCTGCACCAGAGGACCTGCCTGCCACTGCTTTGGAAGGCAAGCCCCGGTTTTATGCATAACCGTTTATATATGCTATTTTACTACACTTATTGTTTGTAGGCTTGTACTGTGCACTTAAGTGTAGGAGTTGACTAAAACCCTAGTTGCATGAACTCAGGATTCCTTTTGAGATGGATACTAGTATGCTAGGTCGAGTAGCTGCTTTAATTAATTAGGATTTTGGTAGAAGTCGAGTGATTTTTCTAGCACTCGCGCGAGATCAGGGAATTGGCTGTATACACTTTCTTATCATAATGATATTGGTTGTGGACAGCAATCCATGGGGATTGGTTGTCCACGGGATAAAAAAATGGAATAAGGATTAAGGTGTGGTACCGTGAGTCAAGCGTTTGAACGTACTAAGCACATGCCGAGAAATATGGTAAATCGGTAAGCCTAGTACCTGATTGAACCTGGCAGTAGACTTTACTCCTCACGCGACCTGAGACGTGGTCTCCCATTCCGGTTATGGTGGGTACAAGTGCGGTCACTGCACGACGGCTAGTCGGGGTCAGTGAGGCATTGTACGCCAAGGCGGTGAGCCCTGATCTGCTGACGGGGAATCGATGGGGACGGTTGATATGTGTGGGGACGGAGTGCCCCTACATGTCGTGTGTTTAGGTTTACCTTGCAAGGATAAAACTCGATTCGAATCGTCTGTTTCTCGCAGCTAATGAGACTGCTTGATCCATGCTGCTACATTGAGTAACAAGTGGAACTGTGTTGAGATGATACAAGCTGTTGATTGCTAAAAATGCTTGCTACTATGTATGAGTAGATAGTACACTTTTAGCCTTAAGAGAGTCACACTTAATTTTGACAAAGTTAAAATCTTGATTTAGAAACTCAGCTAGTGCTTTTGGCAACCAAACCCCACAGCCAAACAGCTGCATGTCTAGAGGTAGAGGAGTAGACTCCTCACACCGAGTAAGTCTAGCTGAGTATTAGTATACTCAGCCTTGCTTGTGGCATAATTTTACAGGTTCTCTGGAGGAAATGGCTGCTGGAGTGACCTGGCCGTCCACCCTGCCACCGGGTTGGACTGTCGAGTGGGACCCTGCCTCGGCTGAGGAGGAGCATGAGGAGTGATGGGACAGGCTTCCCCATCTCTCTATTTATTTACCGTTAGTTTATTCCCGCTGCACTTCGAAACATTGATGGTCACTTTTGCAAAAACTCCGATGATGATGATGATGATGTAATAATTTTAATACTCTGACATGTATGGTTTTATGCTTTATTGTATTTGCTCTGTGACTCACCATCGAGTGAGAGTGTGGTACTTGATCCTGTCAGTGGCCGTGTCGGACTAGATCCAAGGGATTGACGGGTTATTCCCATTTAAGTGTGGTCTAGCCTCTAAGGCAGGGCTTAGGCACTTAAGTTGGAATAATTCAGGCAGTTCCGCCACAGCTGGTATCGGAGCTTGTACCACCACAGAGGAATCAATAAACCATAAATGCCATCCCTTTTCTAAAGTAAAATTTGATAGAAACAATGTTGGATAGATCGTAGGATGAGCAGGATAGACCTAGGACGTGAAGCCTTAGGATGATAGAAGGGTAGCTAGGTGGCTAAGTGACTAGGCCCTACAGGCCACTTTTTAAAGGATGGGAGTTCTTCCCTATTCCTTTTATCTTCTGGAGAGGTCGTTCAGGACGAGCATGCATGCATCCTTAATTAAGCAAATGGATAACTGAGTAAAAGGACTTAAAAACAAGATAACAACCAACTAGGTCCGCAGTGTCTTTTTATTTAACTAGAAAAAGCTTAGTTTTATTTTTTTCTGGTTCTTTTTATAATTCCTTTTCTTTTACTTACGCTTAATCGTACACAGATGACTTCCCACGGATCCTCAGACGACGAAAATGCACTGTCCCACACTGACGGGTTAGCACGAGAGGGATTTCCCCGCATTTTGTGGGAGGTACTTCAGGGGGCCGGATACGCGACACCCCCTCAGTACGCGGTGCAGCAGTTCGAGAAGCACCGGGTGCCTCGCTGTAGGGTGAGGATGACTTTGGAGCCTCATCCCCTGCAGCCAGGCTGGCGCTCCTTGGACTCCGAGTCTTTCGGATACCGAGCGGAGGACACGATCGAGGCAATCGCTCTGCATGGATTGACTACTTTCTGCGGATTCCATGCCTTGGAGCTGGCTACCCACCCCATTGGGTTGTTCCCCGCGGAAAAGGAGGATGACCCGATGTGGAAGGATCGGGTGGAGCATGCCAAGGACATCTGGGCCCTCTACCCAGGCCACACGGCTCACTTGTCGGTGCGATGCATGAACGCCCTGTATCGTCTGCAAGTGATGCGTGGGGAGGCCATGTCTCATTTGATGGCACTACTAGAGGCAACCAAGATCACCTTGGACAACAGGGAGGAGCTCGTGGTTGACTTGTCCCAGGAGCTGGTAGAAAAAGATTTGCAAGTGGAGCAGCTGTCTGATGAGATTCATGAGTTGGAGGAGCTAGTGGGCACCAGGGAGAACACCATCGAGGTTTTAGAGGATCAGCTCATTAATACTCAGCAGCAGCTTGCTGAGGCTAACGAGCACCGGGATATGCATCACCAGGACCAAGAGGCCAACGAGGACGTCGACATCGAGGGAGGAGATGAGCCTGCTTCCAGTGTAGACACCGCTGGCTCAGGGAGACCACCTTCCCCCGAGTCAAGCGTTGCCTCGTTCGCTCACTAGATGCTAGGGATAATACTAGAGGTTGGTGATAGTTGGACTCCTCGCCGCTAGCTTAGCTTTTGCACCCTTAGGGTACTAGGCTAGGTAGAGTTGAGTCTTTTGGATCATTGATGTAACCGTGTTAAACTCTTTTGGAGGTTCGGGGATGATTAATGGCAGTTTAAATTTGGACGGAAGGTTTATGTTTTTTTTGTTTTATGTGGAATCTATCAAATTGCTTTAACTCCCCTACCGTGTTTGAACCTTAAGCTTGGAGATGTGTTATTAAGCAACCATGTGATTTTTCAGATGGCTGGGAGAGCGCGCCGTGGTCAGAATGAGCACGTTCCTCCACCGCCACCGCCTCCCACTCTGCAGGAGCTCATGGCCCAGCAGAATGAGACCCTGAGACAGCTAGCTCAGCGTCAGCCACCACCTCAGCATTATGGTGGAGATCATCAGCGTCACCCCGTCGCTGCTACCTACCAGGAGTTCCTCAGTACTCAGCCACCATTGTTTACCAGGGCGGAGGACCCGCTTGATGCAGATGTGTGGTTGAGGGTGGTGGAATCCAAATTTCCGCTACTCCATGGAGCTTGCTCAGAGGTCGCCAAGGTCAGGTTCGCCACCCAGCAGCTTCGCGGACCCGCGAGGACTTGGTGGGACCATTTTCTTGCCATGCAGCCAGAAGGTAGAGAGGTGGAATGGAGGGAGTTCAAGGCAGCTTTCAGAGGACACCATATCCCCGCTGGCATCATGGACCGGAAGCTCAATGAGTTTCTGGCACTCACTCAGGGCAACAGGACAGTGTTGCAGTATGCCCAGGCTTTTAATGACTTGTGTCAGTATGCTGGATATCATGCCGATACGGATGAGAAGAAGCGAGACAGGTTCAGAAGGGGGCTCAGCACCAAGCTCCGTGATCGTCTCAACACCGTTAGGGCCAACAGCTACAATGAGTTGGTCAACATGGCTATCTCCCAGGAGGACTGCATTTTAGCTCGACAGGCAGAGAAGAAGAGGAAGACCCCTGTGGCAGGACCCTCAGCTCAGCCACAATGCTTCAGGATTGTGTCTGACACGCAGAACAAGGGACCTCAGCAGCAACAAGATGTACCATGACCTCAGATCGTTATATTGGTGGACCAGAATGAAGAGGGAAATTGCCAAGTACATATCTGAGTGTGACACCTGCCAGAGGGTCAAAGCTAGTCATTTGAAGGCGGCAGGCCCTTTGCAACCCCTTCCCATACCATCTTGGAAATGGGAGGACATTTGCATGGACTTCATAGTGGGATTGCCCAATACCTCCAGGCACCATGATTCTATATGGGTTATTGTGGACAGATTGACCAAGACTGCTCATTTCTTGCCAGTGCACACCACCCACCGAGCGGAGAAGTATGCGGAGATCTACATTGACCAGATAGTTCGTCTGCATGGGATACCAAGGACTATAGTCTCAGACCGAGGAGCACCATTTGTGGCACGATTTTGGGAGCAATTGCAGGAATCACTTGGAACCCAGATTTTGCGAAGCTCAGCATACCATCCCCAAACAGATGGTCAGACAGAAAGGGTAAATCTGATTTTGGAAGACATGTTGCGAGCATGTGCACTACACTATGGAAGGGATTGGGACAAGTGTCTTTCCTTGGCAGAGTTTTCTTACAATAACAGCTATCAGTCCAGTCTGAAGATGGCACCTTTTGAGGCATTATATGGGAGAAGGTGTAGGACCCCACTAAATTGGTCTCAAGCAGGAGAAAGGGAAATTTTTGGGCCCGATTTAGTACTTGAAGCAGAAGCAAAGGTCAGAATCATCAAGAAGAACCTAGAAGCTGCTCAGGCCAGACAAAAGAGTTATCATGACAAGAGGCGGAAGCCTCTACAGTTTGAGGTGGGAGATCATGTCTATCTTAAGATATCACCAACCAAGGGTGTCCAGAGATTCGGGATCAAGGGAAAGTTAGCCCCTCGTTACATTGGACCCTATAAGATCAAGGCAAGTTGTGGACCCGTAGCTTACCAATTGGAATTGCCACCCCGTATGTCAGCAGTTCACAGTGTGTTCCATGTATCTCAGCTGCGGAAATGTGTTCGTCTACCCACTGAAGTGCTACCGGAACCGGACATTGAGATAGAACCAGACTTGTCCTACCAAGAGTACCCCGTCAAGGTATTGGATCAAAAGGAGAGATCAACTCGGGCAAGATCAATCAGAATGTATAAGGTTCAGTGGAGTCATCATTCAGCAGAAGAAGCTACATGGGAGACGGAGGATTTTCTACGCTCTCGCTTCCCTGACTTTCTGCCCAAAGGAGTCGGTATGTAACCCCAAAAACCCCATCCCCACCTGCCCTTTGAAGTCAATTATAAGAAAAACTTAGATAACAAGGATAGTCTAAGTTGTGGATTTAACTTAAGAAGGGCTTCCTTCTGAAGTTGCAAAGAGGATGACATTCGAAGAACAGTTAAAAAAGTGAAACTTGAGTATAAGGGGAGAGTAGCACCAACACACCTTCAAGCATCCCTCCAAGGGACCCTACCTGAAATCTCGGGACGAGATTCCTTTAAGGGGGGAGGGCTGTAACACCCTAGGTGTTACTCAGGGTGTCCACCCCCAGGGTTACCCCTGTTTACCCATTATCACATGAAGATTGAATTGGGCAAAATATACCAAACTTGGAATTCTAGGTCCTAAGCAAGTGTAACCCACCTTGGATGTCCTGCCCTAGCTTATCATGCACATCTAAGTGGGGATCTCCCAAAACCCTAAAGCAAACCCCCCCCCTCCATAGGCAATAAGAACCCTAATTGAAGCCATGATCAAAAGATCATGTAAACCTTATGATCATGGTTTGGGCCAAATATAAAAGTTGTAATATACTTAATAACCTACAATTAATAGTAAG
Source organism: Zea luxurians (assembly GCA_029449295.1). Lineage (NCBI taxonomy): Eukaryota > Viridiplantae > Streptophyta > Magnoliopsida > Poales > Poaceae > Zea > Zea luxurians. The sequence goes on from JAOPSE010000022.1 coordinate 9,529,674, forward strand.
GAAGTACCCCCAAAAAGTTTTCAGAAAAGTCCTCAAAAGATCACCTAAGGTTCAGCTCAAGGGAGAATTCAGATTTTGCCTAAGTATAAAAACTAACCCTTGAGCAAAGACTCCTCATGTTCACCTTGATCCCCTTTTCAAAACCTTTCGACCCAATTGACAAAATGGCGCCAAATTAACCCTAGCACACCCTGGAAAGAGATGACACCTACCCTAGGGCGTTAGACACGACTTGACATCACTTTTGTCTCGGTTTGGACCCAGCTGACACAGCAAACTTCTCCCCTCTCTATCTCCCTACCCCGACCATATCTCGACTTGGAACTCACAGCAAAAAGATAGGATTTGGAGCAGAGAAGCGACCGTACACAGTGACTTTGCCAAGATACGCACGCTATGGCGCTCAAATCGGCCGTTGAACCATGGCAGAAGCAAGCTTCCACGTGTTCGACGCGAGCTGGCATCCGGGGGCGCGCTCAGAGCACGCCCGTGCGCGAACCCCTGCGCCCGCGCCTATAAAACCCTCCCAGGCCTCGACCGTACCCTTCCGCACCCGCCCGACCCTCGCCAGAGCTTAGTTCACCGCCGTTGGCCAGTGCGCAGCTTGTCCGCGGCCACCCGATCCCCCTGCCACCGTAGACCGGCCAGCCCAGTCATTCCCAGCCCCGTCCAGCCCTCGGAGAAGACTGTGCACACCTCCGTGAAGCTCCCCGAGCAAAGAATCGGGCTCTGCTTCACCGGAGACGCCGGAACAAGGTCACCGGACTTCACCCGACCGCCGGCAACCGTGGACCGAGGTACACGGTGAGTCTCTCTTCGATTCCTTGCATGGTTAGACTCCTTAGACCTCCATGAAGCTCCCTATGCCCTTGGATTGAACTGTACCGCCGTGGATAGGCCGGAGCACACGCCGCCGACGAGCTCGCCCGCCTGCGCGCGTGGACCGGGCGATTCCGGCCATCCCCGACGACGAGCCGTACCTCGACGTGATCGCCAGAACCTCCCCAAGCCAACCCTGCCCTTCGCCGGACCTCCCTCGCCGCCGGTAAGCCGCGCCACCCTTTTCTTTCTCGCGGGTACTGTTTCCATTGGGGGAAGGACTGCGGGTGAGAGGAAGAGAAGGTCAGGGGGTTAAGTGAAATGTCAGAGACTCAGGGGAATAGTGGCGCAAGGGTAGAACTGCGAAGGTTGATTCAGTTTAAACCCAGGGACCTCGGTGTAAACTGTTTTTCCAGGAAACCTTTATTAAATCAGTTTTTAAATTGAATAGGAACTTTGAAAACTCATAACTTTTGTTTGGTTTACCCAAATTTGGTCAAATTAATTTTGCCAGACTCTAAATAATGTAACCTACTTAGGAAAAATATAAAACCCCATAGGTACTATAGAGAACTATAAGGTTCTGATTTAATTATAGTTTTGTCCAAAAGCTCAATAATAGCAAGAAAAATGGTTGTACTATTTAACTAGGGTTAAAAAAATTTGGAGAAGTTTATATCTACCTACTGACCTATTTAAAAATGTTAAACCCCTCTGTCCACTACATTGAGTTAGTTTTTACTCCTTCTTTTGCATTATGCTTAAAGTTAAGAAAAATAGAAAATGTGATTTAAATAGTGAACCAGAGGGCATCCCTATTTTTGTTAAGGTACTTACTCAATCTAGTTCACTGGAAAAATCTATTATACCCTGGTTTAGTATAAAATAAATAGGATACCTTTTATTTTAAGAAAACAAGGAAAACTTAGAAAAACCCTACAAAAATAACCACATGGTGAAAACACCCCAACCCTTGGGATAACTAATGTTTTGATAATAAGAACTTAGGAAAAATCTGAAATCTGTTGTTTGATATTTTTCAAATGACAAGTTAGTTCTAAACACCCTTTTTGCACCAGACTTTAGAAATCCACCATTAAATAACCATCATGTTGCTCTCTGTCATTTTTGGTACAAGAGCTTATTATCACTATTAGAGGCCAACAAAAATAACCCTTAGGTCAGGACCCACTTAAATAAAAGACTTGTAGTGCAAAGTGGCTCATTTGCACCACTTTTGTTATTTTTGTATACAGCATAGCCTTTTTATTTTGAATCCCATATTCTTAAGACAGGCCATATTGACCAAGGGCAAGCCACTAAAATTTTTTTTTGAATTTTTGAAAATAGTTAATTCACCTTGGTAGTTCAAACCCCACTAGAATTCATAAATAAACCCTAAAGAAAGGAAAATGAACAATGGAAATTAGTATCCTCCTAAGACCCTTGCAAATTGTTCCCTGAAATATACAAGTGCAATACCAATCCTCTTTGTTTTCCTAAATGAAACTTGAATATAAAAGTAATAAGTATGAACCACTAAAACCCCGCATGTCCGAGAAACCCTAAGTTGCTCTTTAACTTAGTTTCTTTTAGCATAAAGTTATTAAATCCTACATAATCATGACAGACATGTTCATTGCATTCGATAGACTGTAATCTTGCTGACGGAGAGTACATCCTCGTGCCGGAGCAAGGAGCTGCCCAGGAGGTTGCCCCAGATCCAGCACCAGAGCCTGCACCAGAGGACCTGCCTGCCACTGCTTTGGAAGGCAAGCCTCGGTTTTATGCATAACCGTTTATATATGCTATTTTACTACACTTATTGTTTGTAGGCTTGTACTGTGCACTTAAGTGTAGGAGTTGACTGAAACCCTAGTTGCATGAACTCAGGATTCCTTTTGAGATGGATACTAGAATGCTAGGTCGAGTAGCTGCTTTAATTAATTAGGATTTCGGTAGAAGTCGAGTGATTTTTCTAGCACTCGCGCGAGATCAGGGAATTGGCTGTATACACTTTCTTATCATAATGATATTGGTTGTGGACAGCAATCCATGGGGATTGGTTGTCCACGGGATAAAAAAATGGAATAAGGATTAAGGTGTGGTACCGTGAGTCAAGCGTTTGAACGTACTAAGCACATGCCGAGAAATATGGTAAATGGTAAGCCTAGTACCTGATTGAACCTGGCAGTAGACTTTACTCCTCACGCGACCTGAGACGTGGTCTCCCATTCCGGTTATGGTGGGTACAAGTGCGGTCACTGCACGACGGCCAGTCGGGGTCAGTGAGGCATTGTACGCCAAGGCGGTGAGCCCTGATCTGCTGACGGGGAATCGATGGGGACGGTTGATATGTGTGGGGACGGAGTGCCCCTACATGTCGTGTGTTTAGGTTTACCTTGCAAGGATAAAACTCGATTCGAATCGTCTGTTTCTCGCAGCTAATGAGACTGCTTGATCCATGCTGCTACATTGAGTAACAAGTGGAATTGTGTTGAGATGATACAAGCTGTTGATTGCTAAAAATGCTTGCTACTATGTATGAGTAGATAGTACACTTTTAGCCTTAAGAGAGTCACACTTAATTTTGACAAAGTTAAAATCTTGATTTAGAAACTCAGCTAGTGCTTTTGGCAACCAAACCCCACAGCCAAACAGCTGCATGTCTAGAGGTAGAGGAGTAGACTCCTCACACCGAGTAAGTCTAGCTGAGTATTAGTATACTCAGCCTTGCTTGTGGCATAATTTTACAGGTTCTCTGGAGGAAATGGCTGCTGGAGTGACCTGGCCGTCCACCCTGCCACCGGGTTGGACTGTCGAGTGGGACCCTGCCTCGGCTGAGGAGGAGCATGAGGAGTGATGGGACAGGCTTCCCCATCTCTCTATTTATTTACCGTTAGTTTATTCCCGCTGCACTTCGAAACATTGATGGTCACTTATGCAAAAACTCCGATGATGATGATGATGATGTAATAATTTTAATACTCTGACATGTATGGTTTTATGCTTTATTGTATTTGCTCTGTGACTCACCATCGAGTGAGAGTGTGGTACTTGATCCTGTCAGTGGCCGTGTCGGACTAGATCCGAGGGATTGACGGGTTATTCCCATTTAAGTGTGGTCTAGCCTCTAAGGCACGGCTTAGGCACTTAAGTTGGAATAATTCAGGCAGTTCCACCACATACCCCTCACTGTGTTATGAGTCTATGGGGTTTTGCAGATTAAACCCCCGACTCTCTGGATTTTGATGCGTAGCCCGAGAATAAGGAAACCAGATAAATAATATCATAAATTAATTTTCAACACAAAAATAATTATAGAAACTTGTAAAATTCATATAAAATTTATTTTAGCTCCTTTTCAGTTCATTCCAGTTCCTATAATTTTATAATATTATTGTTTATTAGTTAGTACCACTGTTTTGACATGAAAGTCACATTAAAATTTATATCCTATTTAATCTTGTACAAAACACATAGAATCTTTAGAAATTCATAACTTAAAATCAATAACTCTGATTTGATCCATTCAAGTTGCGTTAGTCTCGTATAAATATTTACTATGCAATAACAACATTTATTATACCATGTTTCATTCTTTTCTAATTAGATATTTATATAACTTATGTTGGTTAGTCTTGTTAATGTGCTTATCATTATAATCTACTAAAATATGATCTATGGTCAATTTATAATTTGGATTAAAGCTGAATTAATTACTACTTTAGATTATCTTTTCTCGGGAATTATAAAATAAACATAGAACCTAGTTTTAATCATTTAATCACATCATAACTTGATGACCATAACTCCGATTTTTGTGGTTCGCGATCTCGTAGCAACGCGTAGATTATTAATATTCAGTTTGTACTTATATTTGGTGTGATGTTAATTTAGTCTATACCATATTTGTTTGTATTGCTACGACTAGCAGTAAGGTCACGAGGATCTGAAGAATCATCCTGGTACCTGGAATCTCAAGTGCCAGGCAAGTTGTGCCCTTGACCTTGAGGTATTGGGCCTAATCAAACCCTTATCCAATAATTTCTTCAGTTGGACTTTTAATTCTGCCAGCTCATTAGGTGGCATCTTATAGGGTCTTCGAGAAATTGGTGTGGTGCCCGGTTTCAACTCTATAGCAAACTTCACATCTCGCTTAGTTGGAAGTCCTGGTAAATCTTCAGGAAAGACGTCAGGAAATTCACAAACTATTGGGATTTCTTCGATTCAAGTTGCTTGGGTTGCAAAAGATACACTAGTCAACTCAAGGCGACAAGGTAAGGTTACCCAAAACATTTTGGTGCACCGTGGTTCCCTAAGTGACAAGGTTCAGTTTGTGGTGTCAAGGATGACATCCCAAGTCCTTATCCAGTTCATTCCCGTGATCACATCCAAAGATAGATCTAGCATAACTATCAGTTGGGCCCGAAAATCTCTTCCTTCAATCCTAAGGGTTGCCCCTTGTTGGTCACTTGTTCTCAAATGCTGTGAATCCAGAACAAGGCAACACAATTGTTAAAGATTAAGGACCTTCATCCTCCAAAGCATTATCTCCTTCCGGATATAATGATCTTCAGACGAAGGTCATGAAGGACACACCTTCATTATTCATGAGAATAAGAGTCCATAGAGACAATATATGTTATTCATTCATTCATTCATGTATTTATTTCATGATATACACATGAGCATTAACAGAATTTATATTGCATGGATACCTTCGGCTTGTTTGAAGGTGTTGACATAAGAGCAATTACAATCCAGTGTGAACAGTACGAGGGTACTGTTCACCTATTTATAGGCACAGGATGCAGCCCGAGTAAAAATACATTTATGACCTTAGCATATAGCAATAATCGTGACATAAAACCTCACAGATTAGCTAGTCTTTTTCTCTTCGGCTCGACATCATGTTTGACCTTCGTTGTTGCCTTAAACCGAAGTCGTCGTCCTTCGGTTGCAACTTCGGCATTCGTCGTTATTAGTCTTAGACAATGTCTTTGTCTCGAGGACCTTCGACGGGGAAGAAGATCGTCATCTCAACAAAGTTTTTCGTGTGCCCCGAGCACGCGAGTGAGATCTTCGGGCATCGGAGGTGAATGATTACCGGAGAAATTGTTTGCCGGTGCGACTCCATTGCTGCAACTCGACCCTCCATCCCGAACCGGCTTTGCCACCGCACCATCGCCGGTGAGTCATCGACCCTCGTGTTCGGCGAGTCCTCCTTATCGCATTTTAGGCCGTTGTTTTGGCATCGGGTCAGCGGGCGCCGTGTCGGGCTAGCTCCGGTCATCCCCCAACGGGCACAGTCGAGCGGCACCGCCTCAGTCCAGCGAGGGATGGGGGGAGAAATAGGAGTCGTTGGTTTCCTGATGATCGCACAGGATTAGATCTGGGTAGCGCTTCGCCCGCAACCGTTAGATGTCGATCGGATGGATCGGGGTGGACCTCTGGTATTTAAAATGTGGAGCATTGGATGGCGATCCGACGGCCATGATACGGTACCGGTTCGGAATGAATCTAGATCTAATCTGCACCGTTCATTTGCAATCATGCGGCCGAGATCCAAGAATACCCCTTCGCGGGTACATCTTACTAAAGAGCCTCTGATGAATTAGGCAATAAAACCGCAGTACCCCTCACTGTGTTATGAGTCTGTGGGGTTTTGCAGATTAAACCCTCGACTCTCTGGATTTTGATGCGTAGCCCGAGAATAAGGAAACCAGATAAATAATATCATAAATTGATTTTCAACACAAAAATAATTATAGAAACTTGTAAAATTCATATAAAATTCATTTTAGCTCCTTTTCAGTTCATTCCAGTTCCTGTAATTTTATAATATTATTGTTTATCAGTTAGTACCACTGTTTTGACATGAAAGTCACATTAAAATTTATATCCTATTTAATCTTGTACAAAACACATAGAATCTTTAGAAATTCATAACTTAAAATCAATAACTCTGATTTGATCCATTCAAGTTGCGTTAGTCTCGTATAAATATTTATTATGCAATAACAACATTTATTATACCATGTCTCATTCTTTTCTAATTAGATATTTATATAACTTATGTTGGTTATTCTTGTTAATGTGCTTATCATTATAATCTACTAAAATATGATCTATGGTCAATTTATAATTTGGATTAAAGTTGAATTAATTACTACTTTAGGTTATCTTTTCTCGGGAATTATAAAATAAACATAGAACCTAGTTTTAATCATTTAATCACATCATAAATTGATGATCGTAACTCCGATTTTTGTGGTTCGCGATCTCGTAGCAACGCGTAGATTATTAATATTCAGTTTGTACTTATGTTTGGTGTGATGTTAATTTTGTCTATACCATATTTGTTTGTATTACTACGACTAGCAGTGAGGTCACGAGGATCTGAAGAATCATCCTGGTACCTGGAATCTCAAGTGCCAGGCAAGTTGTGCCCTTGACCACATTTATTACCCAAAAATTTGTCATTTGCATTGCATGAGATTATTATTAATTTTATTCTATTATTTATTATGGTTTGGTATTTACTTACATTTAGTAACTGCTAATAAAATTTTGACCAACTTATTAAAAGCAATGCTCAGCTTTAACCCCTATTGTTGATCAGCTTTACACATCACATGAACTCCCACCTTTGGTGAGTTCATGCCACATTATTCCCCACAACTTGTTGAGCGATGAACATATGTGAGCTCACCCTTGCTGTCTCACACCCCCCACACACACAAGAAAAGAACAGGTGGTCCAAGAGGAGCCACACATCAAGGAGTTCGATTCGATCTAGGTGGCATCTCCCAGTTGACTTTATGGTGCCAAGGATGGACTTCAGTTCGATTTATATTGATCTTTTATCCTGTAAGACTTCTGCTATATAATAAGTACTCTGATTATACTGTGACTTTATTCTCTATACACTCTGTTATTATATGTGTTGTCTTCTTTGGCGCATATATGAGATGCACCCGGCTTTGTCCCTTAAATCCAGGTGTGACACAAACCCCCTGGAGCCAGCACCCACCCCGTCTCCGGCGACTTCGCCACCGTGGGCAGGAGCAGCGCCGCCCAAAGCCGTCAAACCCTGGTGTTTGATCTCAACCGTCCGACTCAGATTCAGCCACTCAAGTGCACGCCCGCGCCCCTGCTGCTGGGCCTGGCTGGTCAGCCCGCCTTCCCTTCCCAGTCGCTGGCCCCCTGACTCGCTTGTCAGCCCGCTCGCCCGTGCGTCCACGCGCGCGCTCGCGTTCAGATCTAATCCTGGCCGTTGATCTGTGATCGGACGACCGAGATCACCCGATACCCGTTCGTTTGGAAAACTTGTTAAAATCCCTCTCAGCTTTTTGGAAATCAACATGTCGTCCCTATGTTTTGCGCGCAGACCCCTGGGATTTTGTAGAGAAGCCCCTAACCTTTTGCATATGAACTCCAAATTAGGTGGTTCAAGTTGCAAAATGTTCATAACATTATTCTCTACTTGTTTATATTAAAATCTTTTAGTGTCTGCATGTCCTAATTTTATGTCTAGGCTATAGGTTGATTTAAAGTGATGGGTTATTTATTAATAGGAAAATAAAAGGAAAACCCTAATGAATAGTTAGATGGTCAACTTTGTGAAAGTAATCTCATGTAATGTATGTACCCATCCCTGGTACAATTTTAATAATTCATTAAGATAAATGAAGTTAAGTTATGTGATCCCCGAGGTAGGCATTACTTAGAGAACCACAAAACCCTATGTGTAATTGTCCACCTTAGAACATAGATTTCACTCTTGCGTTTATACTCTTCTTTTGAACTTGTGTTCACTTGATTGTGTATGTTTGGTGTACTGTTTCTTTTTCATTTTTCAAATATGTTGAATGAATGATTGCTTTGCGTAGACAACGAGCAGTTCGAGGTTTCCGAGTGTGTTGCAGGAGACTTCCCAGAGCAGCAACCTGGTGAAGGCAAGTGTCCTACAACCCATTATGTCCTATTTACTTATTAATTCATTGTCTCGCATTACTTAATTGAAACCTAAGGATTAACTAGCTTTGTATTTACCTTGTCCTTGATTACCTTTTGGGTTATTATGGTTAGCTCCATGCTATTGCTTTACTTTAATCAACGAACATGATGATAATATTTATGATACAACGATGTTATCTTGATTATGATGATGAACTTGTGACACTTTAGGGGACTCAGGCTATTTTCTGAGTACCTCTTCGTAAGGACCTGTTCGTTGAGAGACCACCTGGGATAATAGTACAACCATGAGGGTGGAATGGGACGCCCTTAGCTGATTAATTAAATGAACTTGGGGGTGGAGTTGGCTTTGCCAGAGGGCCATCAATGTGGGTCGGGGCATAGTGCTTGCTCTGCTAAGGGTGGGTGCCGAGGTTCATTCAATTTGGTTTTGTTAGTCACCCACCTTAGGGAGGAGTACTGTGTTTGTATGACTGGCAAAAACTAATGAGCAACTGCACACCAGGGGAATCTTTGTAAAGGCTACGTAGTGAAACCTTGCCTACTCACCTTGGTAGTGTTTGAGGGTTTAATCGACCCGAGCCAAAAAGGAATCACGGCTCGGGGGTGTAAACCCTAAAAATGGGTTAAGAGTTCAGGTATTCCTTCTATGTCTTTTATAGGAAGTAATACTAAGAAATCGCGTAAGCATCAGATAAAATAGAAATATCTTCAATCTAGTAGGACAAGTTACTCTCCTCAAAAAAATTTAAAGAATGCTCTTAAATAAAAATATATTCAAGATAAAGTGACTCTTGGTAAAAAAGAATACATTGTTTTCCCCCTAAATAAGTAAGGTAATGGATATTTTTTTAACTTGAAACTTGATCCCATACTCAAAAGTAATGTTTTTTCTAAAACAAAATAAAATATGTGCATGTCATATTTTGAGCCTTTACGTAAACAAAGGAATAAAATAATCAAAATAAACATGTAAAAATATATACATTTTGCATTCATGTTGAGTTTCTGGTTGTTGCATCTAAATTTGGATTTGAAGTTTAAATTTCATTTGAAAATAAAATTGAATTTGGAAAACATTGGAAATAGAAAAAAAGATAAAGAACCGCCTCGGCCAAAACCTCATTTCTAGCCCAATCCTCCTTGCGTCCCGTGGCCCAGTGCCACCCTGCCGCTCGGTGAAAGCTCTCTTGTGAGTTTTGGTGTTTGGATGACAACTCAATTAAAGAACTAACAAGTGTACTAAGTGTTGAACAGGTGCTTAAGGTAAAGCCTACAGGGTTCAACACAAGTGAACAAATGTGATGGTCCAAGAACTGGATTATGGATACATAATGGACATCACAAGTAAGATGGACATTGCATAAAGTGAGACTCGGGTGCGTAGCTCGGAGACAACTGATCAAGCCAAGGACGGAGGCAAGAAGAGCTTCGAGGTACCAAGTGCACGGGAGAAGGTCAAGGAGGCTGAGGAACCCAAAGCCAAGGGTGATGAAGTAGGCTTGCAAAGTCAAGGGTGATCGAGTTGAGAACAGCTACGGCACATCAAGGATCACTACATAAGGACGTGACTTACAACCAATGAGGAAATATCTTATGTATGTGGTGTAAGTCATAAGGCTCAAGACCAAGCTCTAAGAAGGAGATCAATGTCACTAGAACGAGAACAAATGTCAAAAACAGAACTGGAAGCAGCCCAAAAGAGCTAAGTGCATCTTGACTTTTAGTTTGGGTTGTTCCTATGTTTGGAGATGTTCTATGCGACCTTTGCAGGATGTTGGAGCCAAGAAATGTCAATCTAGATCAAGTCAAGCCGACTTGATGATTTATGAGTCCAACATCAAAGCTCAAGCATGTGAAATGCTATAGATGTAATAATCAAGAGAAGGTATGTTTCTAGACTTAGTACATTGGTTTTTGTGTACTAATATACCTGTCTAAGTGTTAGAAACAGAAGGAAGAAGAAAAGGAAAGAGGTGCAAATGGCTTGGCTGTGTACAGCCAAGACTCAGCTCAGTCTGGCACACCGGACTGTCCGGTGGTGCACCGGACAGTGTCCGGTGGTGCACCGGACAGTGTCCGGTGCGCCAGGTTGTCCGGTGAACAGGTCGCTCTCGGGAGGAGTCTGGCGATGTATGGCTATAATTCACTGGACTGTCCGGTGGTGCACCGGTCTGTCCGGTGAGCCAATGGTCGGCTGGGCCAACGGTCGGCCGCGCAATCCGCGCGTGACGCGTGGACGAGCCAACGGTCAGATGGGAGCACCGGACTGTCCGGTGTGCACCGGACAGTGTCCGGTGCGCCAACAGCTCCAGGACTGCAACAGTCGACTGCTCCATTTATGGAAGGAGATCAGGCACCGGACAGTGTCCGGTGGTGCACCGGACTGTCCGGTGCGCCACCCGACAGAAGGCAAGATTTGCCTTCCTGGATTGCTTCCAACGGCTCCTAGGCCCCTTGTGCCTATAAAAGGGACCCCTAGGCGCCTCAAGCAATGTACAAGCGCAGCCAACAAGTGTAGACTTCACTCGAATCAATTCTCACTCTCCCTCTTGTGTGTAACTCTATAGTTTGTGTAGAAGGCATAGCTGTAAGCCTTTAGAGAGAGGAGAAGTGCTGCTAAGAGCTAAAGCAAGGTCTTGAGTGTATCGTTACTCTGCCGAGGTGCTGCCAAGAGGTGTGTAAGCAGCCACGGTGTTGTTGTAACCCAAATCAATAGTGAAAGGCTCTATCTGTCATACTGACAGATCTGAGCAAACGGAGGAAGGAGTTGAAATAGACTCCAAGCCCAGGTGTGGCTAACTCCAACGAGGACTAGGCAAGCATTTCAGGCTTGGCCGAACCTCGGGATAAATCCTTGCGTCTGTGTGCTCTGTTCTGTATTGTATCCTGACTCTCTGCCTTACTTGTCTTTATATCTGCACTTCAATACTTATCTGTGGTATAAGCTTTATTTGAAGTGCAGGACATTTTGAGACAGGATCTTCTATTCCGCTGCAACCTACTCGAAGAATCTTCTCACTCCACTGCGTACTAAGTCTTCGAGTAGAGTAAGAATTTAAGTTTTAAAGTAATAAGTTTTATTCGCCTATTCACCCCCCCCCCTCTAGGCGACATCCAGATCCTGTTCCCGGGTCAAAGGGAACTTTCAATTGGTATCAGAACTAGGCCTCTCCAGTGTGGGCTTAGCCGTCCGGAGATAACGATGTCGTCACAAGAGGTAACTGTAGAACTTCTTTTAGGCGATGGTTCTAATTACAAATCTTGGTCTGTCTCCATTTACAAAGCTTTCATGAATATTGATCCTGATTTGAGACAGATCTTTAGTAGAAGTATTTTTCCCTCTGATTTTAGTAAAAATCCTTCTAATGAAGAACTAAGATGTTTATCTCTCAATCACCATGCTTGCAACATCTTAGTTGACTCTCTTGCTAGAAGTGCTTATTTTGCCATCATGAGCAGTGATAGTGATCTATTTGTTGATGCTCATGATTTATGGATTAGAATTAAAGAAAAATATTCTATGGCAAACTGTGATGCTCCTACTCCCTATATTACTTGTGTTACTAACCATTCAGAGGGAGAAGAACAAGAACGATGGCACCCAAACGATGAATCCACCTCGTCAACAGGTTTGTTCTCCACTAGTGATAAATGTTTTATTGCTAACAATGACGGTGGAGACGAAAGCCATGATGAGAAGGAATATGAGGATGATAGCGAGGATGAATCTTCATCATCACAAGGTACATTTTCCTATATTGCTTCCACTGACATTAATGACAGGGAAAATGAGACCGATGATGTGGAAGAAGAGGAGATTCGCCGTTTCTACAACCATCTCAACAAAGTGGACAAAGCTCTCTTGATTAAGTTGTTGAGCAGGAACAAGGAACAAGGCGAGACACTTCTCAGGCTAGAGGAGACATTCATCAAAACAAACAACAGCCTGGAGAATATGACCAAAGAACATGAGGAGCTAAAGTGCTCTCATGATGATTTGGTCCAACGGTATGAATCTATTTTATTTGAGCAAAGAAATAATCATGATGTATTATCTAGTGCTGCTCAACTTAAAATAGAAAACACCATGCTTGAGAGGCAAGTAGAAATTCTAAATTTAGAAAAGCTTGCTCTAGGTGAAAAGTATGATATGTTGTCATATTCTCATAATAAACTAGTTGATGACCATATCATGCTTGATATTGCTCATGAAGTAGTAATTACTAGTTTTAACTCATGTGAACCTCATTCATGTACATGTGCAAATTTATATAATTTATCACCATGTGCTAACCCCTGTTGTTCAAAAGAAAGTCAATTTTTGAATAAGCATCAAGCTACAGGGTTACAAAAGAAATTGTGTGGGAACAAGAAGCAAAGACAACTAAGGAGAAGACACATTGCTCAACTCTCTCAAGATATCCACGGGCGCGTGGTGAAGAAGCTTGAGAAAGGAAAAACTGCAGCAAGTGTTAAGCTCAATAAGAAGAATGTTCCTAAAGATGAGGAAATCAACATGAGCCTGGAAAAAGGTAAAGATTCAATTAATCATGTTGTTTGCACTAACCTTTTCTCTATGTCATCCAAGAACAAAAAGAGAAAAGGGAAAAGGAGGTGCTTTAAGTGCAACAAGTCAGGACACCTCATTGCGTCGTGTCCATACACCAACAAGGGTGAAGGGATAAGGAGATGCTTCGGATGCAATGACAAGAACCACACGATCACTTCTTGTCCTCTATTGACGGATCAAGCATGTGCAGTCTCCAAGATGACTCTCACCAAGAAAAATGGCAAACAGCAAGCATCATGTCAGAGTGAGCGACGCTTCTGCTACAAGTGTGGTGAGCAGGGTCATCTATCAAAGGTATGTTATAAAGGTAAGATTCCTAAGCTAGTGAATTTGTCTCAATCTCATTCGCTTAGGAGACCCAAATCATACACTTGTGCTAGATCTATAACAAGATCATCTAGAACTAGCACAAAGGCAATTTGGGTACCAAAGGCACATTTAGATGATCATTATGGACCCATCCCGAGATGGGAACCAAACTGTGCCAAATAGATCATGCAGGTGCCTTGAGATGAATTGGGGACCATGGGAGAGCTTAAGACGGTTAATTCAAACTCTATGCTTAGGCTGTAACTTGTTTTAATGTTTGATCATTTACCCAAGGTTGAAGTATTGTGAGACACTAATCCCATATTCATCTCAAGTGAAATAAGTTGTAGAAGTCCTTATTGGTGAATCAAGCAAAGGACCTCTATTACGCATCTGTCTCTCCAAAGGACGGTACCTGTGTTTCTTAATTATCGTGCTATCTGTCCTTGGAGTAGTTATGCTTTTTGATTGCCTGTGTTAGGTACCTTTTGATTAATGATTAATGATTTCCATGTTCGTAATTATGCTTGCTTAATCATGAGTATGTGCTTTAAATGTTATATCTCTTGAATCATTTAATGGGTAGTTTTTCATTGGATATATCCACCATGATTAGCTCTTGATGTGTTCATGAATAAACCTGTATTCAGTTGTGAGTTATGCTATATGGTTTTTATGATTAACCTGTGTGCAAATATGACATATTGTTTAGTTTATGTTGTGTCTTCAATGCACTCTTTTGAGCTATAAGGTGCATGAACAAAAGGAGCTCTCAATATGTATCTTGGCTTAGGTGCTCCTTCTGTATAATGTTGATCCTTTTGGTGTATCTAAGGAACCTTCTTAATTATGATGTGCTTAGACGTTGCGTTTTGTATGCATGATCGTGTTGTTTTTCAATTGAAATGATCGTGTTGTTTTTCAATTGGTATATGTGGTGCAATGATTGTCAAATATGAAGCATGTCTAGGTTGCTCGTAAAATGTTATACTTCTTGAGGCATGCATTGTTAGATTAAGTAAATCTTTCATTTGATATTCAAATTGGTATCTTTGTGTGATGAAAGTGATAGATTATGCCTTGACCAAGGTATGTTGTGATCCCCTCTAGTTCTAAGGAAGCTAGAATGTGCAAAGTGCAAGTCATTCAAATACTTGATGCACAACTTGAGGGGGAGCGCTGAAAGGGAAATGTGCCCTTGGCCATTTCTAAGTATTTTGGTGATTTAAAGACCAACACAAGTGCCTAAGTGTAAAAAGGTGGACAAAGTACAAATCAAGGATAAAGGTATGTTTCTCAGACTTAGTACATTGTTTTATGGACTAATGTATTGTGTCTTAGTGCTGGAAACAGGAAAATCCAATTGGAAATGCCTTGGCTCGAGCAGCTAAGTTTCTGCTTAGTCTGGGAGCACCGGACTGTCCGGTGGTGCACCGGACAGTGTCCGGTGCGCCAGGCTGGCTCGAGCAAAGTGGCTGCTCTCGGGACTTCGACGGCGGTGTACGACTATAATTCACCGGACTGTCCGGTGGTGCACCGGACTGTCCGGTGGGCCGTTCACAGGCGAACTCGTCGTTCTCGGGAATTCATCGTCGATGTACGGCTATAATTCACCGGACTGTCCGGTGTGCACCGGACTGTCCGATGAGCCAACGGTCGGCAGGGCCAACAGTCGGTCGCGCGATCTGCGTGGGACACGTGGACGAGCCAACGGCTAGAAGGGGGCACCGGTCTGTCCGGTGTGCACCGGACATGTCCGGTGCGCCAACGGCTCTCAGGCTGCCAACGGTCGACTGCGCCATTTATGGAAGGAAATCGGGCACCTGACAGTGTCCGGTGTGCACCGGACTATCCGGTGCGCCAGTCGACAGAAGGCAAGATCAGCCTTCCTAGATTGCTCTCAACGACTCCTAGCTGCCTTGGGGCTATAAAAGGGACCCCTAGGCGCATGGAGGAGCACACCAAGCATTCCTACAACATTCCTAAGCACCAAGACATCGATTCCGCGCCTTTGATTCTTTGCGATAGCAATTAGAGCTCTAGTTGAGTGGTGAACTCATTGAGTTGTGTTGTGAGCTCTCGTTGTGATTTGTGTGCGTGGTGTTGCTGTGATTTCTTGTCTTGAGTGTGTTGCTAATCCCTCCCTTGCTCTGAGCTTCTTTGTGAACTTAAAGTGTAAGGGCGAGAGGCTCCGAGTTGTGGAGATTCCTCGCAAACGGGATTGAAAAAAAGCAAGCAAAACACCATGGTATTCAAGTGGGTCTTTGGACCGCTTGAGAGGGGTTGATTGCAACCCTCGTCCGTTGCGACGCCACAACATGGAGTAGGCAAGCGTTGGTCTTGGCCGAACCACGGGATAACCACCGTGCCATCTCTGTGATTGATTTCGTGTGGTTATTGTGTTTTGTTGAGATTCCTCTCTAGCCACTTGGCATATACTGTGCTAACGCTTAACTAAGTTTTTATGGCTTAAGTTTTCAAGT
Organism: Zea luxurians; assembly: GCA_029449295.1. Lineage (NCBI taxonomy): Eukaryota > Viridiplantae > Streptophyta > Magnoliopsida > Poales > Poaceae > Zea > Zea luxurians. The sequence continues at coordinate 9,545,841 of JAOPSE010000022.1, forward strand.
TTTACAGGATCACCTATTCACCCCCCCCCCCTCTAGGTGCTCTCAATTGGTATCAGAGCCGTTCTCTTCACAAAGGGACTAACCGCCCGAAGAGATGGATCCTAAGGGGAAGGGTATCGTGATCAACGATAAAGAGAAGGAATCTTTCGTCAACGAGCCGAAGGATGACAAGCCTACCGACTCGGGCTCGGGCCATAGACGGAAAGATGGGAAGAAGAAGAAGACGAGGCGCATCAAGGAGATCGTCTACTACGACGACAGCGATGAGTCTACTTCTTCCCAAAAGGACGACGACCACAACGACTACGAGAGAAGGAAACCGGTCAATTCGAACTTTTCTTTTGATTACTCTCGTATTCCTCAAAGTACAAATGCTCATTTATTATCTATTCCTCATGGTAAACCTCCTCATTTTGATGGAGAGGACTACGGATTTTGGAGTCACAAAATGCGTAGTCACTTGTTCTCTCTCCATCCTAGTATATGGGAGATTGTAGAGAGTGGAATGCACTTTGATAGTTCGGATAGTCCCATGTTCATTAATGAGCAAATTCATAAGAGTGCACAAGCTACTACTGTTCTTCTAGCTTCATTGTGCAGGGATGAATACCACAAAGTGAGCGGCTTGGATAACGCCAAGCAGATCTGGGACACCCTCAAGATTTCACATGAGGGGAACGACGTCACCTTGCTCACCAAGATGGAATTGGTGGAGGGCGAGCTTGGACGATTCGCGATGATAAGGGGCGAGGAGCCGACACAAACATACAACCGGCTCAAGACCCTTATCAACAAAATAAGGAGCTACGGAAGCACGCGATGGACGGACCACGACGTTGTCCGACTGATGCTAAGGTCCTTTACCGTTCTTGATCCTCATTTGGTGAATAATATTCGTGAGAATCCCAGGTACACCAAAATGTCGCCCGAAGAAGTCCTTGGAAAATTCGTAAGCGGGCGAATGATGATCAAGGAGGCAAGGTACGTGGACGACGCATTGAATGGTCCAATCACCAAGCCTCAACCCCTTGCTCTCAAGGCAACAAGAAGCAAGGAGGCGCTACCTAGCAAGGTGGCACAAATTGAGGCGGCCGGACTTAATGATGAAGAAATGGCCTTCATCATCAAAAGATTCAAGATGGCGCTAAAGGGTCGCAAGGGGCAGCCAAGCAAGACCAAGACAAAGGGGAAGCGCTCATGCTTCAAATGTGGTAAGCTTGGTCATTTTATTGCTAACTGTCCCGACAACGATAGTGATCAGGATAAAGGGAACAAGAGGGAGAAGAAGAAGAACTATAAGAAGGCAAAGGGCGAGGCACATCTTGGCAAGGAGTGGGATTCGGATTGCTCCTCGTCCGACTCCGACAATGAAGGACTCGCCGCCACCGCCTTCAACAAGTCATCCCTCTTCCCCAACGAACGTCACACATGCCTTATGGCAAGGGAGAAGAAGGTATGTACTCGAAACTCTACTTATGCTTCTTCAAGTGAGGACGAATCTAGTGATGAGGATGAAATAGACTATTCATGTTTATTTAAGGGCCTAGATAGAACCAAGGTAGATAAAATTAATGAATTGATTGATGCCTTGAATGATAAGAATAGGCTTTTAGAAAAACAAGAGGACTTGTTGTATGAAGAACATGACAAATTTGTAGAAGCACAAAAATCTCATGCCTTAGAAGTTAAAAGAAATGAAATGCTTTCTTGTGAATTATCTTCTTGCCATGAGACGATTTCTAGCTTAAGGAGCATTAATGATGATTTGAATGCTAAGTTAGAAATAGCTAGTAAATCAACAACTTGTGTAGAAAATGTTGTTATATGCAATAGATGTAAAGATTTTGATATTGATGCTTGTAGTGAACACATAGCTTCTATTGCAAAATTAAATGATGAAATGGCTAGTCTTAATGCCCAACTTAAGGCTAGCAAAAGTGATTTTGATAAACTAAAATTTGCTAGGGATGCCTACACGATTGGTAGACACCCCTCAATTAAGGATGGGCTTGGCTTCAATAGGGAAGCCAAGAACTTAACAAGCCATAAGGCTCCCATCTCCGCCAAGGAGAAAGGGAAGGCCCCTATGGCAAGTAGTACTAAAAAGAACCATGCTTTTATGTACAATGATAGAAGACAGTCTCATAGGAGTTGTAATACTTTTGATTCACATGCCTATGATTCTTATGCCATGTATGCTTCCAGTTCTTCCTATATGCATGGTAGAGATATGCCTAGGAAAAATATTCATCATGTGCCTAGAAAGAATATTGTTCATGTTCCTAGAAAAGTTATGAATGGTCCCTCTACAATTTATCATGCTTTAAATGCTTCCTTTGCTATTTGTAGAAAGGATAGGAAGATAGTTGCTAGGAAATTAGGGGCAAAATGCAAGGGTGATAAAACTTGCATTTGGGTCCCTACGGAAATTGTGACTAACCTTGTAGGACCCAACAAGAGTTGGGTACCTAAGACCCAAGCCTAAATTTGCCTTGCAGGTTTATGCATCCGGGGGGGTCAAGCTGGATTATCGACAGCGGATGCACAAACCATATGACGGGGGAGAAGAAGATGTTCACCTCCTACGTCAAGAATAAGGATTCCCAAGATTCAATCATATTCGGTGATGGGAACCAAGGCAAGGTGAAAGGTTTAGGCAAGATTGCAATATCAAATGAGCACTCTATCTCTAATGTGTTTTTAGTTGAGTCTCTTGGATATAATTTACTATCTATTAGTCAATTATGTAATATGGGATATAACTGTCTATTTACAAATGTAGATGTGTCTGTCTTTAGAAGATGTGATGGTTCACTAGCTTTTAAGGGTGTACTAGACGGCAAACTTTATTTGGTTGATTTTGCAAAAGAAGAGGCCGGTCTAGATGCATGCTTAATTGCTAAGACTTGCATGGGCTGGTTGTGGCATCACCGCTTAGCACATGTGGGGATGAAGAACCTCCACAAGCTTCTAAAGGGAGAACACGTGATAGGTCTAACCAATGTACATTTCGAAAAAGATAGACCTTGTGCAGCTTGTCAAGCAGGGAAACAGGTGGGAGGAGCACATCACAGCAAGAATGTGATGACCACTTCAAGACCTCTGGAGCTGCTGCATATGGACCTCTTCGGACCTGTCGCCTATCTGAGCAAAGGAGGAAGTAAGTATGGTCTAGTTATTGTTGATGACTTATCCCGCTTCACTTGGGTGTTCGTTTTGCAGGATAAGTCTGAAACCCAAGGGACCCTCAAGCGCTTCCTAAGGAGAGCTCAAAATGAGTTTGAGCTCAAGGTGAAGAAGATAAGAAGCGACAATGGGTCCGAGTTCAAGAACCTTCAAGTGGAGGAGTTCCTTGAGGAGGAGGGGATCAAGCACGAGTTCTCCGCTCCCTACACACCTCAGCAAAATGGTGTGGTAGAGAGGAAGAACAGGACGCTCATTGATATGGCGAGGACTATGCTTGGAGAGTTCAAGACCCCCGAGCGTTTTTGGTCGGAAGCCGTGAACACGGCTTGCCACGCCATCAACAGGGTCTACCTTCACCGCCTCCTCAAGAAGACTTCATATGAGCTGCTGAATGGTAACAAACCAAATGTATCTTATTTTCGTGTATTTGGGAGCAAATGTTATATTCTTGTGAAGAAAGGTAGAACCTCTAAATTTGCTCCCAAAGCTGTAGAAGGGTTTTTATTAGGTTATGATTCAAATACAAAGGCGTATAGGGTCTTCAACAAATCATCGGGTTTGGTTGAAGTCTCTAGCGACGTTGTATTTGATGAGACTAATGGCTCTCCAAGAGAGCAAGTTGTTGATCTTGATGATGTAGATGAAGAAGACGTTCCAACGGCCGCGATACGCATCATGGCGATTGGAGATGTACGGCCTCAGGAACATTTGGAGCAAGATCAACCGTCTTCCTCAACTATGGTGCATCCCCCAACCCAAGATGACGAACAGGTACCTCAAGTGGAGGAGCATGATCAAGGGGGAGCACAGGATGTCCAAGTTGAAGAGGAAGAAGCATCTTAGGCACCTCCAACCCAAGTTCGAGCAACGATCCAAAGGGATCATCCCGTCAACCAAATACTGGGTGATATTAGCAAGGGAGTAACTACTCGCTCGAGATTAGTCAATTTTTATGAGCATTACTCTTTTGTCTCTTTTATTGAGCCTTTCAGGGTAGAAGAGGCCTTGCTAGATCCGGACTGGGTGTTGGCCATGCAGGAGGAACTCAACAACTTCAAGCACAATGAAGTTTGGACACTGGTGCCTCGTCCCAAGCAAAATGTTGTGGGAACCAAGTGGGTGTTCCGCAACAAACAGGACGAGCACGGGGTTGTGACGAGGAACAAGGCTCGACTTGTGGCAAAAGGTTATGCCCAAGTCACAGGTTTGGACTTTGAGGAGACTTTTGCTCCTGTGGCTAGGCTAGAATCAATTCGTATCTTGCTAGCATATGCCGCTCACCATTCTTTCAGGTTGTACCAAATGGATGTGAAGAGCGCTTTCCTCAACGGGCCGATCAAGGAGGAGGTGTACGTGGAGCAACCCCCTGGCTTCGAGGATGAACGATACCCCGACCACGTGTGTAAGCTCTCTAAGGCGCTCTATGGGCTTAAGCAAGCCCCAAGAGCATGGTATGAATGCCTTAGAGACTTTTTAATTGCTAATGCTTTCAAGGTTGGGAAAGCTGATCCAACTCTTTTTACCAAGACTTGCGATGGTGATCTTTTTGTGTGCCAAATTTATGTCGATGACATAATATTTGGTTCTACTAATCAAAAGTCTTGTGAAGAGTTTAGCAGGGTTATGACGCAGAAATTCGAGATGTCGATGATGGGCGAGTTGAACTACTTCCTTAGGTTCCAAGTGAAGCAACTCAAGGACGGCACCTTCATCTCCCAAACGAAGTACACGCAAGACTTGCTAAAGCGGTTTGGGATGAAGGACGCTAAGCCCGCAAAGACGCCAATGGGAACCGATGGACACACCGACCTCAACAAAGGAGGTAAGTCCGTTGATCAAAAAGCATACCGGTCCATGATAGGTTCTTTGCTTTATTTATGTGCTAGTAGACCGGATATTATGCTTAGCGTATGCATGTGTGCTAGATTTCAATCCGATCCTAAGGAGTGTCACTTAGTGGCTGTGAAGCGAATTCTTAGATATTTAGTCGCTACGCCTTGCTTCGGGATCTGGTATCCAAAGGGGTCTAACTTTGACTTGGTTGGATATTTAGATTCCGACTATGCTGGATGTAAGGTCGATAGGAAGAGTACATCGGGGACGTGCCAATTCTTAGGAAGGTCCCTGGTGTCGTGGAACTCTAAGAAACAAACTTCCGTTGCCCTATCCACCGCTGAGGCCGAGTACGTTGCCGCAGGACAGTGTTGTGCGCAACTACTTTGGATGAGGCAAACCCTCCGGGACTTTGGCTACAATCTGAGCAAAGTCCCACTCCTATGTGACAATGAGAGTGCTATTCGAATAGCGGAAAATCCTGTTGAGCACAGCCGCACAAAGCACATTGACATCCGGCATCACTTTTTGAGAGACCACCAGCAAAAGGGAGATATCGAAGTGTTTCATGTTAGCACCGAGAACCAGCTAGCCGATATCTTTACCAAGCCTCTAGATGAGAAGACCTTTTGCAGGCTGCGTAGTGAGCTAAATGTCTTAGATTCGTGGAACTTGGATTGAATTATAGCATACATGTGTTTATGCCTTTGATCATGTTCATTCTGCATTTAGTTGCTTATTGTGGTGCTCAAGTTGTACAAACACTCCCTGGACCTCACAAGTCCTTTTTGCAAGTGATGCACATATTTAGGGGGAGCTATGCTACAACTTGACCCTTTGAGACTAACCATATGCTTGAGTTTGCTTGTTTTAGTCTCAAAGGAGGTTTGAAAGGGAAAAGGTGGACTTGGACCATGAAAGACTTCCACTGCACTCCGATGTGAGGGTAACTTATTCCAAGTTCATCTCATGTACTCTTATTGCCTTTGTGTTCTTATTTGAAGATTTTGGTGAGGCAATGGGGTTAAGGGGCCAAGATTGATCCTGTTTTGGTGCTTGATGCCAAAAGGGGGAGAAAATAAAGGCCAAAGCGATAAATGGATCAGCTACCACTTGAGAGATTTTGAAAATAGTAGAATAGAGCTTTTGGTTTGTCAAAACTCTTTTATTGTCTCTCTTGTCAAAAGTTGGCTTCTTGTGGGGAGAAGTATTGATTATGGGAAAAAGGGGAGTTTTTGAAATCTTGAATCAATTTCTCTTGGAATGACTCTCTTTATGTCTTAACATGTGTGTTTGACTTAGAGATAGAAATTTGAGTTTGATTTGCAAAAACAAACCAAGTGGTGGCAAAGAGTGATCCATATATGCCAAAATTGAATCAAAACAATTTTGAGTTCTTATTTGAATTGATTTTGTACTTGTTCTACTTGCTTTATGTTGTGTTGGCATAAATCACCAAAAAGGGGGAGATTGAAAGGGAAATGTGCCCTTGGCCATTTCTAAGTATTTTGGTGATTTAATGACCAACACAAGTGCCTAAGTGTAAAAAGGTGGACAAAGTACAAATCAAGGATAAAGGTATGTTTCTCAGACTTAGTACATTGTTTTATAGACTAATGTATTGTGTCTAAGTGCTGGAAATAGGAAAAATCCAATTGGAAATGCCTTGGCTCGAGCAGCTAAGTTTCTGCTTAGTCTGGGAGCACCGGACTGTCCGGTGGTGCACCGGACAGTGTCCGGTGCGCCAGGCTGGCTCGAGCAAAGTGGCTGCTCTCGGGACTTCGACGGCGGTGTACGGCTATAATTCACCGGACTGTCCGGTGGTGCACCGGACTGTCCGGTGGGCCGTTCACAGGCGAACTCGTCGCACTCGGGAATTCATCGTCGACGTACGGCTATAATTCACCGGACTGTCCGGTGTGCACCGGACTGTCCGGTGAGCCAACGGTCGGCAGGGCCAACGGTCGGTCGTGCGATCTGCGCGGGACACGTGGCCGAGCCAACGGCTAGAAGGCGGCACCGGTCTGTCCGGTGTGCACCGGACATGTCCGGTGCGCCAACGGCTCTCAGGCTGCCAACGGTCGACTGCGCCATTTATGGAAGGAAATCGGGCACCGGACAGTGTCCGGTGCGCCAGTCGACAGAAGGCAAGATCAGCCTTCCTAGATTGCTCTCAACGGCTCCTAGCTGCCTTGGGGCTATAAAAGGGACCCCTAGGCGCATGGAGGAGCACACCAAGCATTCCTACAACATTCCTAAGCACCAAGACATCGATTCCGCGCCTTTGATTCTTTGCGATAGCAATTAGAGCTCTAGTTGAGTGGTGAACTCATTGAGTTGTGTTGTTAGCTCTCGTTGCGATTTGTGTGCGTGGTGTTGCTGTGATTTCTTGTCTTGAGTGTGTTGCTAATCCCTCCCTTGCTCTGAGCTTCTTTGTGAACTTAAAGTGTAAGGGCGAGAGGCTCCGAGTTGTGGAGATTCCTCGCAAACGGGATTGAGAAAAAGCAAGCAAAACACCGTGGTATTCAAGTGGGTCTTTGGACCGCTTGAGAGGGGTTGATTGCAACCCTCGTCCGTTGGGACGCCACAACGTGGAGTAGGCAAGCGTTGGTCTTGGCCGAACCACGGGATAACCATCGTGCCATCTCTGTGATTGATTTCTTGTGGTTATTGTGTTTTGTTGAGATTCCTCTCTAGCCACTTGGCATATACTGTGCTAACGCTTAACTAAGTTTTTGTGGCTTAAGTTTTCAAGTTTTACAGGATCACCTATTCACCCCCCCCCCCTCTAGGTGCTCTCAAGCGCACATAACTTGTGTCTTCTGAGACTAACTGTTTCTTGAGCGATCTTGTATAGTCTCTAGGTGGAAAAGAGAAGATGAGCAAGAAATGGCGCAATCAGGACTTGGGTACCTCTGTAAGTCAAGAAATTGGTATCTCAAGTCGTGAGTAAGTGCATATTTTTAGATTGCTCATGCTCTATAATATCTGGTGATAATAGATGCTTATTCTTAAATATCATGGAGCTATGATAATAAATGAACTTGCAATTGGTATCTTTCAATTGGTAGCCGTAATAGTTTGCTTCAATTGACATCTTTTGATAATCATTAGAATAGAAGTTTCTTCTTGTGCCCAATACTATAACTTGTTCTAAGTTTGGTGTCTTAGCAACAAGAAAAGGTTAGGATAAAGAATCAGGCACAAGTGTGGAGAAGCTCTCGAGAGATTAAATAATTTCAAGATGGGAAGTGCACCACAACATGGTAAAGGTTCAAAAAGAAGTATTAATCTTTTTGCGTATATGTATCTTACTTAAATGTTGGTGGTGCATATGTTCAATAAGTAAGGGGGAGTGTTGATAGTGTGTTTTTCCTCCTAAACACCCTGCTGTCCCTTGACATCATCCTATGTTTTTGCTTGAGTATGGTTTTTGGTGTTTGATGTCAAAGGGGGAGAAGTTGTGCATTAAAGCTTATCTCAACCTGAGAGGAAAGCTTATCCTAAGGGGTGATGTGTTAGTTTGAGCTTTGCCAAGTGTGATATTCATATGCTTCTTGCAGTATTATATGTGTTGCATCATATGGACTAGTGTTTCCGCTGCGATGAATTATTTGGCTTCTATAGTGTAATAGATAGTCATGTGGTTAATGGTGCTTTAATATTAAAGGTGCTTTAAGATTGCTTTAAATTGGTATCTTAGTTTAAATTGGTATCTTAATGGTGAATAGTGGTAGGTTGATATTCCTGTGATATATCCACTAATTTGAATGGTGTTTAACTCTGATTATGTGCATTTGTGTGTTATAGCATCATGGTTTGATTCTTGACACAATGCATTCCAAAATTGCTAAGGTATAGAAATGTTTCGAATTGCCTAAGTATGTGCAAATTGGCGTCTGAGGCCAAAATTATGTTTTTGAAGTAAGCAAATATTTAGGGGGAGCATTCTATAAACTTAGAATTCAAAATTTGTGCTTCAAATCTTATTCTTATGTAAGCTTTAATTGTGTTGCCATCAATCACCAAAAAGGGGGAGATTGAAAGCTCTCTTGTGAGTTTTGGTGTTTGGATGACAACTCAATTAAAGAACTAACAAGTGTACTAAGTGTTGAACAAGTGCTTAAGGTAAAGCCTACAGGGTTCAACACAAGTGAACAAATGTGATGGTCCAAGAACTGGATTATGGATACATAATGGACATCACAAGTAAGATGGACATTGCATAAAGTGAGACTCGGGTGCGTAGCTCGGAGGCAACTGATCAAGCCAAGGACGGAGGCAAGAAGAGCTTCGAGGTACCAAGTGCACGGGAGAAGGTCAAGGAGGCTGAGGAACCCAAAGCCAAGGGTGAAGAAGAAGGCTTGCAAAGTCAAGGGTGATCGAGTTGAGAACAGCTACGGCACATCAAGGATCACTACATAAGGACGTGACTTACAACCAATGAGGAAATATCTTATGTATGTGGTGTAAGTCATAAGGCTCAAGACCAAGCTCTAAGAAGGAGATCAATGTCACTAGAACGAGAACAAATGTCAAAAACAGAACTGGAAGCAGCCCAAAAGAGCTAAGTGCATCTTGACTTTTAGTTTGGGTAGTTCCTATGTTTGGAGATGTTCTATGCGACCTTTGCAGGATGTTGGAGCCAAGAAATGTCAATCTAGATCAAGTCAAGCCGACTTGATGATTTATGAGTCCAACATCAAAGCTCAAGCATGTGAAATGCTATAGATGTAATAATCAAGAGAAGGTATGTTTCTAGACTTAGTACATTGGTTTTTGTGTACTAATATACCTGTCTAAGTGTTAGAAACAGAAGGAAGAAGAAAAGGAAAGAGGTGCAAATGGCTTAGCTGTGTACAGCCAAGACTCAGCTCAGTCTGGCACACCGGACTGTCCGGTGGTGCACCGGACAGTGTCCGGTGCGCCAGGTTGAACTCCGGTGAACAGGTCGCTCTCGGGAGGAGTCTGGCGACGTACGGCTATAATTCACCGGACTGTCCGGTGGTGCACCGGACTGTCCGGTGAGCTAACGGTCGGCTGGGCCAACGGTCGGCCGCGCAATCCACGCGTGACGCGTGGACGAGCCAACGGTCACATGGGAGCACCGGACTGTCCGGTGTGCACGGGACAGTGTCCGGTGCGCCAACGGCTCCAGGACTGCAACGGGCGACTACTCCATTTATGGAAGGAGATCAGGCACCGGACAGTGTCCGGTGGTGCACCGTACTGTCCGGTGCGCCACCCGACAGAAGGCAAGATTTGCCTTCCTGGATTGCTTCCAATGGCTCTTAGGCTCCTTGTGCCTATAAAAGGGACCCCTAGGCGCCTCAAGCAATGTACAAGCGCAGCCAACAAGTGTAGACTTCACTCGAATCAATTCTCACTCTCCCTCTTGTGTGTAACTCTATAGTTTGTGTAGAAGGCACAGCTGTAAGCCTTTAGAGAGAGGAGAAGTGCTGCTAAGAGCTAAAGCAAGGTCTTGAGCGTATCGTTACTCTGCCGAGGTGCTGCCAAGAGGTGTGTAAGCAGCCACGGTGTTGTTGTAACCCAAATCAATAGTGAAAGGCTCTATCTGTCATACTGACAGATCTGAGCAAACGGAGGAAGGAGTTGAAATAGACTCCAAGCCCAGGTGTGGCTAACTCCAACGAGGACTAGGCAAGCATTTCAGGCTTGGCCGAACCTCGGGATAAATCCTTGCGTCTGTGTGCTCTGTTCTGTATTGTATCCTGACTCTCTGCCTTACTCGTCTTTATATCTGCACTTCAATACTTATCTGTGGTATAAGCTTTATTTGAAGTGCAGGACATTTTGAGACAGGATCTTCTATTCCGCTGCAACCTAATCGAAGAATCTTCTCACTCCACTGCGTACTAAGTCTTCGAGTAGAGTAAGAATTTAAGTTTTAAAGTAATAAGTTTTATTCGCCTATTCACCCCTCTCTAGGCGACATCCAGATCCTGTTCCCGGGTCAAAGGGAACTTTCACTCGGCCCACTTCCCCATCCCTTTTTCTTTTCTTTGGAGTCACTGACGTATGGGCCATCTTGGTAAGCTGCTTCCTCTGCTCCAATCCCCCTTAATGGCGGCTCCGCCCGTAACAGGACTCTGTCGATCCCACGCTGGTAGTTGTGCCGGTGTAGAAACTGCGGGCTTCACCTCTCGGATACCTATCCAGGACACCCCTGGACCATCACCTCTATATATTGGGAGCCGCTGGGAAGTCACCGCGAGAAAAGGAGAGGAGAAGAGGTCCACATCGTCCGCCGCCGGAGTGCACCGTCTAAGTGGTCGCTCGACGTTCAAGGGGGGAAGGTATTGGAGATGTACCCTAGGTGCACGACAAAGGTATCTAGGGCCGCATCGAAGCTACATCAACTTAGAGCCTCTGGAATTCGTCAACGGGATTCTTGCTCCGCCGCAGTAACACCTCGTGTCGTGGGCGGGACTCGTCGCCACTTCAATCACTGGTGAGTTCTCATCTTCTATGATGTGCGCTATCATCTTCGAGCCACATAACTCTCAGCCATCGATGATTTGGGGGCACCCGAGTACGTAGGCATGCACGTCGGCAGGGAGCATCGTCGTGGTATGCTCGTGCCGCCGGCCTGGGTACTGGAAGCTAGCTAAAAACCCAGGGTCCGTTAGACCCGTATCGGATGGTCTGGATTAAACCAGCATTACTTTGGCTCAGGCCGTCAATTTCCGGATGGGTGGCCTCGATTTAATCTAAAATACCCTTTCGCCACAATGAATATGTGCTTTGGATCGACTATCCTGGGCACAGAATTGAGGACGGCATGGGCGACTTTGAACCATTGGATGGAGATCTGATGAACTGCGACGCATACCGGTTCACTTAAAGCTATAATTTAATCCGGGCCGTCCGGATCAGATCAGGCGGCTGAGAAATGTCCATACCCCTTCGCCAAAGCTAACTTGCAAAAGAGTCCCTCTTCTTATTCATAATTAACCCGCCATCTATGCTGGTGTAAAGAGTCCTTCAGACCATTCCTAAAATTTACACAAAAACCCCTGAGTTCTCGAGTATTAATAGTTGTTGTCCAGATACTCTATTATATCCTATAAATATATATGAAATTAAATTTTTAGTATAAAGATAAACATAGAAAATTGTAAAATGCATAACTTTGGCGATTTAACTTCTTTTTACTTCGTTCCAGTTATATTAGCTTCATAATAATATTGTCTACACAATGACAACATTTAATGTACCATATCTCAGTCTTTTATAATTAGATATTTATTTAACTTATGTTTAGAATGACCAATCTTGATAATCTATCTATAATTATAATCCACTAAAATATGATCTATGATCAAGTTTTAATTTAGATTAAAGTTGAATTAATTATTTCTTTAGATTATCCTTCTCACATAATTTGTAAAATGTCCATAAGACACAGTCTTAATTATTTAAATCAAGTAGATCTTCAAAAAACCATATCTTTTCAACCACAACCCCGATCTTAGTAGTTCTCGAACCCACGATCTCGTAGGAACACGTAGAATATTCTTACATTGTTTGTTCTCATGTTTGGTGTACTATTATTTTTATGTACTTCTTGTTTATTTATATGTATTGCTACGAGTAGCAGTGAGATTACAAGAACACCGAAGACCAATTTGGTGAAGTACCTAGGATCTCAAGTCTAAGGCAAGTTGTGCCCTTGATCACTTTTCTTTATCCAATAATGTTCCTGTTAATCACTATGATATGCTCAGGTTAATTTGATGGGACCTAATAAGTTTCCCTAGATTTGTTTATCCCACACCTTATTGACCACTGAACTTTTGGGTAGTTTTGCTATTGCTCTACCTGGTTTTGGGAAATTACTGTTACATTATGATCATGTTCCAGTTATGTTATTATTTTAATCATTCATGACAAGATCATTGTGTTAATTGGAACATGGAGTGACCACACGGGAAAACAGTGCTACCACAAGGGTGGTATGGGACGCCTTGGCTGATTAATTAGGAAAGCTAGTGGAGGACTACCTTACCTGAAAGGGGCAAGGGCAGCAGAGGAGTTACGTCTAGGGAGGTTCTCGGGTCGATCATGCTAGTGGAACTTTGTAAAGGCCTCGTAGTAGATCCCTAGCCATTCACCTCAGAAGTGTCTAAGGGCCTTGCAAACTCTAGTGAAAGGGAAATAGAGTTAACTGTTTCCCACAATTAATTTTGGTGGTTGAATGCCCAACACAAATATATGGACTAACTAGTTTGCTCTCGAATACATGTTCTACAGGTGCAAAAAGGTTCAATACAAACCAATAAATATTCAAGTTAGGGATCAAATTCAAAGGAGCAAAGAAACTTGAGTGTGCTGTGGACTTGCGCACCGGATAGTGTCCGGTGCACCATGTTCGTACAAAGATGAACCAGCCACTCTCGGGTTTCACCAGGCGCACTCTGCTATAATTCACCGGACTATCCGGTGTGCCACTGGACTGTCCGGTGTGCCAGCGGAGCAACGGCTAACTCGTGTAATGGTCGACTATAAAAGGGGCTCACACGGATGAACAGTGAAGAACAGTGCGCGCAGAGTCGGAGCGTAGAGTCAGAGGCGCACCGGACAGTGTACAGGACCTGTCTGGTGTGGCACCAAACTATCCGGTGCCTCAAAAAGACAACGACGCCAACGGCCGACTGCTCCCGAACCCTAGGCGTGGCGGCGCACCGGATAGCCTACAGTGCCTGTCCGGTGGCACACTGGACTGTCCGGTGCGCCCATCGACAGCAGCCTTCCCCAACGACCATTTGGTGGTTCAGGGCTACAAATACCCCCCCCCCCAACCACTACCACACCAAGCATCCAAGCATTCTGAACATTGCATTCAATACAAGAGCAATAGCCTCCACCTGAAGACACAATCAAAGCGATCGATGCACTCAAAGTCCCAGAATCAACTCTAGTGCATTAGGACTTGTGAGAGGATCTCTTGTGTTCATTTGTTGCTCTTGTTTGCTCGGTTTGGCCTTCTTTTTCTTTTCAATTCTTACTATCAAGTGCTTTGTAAGCAAGGCAAGAGACACCAATTGTGTGGTGGTCCTTGCGGGGTCTAAGTGACCTATGAGATTAAGGAAGAAGGCTCACTCGGTCTAAGTGACCGTTTGAGAGAGGGAAAGGGTTGAAAGAGACCCGGTCTTTATGACCACCACAACGGGGACTAGGTTCTTTAGAACCAAACCTCGATAAAACAAATCACCATGTCCATTCGCTTGTTTTCCATTTGATTTGTTTTCCCCTCTCTCCCAGACTTTATTTAAGTGCTAACGCTAATCCCGGCTTGTAGTGTCTGTTTAAAGGTGTAAATTTTATATTACGCCTATTCATCCCCCCTCTAGGCGACCTTCAATTGGTATCAGAGCCCGGTGCTTCATTAGAATCTAACAACTCGAAGTGATGTCGGGAGATCACGCCAAGAGGGAGATCGTGACCGGCGACAAGCCCGCAAGCTCGAGGAGAACCCTCTCAAGGGAGTCCGGCCACAAGCATAAGGAGGAATCCTCTTCCTCCAACAAGACGCATCGGAAGGGTGACAAGAAGAAGAAGATGAAGAAAGTGGTCTACGATGAGACCGACTCTTCGTCACCCTCCACGTCATCAAGCTCTGAGTCGTCCATCGCTTCTAAGCGCCATGAGCGCAAGAAGTATAGTAAGATGCCACTTCGTTGTCCACGTATTTCAAAGCGCGCTCCTTTACTTTTCGTCCCCTTAGGCAAACCACCATACTTTGATGGTGAGGATTATTGAGTGATAAAATGAGGCATCACCTAACCTCACTCCACACAAGAATTTGGGACATTGTTGAGTTTGGAGCGCAGGTACCTAATGTGGGGAACGAAGGCTACAACTCGGACAAAGTTGCCCAAATTAGGCACTTTAACTCCCAAGCCACAACTAGACTCCTCTCCTCCTTGTGTCGAGAGGAGTATAACAAGCTGTAAGGGTTAAAAAGCGACAAAGAAATTTGGGACGTTCTCAAATCAGCGCACGAAGGGGATGAGGTGATCAAGATCACCAAGCGCGAAACGATCGAGGGAGAACTCGATCGATTTGTCCTCAACAAGGGAGAGGAGCCACAAGCAATGTACAACCGGCTCAAGACCTTGGTGAACCAAGTGCGCAACCTCGGGAGCACCAAATGGGATGACCATGAAATGGTCAAGGTTATTCTAAGATCCCTTGTTTTTCGCAATCCTACTCAAGTATGGGGATCCTAGATACAAATTAATGTCTCCCGAGGAAGTGATAGGAAAGCTTGTGGGCTTTGAGCTAATGATCAAAGACTCCAAACACATTGCCAACTTGGAGCAAGGCGCCACCTCAACACCCAAGGTGCAACCCGACGCATTCAAAGTGACGGAAGAAAAGAAAGAGGAGTCTACATCAAGTAGGCTTCCTATCGACGCCTCCAAGCTCGACAACGAGGCAATGTCGCTCATCATCAAGAGCTTCCGCCAAATCCTCAAGCAAAGGAAGGGAAAAGACTACAAACCCCGCTCCAAGAGGGTGTGCTACAAATGTGGTAAGCCCGGTCATTTTATTGCTAAATGTACAATGTCTAGTGATAGTGACAGAGGCGAGGACAAGAAAGGGAAGAAGAAGGAAAAGAAGAGGTACTACAAGAAGAAGGGTGGCGATGCCCACGTGTGTCGGGAATGGGACTCTGACGAGAGCTCCACCGACTCCTCCTCCGACGAGGACGCCACCAACATCGCCATCAATAAGGGCCTCCTCTTCCCCAACGTCGGCCACAAATGTTTCATGGCCAAGGATGGCAAAAAGAATAAGGTACAATCTAGAACCACCCCCAAGTATACAACATCTAGTGATGAGGGTAGTTCTAGTGAAGACGAAGATGATTTACTTACTCTTTTTGCCAACCTTAACATGCAATAAAAAGAAAAATTAAATGAACTGATAGGAGCTATTCATGAGAAGGATGAACTCTTGGATAGCCAAGAGGAATTCCTTATTAAAGAAAATAAAAAACATGTTAAAGTGAAAAATGCTTATGCTCAGGAAGTAGAGAAACGTGAAAATTTATCTAAGGAGCTTAGCGTTTGCCATGATACAATTTCTAGCCTTGGAGATGAAAATGCTAGTCTAATTTCTAAGGTTGAAGATTTAAATGTTTACAATGATTCCATTTCCTGTCTTAAAAATGAAAATGTCATGCTAAAATATAAGATAGATGAATTAAATGTTTGCAAACCCTCTACATCTACTGTCGAGCATGTTTCCATTTGCACTAGATGTAGAGATATTAATGTTGAAGCTATCAATGATCACCTTGCTCTTATTAAACAACAAAATGATCATATAGCTCAATTAACTGCTAAAATTAATGAGCATGAAAATGAAAATGAAAAATTTTAAATTTGCTAGAAGCATGCTTTATAATAGAAGACGCCCTGGCATTAAGGATGGCATTGGTTTCCAACAGGGAAGCAATGTCAAGCTTAATGCCCCTAAGAAACTGACTAATTTTGTTAAGGGTAAGCCTTCCATGGTTCAGGATAATGAGGGCTACATTTTATATCCTGCTAATTATCCTAAGCACAAAATTAAGAGAATTCATGTTAGAAAACCTCATAACATTTCTCATCATGCATTTATGTATAAAAATGAGGCTTCTAGCTCTAGGCATTCTACACATGTTAAAATGCCTAAAAAGAAAACTCCTGCTGCATCAAATGAGCATAACATTTCATTTAAAACTTTTGATGCTTCTTATGTTTTAACTAACAAATCAGGCAAAGTAGTTGCCAAATATGTTGGGGGAGAACACAATAGTTCAAAGACTTGTGTTTGGGTACCCAAGGTGCTTGTTTCTAACGTGAAAGGACCTAAGACTGTTTGGGTACCTAAGAACAAGGCCTAAATTGTTTTGCAGGTTTATGCATCTAGGGGATCAAGTTGGATAATTGATAGAGGATGCACAAACCACATGACAGGGGAGAAAAAAATGTTCTCCTCCTACGAGAAAAACGAAGATCCCCAAAGAGCTATCACATTCTGGGATAGAAATCAAGGTTTGGTCAAAGGACTTGGTAAAATTGCTATATCACCTGACCATTCTATTTTCAAAGTTTTTCTTGTAGATTCTTTAGATTACAATTTGCTTTCTATTTCTCAATTATGCAAAATGGGCTACAACTGTCTTTTTACTGATATAGGTGTTACTGTCTTTAGAAGAAGTGACGATTCAATAGCATTTAAGGGAGTGTTAGAGGGTCAGCTATATTTAGTTGATTTTAATGAGAATACAGCTGAACTCAACACTTGTTTAATTGCTAAGACTAATATGGGTTGGCTCTGGCATCGCCGACTAGCCCATGTTGGAATGAAGAATCTCCACAAACTTCTAAAGGGAGAGCACATTTTAGGACTAACAAGTGTTCATTTTGAGAAAGACGGGGTTTGTAGTGCATGTCAAGGAGGAAAGCAAGTTGGCGCCCATCATTCACACAAGAACATCATGACAACTGACAGGCCGCTTGAGCTACTCCACATGGATTTATTCGGCCCGATAGTTTACATAAGCATCGGCGGGAGTATGTACTGTCTAGTTATTGTGGATGATTATTCTCGCTTCACTTGGGTATTCTTTTTGTAGGAAAAATTACAAACCCAAGAGACATTAAAAGGATTCTTAAGACAGGCTCAAAATGAGTTCGAATTAAGGAGCAAGAAAATAAGAAGCGATAATGGGACGAAGTTCAAGAATTCTCAAATAGAAGGATTTCTTGAGGATGAGAGCATCAAGCATGAGTTCTCTTCTCCCTACACACCTCAACAAAATGGTGTAGTACAAAGGAAGAATAGAACTCTACTGGACATGGCAAAGACCATGCTTAATGAGTATAAAACTCTGGACCGGTTTTGGGCTAAGGCGATTAACATCGACTCAGAGCCGCGTGAATTCATCGACGAGATTCTTGCTCGCCGCGGTAACACCTCGCGCCGTGGGCGGGACTCGTCGCCACTTCAATCACTGGTGAGTTCTCAACTTCTATGACATGCGCTATCATCTCCGTGCCGCCTAACTCTCAGCCGTCCATGATTTTCGGGCACCCAAGTTCGTAGGCATGCACGCCAGCAGGGAGCGTCGCTGTGGTATGCTCGTGCCGCCAGCCTGGGTGCTGGAAGGTAGCTAAAAACCCGGGGTCCATTAGACCCATATCGGACAATCTAGATTAAACTAGCATTGCTTTGGCTCAGGCCGTTGATTTCCAAATGGGTGGCCTCGATTTAATCTAAAATACCCTTTCACCACATTGAATATGTGTCGTGGATCGACTATCCTGGGGCAGCGAATTGAGGACGGCATGGGCAACTTTGAACAATTGGATGGAGATCTGATGAACTGTGACACATACCAGCTGATAAACGTCCATACCCCTTCGCCGAAGCTAACATGCAAAAGAGTCCCTATTCTTATTCATAATTAACCTGCCATCCATGCTGGTGTAAAGAGTCCTTCAGAGCAGTCCTAAAATTTACACAAAAACCCCTAAGTTCTCAAGTATTAGTAGCAGTCGTCCAGATACTCTATTATATCCTATAAATATATATATGAAATTGAATTTTTAGTATAAAGCTAAACATAGAAAATTGTAAAATGCATAACGATTTAACTTCTTTTTACTTCGTTTCAGTTGTATTAGCTTCATAATAATATTGTCTACACAATGACAACATTTAATGTACCATATCTCAGTCTTTTATAATTAGATATTTATTTAACTTATGTTTACAATGACCAATCTAGATAATCTGTCTATAATTATGATCCACTAAAATATGATCTATGATCAAGATATAATTTAGATTAAAGTTGAATTAAATATTTCTTTAGATTATCCTTCTCTCATAATTTATAAAATGAACATAAGGCATAGTCTTAATTATTTAAATCAAGTAGATCTTCCAAAAACCATATCTTTTCAACCACAACTCCGATCTTAGTAGTTCTCGAACCCACGATCTCGTAGCAACGTGTAGAATATTCTTACGTTGTTTATTCTCATGTCTGGTGTACTGTTGATTTATGTACTTCTTATTTATTTGTATGTATTACTACGAGTAGTAGTAAGGTTACGAGAACATCGAAGACCAATTTGGTGGAGTACCTGGGATCTCAAGTCTAAGGCAAGTTGTGCACTTGATCACTTTTGTTTACCCAATAATGTTCCTATTAATCACTGTAACATGCTGAGGTTAATTTGATGGGACCTAATAGGTTTCCCTAGATTTGTTTATCCCACACTTTTTTTACCACTGAACTTTTGGGTAGTTTTGCTATTGCTCTACCTAGTTTTGGGAAATTACTGTTACATTATTATCATGTTCCAGTTATGCTATTGTTTTAATCATTCATGAAAAGATCATTGTGTTAATTGGAACATGGAGCGACCACCCGGGAAAACAGTGCTACCACAAGGGTGGTATGGGACACCCTTGTCTGACTAATTAGGAAAGCTAGTGGAGAACTACCTTACCCGAAAGAGGCAAGAGCGGTAGAGCAGCTGCGTATAGGGAGGTTCTTGGGTCGATCATACTGCGATGGCTTTTTGGACGAGAGATTCCTATATTGCCCTTCTTAGAAACCGTAGCGGGTTTTCTGAAGCTAGTGGAACTTTGTAAAGGCCTCGTAGTGGATCCCTAGCCATTCACCTCGGAAGTGTCTAAGGGCCTTGCAAACCCTGGCTAGACGGGATACACGACTTGTGGGTAAAGATGTGCAACCTCTACAGAGTGTAAAACTGGTATATCAGTCATGCTCACGGTCATGAGCAGCTCGGACCCTCACATGAGTAATTAATGGAACTCAGTTTAATTTGCCATATGCAACTGCTTTAACGTTAACCCCGCATACTGCTAGTCCACTTCAACCAAATAGGACATTTGCTGAGTACGTTGATGTGTACTCATTGTTGCTTTAAAAAAACAAAAACCCCAACCCCAGGTTGTCTCCATTGCAATCAGTGCTCAGGTGGAGATGAAGGCAACATGGAGGATTTCCAAGAGTTTCAGGACTACGGTGAGTTCTAGTCATGTTTAGTGGCAAACCCCCAATTAACTGCCTATGAAGGCCTTATCTTCTACGTTTCATAATCTGCACTTTGATTATGTTCATGACTATGTTAAGTTAGTGACTCTGTGGATGTCTTGGACATCTTGATGTAATAAAGTACCATTTCCGCTATTATTTTGAGCACTGTGTGATGATGTCCAACTATGTAATCGTTGTGTATGTGAGTTTCTGATCATGGCACGCACATGGTTCGCATTCGGTTTGCCTTCCAAAATTGGGTGTGACAATTGAGCTTGAAAGAGGTCATAATACAAATCCATTTGTGATCAAGTGAAAAAGGTAAGATCTGGACACTTATTCAATTGTTCAGTACTAATCATATTTGTCTAAGTGCTAGGGACTTTATGAAGTCAAGACAAAAGGAGCAAATGAGAATAAGAAAGAAAAAGGAGAAAGTGTGCTGGACTGCGTAACACCGAATAGTCTGGTGCCACCCATCAGACAGTCCGGTGCATGGTTCGGCCAACTACCTGCTCTTGGAATTCTAGCCTACGTGGGCTATAATTCATCAGATCGTCCGCGCGGAGCGCCGGACAGTCCGGTATGCCTGCCGCCAACGGCTAGCTGCCACGTCTGCTGGAGGACAACGGTCACCTGGAGCACCGGACTGTCCGGTGCCCCCCAGAACAGGAAACCAACCAATCATGTGATTCTCTGCCTGTGCACTGTTCACTATCTGGTGTGCACTGGACATTCCGGTGCACCCGCGGACAGAAGGCAACCAGGCTTTCCAATTGGAGCTCCAACGGCTCCTAGGTCCCTTAGGGCTATAAAAGGGACCCCTAGGCACATGGAGCACCTGACCAAGCATCCTTTGAACATTCTAATACACCGAGACACTACGACCATGCTATTGCTTTGATAGATTGAGATCCGAGCACTTGTTTTGAGTTCTAACTCCACTGCATTATCTCTTGTGCTCTTCTCTCTACTTGTGTGCGTGCGTTGTTGTAACTTTGTCTCTTGTGTGTTTCTACTCCCCTTACTCTTGAGTTCATTTGAGATCAAATTGTGTAAGGCGTGAGAGACTCCAAATTTTGGAGATTCCTCACAACAGGAAAAGGTTGAGATAAGAAAGAGAACTGTGGTATTCAAGTTGATCAGTGGATCGCTTGAGAGGGGTTGAGTGCAACCCTCGTCTATTGGGACACCACAACATGGAATAGGCATGCATTTTACGCTTGACCAAACCACGAGATAAAATCACCATGTCACCTATCTTTATACCTTATAACGATTCTACTCTTTCTTATAGTTCACTTCACTTCATAATTGCTCTAAGTTTAATACTCACTTTGTGAGAGCAATTAGTGAAGTTCTCTCCTCTCATCCTCTTCATTCGGACCTGGCTTTCGCTTTCACTAATCCAATATTAGTCCAAGTTTGTTTTGTTGAGTTAATTTTCACAGGATCACCTATTCACCCTCCATCTAGGTGCTCTAACTATGACTCAAAAGATAGATCCCGACGAGACTCGACAACCCCTTCCAATTGCAACATCCTATGGGGCCCAAGGAACAAAGGCCCGCTCGGAGAAACCCCAAGACACCCCGGTGGAAGGGCCCTAAGGAGCCCAACGAACCAAGTCTTCCGAAGACACGGCTAATCGCTTCGTTGTATCCCTGGATCAGGTTCTCGAAAGCCATCAACGATGTGCCATGGGGAAGGTCTGTCGGGACGCGAAGGCCAGCCCCAGTCGGTCCACCTTCTACTCAAAACATACAAACCCAGACTAGAGCCCCACTCATGACCTACGAGGAAGTAGATTTGCGACTCAGTTATGGGCTATCGAGCCTAGTTCTGGGCCCCCTAACAATCTACAAGGCTCGCAATATGACGAGCAACGTCGAGGCCCAAGCTACAAAGGCTAGGGGTTGGCGCGGCTTAGGAGGAGTAATGATGACGCCTGAGTCCCTCGTCACCCACGCACAGCCGACTTAAACAACCCGACCAGAGAGCTCAGATGACTGAAGTGAATACTGATAGACATGTTTCTATGCGGGGGTCGTTTTACCATGATGCAGTAACTTCTTCCACGAGAAGCTACTTGTAAATGTCCGTCTCCTTAGTCTATAAAGGAGGAGGGTCGGCCCAGACTAGGGGGACGACCAACGAAGAACACACCACAATGATACTCGACGACTTAGCTGTAGTGAACACCGATACATAGAACCCATAGAGACATGGGACCTCTTCCCTCTCTCGCCCGCTTGTAAACCCTACTACGAGCATTGAGCAACACGGTACCGGTAGCGCAAGCCTCCGAAGACTGAAAGTAGAGACATTATGCTCGAACTAGTATAAATCTTGCACCCACTAAGCACACCATTTGGATCCAGAACGCGTATATACAAATTTACTTGTCGGAGCTGGTTTGAAACACCGACAAAAAGCATGAGAGGAAGAATCCAGAAAGAGAAAAGAGAAGATGGAGAGCTAACATGTAGATCCTAGATAAAAGTAAGATGGGGATCAAAACGAAGTTGTCCCAAATATCTTAAAGAATCATTGGTCCACTATTGGAGTTGCTCCACGGTGGATCTAAGTGAGTCCTAGATTTAGATTCACTTTCATTTTAGCATTCACCTGTTCTCCCTCTTGATGTGGTTGTTTATTTGATAATGTGGGTCATTTTTGCTAGCTGAAGCATGATTATTATACCTGCTCTTAGGCCTGCTGCACCTATATCGGATGTAGGGATGTAATCGGGTCAGATATGGACGGTTATTACTTGTTCCATATTTGTTTCTCTATTCTAATTCGAATCAGATGCAGATATTATCGAGTTGTATCAAATTTAAATGGATATCAATATCTTAAATATCTAATTTTGAATACACAGATACAGATGTAGATCAGATATGGATCAGATATTGAATACCCGGACTCAAATATGAATATAGGTCAGATACCGAATATCCGGACTCAGATACGATCGGATCTAAACCGTTTTAGAAAAACCGGATTCAAATGGACAGATAATATCCTTACGTCCGTAATTAAATGGACCAGATATAGTCATACCTCAATCCAATTGTTACCAGGGGTGTGTCTGTTTGATTGCCCTACACCGTCTAGACTATATATGAATGCGTATAAACTATTGTAGATGCTCGTTTCGATTTTTTTTTTGTTTTTTTTTTTTTTTTGCCACTAGCAGCATGCACCCAGCCATATATTTGCATGCCCACTGTATCCGATCATGCAATCGATTTCAGCTTTAATTGCTAGCCAGTTCTGGTGATGCAGTGTTGTGGTATAGAATCACACTCGGTCTCACAAGCCCAACAAATTGCATTGACTCATACAACCAAATAATCTCTGTATTTTTTTACATCCACTCATACATCCTCATCAAACACCTTTTATTAAAATACAATTCAACTTAGCATACATCCGTTCATCCAGATGTACCATAGTCAAACACACCCTACGACAACATGCCCTATCGGGTGCTCATACTTAGGTTCAGATTTCTAGCCTTTGAATATATATGTTAAAACTTTGATTAATTTAGTGCATGATTCATATACAATGGATGAACAAATGATCAAACGTACACCTCCTTCCTCACATTAGAATTCTGGAATGGCTCTGATTTTTTTTTTTTTTTTGGTGACCAATCTAATTCTTGTGAATTTTGGAGAGCATGGTTTCAATGGTACGAATAACTTGAAATACCGGGCGTCATGTACGGCTATCTACATCAAACCCAGCACCTGTCCATCCTGACCCAGAACCCTCTCTTCCCTTCGGAAGGATCATGACACCACCCCTGCCTCTTGCCGAATTCTTGGGTCTTCTCTTCTTTTCTGCCTCCACAGGTATAGGCTGCTGTTGCATAGAAGCAGACTTTGTGGCAATATTCGGACGGCCAGTTACATCTGCAGGATTTTGTGCAGTTGGTTGCTGAGGTACTGAATTCAGAGTAGCATGCTGTGCAGTATAAACACCCTGATATAACAAGAAAAGGTGAGACAATAATACGGAACATACACATACTAGTTGAGACCAAAACCAACATTATCTGCTCAGAAAACAACAAAAGAACTAATGTCTACTAGCAAACAGGAAACATATAATCAATAAGACTCGTTCCTGTTAATACTAAAGCAGAAATACTGACAGTGAGGAATAAATAATTTCAAAGATGAAACATCAGATCTATGGCCTTGGGGTTATTCACTTACTGACACATTAACAGAATCCCTTATGGGATTTAGAGATTCTAAACGTTTCTTCAGCTCCTCCAATCTTGCATATTGGGAAGCAGCACTCTCCTGGACCTAGTTAAACAAAAGATAAAAGATCATAAGCACATATGGTGAAATGATGGACATATATTCATAAAAGGAAAATTAGAAGCATACTAGATGGTTTAGGTCATCACATAGTTTCTGCTTAGCATCCTCTTCGTCTTTAACAACTTGTGCAGCGACTTCCCAAGTCTAGAATACCAGACGCGTAGTAAAAAATAGCAGACAACATAACTTATTGTTAGCGACACTAGAATAAAAGAGAAACACAAGTATTTACAAAGAAAAAAATAGAGAAACAGTAGAGGTCTGATCATCTACACGAGACATTACTCCCTCCGTCTGAAATAAGACTATATACTTCTAGCATTTGAAATTTGTCCTACAAAATAAGTACACTTTTAGATCATGAAAAGGCAGCTTCAGTAAGCTTTACTACTTTCTCCATTTCCAAAGTGTGCCTCCCCAGAGAGCTCGGTGGTCTTGGAATTTGTGATCTCCAAAACCTTGGCTAGGCGCTTCAGTTAAGATGGTTGTGACTGAAGAAAACAGATCCTACTCAGACAAATTTTTATGTGCCAGTCCAACAGGCCTGCAGACTGACCATATGATGCCTCAAGAAAAGAAGGCTGGATCCAATTCAAACCTTGTTGCGCTGAGTCTTGGAGGTGACGAGCTAGGCCCCAGGATGGATGGGCCAAACTCATAGGATAGACATCATGGCCTCTCTCCAGTGATGGATCCTGAGTTGGAGCCTCCCATTTGCTGCCCATCGATACAACCAAAGCTGCGGAAGTTGTCAACAGCAAACGAGCCCCCCACCACCTTTCATTTTCTCTAGCTACGAACGTGGTAGTCTCCCAGACTCCGTCTGAGGTTGGGTGGGGGAGGACTGTTGATGCTAAGGCCGTGGCAGGGACTGACTCTACTCCTACGACTCCTAAGATGGCCATACCTCCGGCGCTAGTGCTTGTCCAGGGCGACCCTCCCCGCCCTGTCGATGAACCTGTTGCCGTTGAGCCTATGCTACTGACGGATCAACCAGAGGGATCTCTTTCGGTCATCGTGACACCTGATGGCGCCACGGTTCCGGTCGCAACATTTGTCCAAGGCGATCCCTGTCCTGTTGATGAGCCTGACGCCGTTGAGCCGGTGGTGCCAACCTCCTGTTATGCTAGTTCTATTCAAGGAGCTCCTTCCCCGGCTCCTGAACCGGTTATGAGCAGATTGAGGGCTATGCCCCATGCTTCAGAGTGTACTCTAGGAAGGAGATTGCTACAAAGCCTACACAAATGGAGGATATGGGTATCTCAACGCCAATACCGACCTCCAAGCAAAGTGTTACAAGGCAGGCGACTACTTTATTGGAGGCTCCCAAGTTAACAAGCAAAGAAAGAAAACTGTGCCCGGCAACTTCAAACCCCGTCGAAGCCGGAGAGTGGCAAAACGTCCTTTTTCTACATGCATGCCCGCTATAAAAAGAAAAGGAATTTTATTCACATGTTGGTTAATGAGGAGCAAGTGGTCACCTCTCAAGAGAAAAAAACAGAAGGTTTTGCATGAGTATTATTCTAACCTTTTGGGCATGGCTCAACAAAGAGAACTTACTCTCAATTTGGACGGGTGTCAAAGAAATGTTGTTGATTTGAGTGATCTGGACCTTCCTATCACGGACGAGGAGGTATGGTCCACTATCACCAGTCTGCCTTCTGATAGAGCTCCAGGGCCGGATGGATACACGGGGAGATTCTACAAAACTTGTTAGCATATCATTAACGCTGATTTGCTGGCAGCAATAATCACCCTCCATCAAGGTAATGCGCAGAAATTGTGGCTGCTGAATTCGGCTTATCTAACACTAATTCCTAAGAACGCGAACGCCATTGTAGCCATGACTACTCTTAGAACTAATTTGTGTGCTCTTGTGCTTAATATACTAGAATAGTATAGAGGAGTCTTTAGAGTTCTAGAAAGTCAGTTGTAGCTGACAGCTAGGTAGTAGCAGCTGTCAAAGAGCTGGCAGGTACTGCAACAGCTTCCTTAATGTAGCAGCGCCCTTGCATGTTCTATAAATAGGGATGTAACTCTCTCTTGTAAGCTAAGCTTGAGAATAAAGTTTCTACGTCATATCAGCTCTACTCTTCATCAAAAATAGTGTGAGTGGTGTGGCTGAGGGGGGAAGGTGTGTAAGTAGAGGGACTCTAACTCTCATCAAGAGGATAACACTATGAGTTGGAGCATTTTTTCTGTTTATTTCCTCAAACACTACACAATGTCATACCCATCTAAGGGTTGGAGACCCATATTTATAGCCCTAGAGGCTGCACTACCACACCTTCTCACACACGCTACACAACTGGATTGTCCTCTAGATGCTAAAGAGACTACAGAGGACAGTCAAAAAGCGATTGTTGTCCTCTAGATGCTAAAGAGACTACAGAGGACAGTCAAAAAGTGACTGCTGTCCTCTAGATGCTAAAGAGACTACAGAGGACAGTCAAAAGCGATTGCTGTCCTCTAGATGCTCAAGACTTATTCCATCATTCTCCCCCTAAGTCTTGGGCGTCGTCTTGTGGGAAAGTTGGGTCATCCCGGACCTGGAGCAAAGCTCAAGAAACTTGATCTTCCCAAGGGGCTTGGTGAGCAGGTCTGCAAGCTGATCCTTGGTGCTGATGTAGCGCGCCTTGATGCTCCCTTCTGCCAAGCAGTCACGGATGAAGTGGTATCTCATCCGGATGTGCTTGCTCCGTTCATGGAACACGGGGTTCTTGGCCAATGCCAGAGCGGACTGGCTGTCCACCCTGAGTTCCACCGCTCCAGTGTCTCTCCCGAGGAGATCACCGAGCAGTCGAGCCAGCCAGAGCGCCTGAGTCGAAGCAGTGGAGGCCGCTATGTACTCGGCCTCGCAGCTGGACATGGCCACCACCTGCTGCTTGACCGACTGCTAGCTAATGAGGCACTTGCCGAGGAAGAAGAGGATCCCGCTTGTGCTCTTGCTAGTGTCGATGTCACCGGCGTGGTCGCTGTACCCGACAAGGTGTGCCTTCCCAGGGCACCTCGGGTAGTAGAGACCATGGTCGAGAGTCCCCGCAACATAGCGGATGATCCTCTTCACAGCCTGCTCATGCTCCGTCGTCGGACGTTGCAGAAACCGACTAACGTAGCCGACGGAGTATGCCAAGTCAGGCCGTGTGTGGACGAGGTAGCAAAGGCTCCCCACAAGACGCCAGTACTATGTAGCATCCACCTCCTCCGTCGTGCTGTCGCGACTCAGCTTCAGCCTCTCCTCCATCGGAGTGAGAGCTGGGTTGCAGTCGGTGAGCCCAGCCAGCTCAACAATGCGCTTGGCGTAGGCGGTCTGGCGAAGTGTGATCCCGGAGTCTCCCTGGTGCACCTCAATCCCCAGGTAGAAGGAGAGGTGCCCCAGGTCACTCATTTGGAAGGTGGCCTTCATCTCTTCCTTGAACGCTGCCACCTCTGCATCCTTGGCGCCGGTGATCACCAAGTCATCGACGTAGACACCCACCAGCAGGGCATCTTCTCCATTGCCCCGCCGATAGATGGCCGCCTCGTGCGGGCTTGGCATGAAGCCCATCCTCTTGAGCGTGGAATCCAGCTTGGCATTCCACACCCTTGGTGCCTGTCGCAAGCCGTAGAGGGCCTTGCGCAGGCACAACACCTTGCCCTCCTTACCAGGGATCGCAAAACCTAGCGGCTGGTGTACATAGATCTCCTCCTTTAAGTCGTCGTTAAGAAACGCCGACTTGACATCCATGTGATGAACATGCCAGCCCTCCTGGGCTGCCAGCGCGAGAAGTCACACGGATTCCATCCGTGCCACAGGGGCGAAGGCATCGTCGAAGTCGATCCCCTCCTGCTGCAAGAAACCGCGTGCCACCAAGCGAGCCTTATGCTTGACGATGGCACCGGCTTCATCCCTCTTTAGTTTGAACACCGACTTAAGGGTGATCGCGCGATGACCATGAGGGAGATCAGCGAGCTCCCAAGTGCGGTTCGTCTCAACCTCGTCCATCTCCGACTGCATCGTAGCACGCCAAGCCGCATGTTTCTCGGCCTCCGCGAAAGACCGAGACTCACCATCGTCGCATGCAAGATGCAACTCTCCTGCCAGAATGCGAGACGCAGGGCCTGACACCGACGGGTCCATGAGAAGGCCCTCCACCCTTCGATACCGCAACGGCTCGCCGTCGTAGCACGCGTCGACGCGCTCCTCGTCGCGGGAGAGCGGGGTCACGAGCTCCACTGGGTCGTGCTCGACACGAGCTGGTGTCGGAGAGGACGTTCCCGGAGAGGGTACCGTCGGTGTTGGAGTACGTGGTGGCGAAGAGCTCGCTGTAGCCGAAGTCGTGGCTGGAGTGCGTGGTGGTGAAGAGCTCGTTGTAGCCGGAGCTCGAGAGCGTGGCGCTGGAGTCAGTGGAGACTTGGGGGCTGGGGTAGACCTACTCGGAGAAGAGTTGCCTACTCCCCCAGCTCCCTCAAAGTGGACGTACTTGATGGTGAAGTCGTCGTACGTCGGAGTCGTGCCGTCGTCCACCGCCTTGTCCCACGCCCATCCTCGCCCTTCGTCAAACACTACGTCGCGCGCCGTGCGCACACGTTGTGTTCATGGGTCAAGGATGCGGTAGGCCTTCGAGCCCTCTGCGTAGCGAATGAACACCCATGTGGTGCTCCTATCGTCGAGCTTGCTGATGTGGCCAAGCTCCTTGGTGAACGCGAGGCAGCCGAAGACCCGTAGGTGAGAGACCGCCGGCTTGCGCCCATGCCAAGCCTCGTACGGTGTCATCCCGTTGAGAGCCTTGGTGGGCGAGCGGTTGAGGATGTAAACCGCTGTCACCACCGCCTCCCAGAAGACAGCCGGCATTCCCCTCTGTTTGAGGAGAGCCCGAGCCATCCCCACAACCGTCTGGTTGCGCCGCTCGACGACGCCGTTCTACTGCGGGTTGTACGGCGCGGAGTAGTGGCGCTGAACGCCCTCATCCGCGCAGTACGACGCGAACTCAGCCGCCGTGAATTCGCCGCCGTTGTCGGTGCGCAGCACGCGCAGCTTGCAACCGCACTCCGCCTCCGCAGCGACCTGCACACGCCTGATGGCATTCGCAGCCTCTCCCTTGCTACCAAGGATCATCACCCACATGTAGCGGGAGAGATCGTCGACGAGCAGCAAGAATTAGCGCTGTCCTCCTGGTGTGGCTGGTGTCATCGGGCCACACAAGTTCCCATGCATGAGCTCGAGCCTCTCCTTGGCTCGGAAGCTCGACTGCTGGGAAAAGGGGAGTCGTCTCTGCTTTGTCAACACGCAGACATCGCAGAATTGCTCCACATGGTCAAGGCACGGCAGGCCTCATACCATCTCCTTGGCACTGAGCCGCTTCAGGGCCTCGAAGTTAAGGTGCCCGAAGCGCTCGTGTCACTGCCATGCCCCGTCGTCTCAACGAGCAGCAAGGTTGTGCCACCTTTACATTGAGGATGTATAGCCGATTTGGACTCCTACGTACCTTGGCAAGAAGGCGACGAGAGGGGTCCCAGATCCTCATGAATCCGTGCTCGACCTCCACGCGCGAACCGTTCTTATCCAGCTGTCCCAAGCTAATGATAGAGTTACTCAACGCGGGGATGTAGTAGACTCCGGTGAGCAGCCTGTGCTCACCAGACGCGGCGGTGAAGACGAGCCGGCGCCCTTGATCTCTACGCCGGAGGCGTCCCCAAACTTGACGGAGCCTCGGACGCTAGA
Source organism: Zea luxurians (assembly GCA_029449295.1). NCBI lineage: Eukaryota > Viridiplantae > Streptophyta > Magnoliopsida > Poales > Poaceae > Zea > Zea luxurians. Next base: position 9,576,001 of record JAOPSE010000022.1, read on the forward strand.
GTCAAGCTCGGTGAAGAACTCCCGTCGGCCGGTCATGTGATGAGTGGCGCCGGTGTCGAGGCACCATCCTTCGATCATGTTTTTGCTGGAGCCGTCGCCGAGGAAAGCGCGTGCTTTCGACTCATCAAGGTGTAGGAGTGCCGCTGCGGCTGGAGATAGCTCGATGCTTGCATGTGCTAGGAGCAGAGCCTCCTCCTCCGCCTCAGCCTGTGCGGCAATGGCCTGGCCACGTCGTGGCTGTCGACAGTCCCTGGCCCAGTGGCCAAGCTTGCCGCAGTTGTGACAGCCGTCGTCTCGTGCCATCTTGTTGCCGACGACACCGCCTTGGGCACCTCCACGGGCACCACCCTCAGCATGTCCTCGCGCCCCGACCTGGGCACCTCCACACGCCTTGCGCGGCTTGCCGCGTTTGCGGCCTCGTGTCGAAGACTCCCCCTTCTTCTTGTCACCCTGGCAGGCCTCCCACTGCTCCCGAGTGAGATGTAGCTTCCCGCCGATAGTGATAGGCCCAGAGGGAGCCTGTGGTTCGTCGTCGTCGACCACCTTGAGACGACCTATCGCCTCTTCGATTGTCATCGTGGAGAGGTCTAGCAGAGACTCGATCGAGAGAGCAATCTACTTGTACTTCTTGAGGATGCAACGGAAGAGCTTCTCAACAGCTCTCTCCTCATCGTAGGTGTCGTCGCCGAACTGCACCATCTTCTGCAACAGTGTTGAGGCGGAGAGCAAAGTCATCAACATCCTCACCTGGCTTGAAGGCCAGGTTCTCCCACTCCTTGCAAAGTGCCTGCAGTGTGGTCTTGCGGGCACGGTCGCTGCCGATGCGGGTCGCAGCGATGGCATCCCAGGCCTCCTTATCAGTCCGCTTCTGGGAAAGCGAAAACTGCATCTCGGGCAGGACTGCAGCAATGAGGGCATCCAGCGCCCGCCGATCCTCGTGGTAGTCGACGTCGCCGTACCGAACTGCTTCCCACATGTGGCGAACCTGGAGCCGTACCCTCATCATCGTGGCCCACTCGACGTAGTTGGTCTTGGTGAGGGTAGGCCACCCACCGCCGGGACCGATGTCCCTGACAATGGCCTGGGCCATGCGGCGACCATGGTACCGATCCGGGGAGGGAGAGCCGCGCCGCCTGTCTACGCCCGTCTAGGCTGCCGCCGCGTGCGCCCTCGCCCGGAGCGCCGTCAGCGCGTCGGCGCCTATCTAGGCTGCCGCCACGCGCGCCCCCATGGGGATGCGCGGCTGCCCACTATGTCGCTTGCTCTCGCGCTGCTTCCCTAGCCAGCCTGAGCTCTTCGTCGGTGTTGTCGTCGACAGAAGCAGAGCTGCCAGCTCTACTACCGCACAGAACCTCGAGCTCTGCTGCCGCCGCACGTGCAGCATCTGCCGCCTCCGCTGCTTCTACTTCCGCTCTCGCTGCTGCCAGTTCCGCCGCCGCCAGCCGTGCTGCCCTCGCCGCTGTCGCTGCAGCCGCTGCTACTGCTCGCTCGCGTTCTTGTGCCGCGGCGACCTCGGCCTCCTGCTGGCGCCACGCACTCGAAGTGACCGAGCGTAGGGACATGGTGGGCTAGTGATGGGTCGCTGCGTGTGGAAGAGGCTGTCTTAGACGAAAGGCTGCTCGTCTGAGCAGGAGAGGAAGGAACAGTTGGAGCTCTTGCTGCCGACTGAGTGTGGGGAGAGGCGCGGGAAAGAGATGAGCAAGAGATGTTTAGGCTGCAGGATAGTTTGGGGCAATTTTTCTGTTTATTTCCTCAAACACTAAACAATGACATACCCATCTAAGGGTTGGAGACACATATTTATAGCCCTAGAGGCTGCACTACCACACCTTGTCACACACACTACACAACAGGATTGTCCTCTAGATGCTAAAGAGACTACAGAGGACAGTCAAAAAGCGATTGTTGTCCTCTAGATGCTAAAGAGACTACAGAGGACAGTCAAAAGCGACTGTTGTCCTCTAGATGCTAAAAAGACTACAGAGGACAGTCAAAAAGCGACTGTTGTCCTCTAGATGCTAAAGAGACTACAAAGGACAATCAAAAGCGACTGTTGTCCTCTAGATGCTCAAGACTTATTCCATCAAGGTGTTGGTTTTGCTAACACTGGCATGCCTGGTTTGGAGTTTTGGTTGTTGAGGAGATGTCACGTGCGACAAGGTTCTAGTCCCCTAGACACCGAGAGCGGCAAGGATCCAACTCGCCGGGGCACAATCGCGGAGGCAGAGGCAGTGCTCTAGTCATCTAGCGGACGGTGCGGAATGTCGAAGGCGGAGTACCATACACAATACTCACCCGCACCAACTACGACAACTGGGTGGTGATGGTGAAGGTCATGATGGAGGCGCGTGGACTGTGGGAGGCAGTCGACACCGGCAACGTCGAGCGCAAAAAGGATCGGTGGGCTATGGAGGCGATATATGAGTGGTTCCTCCATAGATGCACCAGTCCTTGGGGGCAAAAGCGACAACAAAGGAGGCCTGGGACAGCCTGAAGACGATGCGAACCGGCTTAGGGCTGGTGAAGCGACCCAAGACAACTGCGACGAGAGTACGAGCTCCTGGAGTTCAAGGAAGGGGAAGGGGTGGATGACTTCTCGTTCCGCCTGACGACCTTGGCGACACAGTTGAAGGAGTTCGGCCAGCAGATAGAGGTGAACATCGTCGTCAAGTTCTTGCGCGTCGTTCCACTAAGGCTCACTCAGCTGGCGTAGTCCATGGAGACCTTGGTCGACCTGAGCACCCTCACTCTAGAGGATGTCGTAGGACGATTCAAGGTAAGGAGGACCGCCAGGCGGCTGCGAGGGTAAAGGGCGAGCGTCTGTACCTGGCAGAGGATGAGCACAGAGGCTCCTCTGCTCCGCGCCGTGGTGGCAGCCAAGGCCACAGCCGCGGGAGGGCGTGGAAGGACATCGACGCTCGAAACAGCAAGACAGAGGCGCGTGACAGAAGGACTGATGCACCACGCATGTCCTACCGCGACCGGTGCCGCAAGTGCGGTATGAAGGGCCATTGGGCTCAGGATTCAAAGCCTCGAGGCGCTAGGAGCAAGTGCATCTGGCAAAGGAGGAGGACAACGGTCCAGTGCTGCTCATGGCGCAAGTATGCGCTCTCCAGGATGCAGAAGAAGAGGTGCAGGTGGAGCAGCTCGAGGTCCATGAGCCACATGCGCAAGTACTCCTGGGAGAGGAGAAGGTGATAAAGACAGAGCAGAGGAGGTGGTACCTCGACTCTGGGGCTAGCAACCACATGATAGGGCGGCGAGAGGAATTTGTTGAGCTAGATACCGCCATCACCGGCACAGTGAAGTTTGGGGATGGGTCAAGAGTGACCATCCGCGGGCGTGGCACGGTACTGTTCAAGTGCCAAAACGGCAACCACTGCATGCTCACGGACGTCTACTACATCCGTAGCTGCCCACGAGCATTGCGAGCCTCGAACAAGTAGACGAGAGGGGTTGCGAGGTCCTGATCAAGAATGACATCTTCACCATCCGTGACAAGGAGCTCCAGTTGCTCACCAAGGTGAAAAGGTCCACTAACAGGATGTATCTGCTGAACTTGAGTATTGTACAACAGGTGTGCTTGGTAGCGATGGAAGACGAAGCTTGGTTGTGGCATGCCCGGTTCGGGCACCTGAGCTTCGAAGGCCTGGCAGGGATATCGCGGGAAGGGATGGCGCGAGGACTGCCCCGCATCGAGCATAGTAACGAGCTCTGTGACAGTTGTTTGGCTAGGAAGCAGAGAAGGAGCTCGTTCGGGAAGAAGGCCAAGTATCGTGTCGGGGATCGACTGGAGATCGTACACGGTGATTTGTGCGGGCCGATCTCATCAGCGACGCACGGTGGGAGGAAGTATATCCTTCTGTGGTGGATGATTGCACACAGTACATGTGGCTCCCCTTGCTGGCAAGCAAGGACGAGGCATCAGAGGTGATCAAGCACTTCCAGGCCAAGGTGGAGACTGAGACCGGGAACAAATTGAAGATGTTGAGGACTGACCGCGGTGGCGAGTTCACCTCGGTGGAGTTTGGGAGGTAGTGCGCAGATGAAGGCGTGAAGAGGCATCCACGGCAGAACGACGTCGTGGAAAGGCGTAACCAAACTGTCCTGGGCATGGCGCGAAGCATGCTCAAGGCAAAGAAGATGTCGGCGGAATTCTAGGGAGAGGATGTGAGCACAGCCGTGTTCATCATCAATCAAGCACCAACGAAGAGCTTGAAGGGGTTGACCCCCTTTGAGGTGTGGCACGGGAGGAAATCGGATGCGGCATTCTTGCGCACGTTCAAGTGTGTCCGCCACGTGAACAACGTCAAGCCCCATTTGAACAAGTTGGAAGATAGGAGAACACCTATGGTGTTCCTAGGCTACGAACACGGGAGCAAGACGTACATGATGTACGATCCGCGAGCAAAGCGGGTACACATCTCGCGGGATGTTGTGTTCGATGAAGGCACAAGCTGAAGCTAGGAGACGCTAGATGCAGGGGAAGATAGGCGTGGCTGGAACTCCTTCACCATCGATTACACTCTATATAGGGGTGGAGGGGAAGCCGCGGATGATAAAGCTGCAGACGCAGGGGAAGAGAGGAGAGTGTTGGCGGGGAGTCGGGGCAAGAAGCTTCAGCTGCGCCGTCTTCACCGTTGCTTGCAGTGCAGGGGACACCCACATCCACGGAGGCGGGTGGCTCAGTGCGTTTTGTCACGCCACCACCAAGAGCCGAGGAACACCTCGACGCGGAGTACGACGATGAGCCTCTTCGGTTCCGCACCGTCAACAACATCCTAGGAGATACATCTCTGCCGAGACATGTTGTGCGAGAGCTTGACGAGCAGCTTTTCTTAGCAAGCGCCAAGGAGCCACCTACGCTGGAAGCAGCAGAGGCGGATGTGCGGGCGGCACGCCAAGGAGGAAATGGCGTCGATCGAAGAAAACAAGACATGGGAGCTTGTAGACCCACTGATCGGGTGCAAACTGATTGGGCTCAAGTGGGTCTTCAAGGTGAAGAAGAACAAGCGTGGAGAAGTAGTGAAGCACAAGGCGAGGTTAGTTGCGAAAGGGTTCGTGCACCGCGAGGGAATCAACTTCGAAGAGGTATTTGCGTCGGTGGCACTAATGGACTCGGTGCGACTGCTGCTCGCCCTGACAACCACAAAGGACTAGAGCGTCCATCACTTGGATGTGAAATATGCCTTCCTTAATGGGGAGCTCGCCGATGTGGTCCATGTGCGACATCCGCCCGGGTTCATCGTCACCGGAGAAGACCACAAGGTGTTGCGACTCCGAAAGGCATTGTACGTGCTGTCAAGCGCCACGGGCGTGGAACTTGAAGCTGGACGCCACGTTCAACACACTCGGCTTCAAGATGTGTCCATCCTAGCATGCATTATACACCCAACGCATGAAGGGTGGAGTGCTCCTGGTCGGGGTGTATGTTGATGACCTGATCATCACCGGCTTCGAGCAGCAGCAAATCAACAAATTCAAGAACGAGATGGCAGCAAAGGTCAAGATGAGCGATTGGGCCTTCTCACGTACTATCTTGGGATAAAGGTGAGGCAAGACAAACATGCCATTGAACTCAGCCAAGGCACATACACACGCAAGTTGCTGGAGAGGGCTAGGAAATTGCAATCCCCCAAGGTGCCAATACAAGAGAAGATTAAGTTAAGGAAGGCCAACAATGCTAAGAAGGTGAATGCAACATGATATCGCAGCCTAGTTGGAGGCCTGAGGTACTTGACTCACATACGGACAGACATCACGTTTGCCGTAGGGTATGTGAGTAGATTCATTGAGGATTCTCGCAAAGACCATGAAGCAGCAGTGAAGCATTTTCTCAGGTATATTGCAGGCAGTTATGACCTTGGGCACTCTCATATTCTCGGAGAAAGATGACAGGAGAGTTGAAGCTGATTGGATCCAGTGATAGTGACATGGGGGGCGATGTCGATGGTAGGAAGAGCGCCTCTGGCATGGTGTTCTTGCTAGGTTCTTGCCCCATCTCTTGGCAGTCACAGAAGCAGCGGATTGTAGCTCTCTCCACTTGTCAGGCCAGGTACATTGCTGGAGCAGCTGCGGCCTGTCAAGGAGTCTGGCTGGGACGGTTGCTGAGTGAGATCACTGGACAAACAATGCAGCCACCGGTCCTCAGGATCGACAACAAGTCAACCATTGAATTGGCCAAAAATCCTGTCCTTCACAGCCGCAGCAAACACATAGATATCAAGTTTCACTTCATTAGGGACTGCATGGAAACGGCGCAGGTCATCCTCGAGCAGATTGAAACCGACCAACAGCTCGCAGATGTGTTTACCAAGTCGCTGGGAAAGATCAACTTTGAGAAGCTCAAGACCCAGGTGGACATGGTGGAGATCAAACAAGAGCACCCACATTAAGGGCAAGAATGTTAGAACTAATATGTGTGCTCTTGTGCTTAATATACTAGAATAGTATAGAGGAGTCTTTAGAGTTCTAGAAAGTCAGCTATAGCTGACAGCTAGGTAGTAGCAGCTGTCAAAGAGCTGGCAGGTACTGCATCAACTGTCTTACTGTAGCACCGTCATACTGTAGCAAACCCAAACCACCCTACTGTAGCATCGTCCTTGCATATTATATAAATAGGGATGTAACCCTCTCTCGTAAGCTAAGCTTGAGAATAAAGCTTCTACTTCAAACCAGCTTTACTCTTCATCAAAAACAGTGTGTGAGTGGTGTGGCTAAGGGGAGAAGGTGCTAGTTTTGCTAACAACTACAGGCCTATAAGTCTTATCCACAGCTTTGCCAAGTTGGTCACCAAAATCCTAGCTAACTGTCTGGTCTCTCACCTCTAGAAGTTGGTTGCGACAAATCAAAGTGCTTTCATCAGTGGTCGATCCATACATGATAATTATTTGATGGTGTAAGATTCATTTGTGGCCTAGTTTAGAGATAGTTTTTAGAAGTCCTAATTCAGCCCCCCTCTTAGGCGTCACCGTTTCCTACAGTTGACCAGGCGGACAAGGCTGCCCCCACCTCTCTCTACTCTCTTTCGACCTCTCTACCTCTTCAGCAAGGGAGGGGCCCCATTGTAAGGGTTCTCTCTTAAAATATAAAAGGGAGAAGTCCACCCTTCAGGGGAGACACGAGCACACTAGCTCTAGCTGTAACACGCTTCAGAGCAATACTACGATCAACACTACACTGGACATGGGCCGCAAGCCTGAACCAGTATAATCCACCGTCTCAAACCCCACGTTCGATTCCCAGCGACATTCCATTCGGAGTGAGTCCGCGCTAGCATCCCTGCCGAACACAAATTTTACTGCCCTTGGTTCCCGAAACCACAACACTTGTCTACTGTGACAACATCAACATGGTTTATATGTCTACCAACACTATTAAGGGTGTGTTTAGTTTGGCTTTTGGCTTTTGCACCCTAAAAGCAAAAAGTCAACCAAAGGGCTGGATCCAGGAAGCAGCTTTTTCTAAAAGCTGACTTTCTCGTAGTGCAAAAATGAAAGCACCTCTGGGGCTGCTTTTTAGTGGCTTTCGGATGAAACTATGAAAATATATATGGAAGAACTTTTAGTAGCTTTTAATGGTTTCCACCAACTGGTTTTTAGCTTTTTAGCAGTTCACAGCCCATAACAGCTTTTTGCACAGCACAGCTCACAACAGCTTTTTCCACAACCACGGCCCAACCAAACAAACCCTAAACATCTACGCGCCAAGCACATTGAGATTGATGTACAGTTCGGTCGTGAGCATGTGGCTCTCGATGAGACCAAGGTTCTGCAAGTCCCTACAACATCACAATTCACTGACATATCCAATGGGCTTTCAGGTTCCATCTTCGATGTGTTTAGGTCCAATCTCAATGTCAACAAGGTTGCCACTTCGACTGTGGTGGCGTGTTCGACAAAGGGTGTTGCAGCCCTAATAGGCCTATGCATCTTATTGGGCCTAGTACCTATGTGGTTAAGATAGATTAGTATCTATTAGTCAAGGGTTGTCGTTGTTTCTGATTCTATAAGCCTAGGTCATCATTACGTACGTATATGTTGTGTAAGCAACGGGACTCTTACTCTCATCGAGAGGATGACACTATGAGTTAGGGCGATTTTCTGTTTATTTTCTCAAACACTACACAATGTCATACCCTTAGAAGGGTTGGAGACACATATTTATAGCCCTAGGGGTTGCACTAGAATACACTACACACTGCAGCACACATGTGTTGTCCTCTAGATGCTAAAGTGCAGTCAAAAAGACTGCACTGCTGCTGCTGCTGTGCTGCCTGCTGCTGCCACACTACAGCAGTCAAAAGACTGCTGCTGCTGTGCTGCTACTGCCACACTACAACAGTCAAAAGACTACTGTTTTTGACTGCTGCAGAGATGTTGTAGCAGAGATGTTGTCCTCCACATGCTATAGCAGAGATGTTGTCCTCCACACAAAGACCACATGACTTATTCCATCATTCTCCTCATAAGTCTTGTGCGCCGTCTTGTGGGAAAGTTTAGCCATCCCGGACCTGGAACAAAGCTCAAGGAACTTGATCCTCCCAAGAGGCTTGGTGAGCAGGTCCGCAAGCTGATCCTTGGTGTCGATGTAGCGTACCTTGATGCTCCCTTCTGCCAAACAATCACGAATGAAGTGGTACCTCACCCGGATGTGCTTGCTCCGTTCTTTGAACACGGGACGGGGTTCTTGGCCAACGCCAATGCAGACTCGCTGACCACCCTAAGTTCCACCGTTGTCGTGTCTCTCCCGAGGAGATCACCGAGCAGTTTAGCCAGCCAGAGCGCTTGAGTCGAAGCGGTGGAGGCCGCTATGTATCAGCCTCGCAGCTGGACATGGCCACCACCTGCTGCTTGACCAACTGACAGTTGATGGGGCACTTGCCGAGGAAGAAGAGGATACCGCTTGTGCTTTTCCTGGTGTCGATGTCGCCGGCGTGGTCGCTGTACCCGACAAGGTGTGCCTCCACAGGCCACCTCGGGTAGTAGAGACCGTGGTCAAGAGTCCCACAACATAGCAGACGATCCTCTTAACAGCCTGTCCGTGCTCCGTCGTCGGTCGCTGCAGGAACCGACTAACGTAGCCAACGAAGTATGCCAGATCCGGTCGTGTGTGGACGAGGTAGTGAAGGCTCCCCACAAGAGGCCGGTACTGAGTAGTGTCCACCTCCTCCGTCATGCTGTCACGGCTCAGTTTTAGCCTCTCCTCCACCGGATTGAGAGCTGGGTTGCAATTGGTGAGCCCAGCCAGGTCAACAATGCGCTTTGCGTAGGCGGTTTGGCGAAGTGTGATCCCAGAGTCACTCTGGTGCACCTCAATTCACAGGTAGAAGAAGAGATGCCCCAGGTCACTCATCTAGAAGGTGGCCTTCATCTCTTCCTTAAACCTCGCCACCTCTGCATCCTTGGCGCCGGTGATCACCAAATCGTCGATGTAGACACCCACCAGCAGGGCATTTTCTCCATTGCCCCGCCGATAGATGGCTGCCTCGTGCTGGCTTGGCATGAAGCCCATCCTCTTGAGTGTGGAATCCAGCTTGGCATTTCACGCCCTCGGTGCCTGTCCCAAGCCGCAGAGGGCCTTGCGCAGGCGCAACACCTTGCCAGGGATCGCAAATCCTGGCAGCTAGTGTACGTACACCTCCTCCTTTAAGTCGTCGTTAAGAAACGCCAAATAGACGTCCATGTGAAGAACGTGCCAGCCCTCCTGGGCTGACAACGCAAGGAGGAGTCGCACGGATTCCATCCGTGCCACGGGGGCGAAAGGATCGTCGAAGTCGATCCCCTTATGCTGTAAGAAACCACGTGCCACCAAGCGAGCCTTATGCTTGACAATGGCACCGGCTTTATCCCTCTTCAGTTTGAACACCCACTTAAGGGTGATCGCGCGATGACCATGAGGGAGATCAGTGAGCTCCTAGGTGTGGTTCGTCTCAATCACGTCCATCTCCTACTGCATCGTGGCACGCTAAGCCGCGTGTTTCTCGACCTCCACGAAAGACCGAGGCTCGCCATTGTCGCATGCAATATGCCACTCTCCCGCCAGAATATGAGACGTCGGGCCCGGCACCGACGGGTTGATGAGAAGGCCCTCCACCTTTCGATACCTCAACGGCTCGACGTCGTAGCACGCGTCGACGCACTCCTCGTCGTGGGAGAGCGGGGTCACGAGCTCCATTGGGTCATGCTCGACACGAGCTGGCTTCGAAGAGGACGTTCCCGGAGAGGGAATCGTCGGTGCTGGAGTACGTGGTGACGAAGAGCTCGTTGTAGCCAGAGTCGTGGCTGGATTGCATGGTGGCGAAGAGCTTGTTGTAGCCAGAGCTGGAAAGCGTAGCGCTGGAGTAGGTGGAGACTTGGGGGCTGGGGTAGGCCTACTCGGAGAAGGGTCGCCTAGTCCCCCGGCTCCCTCAAAGTGGACGTACTCGATGGTGAAGTCGTCGTACGTCGGAGTCGTGCCGTTGTCCACCGTCTTGTCCCAGGCCCATCCTCACCCTTCGTCGAACACTACGTCGCGCGCCTGCGCACACGCAGTGTTCCTGGTCAAGGATGCGGTAGGCCTTCGAGCCCTCCGCGTAGCCAATGAAAACCCCTGGGGTGCTCCTGTCGTCAAGCTTACCGATGTGGCCAAGCTCCTTAGTGAACGTGAGGCAGCCAAAGACCTGAAGGTGAGAGACCGTCGTCTTGCGCCCATGCCAAGCCTCATACAGTGTCACATCCCGTTTAATGCCTTGGTGGGCAGGCGGTTGAGGATGTAGACCGCTGTCACCACCGCTTCTCCCCAGAAGACAGTCGGCATTCCCCACTACTTGAGGAGAGCCCGAGCCATCCCCACAACCGTCTGGTTGCGCCGCTCGACGACGCCGTTCTGCTGTGGGTTGTACGGCACTGAGTAGTGGCGTTGAACGCCTTCATCCGCGCAGTACAACGTGAACTCAGCCACCGTGAATTCACTGTCGTTGTCGGTGCGCAGCACGCGCAGCTTGCGGTCACACTCCGCCTCCGCAGCGACCTGCACACGCTTGATGGCATCCATAGCCTCTCCCTTGCTGCCAAGGACCATCACCCACATGTAGCGGGAGAGGTCATCGACGAGCAGCAAGAAGTAGCGTCGTCCTCCTGGTATGGCTGGTGTCACCGGGCCACACAAGTCCCCATGCACGAGCTCGAGCCTCCCCTTGGTTCGGAAGCTCGACTGCTGGGGAAAGGGGATCCTCTCTGCTTTGTCAACACGCAGACATCGCAGAATTGCTCCACATGGTCAAGGCACGACAGGCCTCGTACCATCTCCTTGGCACAGAGCCGCTTCAGGTCCTCGAAGTTAAGATGCCTGAAGCGCTCGTGCCACTACCATGCACCGTCATCCCGACGAGCAGCAAGGCAGCAAGGTTGTGCCACCTTCACGTTGAGGATGTAAAGCCGATTTGGACTCCTGCGTACCTTGGCAAGAAGGCGACGAGGAATCCCAGATCCTCATGACTCCTTGCTCGACCTCCACACGCGAACCGTTCCCATCCAGCTGTCTCAAGCTGATGATAGAGTTCCTCAACGCAAGGATGTAGTAGACTCTAGTGAGCAACCTGTGCTCACCAGACGCGGCGGTGAATACGACTGAGCTGACGCCCTTGATCTCTACGCTGGAGGCTTCCCCAAACTTGGCGGAGCCTCGGACGCTAGAGTCGAGCTCGATGAAGAACTCCCGTCGGCCGGTCATACGATGAGTGGCGCCGGTGTCAAGGCACCATCCTTCGATCGACGCGTGCTTTCGACTCATCAAGGTGGAGGAGTACCGCTGCGGCCAGTGCCACTGGTGGTAGCTCGATGCTTGCGTATGCTAGGAGCAGAGCTTCCTCCTTCACCTCCGCCTGTGCGACGTTGGCCTGGCCGCGTCATGGCTGCCGACATTCCCTAGCACAGTGGCCAAGCTTGCCACAGTTGTGACAGCCGTCATCTCGTGCCGGCTTCTTGTTGCCGACGATGCCGCCTTGGGCGCCTCCGCGGGCACCACCCTCAGCTTATCCTCGCGCCTCGGACTGGGCGCCTCCACGCGCCTTACGCGGCTTACCGCGTTTGCGGCCCCGTGTCGAGGAGGACTCCCCCTTCTTCTTGTCACCCTGGCAGGCCTCCCACTACTGTCGAGTGAGATGTAGCTTCCCACCAACGGTGATAGGCCCAGAGAGGGCCTATGGTTCGTCGTCATCAACGACCTTGAGACGACCAATCGCGTCTTCGATCGTCATCGTGGAGAGGTCTAGCAGAGACTCGATTGAGCGAGCGATCTGCTTGTACTTCTCGGGGATGCAACGAAAGAGCTTCTCGGCGGCTCTCTCATCGTAGGTGTCATCGCCGAACTTTTTTTTTCGAAAACGCGCAGGAGAACCGTGCCTCATATTAAGAGAAAGAAACCAGGGTCTAAAGGAAGGCCCAATACAAAAGACCCCTCACGGGGGCCAGAAACATGCATATAGAAAGGAATCCATCTAGGAAAAAACAAAAAGACCACACACTGCTAGGAAAACCCCTAGGGCCCAGCTAAGGGGGCAGCCAGGTAAGAAATGCCTTTTGTCATCGCCGAACTGCACCATCTTCTGCAACAGTGTGTTGAGGCGAAGAGCAAAGTCATCAACATCCTATCCTGGCTCGAAGACCAGGTTCTCCCACTCTTTGCAAAGTGTCTGCAGTGTGGTCTTGCGGGCACGGTCGCTGTCGGTACGGGTCGTAGTGATGGCGTCCCAGGCTTCCTTGGCAGTCCGCTTCTGGGAAAGCGAAAAATGCATCTCGGGCGGGAATAAAGCGATGAGGGCATCTAGCGCCCATCGATCCTCGCAGTGGTCGACGTCGTCGTACCGAACTGATTCCCACATGTGGCGAACCTGGAGCCGTAGCCTCATCATCGCGGCCCACTCGACGTAGTTGGTCTTGGTAAGGGTAGGCCACCCACCGCCGGGATCAATGTCCCTGAAAAACAGCCTAGACCCCACGGTGACCATGGTACCGATCCGGGGAGGGAGAGTCACGCCGTCTGTAGAGGCCGCGATCACCGTCGACCCGGCCGCCGCCACCAGGAGCACTGTCGGCGCGTCCGCGCCCATCTGGGTTGTCGTCGCGTGCGTTCTCGCCCGGAGCGTCGTCGACACGTCTGCGCCTATCTAGGCAGCCGCCGCGCGCGCCCCCATGGGGGTGAGCGGCTTCCCATTGAGTCGCCTGCTCTTGCGCTTCCTTGCCAGCCTGAGCTCGTCGTTGGTGCTGCCGTCGCCGGAAACAGAGTTGTCGGCGCTACTGCCGCGCAGAGCCTCGAGCTCTGCCGCCGCCGCACGGGTAGCATCTGCCACCTCCGCTGCTTCTACTTCCGCTCTCGCTGCTGCCAGTTCCGCAGCCGCTAGTCGTGCTGCCCTCGCCGCTATCACTGCAGCCGCGGCCGCTGCTCGCTCGCGTTCTTGTGTCGCGGCGACCTGGGCCTCCTGCTTTTGCCGTGCACTCGAAGTGATTGAGCGTAGAGACATGGTGTGCTAGCAAGGGGTCGCTGCGTGTGGAAGAGTCTCTCTCAGATGAAAGGTTGCTCGTCCGAGCAGGAGAGGAAGGAACAATTGGAGCTTTTGCTGTCGAATGAGTATAGGGAAAGGCGCGAGAAGGAGATGAGCAAAAGATGTTTAGGCTGCAAGACAACCTCGCTCTGATACCAATTGTAACCAACGAGGCTCTTACTCTCATCGAGAGGATGACACAATGAGTTGTGGCAAACACTACAAAATGTCATACCCTTAGAAGGGTTGGGGACATATATTTATAGATAGCCCTAAGGGCTGCACTACACACTACACTACACACTGCAGCACACAGGTGTTGTCCTCTATATGCTAAAGTGCAGTCAAAAGACTGCACTGCTGTTGCTGCTGTGCTGCCTGCTGCTGCCACACTACAGCAGTCAAAAGACGGTTACTGCTGTGCTGCTACTGCCACACTACAACAGTCAAAAGACTGCTGCTTTTGACTGCTACTTCTGTGCTGGAGAGATGCTGTAGCAAAGATGTCCTCCACAATGCGGTCCTCCACATGTTGTACCAGAGATGCTGTCCTCCACATGAAGACCACATGACTTATTCCATCGTATGTAACCTCATATCCCTAATAATCAATCTACTATCTTTTTGCGTAATCTTACAATTAGGCTTGGTTTAAAGTGCTATTTCAGCAATGAGAAATTTACCTAGATCCGTGGAAAGAAATATGCACGTTTATTACATACAAAACATGGGTAAGTTCTAAATAAAAATGGTAAAAACGAAGGCTTTATGATATTAAGTCAATTGCATCAAATAACACAAAAATAATTAAAATCAATAATATCAAAGCCCAAGTATATCCAACCTTTTTTGCATGTTCCTCTTTCACCTTAGCTAAACGTATTTTCTCTGTTGATATTTCAATCTTCTTCCTCAGATGCTCTAGTGCTGGACAATAAGAACAAAAAAAGTAGGAACAAGTAAGAAGACGAGACTGCTCTCCGTTAGAAAAGCTTACGGGCCTATTTGGAAGTTAAGTATTTTTATAGTTTCTAGACAATACCATGGTTTATATGAATACCAGAGTATTTTATATCATAATGTGTTTGGTTGAATTCCTAAAAACTATGTTTATCATGGTATTCTAGATACCATGGTATTCTAGATATCATGGTATTTTTAGAGTATTGGAAACTCCACTTCAACCCAATGTTTTTATGGCATGGCTAGCTTTTGTCTGAATACCGTGGTTTACAATGCTGTATCCAAACAATATTCCTGAAAACCATAGTATTCTTGGAGCTAGCTAAAACTACGCTATTGTCATGACAATTGGAAGGTATAGTATTGTAAAACCATGGTTTTGAGAAACATTGTTGCCAAATATGCCATACAAGTGTACAGATTACAGAGTATGGGACAAAAGGGCTAAAGGCTTACATGTTGAAATTTGACCTATTTAGCCCACTTGCGGGTGGCCCAGTTCAAATAAGGAAGCCAAGGTGGTGTGAGGGATGGCATGAGGGGCTTTAGTCCCATATTGCTTATCCGGGTAGAGGATAACCAATTTATATGTGAGGGTGTGCATTACTCTTTACATGTGACACACGAAGGGCTATAGAGTCTGCTATGAACTGACCACACGCGCTCGCTCGCTCGCTCGTATTTCGTGTTTTTCGCGAAATTAACGTGTGACCTACGATGATGCGCGATCGCGTCGTGTTCTAAACAATAGTTTATTTTTTTGCCTTTTATTTATTTGGTTATCGAGCACCAAACCTAAACTTCCACGTCAACTGGAGTAATGGACGCACATGTTACGTGAGATCTCCGAGCAGTTGCACGTAGAGATGTTCCAGGACGCGGTTCCTGGAATTTAGTAGATCGAATCGTTATCTAGGGGCACACGCAAAACAGAACTGCCACGTCTTCTCCATCTCTCTCCATCGCCGCTTCTATGCCCTGTCATCCCTGCGTCTGCCGTGCAGCGGATCAAGGGAGAGCGATGTCTCTGAACCGACACCGGCGATTTGACGACCTGCACAGGTGCCGGCGAATCAGGTTTCTCAGAAGTACTTCGCGTACGTCTGCTCGTGTTCCTCACCATCACTCGTGGAAAACACTTAGATTTGACTTTTACGTTTTACGCTGCATTATCAAATTAATCTTAGGCACTGTTAATTTTGTAACAATCCAGAAACTTGATAGAATTAACCTGACTGGACCTTCGAATGCATTGAAACCTAAGCGATTTTCCGGTGAAAATTTTAAGAGATGGCAGACTAGGGTTAAGTTCTGTCTCATGTCGTTGAAGATCTGGTGGGTGATTCCCCCAATTCTTCCTCTCACTGAGGAGCAGGACCGTAACTTCGAGTCGGATAACTCGACTTGCATTGGTTGTATATTGACGCTATTTTTTCTTGAACAGCGCAGGAGAACTAAGGATGTGCCTCGTTCTGGTCCAATGGATAGTGGCACCTCTAATGCCAACGTGGTGGAAGACAAATGTGTGGAAGAAACAAAAACAAGAACAGAAAACCAATGGCCAAGCATAACACTGATTTTAAGAAGAAGAACCTTGCAGACCTGAGTTGCTTTGAGTGTGGTGAACCTGGATCTAGTTCATTGTGATCTCTGAACCTCTCCTGTCCTCAGCCTTTCTGGTTACAAATACTACCTAGTCATTCTGGATGACTTCTCTCACTTTCTTTAGACCTTTCCTTTGCGGCTAAAGCCCGACACCTTTTCCACCCTTACCCACTTCTGGCCTGGGTCTCCACCCAGTTCTGTCGCCCAGTTTGTGCCCTGCAGTGTGACAATGGCCGAGAGTTTGACAACACCGCCTCTCGCTCCTTCCTCTCCCACAGCGTTCGGTTGTGCCTCTCATGCCCTAACACTTCTCCCTAGAATGGTCGGGCCAAATATATCATTCTCATCCACCGCAGACCAACCGATCTCGCCTAGTGCGCCCTCGTCCATGGTCTACCAGTGCGCCCTTGTCCACCCACCACCAGTGAACCGGCCACGCGGAACAACGGTAGCTCCAACCAACAGTCCTCCAACATAATAAGTTGTTGTGCATATGTTCAGCTTTTTCAATGAAATCAAAAACCGAAATGAAAAGCTCGAAAACCGAACTTCTCGGTTTTTCTATCTATAAGACACCGGTTGATTTGCTATTTCTGAAAACCGAAGTTTTTTAAAACCTACAAAACCGAACTGAAGTTTCGATTTCCACTGACTACCCTAACTCTCACCATTGCACCAGGCATGCCCTTGGCACCAAGGAAAATACAACATCTAGTAATATGTCAACAATCAACAGGATCAATAGCTCATGTAGCATCAAAATAAGCATGTAGCATGTTGGCTAGCTGGATGTGGCATAAAAGAGTCGGCGGGAGATTGTCCCCCTCAAGCACGAAGCAAATGAGCATAGTGCAAAATCTGTATAGACCGACATAAAATTGTAAGCACCCAAGATATTTGTAACACCCTTAATTTGGGGGTATAAAATTTATTTTCTAATATCCACTAAATTCAGGTGTTATTCTCTCAGTTCTTCGCTTTCCTTATATTGTTGCATTCATGTCGTTGCATATTGTTTATGGGTGCAAAAGGTTTTCGAAACATAAAAAGATTATCTCGATAGTGTTTTTAGGAATGTCTGGAACCTTTGAAACGTTTTCGAGTATGAAATATGAATTTCTAGAAATTTCTAATATTATTTTAACCTCTAAAATTCAGTATTTGCGAAAACTAGATTATTCCGAGAACTCGATAATATGTGTATATGTCCCTCTTTCTCTCGTCGAGCCCGTTCTAGATCCCATGTCCTTTTCGCGAGATCGTTAGAACGTCTCTTCTCGCAAACGGTGTGCTGCTCGTGTCTACCCTCGTCGTGCTCGCAACTACCTCTCTCCGTCATGACGCAATTGATGACGAATTTGGCAACCTCCTCCCGCGTTCTCTTCTATGTAACCACCCTACCGACGCATAACCACTCGTCTCCCTCCCCAGATCCAAATCGCGTAGAAGCTGACGTCCTTGCACATGGCGGTTCCAGGTGAGTCCTCTCCCTCCCCTTCCCCATCCTCTCTCCCCCTCGACGGACCCTCCCTGCAGCCCCGCGTCGTGCCGCTCTGACGAGCCGCTCCTGGCTTCCCCTCCCCACGTCTAGCCCCTCAAAGCGCGTGTGCATCCTCCTCTCCTGCTCTGAACGAAAACCCCCATGCCGAGCGCCGTTCTTCTTCCCCGGCGAGATCTCGCCCTGCCGCTGCCCAAATCGCGACCAGGAGGCCATGGCGCGCGGCTGAGCTCCCCTGCAGCGCGGCCAAGTCTGGCGGCCCGGCACGGTGTCGCGGTTTTGCCCGTGGCCAAGCACCTCCTCTCGGCGAGAGCCCGCGTGGCCCCCTCTCGTTCAGCTCTGTGCGCAGTAGCGGCTGGCGGGCCTCCCTCGCATGGCGCCCCTACCCTGCAGCCCCAGCAAGCGACGTCGTCTGCCCATTCTAGCCAAGGCCGACCAGCCCGCCCAGTCCCTGCTCCCTGACCAATCCCGCGCGGCGGCGTGCTCGGCGCCCAGCTGATGGCTTGCCTTGCGCCTGTGGCCGAGCGGCCTGCCTGCCGCGGAAGAGAGATCCAAGGGCGCGTCCGGCCCGCCGCCCCGCCCCTGCGCAGGAAGCCCAGAGTCGGTTGTTCCCCTGTGTGTGCGTGCGTGGTGAAAGGTTGAAGAAAGGGAGCAGCCACACTAGATCCCACTCCCTTTCATCCTATGTGGTTGTGTCCCATGTGGCCCTTCGTGTGGCTTCGATTCGACCAGTCAGATCGTGCCACGTCACCTATAATCCGCGAAATATTATTTATTCAGTATATGTTGCGTTATAAATACGTTTTGGACCATTCTAGTTATGCTAATTCCATAACAACGTCGTCTGCATATTAAAATATTATTTTGTCATATCGCATATTCTAATTAGTTATTTAATCTCTTGTCTATTCGATGATTATTAAAGTAGTGTTGCAATTAAAATTAATCTATACTCTTACTTTGAGATTTTAAAATATATGTTAATATTATTATACCAATTCAAATGTTTCTGAATAAGTACTTACTTAGTATAGACGCGATATCTGCAATGCTCGCGTGTCACGTGTGTCCACACGACGTTCGTGTGTGCTGTTCACGTGTCGTCGTTCGCGCGAGTCGCGATTCGCGCTTTAATAAAATTGTTTATTAGCTATGAATTGTTAGCTATTCCATATATAATGCGCCATAAACCCGTTTCTATTCGTTTTAGTCGCTTTAACTTCATAACCTCGTCACCAACATGTTAGTAACATTATTTCGTCACGAGACGTGTTCTAATTAATTAGTTGATTATTTATTCATCCGAGTTATTAAAGTAGTAGTTTACTTAAACTAATTTATAGTTTTAGCCACGCTTTATTTATATCTGTTAATAGGATTATATCTACACAAATGTTTTTGAATTAATGCTTATTTAGTATAATCGGCTACTATTAAAACAGTAATTTAGTCAAAACTAAATTGTAGTTTTTAATTTACATTTGATAAATGTCAATCAATATAATTATGTCGAACTAGTGTTCTAACAATACTTGTTTAGTGTAATCGCTATAACACCCCAGGTGTTACCCAAGGCCCTGGCTCAATACATGCACCTATGGCCTATTATCACATGTGTTTAAGTGGGGAGAAGGGGCACCAAAACTTTAGAAACCATGGATTTATTAAGTAATGATCATGATAGAAGGAATACCCTAGCTTTTCATGTATCTTCACCTTGGAAAAAGATGCTCAAACCCTAGACCCCCTCTTGAGCCATTAGACCCCCAAGCAGTGGATTAGTGGGAAAACTATGCAAATGACCAATTCATGACTTAAACCTTTTACCAAAGTTGAAGTACATTTATATATCTACAAGAAATAGTAAGGGTGTTATTCCAAAAAGGTCCCACAAAACCCCCAAATTCAGCCCCCAAGTGGAGAGCACTATAGAGCAACCCAAATTTTCTCTAAGTCAAAAATCAGCCCTCTTCTAAAGTTCAGAGATGTTCACTTAGTTGCTGGCGCCAAATGCACAAGGTCCAATTGACAAAAAGGAGCCAAATTACCCAAGGCACACCCCTGAAAAATTTGAAACCAAACCAGAACCGTTTGACACAAGTTTTGTCTCGGGTTGAACAGTGCCGACAACCCTGACTTGGCGCCACCATATCTCCCAAACCAGACCCGATCTTCCCTTGGAACTCACATGAACTAGGTAGCCCTAGGTACATAGAAGAGATCTCACAAAAGTCTTATGGCGAAATTCGCAAGTTTGGCTGCTCAGCAAGAGCTAGAACTCGGGCAGAAAGAAACGGCCACGTGTTCGACGCGCCCTGGCAAAGCCAGAGCACGCGCCGCGCGACACCCGACCCTGCGCCCACGCCCGCGCCTATAAAGCCGACCAAGGCCTTGACCGTACACCCCCGCTCGCTCTCAGCCCCGCCCAAGCGCAAGTTCACCGGAGCTCGCTCTGCGCACGACGTGCCAGCGGCCGCCCGAGCCCCAACCACCGTGGACCGGCCACTCCAGCCCTCCTCCACCCCATCCAATCCCTCGGCTAGCCTCCCCGGAACTCAGTGAAGCTCCCCGAGCCCTCGGACCAAGCACTACATCGTCGTAGGTGCCGGATTGACGTCGCCGGACTTCGTCCAACCGCCGGCGCACGTAGACCGAGCTACACGGTGAGCCACTCTTCGATTCCTTGCGCATACATCACCATTGACCTCCAGTGAAGCTCCCCGTGCGGTCTGATTGAACCCTACTGCCGTGAGCATGCCGGAGCAGGCGTCGCCGACGAGCCCGACCGCCTGCGCACGCGGCCAGCCCTACTCCGGCCATTACTGCCGGTGATCCGCCCTTCGACGTAACCGCCAGGAGCTCCCGGACCTCACCTCACCCTCCACCGGACCTCTCCCGCCGCTGGTAAGCCGCGCCACCGCTTTTTATCCCTACGGCTACTGTTCCGGCGAGGAGGGAGCGCGGGTTAAGAAAGGGGAAAAAGCCAGGGGTTTTTGGAAATGTCAGTGACTCTAATGAACGGTTCCCCAGGGGCACGGTTTGAACGGTTTAATTAAGGAAGAACCCAGGGACCTCGGTGCAAAGCCTTTTTCCTTTAAACTTTAAGATTTATCCTTTTTAAATAAACAGAGAACTAGAAAAATTCATACACTGAGTTTTATTCAACCAAAAGTTGTCAAACCAATTTTGCTAGAACCTAGATATTATGAACTACCCAGCAAAAATGATAAACACCATGGTTTTAGCAAAGCTTTTAGAGTTTGGATTTAAACAAGTATACTGCCCAAACCTTAATAAACGGAGGAAAAATAAAATACTTTTGGACTAGGTCTAAGAAAAATTGGAGACATACTTAACTGGTAACTACACTGTTTAAAAATATTAAACTCCCCAGTATACTAGGTTAAGGGAAGATTACCCATTAAAAATTGTATTGGCCCAAACCTTAAGAAAATGAAAAAGGGAATTTAAAATGAGGACCAGAGGGCAACCTTGTTTTTCCTAACTTGCTTAGGTGATGTACTTCATAAGAAAATTTTGGTCAACCCTCATTAAGTACAAAGAAAATGCACCACTTTTTATTTAATAAAAACAGTGAGAACTTAGAAAAATCCTAGAAAAATAACCCTAAGAAGGAACCACCCCAACCTTAGGAATAACTACTATTATGCTAGTATGAATCTAGGAAAAAATACAAGTTATTTTGTTTGATATTTTTCAAATAACAAGTTAGTTATAAGTGTCTTTTTGGCATTAAACTTTAGAAAATCACAACTAAATAACCATTAAGTCACCTTCTGTGATTTTTGGCACAGAAGCATGTTATTACCCAAAGATGCCAGCAAAAATAACTTTTAGTGCAGAACCCCCACCCAAATGAGTTGTAGTACAAAGTAACCATCTACCCTCACTTTTGTTATTTTTGCCTAGAGTTTATCCTAATTATTCTTAACCTTAAATTTGTAGAGTAAACTACAGTGACCAATGTTAACCCACTGTAATTTTTACAACATTTTTTAGAAATTTCTAAATCATTATGGTAGTTCAAACCCACCTTAAGGGCATAAATAGAAAATGAAAAGGGAGATTAGTGGAAGGGAATAATGTTACACACACCCCTACAACCAAACCTCCCTAAGTGCCCACTAAAACTTTAATGAAATGACTAAATTCTTAATCCACTAAGTATTCACCAATAAGAACTTCGTACAATAAAGAAACCCTAGTTTACCCACTTCCTTAATATTGCTTCATCATACATCGTGTTTACTAAATTTGCATATAATTAACATACATGTATCTTATTCATTGCATTCATAGATTGTAACCTCGCTGACGAAGAGTACTTACTCATTCCGGAGCAAGGAGTTGCTCAGGAGGGAGTCTAGGAGCCAGCACCAGAGTCTGCCACTGAGGATCTCCCTGCCCCAGCTTTTGAAGGCAAGCCCCGGTTTTATGCATAACCGTTTATATATATGCTATTTTACTACACTTAATGTTTGTAGGCTTGTACTGTGCACTTAAGTGTAGGAGTTGCCTGAAACCCTAGTTGCATGAACTCAGGATTCCTTTTGAGATGGATACTAGTATGCTAGGTTGAGTAGTTGTTTTGCTAATTAGGGATCTCGGTAGAAGTCGAGTGGTTTTTCTAGCACTCGCGCGAGGTCAGGAATTGGTTGTATATATTTTGATAATGGAATGATGATGGTCTGTGGACACGAATCCATGGGGATGCGTTGTCTATGAGACGAAATTTGAATAAGGATTAAGGTGTGGTACCTGTGTCAAGCGTTTGAACGTACTAAACACATACCGAGAAATATGGTAAATCGACAAGCCTAGTACCTGAGTGAACATGCCCGCGGATTGACCTCCTCACGCGACCTGAGACGTGGTCTCCCATTCCGGTTATGGTGGGTACAAGTGGGGTCATTGCACGACGGCAGTCGGGGTCAGTGAGGCATTGTACGCCAAGGCGGTGAGCCTCTTTCTGTTGCCAGGGAATCGATGGGGACGGTTGATGTGTGTGGGGACGGAGTGTCTCGTCACGTCGTGTGTTTAGGTTTACCTTGCAAGGTTAAAACTCGATTCGAATCGTCTGCTTTTCGCAGCTAATGAGACTGTTTGATCCATTGTACTGCATTGAGTAAGAAGTGGAATGAGGTGACTGGCAAAAGATGATGATTGATAAAATGTTTGATACCATGTATGAATAGCTAGGTACTCATCTAGTTTAAAAAGGATCATCATGTATGAATAGCTAGGTACTCATCTAGTTTAAAAAGGATCATACTAAAACTTGCAAAGTTAAAACTTGATTTTAGACTCAGCTAGTGCTTTTGACAAACCAAACCCCTCAGCCAAACAGCTGCATGTCTAGAGGTAGAGGAGTAGATTCCTCACACCAGGTAAGTTTAGCTGAGTATTAGTATACTCAGTCTTGCTTGTGGCACAATTTTTACAGGATCTCTGGAGGATATGGTTGTTGGAGTGACTTGGCCGTCCATTCTGCCACCGGGTTAGACAGTTGAGTGGGACCCTACCTCAGTAGGAGAGGAGCATGAGGAGTGATGGGCCAGGCTTCCCCATCCTCCATTTTCTTCACCGTTAGTTGATTTCCGCTGCATCGAGAATAATGGTTGCTACTTTTGCAAAACTCCGATGATGATGTAATAACATTAAGTACTTCTTAAATTTATGGTTTTAAGCTTTATTGTACTTTCTCTGTGCCTCACCTTCGAGTGAGTATGTGGTACTTAATCCTGTTAGTGGCCTTGTCGAACTAGATCCGAGGGACTGACGGTTTATTCCTATTTAAGTGTGGTCTAGCCTTTAAGGCGGGACTTAGGCACTTGAGTTGGAATAATTCGAGCGGTTCCGCCACAATCTCGTTATTTGTTAGCGATCATCGCGCGTCGTCGCACTGTCTGCGCGCTATTCGCGCGTGATGTGCTCGTGGTAGCGTGCTGATTCGCGTGTCATTTGCGCCGGTCGCGCGCACTGTTTCGTGTGTCGTCACCATACTATGTCACGCGTGTCCACGCATCGGTTGCATGCTGTCGTGCTGTTTCGCGCATCGTAAATTCGCCTCGCTTAGAACCTCTTGTGTTAATTAAATTACTTATTTATTTGAGAGCTTTTAGTGTAGCAGATTAATCAAAACTAAATGGTAGATATTATTTATATTTAATAATGTTGAATTAAATGTTTTAGTTAATATTTATTTAGCGTAAACGCGATATCTTTCTGACCGTCGCTTCGAGTTCGACATTTCTTCGCGTGACCGTAGTAAAGCGCTCTATTTCGTTTAGCATATTTATTTATATTTTTATTTGAATGGTGTAATGTTCTTATGCATATATATATATATATATATATATATATATATATATATATATATATATATATATATATGTTTGTGCCTGTTTATATTCGCTATGCGTCGCGAATAGATCGCAATTCGTTTCCAAGCTTCGAGGGATCGACGGTCAAGCTTCGATGACCAAGTGAGCAAGCTCTTCGGTTCTACAAGATTGAAGACCCTGAGCATCTGTTTGGTGAAGACAAGTGTTCTCTGACCCATTATGTCTCATTCACTTTTAATTCACTGTCCCGCATTACTTAATTAAAACATAAGGATTGACAAGCTTTCTATTTACCTTGTCCTTGATTACCTTTTGGGTTATTATGGTTAGCTTCATGCTATTGCTTTAACTTAATCAATGAACATAGTGTGAATATTTATGATACGATGATGTTATCCCGATTATGTTCTTGTGATACTTTAGGGGACAAAGGCCATTTTCCTGAGTGCCTCTCCGTAAGGACCTGTTTGGGGAGTGACAACCCGGGATAACAGTGCAACCATGAGGGTGGAATGGGACGCCCTTAGCTGATTAATTAGAGTAACTAGAGGAGTAGTTGGCTTCGCCGTAGGGTCATCAATGGGGTCTGGGCACAGTACTTGCTCTGCCGAGGCTGGTTGCAGAGGTTCTCGATTTGGTTTTGTTAGTCACCCTTCCTTTGGGGAGATGTAATATGTTTATCAAACTAGAGAAACCTAACGGGCGGCTATGACCTCTGGCAAATCTTTGTAAAGGCTACGTAGTGAGACCCTGCTAGGTCACCTTGGTAGTGACAAATGGAGAGTCATGATCTCCGGGCAGAATGGGAATCACGACTTGTGGGTAAAGTGTGCGATCTCTGCAGAGGGTTAGAAACTGATATATCAGTCGTGCTCACGGTTATGAGCGGCCTTGGGATCCTCTTTGATTAGAGATACAGAAGATCTGAGATACAATGGTTCTATTTATGTTTTTGGTTCGATGATGATAATGATGTTCCTCGATGAGGAAATGATTCACAGGTTGATTATTGCTAAAACTTGGCTTCCACTAATAATAAATATCTGACCAACTAAAAGCAACTGCTTTGACCTTAACCCCACATAAAGCTAGTCCACTTCAGCCAAACGGGACATTTGTTAAGTACGTTGATGTGTACTCACCCTTGCTTTCACAAAACACCAGGTTGCCTTTTGTAACACCCGGAATCTAGGGGTATAAAAATCTCTTCTACAATATCCACCAAGTTCAGGTTTTAATAAAAACCCTAAGGGAACAATGGTTGTTGCATCATGTTGGAAGGCATTTATTTTTGTTTGATGAATGGTTTGCTTGATCTTTCATTTAATCAATAATTTTCACATGATGTCAAACTGAAATAATAGAAAAAGAGAAAGAAAAAGATAAAGGAAATCAGCTTTCTCCCCCCTTCCCTGGCCCATTCGGTCGGCCCACCGCGCCCCCCTTCCTCCCCTCTTCCCCCCCCCCCCCCCCGCTCGGCCCAGCGCCATCTCCCCCTTCTTGGGCCTGCGCCAGCTCCCGCGGCCCAGCTCCGCGCCAGCTCCCAGCCCCGCGGACGCGCGCCCGTGGCGGCCCAGCTCCGCGCTCGCCACGTCCCCCGCGACCGCGCCAGCCCACGCGAGCGCGCGCCCCCTGCGCGCACGACCGCGCCCACGACCGCACGCAGCGCGCAGACCGTTCCGCGCCAGCCGCCGCTGCTCAACGGGGCCCGCGCGCCAGAGAGCCAGGACACCAGGACGCCGCTGTACATCTCCAATCCGCCCGTTGCGCAGTTTTTCCGCCCGTCGCGCAGTTTCTTTGCCCACGCCGCCTCTCCTCGCCACGATCTCGCTCTCCGCCTCGCCATCGCCGCCGTCGGAGCCACGCCCCGCCCGGAGCGCCGCCGCCGTCGCCGTGCGGATTGCCGAACTCGCTGCGCAGCGCCTCGTTGTGCTTCGCCGAGGTGAGCTCGTCCCCCCTTTCCTCTCTCATCTCTCTATCGCTCTCCTCGCCCTGCCGCGCGGCACCTAGCCCCGGCCACCTGCGCAATGCGCCTGGCCCCTGCCTCGTCCCCGCACCAGCCCCATGGTCGCTCTCCCGGCCTGCGAGCTCGCCTCTGGCCGCAGAACAGCAGGGCGCTCGTGCACAGCCGCCCTCCTCCCGTCCTCTCTTCCCTCTGAGCGTCGTAGCAGCCGCACTTCCCAAGTCAGCGAGCCGCCGCGGCCGAGTCGCTGCGCGCTCGGCACACCCAGCCCCGTCCCCATGCCCCTAGTCACCAGCGCGCTGCTAGCACGTAGCTATGGTGGCCGAACTGCCGAGCCGACCCCGCCGACCCCGCCGATGTCCCTGCAGCCCGCCCCGGCTGTTCGTCTACCCTCGCCGCGCCTCAGACTCGCTGTTAGCCGTGTCGTGCACGTCAAATCGCGCGCGTGCAGCACCTCGCCGTGCTATCGCAGCCGCGTCGTGCAACTAGTGCACGCACTCGAGTTCGCTTACGCGCAGTGCGTCTACTACATATATATATATATTATACCTTGCTAAAATTTTATTTTGTTCTGTCTATGGTTTACTTACTTGTCATATTAGTTCTGCTCTTACTCTTATGCTTACGGTGTCTTTTGTAGATGGCTCGTCTTAGACACACTGCTCGTAAGTCGGTGATCCCTTTCCTGCCGTCTCGCCTTGCGGAGCGCCCTCTGCGCTGCACCTTGTCCGGTCAGTCGAGTCACCTGGAGAGGCTGCACCACCGCCTGCGTGAGGAGCAGGAGCGCCAGCGTCAGCAGAGGGAGCAGCAGGGCTCTTCCTCTCCGCCTGAGCAGGAGGTGGAGTCCGTGAGGCGCCGTTCCTCTGTCCCTCAGCTGGAGGCGCCCCCTGCACCACTGCAGGACGCCCCGTCTATTGGAGGAGGTCCTGGAGGAGACCCCGATGGAGACGACGACGACGGCTCAGACCACAGTACTGAGCCTCTGAGGAGCAGGAGGCGGAGGGATGGGTCGCCCGACCCATCACCCGTGACGCCGCTCGCGGTTGTCACTTCCACGACGCACTCGACACCTTGTTGCGCCGGGCCTTC
This sequence comes from Zea luxurians, assembly GCA_029449295.1. Lineage (NCBI taxonomy): Eukaryota > Viridiplantae > Streptophyta > Magnoliopsida > Poales > Poaceae > Zea > Zea luxurians. The sequence continues at coordinate 9,603,006 of JAOPSE010000022.1, forward strand.
GACCGGCACACCTGGTCGATCGAGTATCGTTGTGTAGTCTACCAGCACAGTCGCGGGAGGTACCCGGACCACTGGGAGGCTACCTGCCTAGTACGCCGTCCGGAGGATGACCTCCGGGGTGCAGAGGCCTTTTCGGAGCATTACTCCATCTCCGAGAGGGACACTGCGGAGGCGGCTATGCAGGACGCAGCACGGCGTGCACTCTCCCAGTACTGTTCCTTATTCGGTGGGGTGGCCGACGGTCTTAACCTTAGGTACTACCCCCGTCGTCCTACTGGTAGCACAGAGAGTGTGGTTGTCTCGCCTATTGGTGAGGATAACCCTAGGTTGAGCCGCACAGTCAACCTAGTCGCTGTGCTTAACACCGTGCTGGACCACTCTCTGGACGAGCTGAGCAGGGCTCGAACGGAGATTGCTGAGTTGCGTGCTGAGCTGGCAGAGCGCCGCCACCAGGAGGGTGGTTCCCCCGCTCCTGTTGGGACTCAGCACCCTTACCGCTCGCCGCCACGTGGTCACCACACCTATGGTTCCCCTGCCTGTAGGACCAGGATAGATATAGATCCTTAGATCGTTAGCGTCGGAGTTTGTAATAAATTCTTAAGTCAGGTGTCTCAGTCTTAGATAGTCAGTTTAGTTTGCTTATCAGTTGCTTTCATGCTTGTTATGATGAACTTGTGCTGGATTTGAATCTTTGTAATGACTGTTGCCAACATGTGAGTTTCCCCTGCAGCTTGGTTTAGCTAGTGATGTTAATGAAGTCAGTTATTTAGTTGGGAAACCATTTACTTCTACTTTCCTTTTTATCTGATAAGCTGTATTGGATCGTAATGAGGATCAGTGAAGTTCTTTGTTCACTCTGTGAAGTTCTTTGTTCACTCAGTGTCATGAAGAATTCTGTATACCCTTTTCTTATGCTGAAGGATTGTAAGATCAATGCTGATGTGTGAATGTATTCCACAGATGTCTGACAACAGACGCCGAGGTAACAGGCGTGTTCAGCAAGAGCAGCGTGTCCAGCAGGAGGAACCCCAGCAACACCAGAGGCAGCCTCCCCCGCCACCCCCGATGACAGTGGAGCAGATGTTCTTGATGCAAACTCAGGCAGTGCAGGTTATTGGGCAGACTCTGGCAGCCATGCAGCAGGCTCAACAGCAACCCCAACCCCAGTTACAAGTGCAGATGCCCCAGATGCCACGGGACAAACGTGACGAGTTCATGAGAGGGCACCCTCCTACCTTCGCGCACTCTGCCGACCCCATGGATGCAGAAGACTGGTTGCGTACAGTGGAAAGGGAACTGCGCACCGCCAAATGTGACGACAGGGAGAAGGTTCTGTATGGTCCCCGCCAACTAAGGGGAGCAGCCCAGTCCTGGTGGGAGTCCTACCTCGCCACCCATGCCGACCTCGAAGCCATCACTTGGGAGGAATTCAGAGAGAGTTTCCGCAGGTACCATGTTCCAGAGGGATTGATGATCATGAAGGAGGAGTTTCTAGCTCTGAAGCATGGACCCCGGTCTGTTAGTGAATACAGGGACAGGTTTCTGCAGCTATCTTGTTATGCACCTGAAGACGTCAACACTGATGCTAAAAGGCAGTACAGGTTCATGAGGGGTTTGGTGGATCCCCTGCATTACCAGCTGATGAACCACATCTTCCCCACCTTCCAGCACCTGATTGATAGGGCAATCATGACCGAGAGAAAGCGCAAGGAAATGGCAGATCGGAAGCGCAAGATGAGTGGACCACAGTCCGGGAGCAACAGCCGCCCCCGCTTCTCAGGAAGTTCATCTCAGCAAGGCAAGCATGGTCAACCCCAGGGATACTAGCATCAGAGTCAGCGCCCGTACCAGCAGCAATTTCAGAGGCAGTACCCACAGCAGCAGCAGTATCGTCAGAACAGCCAGCAGCGAGGTAACCAGTATCAGAGGCAGAACAACCAGGCACCTCGCCTTCCTGTCCCAGCAGCGAATCAGAACAACCAAGCAGCCCCAGCACAAGGAGGAGGCAGAGGATGCTTCCACTGTGGAGAGCAAGGCCACTGGGCGATGCATTGCCCAAAGAAGATGGCGCAGCAGCAGACAAACCCCAATGCTCCAGCAAGGCAAGGTGTATCTCAACAGGCAACAGGTAATCGTGGCCATGCGTACAACCGTGGAAAGGTGAACCACTTGGAGGCCGAAGCGATCCAGGATGCACCAGATGTGGCAGTAGGTATGTTCTCAGTCGAATCTCATCCAGCAAAAGTGTTATTTGATACTGGTGCAACTCATTCATTTGTCACTGCAACATGGGTAGAAATGCATAACATCTCAGTAGAGTCAATGATGCCGCCCATGAGGGTTAATTCGGTCGGTGGTAAAGTGCAAGCAGATAAGATATGCTCAAATGTAAGGGTGGAAATAAGGGGGATAGGGTTCCCCAGCGACCTAATAGTAATAGACACCCCTGGGGTAGATGTCATCCTAGGGATGAATTGGTTAATGAAATATGAAGCGAATGTTAGTTGTGACAAGAGGACCGTAACCTTGAAGTCCCCACCCGGAGAGAAGGTAGTGGCTGAGCTAAGGATGCCTAAAACAGCGAAAGGTGATTGTCACCAGATTTCGGTTGATAGCAAGGAGGCCAACCCGCTCGAGGCTATCAGGGTTGTGTCGAACTTTCCAGATGTGTTTCCCGAGGAACTACCGGGCATGCCACCCGAGAGAAAAGTCGAATTTGCCATAGAGCTTATCCCTGGCACTGCCCCCATTTCTAAAAGAGCCTATCGAGTGTCTGGGCCAGAATTGGTGGAACTCAAAAAGCAGCTAGATGAGCTTTTAGAGAAGGGTTACATCAGACCAAGTACCTCGCCTTGGGCCGCTCCAGTATTGTTTGTAGAGAAGAAGGATGGTACCAAAAGAATGTGTATAGATTACAGAGCCCTGAATGAAGTCACCATTAAGAACAAGTACCCCTGTCAAGGATAGAAGATCTGTTTGACCAGCTCAGAGGTGCTACCGTATTCTCGAAGATAGATCTGAGATCGGGTTACCATCAACTCAGAATCCGACCCTCAGACATACCGAAGACAGCATTCATCACCAAGTATGGGTTATATGAGTATACAGTTATGTCCTTTGGTTTGACAAATGCGCCAGCCTTCTTTATGTATCTGATGAACAGTGTGTTCATGGACTACCTAGACAAGTTTGTGGTAGTGTTCATCGATGATATCCTCATATATTCTCAAAGTGAGGAAGAACATGTGGAACATTTGAAGATGGTATTGCAAAGGCTACAAGAGCATCAGTTGTATGCCAAGCTGAGTAAATGCGAGTTCTGGATTCATGAAGTCTTGTTTTTGGGTCACATCATAAACCAAGATGGGTTAGCTATGGATCTAAAGAAAGTAGCAGACATTCTGAACTGGAAAGCACCGAAGGATGTTCGTGGAATCAAGAGTTTCATTGGAATGGCCGGATACTATAGGCGTTTCATTGAAGGCTTTTCAAAGATTGCTACACCAATGATAGCGTTGCTAGCGAAGAAAGTTGAGTTTAAGTGGACCCAAGAGTGCCAAGAGGCATTTGAAGAACTGAAGAATAGATTGACTACAGCACCTGTGTTAGTTCTGCCTGATGTTCACAAGCCATTCTCGGTGTACTGCGATGCTTCCTACACCGGATTGGGATGTGTGCTAATGCAAGAAGGAAGAGTTGTAGCATACTCATCTCGACAGCTGAAGATCCATGAGAGAAATTATCCCACACACGACCTGGAGTTGGCAGCAGTGGTTCATGCTTTAAAGACATGGAGACATTTATGGGCAGAAGCGCGACATCTACACAGATCACAAAAGTCTGAAATACATATTCACCCAGTCAGAGTTAAATATGAGGCAGCGAAGATGGTTGGAATTGATCAAGGACTACGAGTTGGAAATACATTACCATCCAGGCAAAGCCAATGTTGTTGCAGATGCTCTGAGCAGGAAGAGTCAAGTCAATATGATGGCCACGTACCCAATGTCATATGAGTTAGCCAAGGAGTTCGACAGACTGAGCCTCGGTTTTCTGAACAGTACACAAGGAGTAACGGTGGAATTAGAGCCCACCCTAGAGCGGGAGATCAAAGAAGGGCAGAAGGATGATGAAAACATCAACAAGATCCGACAGCTGATCTTAGAAGGAAGAGGCAAGGACTTTCGAGAGGATGAAGAGGGAGTAATATGGTTCAAGGACCGATTGTGTGTCCCCGACATCAAACATATTCGGGAGTTGATCCTCAAGGAAGCTCATGAGACAGCCTACTCCATACACCCTGGAAGTGAAAAGATGTATCAGGATTTAAAAAGGAGGTTTTGGTGGTATGGCATGAAAAGAGAAATCGCAGAATATGTCGCCATTTGTGATAGATGTCAAAGAACTAAAGCAGAGCATCAAAAGCCCGCCGGACTGTTGCAGCCATTGCAAATTCCTCAGTGGAAGTGGGATGAGATCGGGATGGATTTTATAGTTGGCCTACCTCGTACCCGGGCCGGCTATGATTCCATCTGGGTGGTTGTGGACCGCTTAACAAAGGTGACCCATTTCATACCTGTGAAGACAACGTACACCGGAGCAACATTAGCCGAGTTATACATGTCCCGGATAGTCTGCCTACATGGTGTGCCAAAGAAGATAGTGTCAGATCGAGAAACACAGTTCACCTCTCATTTTTGGCAGCAGCTACAAGAAGCCTTGGGTACGCATTTGAACTTCAGCTCGGCTTATCACCCGCAGACAGACGGTCAGACTGAAAGAACTAATCAGATCCTAGAAGATATGTTGAGAGCCTGTGCGTTGCAAGACAAGTCAGGATGGGACAAAAGGTTACCTTATGCAGAATTCTCCTACAACAATAGTTACCAGGCCAGCTTGAAGATGTCACCGTTTCAGGCGCTCTATGGACGGAGTTGTAGGACTCCGCTGCATTGGGACCAGCCTGGAGAGAGACAGGTGTTTGGCCCCGACATTTTGCTTGAAGCCGAAGAGAATATCAAAATGGTTCGGGAGAATCTGAAGATAGCACAATCAAGGCAGCGAAGCTATGCTGACAGAAGGAGAAGAGAACTGAGTTTTGAAGTGGGAGATTACGTCTATCTGAAGGTGTCGCCTATCAGAGGAATCAGAAAGTTCGGAGTCAAGGGCAAGTTAGCACCCTGGTACGTTGGACCATATCAGATTCAAGCAAAGCGTGGAAAAGTGGCTTACCAGCTCAACCTACCAGAAAGTCTGTCGACAGTGCACAATGTGTTCCACGTGTCGCAATTGAAGAAGTGTCTGCGAGTACCAGAAGAACAGTTGTCAGTGGAGGACTTGGAAGTCCAAGAGGATCTGACATACATAGAAAAGCCATCGCAGATTCTGGAGTTTGCAGACAGAGTCACCCGGAGGAACACCATCAGAATGTGCAAAGTCAGATGGGGTCACCACTCTGAGGAGGAAGCAACCTGGGAACGAGAAAATGATCTGAAAGCCAATTACCCTGAACTCTTTGCTGACCAACCTTGAATCTCGGGGCGAGATTCTTTTAAGGGGGATAGGTTTGTAACACCTAGAATCTAGGGGTATAAAAATCTCTTCTATAATATCCACCAAGTTCAGGTTTTAATAAAAACCCTAAGGGAACAATGGTTGTTGCATCATGTTGGAAGGCATTTATTTTTGTTTGATGAATGGTTTGCTTGATCTTTCATTTAATCAATAATTTTCACATGATGTCAAACTGAAATAATAGAAAAAGAGAAAGAAAAAGATAAAGGAAATCAGCTTTCTCCCCCCTTCCCTGGCCCATTCGGCCGGCCCACCGCGCCCCCCTTCCTCCCCTCTTCCCCCCCCCCCCCCCCCCCCACCCCCCCCCCCCCCCCGCTCGGCCCAGCGCCATCTCCCCCTTCTTGGGCCTGCGCCAGCTCCCGTGGCGGCCCAGCTCCGCGCCAGCTCCCAGCCCCACGGACGCGCGCCCGTGTCGGCCCAGCTCCGCGCTCACCACGTCCCCCGCGACCGCGCCAGCCCCGCGGCCCAGCTCCGCGCCAGACCACACGAGCGCGCGCCTGCCGCGCCCCCTGCGCGCACGACCACGCCCATGACCGCACGCAGCGCGCAGACCGTTCCGCGCCAGCCGCCGCTGCTCAACGGGGCCCGCGCGCCAGAGAGCCAGGACGCCGTTGTACATCTTCTCCAATCCGCCCGTTGCACAGTTTTTCCGCCCGTCGCGCAGTTTCTTCGCCCACGCCGCCTCTCCTCGCCACGATCTCGCTCTCCGCCTCGCCATCGCCGTCATCGGAGCCACGCCCCGCCCGGAGCGCCGCCGCCGTCGCCGTGCGGATCGCCGAACTCGCTGCGCAGTCCCCCCTTTCCTCTCTCTACCGCTCTCCTCCTCGCCCTGTCGCGCGGCACCTAGCCCCGGCCACCTGCGCAACGCGCCTGGCCCCTGCCTCGTCCCCGCCCCAGCCCCATGGTCGCTCCTCCCGGCCTGCGAGCTCGCCTCTGGCCGCGGAACAGCAGGGCGCTCGCGCACAGCCGCCCTCCTCCCGTCCTCTCTTCCCTCCGAGCGTCGTAGCAGCCGCGCTTCCCAAGTCAGCGAGTCGCCGCGGCCGAGTCGCTGCGTGCTCGGCACGCCCAGCCCCGTCCCCATGCCCCTAGTCACCAGCGCGCTGCTAGCACGTAGCTATGGTGGCCGAACTGCCGAGCCGACCCCGCCGATGTCCCTGCAGCCCGCCCCGGCCGTTCGTCTACCCTCGCTGCGCCTCGGACTCGCTGTTAGCCGTGTCGTGCACGTCAAATCGCGCGCGTGCAGCGCCTCGCCGTGCTATCGCAGCCGCGTCGTGCAACTAGTGCACGCACTCGAGTTCGCTTACGCGCAGTGCGTCGACGGGACTCCGTCCACGCCCGTCTACCCCTCGTCTACCCCCCCCCTGTGTGCATTCGCGTCGCTCGCCTCGCCACCGCCCGCGCATCGCGCATTAAATCGTCGCGTGCCGTTCGCGCGCGTTGCGCGTGCCGTTCGCACGCATCGCCGTGCGCTTCTGCGCACGTTAATAATTCGCCTCACCTAGAATAGCTCGCGCTAATTAAATACATATTTAAACAACGGTTATTCGAGTAGCAAACTAATCGGGACTAAGTAGTAATTTTACTTGGCATAGGATTAATGTCCGTCAATATGATTAAGCCGAATTAAATATTATAACTCATATCCGCTTAGTGTAAACGTGATATCCCTCGACCGTAGCGTCGGTCGTCTCAGTTCCTTTCTCGCGTAGTCATAGATGCGAATTCTATGTCGTGTGCATATTTATTTGATCTATATTGTAATATGGTATATTGTTTCCTTCCGTTTCAAGAATGTTGGATGTATGTTTGCACTCGCGTAGATATCGGGTCGTTCGTGGAGTCTGAGAGAATTGCAGAAGAAGACCCTGAGCAGCAGCAGCTTGGTGAAGGCAAGTGTCCTCTGACCCATTATGTCCTATCTATTTATAATTCACTGTCCCGCACTACTTAAATGAAACCTAAGGATTGACTAGCTTTCTATTTACCTTGTCCTTGTTTACCTTTCGGGTTATCATGGTTAGCTCTATGCTAGTGCTTTACTCTAATCAATGAACATGATGAGAATTACTTTATGATACGATGTTTTTATTCTGGATACGATGAGGATGAGCTTGTGGCACTAAAGGGGGCTCGGGCTGTTTCCCGAGTTCCTCTCCGTAAGGACCTGTTCGTTGAGAGACCACCCGGGATAACAGTGCAACCATGAGGGTGAAATGGGGGGGGCCCTTAGCTAATTAATTAGAGGAACTAGAGGTGTAGTTGCTTCGTCGTCATGCCGTCAATGGGGTCCAGGCACAGTGCTTGCTCTACCGAGGCTGAGTGCCGAGGTTCTTTCGTTTTGCTTTTGTTAGTCACCCTCCTGCGGGGAGGGGTACTGTGTTTATCAAACTGGAGAAACCTAACGGACGGCTATGACCTCTAGGGAATCTTTGTAAAAGCTACGTAGTGAAACCCTGCCAGACCACCTAGGAAGTGATCAATGGGGAGTCATGATCCCCGAGCAAAACGGGAATCACGGCTCATGGGTAAAGTGTGTGACCTCTGCAGAGGGTGATAAAACTGATATATCAGTCGTGCTCACGGTTAAGAGCAGCCTTGGGATCCTCTTTGATTAAGATACTCCGGATACACCTCAGATGATGACTTTAATGATGATGGTTAATGATGGTGACTTTAATTATGAATTCCACGCCCGCAACATGCCAACATTGTCACGGGCAAATGGATTTTCAAACACAAGTTCCACGCAGACGGTTCGCTGGAACGCTACAAGGCACGTTGGGTCCTTCGCGGTTTGACCCAGCGTCCGGGCATCGACTTTGCCGAAACCTTCAGTCCGGTCGTCAAGCCTGCCACGGTTCGCACATTGCTCTCTCTGGCTCTATCTCGCCAGTGGCCAGTTCACCAACTCGATGTCAAGAATGCCTTCCTACATGGCACCTTAACGGAGACCGTGTTTGCTGCTCAGCCCTCCGGATTCGAGGACTCCGCCAGGTCCGACTTTGTCTGTCGTCTGAACAAGTCGTTGTACGGTCTCAAGCAGGCTCCCCGTGCTTGGTACAGCCGCTTTGCCACGCATCTGCTCTCTTGGTTTTGTGGAAGCCAAGTCGGACACTTCACTGTTTGTCTACAGCCGTGGGACTGACACAGCCTACCTGCTCCTTTACGTTGATGACATCGTCCTCACCGCCTCCTCGACACATCTCCTACGGAAGGTCATCTCAGCTCTCCAACAGGAGTTTGCCATGAAGGATTTGGGCGAACTCCATCACTTCCTCGGGATGCAAGTTCAGCGCAGTGCCGACGGTATGGTTCTCTCTCAGCGCCAGTATATGGTTGACATCTTGAATCGTGCTGGCATGGCCGAGTGCAAACCTTGCACAACGCCCGTGGATACCAGCCCTAAGGTCTCTGCCACCTCGGGCGCACCAGTACTTGATCCGTCTGACTACAGGAGTCTCGCCGGCGCCTTGCAGTATCTGACCTTCACACGGCCCGACATTGCCTACGCCGTACAGCAGGTTTGCCTTCACATGCATGACCCTCGAGAGCCCCACCTGGCTGCTCTCAAGCGCATCCTTCGCTACATTCGGGGTACTCTTCACCTGGGTCTTCATCTTCGACCATCGACCCAAGATGGCCTGGTGGTTTATTCTGATGCTGACTGGGCTGGCTGTCCCGATACGCGCAAGTCCACCTCGGGCTATGCTATGTTTCTTGGTGACAACCTGGTCTCCCGGTCCTCCAAGCGTCAGAACACCGTGTCCCGTTCCAGCGCGGAGGCCGAGTACCGCGCCGTCGCCAATGGTGTTGCTGAGGCTTCTTGGCTCCGACAGCTTCTTCATGAGCTCCACATTCCGCTCCGTCGTGCTACCATTGTCTACTGCGACAACGTCAGCGCGGTGTACATGTCCTCCAACCCGGTTCAGCATCAACGGACGAAGCATATCGAGATCGATCTTCACTTCGTTCGTGAGAAGGTAGCCATGGGTGCCGTGCGGGTTCTTCACGTTCCCACGACATCCCAGTTCGCCGACGTCTTCACAAAGGGGCTGCCTTCTACAGTGTTCTCTGAGTTTCGGTCCAGCCTGAATGTCCGTGGCTAACCACCGACGATCAGACTGCGGGGGCGTGTTAGCGTGATGTATAGGGAAATAGGGCCCAGGTGGCTCGGCTGCCCTAACAGGGTGCGGCGGCTGCCTCCCCCCTCTATTTGGTTAGTTGGCTGTGTTTGGCAAGGATCCCCTAGATTAGACCTTTCCTATTGTTAGATTAGATCTTTCCTTTATTAGGGATATCCTTGCCTATATGTACTGAGCCTTGGGCTCCTCCAATTAATCAATCAACTATTCCCAGCCATACTATTCTTTCACTTATGATTGGTGCGATGTTAATTTTGTCTATACCATGTTTGTTTGTATTGCTACGACTAGCAGTGAGGTCACGAGAATCGGAAGATCATCCTGGTACCTGAAATCTCAAATCCCAGACAAGTTGTGCCCTTGATCACTTCTTTTTACCCAATCATGTTCTTATTAATCATAATGATCTGCATAGGTTAATTTTTGATGGGATCCAATAGGTTATCCTAGTTTGACTATATACCTTGTTTACCACTGAATTTTTTGTTAGTATCTGCTATTGCTTTATGTGGTTTTGTGTATGGAGATACACATTATTCATTATCATACTTTTATTATCAGTTGTTATTTACTGTTCATGATAAGATCATTATGTTAATTGAAATATGGAACGACCACCCGGGAAAACAGTGCTACTACAAGGGTGGTATGGGACGCCCTTCGCTGACTAATTAGGAAAGCTAGTGGAGGACTACCTTACCCGAAAGGGGCAAGGGCAGTAGGGGAGTGGTCAGTGTAGGGAGGCCCTTGGTTTGATTTTGCTGCGATGGTGGTCAGGCGAGGGGTCTCTGCATTGGAGCTTCCTAGAATCTGTAGCGAGTTTTCTGAAGCTAGTGGAACTTTGTAAAAGCCTCGTAGTGTTACCCTGCCTCGCCTCCTCGATAGAGGTGTATGGGAAGTCGCGATCCCTTGGCAGATGGATAACATGACTTGTGGGTAAAGATGCGCAACCTCTGCAGAGTGTAAAACTGGTATATCAGTCGTGCTCACGATCATGAGCAGCTCGGACCCTCACATGAGTAGTTTATGGAACTAAATTCAATTTGTCATATGCATTGCATCGCAGGTGTTGTTATCAAATTTTGATCTAATACTTATTTGGGTTGGTATCTACTTATACTTAGTAATTGCTAATAAAAATTTGACTAACTTTAAAAGCAATGCTCAGCTTTAACCATTCTCTTTGTTAAGCCTTACACTTCACATGCGCTCCCACCTTTGGCAAGTTCATGCACATTATTCCCCACAACTTGTTGAGCGATGAACGTATGTGAGCTCACTCTTGCTGTCTCACACCCCTCCCACAGGTCAAGAACAGGTACCGCCGGATGAGGAGCATGGAGGATGTTGTGGCGAGATCGTGAGAGGTCTAGGCTGTCGTCTCCCAGTCAACTTTGGGTTGCTGGATCGTTGTCTCCTTATGATGTAATTATTTATTTATTTTGTACAGAACTCATATTATATAGTAAAGCTGTGACATTTGTTTCTATACCACTATTCATCATATGTGTGAGACTCGGTCCCAGCACACCTTGTGATTATTTCGCGTCCGGGTTTTGGATCCCTAAAACCCGGGTGTGACACCTGTGGCCTGGCAATCATAGAAGGAGGTGGTGGTGGCACTTCGATGTGCGAGGTGGAGTACATCGCATCTGCCACAGCAGCATGCTAAGGAGTTTGGTTGCAAAGGCTGCTGTGCAAGCTCACTAGAGGTGATGCTCGCACATTAGCACTGATGGTGGACAACCAACTAGCCATAACTTTCATCAAGAACCCCATCCTCCACAACCAGAGCAAGGACATCAACATCAAGTATCACTTCCTTCATGATTGTGTCAATGGAGGACAAATCATCCTCGAGTTTGTCAAGACCAGTTAACAGCTCACAGACATCCTCACCAAACTACTTGGGCATCTTCGGTTCCTAGAGCTGAGGAACAAAAATGTAATGGTGGATCTCAGGTTCACGTAGTAGCAGCAGCATAAGGAGATGGATTATAAGATAATCTGCTGCTTGATCTGCTTGTTTTGCTGCGACAGAGGGTTGACAATAGGTCGATTCATTGCCTAGTCTACTGTTGGCCTTGCACAGAATCCTGCAAGCAAGACCATGGGAACATCCAGTGGGCTGAATAGCAGCCCTAGGACAGAAGACTTGGCTGCTACAGCAGTCAAGCTTCAGGATAAGTCTTAAGAGTCGTCAAGGTCTTTTTCTTAGGTTGTAAGAGGCCACTAGGGTTGTTTTATGTACTCTCTTTCATGTTCAAATAAGAGGTAGAAAGCACCAATAAGCCGCAGCTCATAGCAGACACAATCAGCCTCCACCATCTCTATCAAAGTGTAGCGCAGCAGCAGCCTGACAGCTGCATATACTGCTGTTGTCGATCCTAGTTCAGTTCAGCAGCACTTGCTGGTGCTTGTTTGTTTGTGTGCTCACCCTCTCCTCTCCTACCTTATGTCCAGCCCCAATTGTAGTGTGCGTGCATGAGAGTGAGCAGTGCTCACCTGTGCAGTCCTACCGGCAGCTGCCAACAAGGTGCATTTTGGGGGAGAAAGCCCATTCCCTGTAATTTTGGCCAGTAAGCTTCACATCCAGGACAGGTAAACCAAACAAAATTGGTGCATAACTGGTTGTTGGCACAACCGAAAGTTGGTGTGCCAAGGAAGAAGCTGGCAGTGGATAACAGACCGGCACAGCAACACAAGCAGCACAGCAGCACGGGCACCCCCTTCAGTTGGTGCTGGGGTGGATGAAATGGAAGGAAGAGCCCTGCTTCAACCAGGGATGCAGAGGATACAGAGTGTCAGTCACGACTGACCGGGCTAAATCGCCCATGTAATAGGATCCATGGTTTAGTGTTAAACACTTGTAATAAGGAACCCAGGTGAATGGTGACGTGTGTGGAGGCCACGGGTTGGGCCCACAGGTTAGGGCAGCCGGGGTTAAAAGATGTCGAACGCTGTATGAACTATTCACTATCTGAAAAGGAACACACTTGAGACCAGGGTTTCCCATCCCAGTCTCTTCCCCGATCTTTCTTCATTGCCTGAGACTGACGTCGTGGTGATCGGCTACGGCAAAGGGCGAGCATAACAAGTAGTATCGTAGACAGCTTTCTTCGGTGGCGCTTCCAGTGGCGTGCGGCGGCGGATATCTTTGGGTGGTGGGTGGCGGCTGTGACGGCCAGATCTTCGGGCGGCGGCATCAGGTTATCCACATCCTTCATCCCCAGATCGTGAGGCTTTTAGTAGTTCTACGATCCAAGGAGTGGTTGGGTTTTTTCATTAGGGTTTTGTTGGTGGGATTCTTCATCACGGTGCCACCAAAACCCTCCCCGCAGTCCTGTTTTGTTCTCGATCGTATGGCGGATCACCAACAGATTGTGGTGGAACGCTTGGATCGTCTCTTGTCCAAAGTTGACAATCTGGCAGCATGAGTAGATCAGTTGCAAGTTCAAGTTCATCTCAACTCGGAGGTGTTGGATCAAGTGGTTTGGGATCAGCATGTGTTGGCAGATTAAGTGAATGCAACGGGTAAAGCAGTTGCAGGCCTGACACTGGAACAGATGGCCCGTGACATGGATCATTCTAGAGATTCAGCTTCGGATTTCTCGTCACCCAGGGAACCTTCTCGCACACCTCTGAATCAGGGTGGTCGGGGTGAACCAGTTCCACACCATTCCTCTCAGATTGCAGGCTGGCAGCATGAGAACCACGATGATCATTTTCGTCAGTCTATGCCCAAACTGCATTTCCTCAAGTTTGATGGTGAAAATCCCACGATTTGGATTGACAAGTGTGAGGACTATTTTCACATGTACAATGTTCGTCAGTCGATGTGGGTAACGGCATCATCCTTACATATGGAAGGCAATGCAGCTAAGTGGTTTCAGGTGTACAAGCTGCGCAACAAGTTAGGATCATGGCCTATGTTTGTGGATGCAGTTCAAGCTAAGTAAGCGCATATGAATACCAGCATGTTGTGACTGACCTCTTGGAGTTGAAGCAGACTGGTATGTGATAGCATTTGAAACTCTGCAGTTTCAAGTATCTCTGCACAATGCAGGCATGGATGAAATCTATTGTGTCCCCATTTATCAGAGATCTTAAGAGGGGGCTAAAATTTGGGGTGCAGGCCCAATGTCCTGATACTATGGAAAGAGCTATTATGTTGGCCAAACTGCAGCAACATATTCAACTGCACTCCAATTACCAGGGTCCCAGAATGATTAAGCCTGGTTCGAGCTCTACCTCTCAAGCAGACCAGAAACCAATGTTTAACCCACAGGTAGCTCGAGAAAGACAGTTGAGGGATTACAGGCGTGCCAATGGACTCTGTTATTTTTGTGGGGGGTGGGGGGGGGGGGGGGCTGATTTGACTCAGCTCATATGGCAACATGTGCTAAACGTCAGAAACCTCAACTTAATGTTCTGGCATTGAACGACTTAGATGTAGCTCTCTCAGAGGAGGTTTTACAGCCAGTTGAGAATTCTCTAGCTGAGGAGTTTGGTACACTATCGTTGAATGCTTTGTCAGGGACTGAGCATGGCTCTTGTATGAAGCTCCGAGCATTGGTTGGAAAAAAGGTGATGTTGTTGTTGGTGGACAGTGGAAGCTCTCAGCTTCGTGAGTAGCCATTTTCTCCCTCATATTACCTGTCAAGTACAGTCGGTAGACCTTCTACAGTTCATCTGGCTAATGGTGACTGATCAACTTATCCCTCGACTTGAGTGGTGGTGCCAGGGCTACACATTTTCCACCTCTGAGAGTTTTACCCTTAGGATCACATGTTGGGATTTTGGGGTACGATTGGCTATCGTCTCATAGTCCTATGGACTGTAACTGGAGAGCTCGCACTCTTACCTTTTGGGTTCAGGACCGACCAGTTCATCTGCAGGGTGTTGGTCCTTTTCCTCTTCAACTTTCTGAGGTAACAGCAGACCAAGTTTTCAAATGGGAGAAGGGCAATGACATCTGGGCCTATGCATTGATTTCGCTTCCACATTCGTTACCTCAGTCAGATACTCCTCTAGAGCAGACTCCATTGTTGGAACAGTTTGCGGATCTTTTTCATGTACCAGCTCAGTTACCTCCTCATCGAGCATATGATCATTTTATTCCTCTAGTCCCTGGAGTCGTCCAGGTCAATTCTAAACCATACCGATAAGGTTTGGAATTCCTCTAGCCTCCCTTCTGATAAAGCTCCTGGGCCTAATGGGTTTACGAGGAGGTTTTACAAGACATGTTGGAACATTATTAAGGAGGATCTGTTGGCTGCCCTGAATTCTTTGCATCAAGGAAATGCTCAAAAACTTGGGTTGCTGAATTCGGCCTATCTTATCCTTCTCCCTAAGAGGTTGGATGCTATGTCGGTGAGTGATTATAGGCCTATTTAGGGATGAAAACGGTTTCGGAATTTTTCAGAATTCCGGAAACTGATTTCGAAATTTTTCGACCGGATTCACCGGTAACGGTATTTTTCGAAAACGGAATCGGTTTTCGGAACTTTCTATCGGAATCGGTATCAGAATCGGTGTGGTGTTTTACCGGCCGTTTCCTTCGGTTACCGGTTTTTTGTCGGAAATTACCGGATTTGTGTCTCGGAATTTTCCGTAATTGTGTCTCAAAATTTTTCGGAATTGTGTCTTGGATTTTTTCGGAATTTTCAAGCATGTGTTGCATCGCCTGTACGTCTCTAGATAAGGCTTACTTATTCTTGTATTTTTTTGGAAGCATTAAGATTTTTTTGGGATAGATGGTGTTGGAAGGCAGTTGGGATTAACGATTTGGTCTCTCGAATGAATCCACTCTTTTCTATGCACATGTTATGTATTAGTAATATATAATGATAGAGAGCCGACAGTCTGCCTTTTCCACACACTAGATTTTAGGGTTTTCATGTGAGGCTGTGAAAAAACTCTTTATGTGAGGAAAAAATATTTCATGAGTAAACATGTCATGTCAGCTAGATCGAGGGGATATTGTGAATTGTGAACTTTGAGTCTGTGAACTTGTGATCTTTATGAACTTGTTATATTGTGAACTTGTGATCTTTGCGAACTTTTTATACTATAAATTTGTGATCCTTGTTAACTTTTTATATTGTGAACTTGTTATATCATGAATTATGAACTTGTGGTCTTTGTAATCTTTTGTCAACTTTGTTGTGTTGTGAAGTTTGATATGTTTTCCGATCGTATTTTAGATTTCGACCGTTACCGGTGTATTTTCCGCACAAAACTTTCGTTTTCGATGTTTCCGAAATACCGATATCGTTTCCGTTTCCGGAGTTACCGTTTTCGATTTTGTTTCCGATAAAAAAAATATGAAAACGGTAATTGTTTTAGTGCTTACCGGCCGTTTTCATCCCTAGGCCTATTAGCCTAATCCACAGTTTTGCTAAGTTGGTCCCCAAGCTTCTTGCCAACAGGTTGGGTCCTCGTCTTCATGAGCTGGTGGCAGCCAATCAGAGCGCTTTTGTGAGAGGAAGATCAATTCATGACAACTTTATGCTGGTCCAACAGTCAATTAAGTCTCTTCACAAGAGAAAGATCTCTGGTTTGTTCTTAAAATTAGATTTCTCCAGGGCTTTCGATTCAGTGCCTTGGGCCTTTATCATTGAAATTCTTACTCATCTTGGTTTTGGACCTATTTGGCGTAATTTGATTTCCTCTCCGTTGTTCACGTCTTCTACTCAAGTGCTTCTAAATGGTTCTCCTGGTAATCGTATTGCACATCGGAGAGGTCTTCGTCAGGGAAACCCCCTATCTCCTATGTTGTTTGTGATGGTCATGGATGTTCTTAACTGCCTATTTAGAGCAGCTGAAATCAGAGGACTGTTACAAGGTTTGGAGGAAGCTAGGGTCCGGAATAGACTGTCGATTTACGCTGATGATGTAGTCCTTTTTGTTAAGCCCATGGTTGAGGATCTGAATTGTGTTAGATTGATCTTGGATTGCTTTGGAGAAGCAAATGGGTTGGTAACTGTTGGAATATAATATAAGTGAATTGTCCACCTATTCCTATCAGCTTAAGTTTTTAGGTTGAATTGGTTGGTGCATGCAACTTATTATGGTATCAGAGCCAGAGGTCTCGAGTTCGAATCCTGGTTAGCACAATTAAATAAATAATTGTTGCTCACTCCTATATTCCACGTAAGAGACCCAAAAGAGGCTCGACATGAGGGGGGGTGTTGGAATATAATATAAGTGAATTGTCCACCTCTTCCTATCAGCTTAAGTTTTTAGGTTGAATTGGTTGGTGCATGCAACTTAATAGTAACAAATTTGCGCAAAAGTTTTGCCATACCAATAAGGTGTGTCGGGCAAGTGATTCAGGCTGGCTGCAATATTCTGCGATGCAGCTCAGGATCCTTGCAGCTATTTGAACTGCCTACCTCTAATAAGAAGCTAAGAAGAAGGGATCTTATGGTGTGGGTTGATAGGATTGCTGACCGGCTTCCCAACTGGAAAGCTCGGTTGCTCAGTCTGGCTGGTAGGACAGCTTTAGTGAGGCATGTGCTTTCGACCATTCCTGTATATATCCTCATGGCCATAAATGTTCCCAAATGGGTGATCAAATCTATTGATAAAATCTGGAGGGGGTTCCTATCGAAAGGAAGAATGTAAACGGTGGAAGTTGTCTTGTTCCATGGGAGATAGTTACAATGCCTCTAAAATTTGGCGGGCTTGGAGTTTCTAATTTACAATTCAAAAGTTGAGCTTTACAGGCTAAATGGTTATGGCTGCAAAAAACTGATCCGTCCAGACCTTGGCATGGGATGAGTCTTCCTATACAACAGCAGGTCAGACAATTCTTTAATATGTCGGTATTATCTGTGGTCGGAAATGGAACCAATACTCTATTTTGGTTAGATAAATGGTTGAATGGGAATGCTATCCATGATATTGCATCAGTCGTTGTCTGTAATGATGCGCAGCTCTCCTGCGCGTTCGAGAAAAAAAAATAAAGATGAGATCAAGCGGCAGGTCAAGCTGATGTTGGATCAAGGATGGATTGTGCATAGCACCAGCCCATTTGCCTCCCCAGTTCTCCTTGTGCAAAAAAAAAGATGGGAGTTGGCGCCTGTGTGGACTATCGCAGACTTAATGCTCTTACAATTAAGAACCGCTTTCCAATTCCTTTGGTGGAAGAGATGCTTGATGAATTGGCCGGCACCACATACTTCACCAAGCTCAATCTCACTGTCGGATATCACCATGTCAGGATGGGCCCACAAGATGAGTTTAAAACAGCGTTCAAGACGCACCATGGTCATTATCATTTCAAAGTCAGTTTTGGTATTATGAATGAGATTTTGAGCCCATTTCTTCGGAAGTCAGTTTTGGTATTCATAAATGACATTTGGTTTACAGCTCTTCACTCAACCTTCATGTGGCACATTTACAGGAGGTGTTTCACTAGTTAAGGTTCCATCACTTTCACCTGAAAGCATCTTAAGTGCCAGTTTGCCCAGCGTCAGATCGAGTATCTCGAACATCTCATCTCTGCTCTAGGTGTAGCAACCGATCCAACCAAAACTGAGGCAATGCAAAAGTGGCCAACTCCACACAACATTACTGCATTACGGGGTTTCTTGGGCCTCACGGGTTTTACCGCCGTTTTATTCGTGGATATGGAGTGTTAGCAAAACCTTTGACAGCTTTACTCAGAAAGAATCCATTTCAGTGGTCACCACAGGCTGACAAAGCTTTCCAGTTGCTGAAACAGGCCATGCAACAATGGCCGGTATTGGCTCTACCATATTCTTAGTGCCAATTTATTGTGGAAACATACGCTTGTGAATCGGGCATTGGGCAGTCCTAATGCAAATTGACCGACCCATTGCATTTCTGAGCATGGCCTTAGGAGAGAAGCATCGACATCTTTCGATATATGAAAAAGAATCCCTCGCAGTCATTATGGCAGTAGAGCGTTGGAGATCATATCTGCAGGGACAGGAGTTCATCATCCGCACAGACCACAAGAGTTTAGCATATCTCTCAGAACAAAAGTTGCACTCTGATCTTCAGCGTGAGGCCATGGCCCACCTGATGAGATTACGATTCAACGTGGTTTACCGCCAAGGCAAGGAAAATGTAGCTGTCGATTCGCTATCCTGAGTAGGTCACCTCATGAGCTTGAATGTTGTTTCCATGGTTCAGCCTGTATGGCTTCAAGAGGTTGTCAATTCCTATACAACCGATCCTCAAGCTCAACAACTGTTGGCTCAATTGGCCGTTCAAAGCTCAGATCAGAATGGATATTCATTGGACAAGGGCATCATTCGTCATAACAACTTGTTGTGGATTGGTCGTAATTCTGCATTAAGGACAAAGATCATTGATGCATTTCATTCATCTCCTATTGGGGGACACTCCGGAATTAAAGCCACATATTACCGGCTAAAAAGGATGTTTGCTTGGTCCGGTTTATGTACAGAAGTGGAATCTTACATCAAACAGAGCCTTGTCTACCAGCAATCAAAAATCTGTTATCTCACCCGGGGGGATTTACTGCAGCCTCTCCCTATTCCAGCACACCACCTGGACTGATTTGATGATGGACTTTGTCGAAGGTCTGCCCCCATCTGCATCCTACAACACTATCGTGGTTGTACTGGATCCGTTTACTAAGATGGCCCATTTTTTTACATCTCCAACACACGTTTACAGCTGAGAAGGTAGCCCGTTTGTTTCTTGATCAGTTCATCTGGTTACATGGTGTTCCTACCACAGTTGTTTCAGATCGAGACCGTATCTTTATGAGTAGTTTTTGGCAACATCTTTTCCAACTGTTGGGCACCAAGTTAGTCTCTAGCACAGACAGATGGCCAATCGGAGCGCGTCAACCAATGCTTAGAAATGTACCTCCATTGTGCAATTTCAGCATCTACCAAAGGTTGGTCAGCTTGGCTCTCGCTGGCAGAACTCTGGTATAACTCGGCACATCATTCTGCTATTGGTTTGGCTCCATTCAAGGCTCTTTATGGTACTGACATTAATATGGGTATTCTTCCTCAGCCACGGGATGTAACACCTGCTGACAATATGGCAACTTTTATTCAGCACCAACAGGCTCATTTGGCTGCTCTGAAGGAACACTTGACAGCTACTCAGAACACAATGAAATATTATGCCGATAGGAATCGTTCTCCACGTGATTTTCAAGTCGGGGATCGAGTTTTACTCAAGCTCCAACCATACGCACAAACCTCGGTTGTCAGCAGGCCATATCCCAAGTTGGCAGCAAAGTTCTATGGCCCATACACTATTGTGCATAAGATTGGTTGTGTTGCATACAAACTTCAGTTACCACCAGGGGCACTTATACACCCGGTTTTTCATGTTTCCCAGTTGAAATCCTTTATTCCGGATCACTCTCCAGTTTACTCTGATATTTCTCAGATTGCAGAACTTGATGCAGCAGACGTGTTCCCTGAAGAAATCCTCGATCGCAGACTGGTGAAGCATGGTGGCCAAGCTGTTCCTCAGGTTATGTTGAAGTGGTCCAAGTTACCAGCATCATCCGCCACCTGGGAGGACTTCTACGTCGTCAAGGCCCGTTTTCCAGTAGCAGTTGCTTGGGGACAAGCAACACCTGGAGGGGGCAGTGATGTCAGTCATGCTCATGACTGGCCGGGCTAAATCGCCCATGTAATAGGGTCCATGGTTTAGTGTTAAACACTTGTAATAAGGAACCCAGGTGAATGGTGGCGTGTGTGGAGGCCACGGGTTGGGCCCACAGATCAGGGCAGTCGGGGTTAAAAGCTGTTGAACGCTGTATGGAGGAACTATTCACTATCTGAAAAAGAACACACTCGAGACCAGGGTTTCCTAGCCCAGTCTCTTCCCCGATCTTTCTTCATTGCCTGAGACTCACGTCGTGGTAATCAGCAACGGCAAAGGGCGGGCATAACACAGAGCCATATTGGGGCACCACCTCAACCAGCAACACAGAGAGGCATGGCCCGCAGCCCCCGCAACGGATGGAGAAAGAGCCTGTGCATGGCACAAGGGAGGGCAACGCCATATCAGTAGTCAGGGAGGGTAGCAGGCTCATCGGCAAGGGGAGGCTACATCCTGCGGTGAGGCATGAGAGCTATGGTGGCTGGAAGAGGTTGGCTCTGTTACCATGTTAGAGAAGAATGACTTGCACTCTAGGTTATAATATACAGAATACAGATTATGGGCCAAAAGGGCCGTAAGGCCTACATGAGCCACAGGAGAAGAGTACATATGCCTATATACACTAACACTCTCTATATAAATTATTATAGTAGGTGAACCAAAGGTACTGAAGATAAAAAATTCTGTGTATAGAAGGTGAACTATGTGTTATTGGAAAACATGTTACATACCTGCTTTCTTTGGTCCAGCTGTCAGTTTCATTTCTAAAGTAAGACTCTCTAACTCCTTTTCTACATCACGAATTTTGGAATAGTTCTCCTGAATGTATCTGAGATATAGAGAAATTACAGATGAGTTAAACTCATGGTGAATTGATGATACACCACATAAGTTTAAACTTATAAAGAAAGAAGGATGAATATGGACATATGCACCATATAATACATGACTAATCATACATCGGTCAATATTCTACAGTTATCAGTTCCTCATTTCAGAAAATAAATGTGCCCCAGGAATTGTTACAATGTCAAGAAACATAACCATGTGACCCTGGCTGCAACAAAGATGTGGCTCTGAAGACTGATATCTCAAATTCCAATGTTCGAAGATCCAAGTAAGCTTTCTAGGAAAGCATGATTGAATAGAAAAATACACAAAGACACAGTAAGAGGTTGTACAGAAGCAATCTGGGCATTAGCCTATATAATGAGTAAAGTCCACGGCCAGTCCGTAAACGTCGTATCAAGTTGGCCCAGAAACTCGCAAAATGGGACTTTTAGGCCCATAATCACCATTCAGCTCTCAGTCATACAAACAGGTGGAGACGTGTGCTACATGCATACTTGGCCTTGCCACCATGGAGCATATACATGGAAAGGGCACACTGAGCTCGTTGTAAAAACTGCAAAAGTACTCGTTCTTCCACAGGTCTCTTGGTCAATCCCAACACTTCGACTTCATCGTCTCATGGGGTGACAGCGAGGAGTGGCAATCAGTGGCTTACAGACCTATTGGTGCAAGAAAAATAGAACGGATGGAATCAAGCAAAGCTGGAGCAGTCCAGCATCGACACTTGAAAGGATGGTGGCGAAATTGTGAGGGAAAAAGGAACATGTACCCGTCCATGGTGAGTTCATATTTGCCCTCTCCATGTTATTTCCTAGGGTTTTTAGTCAAGTAAGAGTTATAGGTGTTGGTTGCACTAGAAAAGCTTGACTTTTTGCATCTATGGTGGTCGAATTTGGCCAATCTTGTTCCAATTAGGGTTTTGGCACCATGATAATGTAGGTCCTGGTAGAGAGGAAATCGTAGTTGACACTAACCATGAAGGATTTTTTTATTTAGTTTCTCAGGTCTCTTATGGCTGAGAAAAATGACTAGTTTCATTGGATTAATTCAGATACTTGGATGCCTCTGTGCTTCGAGGACTTCACCCAGCAGCTAGGATATGAGAGAACCGAAACATGAAGGTTTATTGGTTACTAGGGAAGGCGCTAGAAAATAGTTTGAAGGTTGCTTCGGATCATGATACCAATATTATGGTCTCTGTTCTTGAATATTTCAATAATTTGGTAGATTATTTTGGTCAATGCGGACAACATTGCATGTCTCGGCTAGGATGTCGGAGTTGCCAATCTAAGTGCCCTAAGGTGATTTAGCCTCAAGAAAGTGCATTATGCGAACAGGAAACCTGGTGAGAAGTCGCTTGTGTTTTACACTAGTAACTAGTTTCAAGAACACAAAATTTGAGCAATTTGTTGCAGGCAAGGCAAAGAAACTGACCGAAAAGTGGCAAGGGGGCTGATGAGGATTTTGTAGACATTGACAATGAGATAGATGATGGAGATGATGAATTGTTGGACAACAATATGCATATACCTGTACAAGAGCTCAAAGGGGGCAATAAAGCCAAATGAAGCAAAAGGCATCTGAAACAAGCAGACCAGTACGAGCATATGATGAAGTTGAGATAGATGATAAAGGTCTTGTACTTCCTGGATCAGATAGGGAAGATGAAGATAGGCTTAGGCCAGGGAAGAATGAATATTGAATAGTCCAACTTCCTCTATTGGACTTGTGCTTCCAACTTTACATAAGCATAGAAATGCTATTGTTGATTATAGTGTGAGGAACAGGGTTGAGAACTTGAGATCAAGCTGCCCACGGATCACAAGACCAGGTCCAAGTTTAACTGTGCAGAGTCTCCATGTAACCTGCATGCTATGCAGCATTGATACAGATACACATATGGTATGCGGCGGATACAACATTTTTCTGAAGAAAAAAATGACATGCTCCATCGCTTAGCACTTGCTCATTAGAGTTTGCAGACAAAGTTGTGTGCGTTGCAAAAACATCTGTGCCAGCCACCAGCACCAAACATTGGTCAGGTAAACTTTTTTCTACATCATCCAAATGAATGAATGAATGAATGGATTAAAAACTGAGCTAAATGGAAGTGTAGCTCAAGTAGCCGTTAGTTGATTTTCAATAGTCCCATGCATCCAGCAGCACATGACTCCATGTCGTATCCCACACGTATATGTGGATATATATCCAATATGGGTATAAGGTTGACCTTACCTATCCATACAAGACAGCCAATATGCTTCCATGGATAGCAAGGTCTGCTTTGTGGTGAAGACATTATGGGGTATACAAATGCCAGAAAGAGTGGGTATGGAGGAGATGCACTCCTAATTAGCTTGCTGCTAAATACATTGACTCCTTCAGAGCTAATGATTAGTATAGCCAGCTTGTTCAAAAAGATTAGAACTTAATAACCCTCCAAGAGCAAGTTGGCACAAGCCAAAAGACTGAAGTTGAAGGACGTACCGTACATAGAGATGATGTGCGGCATTACAACTTTGGGACTATGGTCATGAGCTAAGGCATAAGGAGAACTAATCTTGAGAGCTCATTGTACCTTAATTTTGCTGGCAACCTTTTCAGTTCCTGCTGCATGTCTATTGGTGACTTCAAGAGGGGGGTTTTGACTGGTTCTAACTTCTAAGCCCATAATCTGCCATCATTGTGCCATATTAAGACCAAGTATTGAGGCCAGTTTTTGACAGTTGTGGGTATGGATCCAAATGACTATCTATCTTATCGCTATGGCCGTTGTTGAGGTAGAACCGTAGAAATACTTGCTTCTTGGAAATGGTTCCTTTGAAACCCTTAAGGATGATCTGTATATACTTATATAGAGAACACCTACCCCTGAACATGTTTGTGTGATTCTGTCCCTACTCTCATCATTTCATTTATCGCCACAAATACCGGGTGGACATATCTGCAAGCCACAAATTTCACTTGCACCCATAATTCCATTCCTGGACTATGTGCTTCATATTCTTCTTAATGCATCAATTCAGTTGCGCCATGCTAGATTTAAGGTCCTGGTATTGTTGATGTAACTGCAGGTTCTATTATTTACAAAAAGTATCGTTGACTTACCTTTCTAATGTAGTTTAAATGCAAGGTATCTAAATTTTTAGATACTATTTAGAAGGGAGTGTTGATGTTGTATTTAGAAGGGAGTGTAAAACTATCAGCTATATCCTCTAATTTTCTCATGATCATTATTTGTCATGCAGTCATGCTTCCTATGTGCTGAATTCAAGTCACCGTTTTTCTTTCTTTAATTTTTAAATCGTATAGTCATTTAAGTAGCAACTTCTGTTTTCTGGTTTCACATGACTGTGTATCAGTATTATTTAACACAATAATCTTAGAAATTTCTGCAGCAACACCCAGGTATCACCCGGTTCCTCTTGATACTACTGCAAATTTAACTCGTGTACGGTGTACACTCATCGATTTCCAAATGTTCAAGATGTCTGTCCAGATAAATGGTAGGGGCGTAGATCCACGATTTTGGACAACAGAATTTGAAATTAGGGGAACAGAGGACTGGCTTACTTCTTCAGCTGCAGCTGCTCCTCCAAAATGACCTGCAAACAAGACACCCGATAGTAAGAAGCCCGAAACCCAACAAACACTAAACCATTGATGAACCAAGAATGCGTCTAGGGTGGAAGGGAGGGGTGTGCCGGGATGCGGACCTTCTCGGTGTAGGCGATTACGGGAGAATCTCGAGCGAGGCCGTCAGGGCCGATCTCCGGCTTCAAGGCCGCTGGATATGACGGCGGCGGCGCCGCCATTTCGCTGGATCTCCTGCGTACCCGTTTAAAGTTTTCCGCTTTATTTCTTTTCCTTGCTTGGATGCCGTCGCCGCGACTCGTGCGCGACTTGCGGGCACGCCGCCTTGCTGAGAAATTTGCCATTACGAAACGCTTCGACGAAATGGACGCCAGTGAGAGTGATTCAACGTTATGAAAAATCTGAACAAAACACACACTCCGAAATAGACCAGATTACTCCATTACCAGCTACCGACGAGGATTATTCCACTGATACTATAGGTGTACATTTGTGTTGTGCCTAATAGGCCGACCAAAAGCACACAATTTCTAACATGACCCAGATCTGGCACGGCCCAACCTAATTGTAGGCCTGGGCCGGTACGGCCCAATATGTGAGCCGTGTCCAGGCCTCAAGTCAAGCCCACGGGCCGACCTGGCACGGCCCATCGAGACCCACTAAATATAGACTCAGTATTTAACTAAGGCCCGTCAAAACCCACATGATTAGCACAGCTTGAATAATCTAGAGCTTCAATAGGCCTTCGAGAACCAATATCTAGATGTGGATAGTGAATAGTGATGATGTTAATTGTATATGTATTCTTTATGGCTGTATAGTACTTAATTAAACACTGAACAGAGAACTGAATATTATTTCTGAGCTAGTTGTAATATTTTTTCTTTCTGACCAAAGGTTTTTAATGTGCGTTCACAAAACATCTTAGTTTTATTTTGGTCATATATATATTCTATACTTTTTGTTTATGTATTACTGTTGTATATATATATGGGCCGATATGGCACATTAAGGCATTTTGGGCTATTTTGGTCGGTCTGGCACACATAACTAATTGTGGGTCGTGCCGTGGGCCGATGACTGGGCACACATGCTGGCACGGCATGACCCATAATTAGATATGTGCTTTTGTGGGCCGTGCCTTTGTGGGCCGTGCTTTTGTGGGCCTGTCCCGTGCTGGGCCAGGCCGACCCACATGTACATGTATAACTGATACTCACGCCGTCATGTATCAGTTACCCTCTATCGCTCAGGTTGGTATATACCTCCGCCCGCTGCCGCCGCAGAAGCGGCCGATGCCACAGCCTCCCCCTTCGCCGGCACCGACTTCTCGATCTCGCTCAGCCAGTTGTTGACGCGCTTAAGCTGCGGAAGCATCCTTGCGGCGCGGTCGCGGTCCCACGACGCTGCCGCCGCAACGTCCGCGTCCAGGAACCGCTCCACGAACGCCAGGAACCACGCCCGTGCCTCGTCCCCGAGCCGCCGCGCAAGCTCGCCACGCTCCTCCGCGCCGCCTCCCCGCTCCCATTCAGGCGGAGGCACCGCTGCGGAACCAGCTTTCAACCTCCCCTTCGCCGAGGACAGCCGCGACTTCACAGGCGGCACTGCCTTCGCCGCCGGCGACTTGGCTGACTCGTCCACGAGCACGACGGCCAGCAGGGAGATGGCACTTGCTAGGGCGGGTTTGAGGTTGTAGAGGGAGAAGGCGGAGAGATCGGTGGCGAGCCCGGCACCGACCCAGGAGGCTGCCCGGCGGCGGCGCTCCGCGCGCGACGGCTATGGTTTCCTCGTCGGCGTTGACGCATCACCGACTATTGATTGATCTGGTGAAGTTGCGGTGCAGACCATGGTCGTGGCCTTGGTTAGAGACTCGGTGACGATGGTGGCTCGAGAGATAGCTCCATGCAGAGCGAGGAACTGCTCGACGGCCTGCTGTGGGTTCTGCTCCTCCGCCGACGAGCTCACCTCCGCGTACGAGCTGGTCAGAGAAATACAGCGGTCAGACTAAACTCAAGCTGCATCAACGCTTCTGACAGCGAGTAAGCGCTAACCAATTCCCCTGAACCCTCTAGTCAGGACAGGGGAGGTGAGAACCCGGATGGCCACGGCGGGAGAGCGCAACCGCCGAAGCCACTAAGCCTAAAACCACTACACTAGGACAAGCTCCGCGCCATCTCCGGCCGCACCACCGTCTGGGACCAGGTCAACAATTCCGACTCGTTCCGGTGTGACTCGTTCTGCTGCTCTTGGCGTCTGTGAGATCTCGACGTCCGTGGGGAGGGCAGGCTCATTGGTCCTCAACAGCGGTGATGGAGATGGAGATCTCACGGCTATGGGAACGGACGCCGATATCAACGAGACTAATGGTGACGGCTGAAGGAATAATCCTCGTCGGTAGCTGGTAATGGAGTAATATTTTCTATTTCAGAGTGTGGGCTTTGCCCAAATTTTTCATAACATCGAATCCCTCTCCTTGGCCTCCATTTCATCGAAGCCACAACCGTGATGTTTCATAATGGCAAATTTCTCCTTGTCGCTTGGACAGAGGCACAACCGCACAAGCACGCACGGGGTCGCGCCTTGGATGCCGCTGCCGCCGCTTCCGCGGGTGCCAAGAAAGGGTAGCTCTAGTTATCACGTTGACTAGGTGAGTGCTCGTGCTTTGCAACGGTAACATATAATATCATGATAAGTTATGTACAAATATATGTTATATTGTTATAACAAAAGATTTCGTAATACATTCGCGATCTTAGCTATATAGATTTTTTTATTTTAATTTAGCTATTTCACCAGTACAATCATCAGTACCATGCAGACTTCTTATATGATTTTAATAATGCCATGTCAATTACAACATTTAAATGCTAAGACTATCACAATAAATTACAAACTTATACAAATCTTCAAGAAATATCACAAGATCTTACAATTCAAACAGATACTCATTGATATATATAACCAGTACATCCCATTAATAGCATGTCCACAAGTCATCATATGCTACATGTCTTTTATCTCATGTGAGCATCGTATTTCTATGCAAGTGACTTATAATCAAACTTTTTGAGCACTTCTATTTCCTGTCATGGAGAATCCTAAAAAATGACAGCAATTGTTTCCTCTACAACTTTCCCAGTGACCCTTGCATGAAAACAGTATGAAAACATGTTTTTAAACAAATAAACAACAAACAAAAGGTTTCATGAATACAAATAACTCGACCTACCAATGATTGATCATGTTGGATTTTGAGCGAAAAAATTATTTGCATGGCCCAGTTCCGATAATGGCAAGCACCTATGACCTGATTATTTTGAAATTTTCGAGGTCAATTCGTCCTAAACTCCAAGCCATAGATAGAATCACCACATTTGATTACAACTAAGCTGGATACCTAGCATAAACTGAATCTACTCAGCACCATCATGAAGAGCTCAAACTAAAATAGTTGCACATTTGCAGTGAATTATCCAAGTGCTTGCTCAAATAACATATATGATAAATGAAACTGGTTGACATGTGTAGCAGATAGGACCCTAACCAATATCCATCGAAACAAACAAGAACATCACAATGAATGTGACCAAAGTAGATTCACTAATTCTGATGTACCTAATCATAAGACAATTCTAAGTTCGATCAAACACCATTGACAAGCATGTTTAGTGACACTCAAAAGTGGTGATTTAGCAATAGGATATAAAAGCAAACTCGGTATTATAAAACTTCATAGGGGGCAGTAAACTACTGCATACTACGAAAAGAACACCAGTCTGTGGCTTGCCTACACAATAGTAATGTTGGATGAATAGTTGATGAGCTACCGACACATCCACTTGCTCTCTAACAAATTCTAAATCAGGATCAGGGCATCATGCATAGAAAAAAGAGAGTGTCATAACATATAAAACAATTACGGGTGCAAAGTTGTCTCAATGCGCCACTAAGCATAAAAGAAACAAGGGATGATTTGACATGAGATCCGGGCCACTGCACGGGGGGTGAAGAAGGGGACGACGGGGGCGGGCCGGAGAGGAGGGTTGCATCATGGGGCGGGCACTCCTCGACCACTGCGCGGAGCCAGGGGCACCCAGCCCTTGCCCTCGCCCCCATTCGCCTCACCATGATTTGCGTCCGCCAGACTCCCCACCGCCTCGCCCGTGTTGCCATGACGCGCACGATTCGTGGGGGGAGGACGCGCCATCCATGGAGATCGGGCTATCGGAGACACGCCTTCCATGGAGAGAGCGGGGGCGGGGTACCCAATCCATGTGAGCATCGCGGACTCGCCTTCCATGGAGAGCGAGCTGTCACAGGCGCGGAGAGAGCCGGGGTGACGATCCGGTGCGGAGGACGCGCCTTCCATGGAGATCGGGCTGTCGCAGACGCGCCTTCCATGGAGAGAGCCAGGGAGGCGATCCGGGGTGGAGGACGCGCCTTCCATGGAGATCGGGCTGTCGCGGACGCGGAGAGAGCCGGGGCAGGGTTTATGTAACACCCCAGTGTTACTTAGGGGTTTTCCCAGTACCCCAACTTGTGACCGTTATCACATGAGGCTCTAATAAGGCAAGAGACACCAAAACTTAAGGGATTAAAAGCCTAAGTTAAGTCTTTTTTAGCTCAAGAAACATACTCTAAATACATCATGCACCTCAAGTGAGAAAAGCATCCAAAACCCTAACACTATTCAAATTGGCCATTTGAGCACAAAAAGGGAATTAGAGAAAAGACTTTGGAAAATACAAAATCTTAATATGGACCAATTGACAAAGTTATAGTTCATTAAATAAACTACAAATTATAGTAAGGAAGATTGATCATTAGGATTTTATAAAATACCCAAAATAGCCCATTAAGCAAAACCTTTATAGGAAATTCAGAAAAATCCAAGTTCTGAAATTTAACCTCTTCGCAAAGATTAGTTGTGTTCTCCTAATTCCAAAACTTGAATCCACTTGGTCCAAATAACAAAATGGCGCCAAATTTCCCTGAACACACCCTGGCGAAGTTTGAGAACTTTCCTCAGCCGTTTGACACAATCTTGGCATGGATTTACCTCAGGACGCGGCCTTGTGACACTGACATCTTGGCGACACGACAACTCACTGTACACAACCCCAAACCGCTCGACTTCCACACACAAACGACAAAGCTACGTCGGGGGAGCATATCTTGTATAGTGATCATGCCCAAATACGCGAAGATTTGCAACCTATGAACATTTAGGCTCGGGCAGAATCAAAGAGCCACGTGCTCGACGCCGTGTCAGGCCGGTCGAGCACGGACTGGTCACGGCAGCGCTCGCACCCTCGCGTGGTCGCCCCTCCCCGCGCGCTTGTGCCTCACCCCGCCTATAAGTGCCCCCACGGCCTCAGCCGTATCACCTCGCCCGCTCTCACTCTCGCCCAAGCCGGAGATCGCCGCAGAAAGCAAGCGCCGCCATCCGCTAAGCCACCCGAGCTTCGGCCATCGTGGCCAGCCCACCCTAGCCATCCCTAGTCCATGATATCGGCTCGGTTAGCTTCGCCAGATACCCGTGAAGCTCCCCAAGCCCTCAAACCCAGTAGAACCTCGCCGACGACCCCGAATCACCCTCACCGGACTTCTTCTGCTCACCGGGTAAGTCTCTACGCCATTTTCCAATTCCTCACGTGTACCGCCTCTGCGTCACTTGGTCAAGCCTCCCGAGCCAACCAATTGAACTGTCTTGCCATGAGTAGGCCGGAATACTCACCGCCGACGAACTCCCCGCCTGCGCGCGTGGACCAGCTGACTCCGACCACCTCCATCGCCGACCCATACCTTGACGTGACCGCCGTAACTCCCCGACTTCCCTGGACGCCTCACCGGAGCTATCTCACCGCCGGTAAGACCCTCCGCCCTTTCCTCCGCCGCGGGTACTGTTCCAATAGGGGAAGAACCATGGGTTAGATTTAGGGTTACCCCAGGGGGTCATGCGTAATATCAGTGACGGTCACACCCGATTTTAATGGACAAAGCCGGGTGCATCTCATACATGCGCCAAAGAAGACAACATATATAATAACAGAGTGTATAGAGATAAATGTCACAATAATCAGAGTACTTATTACATAGCGGAAGTCTTACAAAATAAAAGATAAATATAACAGGATCTAAAATCCATCCTTGACGCCATAAAGTCAACTGGGAGACGCCACCTAGATCGAATCGAACTCCTCGATGTGGCTCCTCTTGAACCACCTATTCTTCTCCTGTGGGGGGTGTGAGACAGCAAGGGTGAGCTCACACATGTTCATCGCTCAACAAGTTGTGGGAAATAATGTGGCATGAACTCACCAAAGGTGGGAGTTCATGTGAAGTGTAAGGCCGATCAACAAAATAAAGGCAGAAGCTGAGCATTGCTTTTATAAGTTGGTCAAAATTTTATTAGCAGTTACTAAGTATAAGTAAATACCAAACCATAATAAATAATAGAACAAAATTAATAAATAATCCCATGCAAATGCAAATGACAAAATTGAGTTTTAATTCCATAGATTAATCATGTGAGGGTCCGAGCTGCTCATGACCATGAGCACGGCTAGTATACCAGTTTTACACTCTGCAGAGGTTGCACATCTTTACCCACAAGTCATGTTACCCATCTGCCAAGGGGTCATGAATCCCATACACCTCTACCAAGGAGGCGAGGCAGGGTAACACTACGAGGCCTTTACAAAGTTCCACTAGCTTCAGAAAACCCGCTACAGTTTATAGGAAGCTCCAGTGCAGGAATCCCTCGCCTGACCGCCATCGCAGCAAAATCAACCCAAGGACCTCCCTATACTGACCGCTCCCCTACTGCCCTTGCCCCTTTCGAGTAAGGTAGTCATCCACTAGCTTTCCTAATTAATCAGCCAAGGGCGTCCCATTAAACCCTTGTGGTAGCACTGTTTTTCCGGGTGGTCGCTCCATGTTCCAATTAACATAATGATCTTAACATAAACATAAATAACATAACAAAATAATTGGAACATGGATGTAATGAAATATTAACCCAAAACCACATAATGCAATAGCATAACTACCCAAGTGAATCAGGGGTAAACAAGGTAAACAAGATAAACAGACTAGGGTGACCTATTGGGTCCCATCAAAATTAAACCTATGCATGAATAAGTGATAATAAAGAACATTATTGGGTAACAAAAGTGGATCAAGGGCACAACTTGCCTGGGACTTGAGATTCTAGGTACCAACTTGCTCTTCAGATGACACGTGTCCTCACCGCTAAACGTAGCAATACAGACAAACATGTATAGGCAAAATTAACATCACACCAAACATAAGAATAAACTGCGTAATAATAATCTACACGTCGTAACGGGATCGTGGGAACAAGAACCACTAAATTCGGAATTACAGTTACCGAGTTACGATTTACGGAAGATCTATGTGGTTGAATATCAAATTATATTATAAATTGATTATTATACATCATATGAGAAAATATACTCTAAATAATCAATCCAACTTTAGTCTAGGTTATACTTGACTAGAGATCATGTTTTATCCACATTATACTTATGATCAGGTTAGTTTTGATATAGAAGAGCTAATCTAGTAGACATAGGATAAATAAATATCTAATTATAAAATTATGCAATATGGTATAATTAATACTATTACTGCATAATAAATATTCATATGAATCTAGCGCAACTTGAACGGATCAAATCGGAATTAGAATGAAGAAGTTATGAATTTCCGAAGTTCGTGTGCGCTTGCTACAAAATTAATTGAGTAATCAATTCTAGTATGGGTTTCATGCTAAAATAGTATTTATGAAGTAATAGACAATATTAATACAAAATTATAGGAACTGGAATGGATCAAGAAGGAGTAAAAATGAATTAAATATGAATTAAATAAGATTCTAGGTTTATTTCTATACTAGAAAACATTTTCTGAATTATTTTATTCCTTTTTTTCATTTCCTGGGCTGCGGCTAGGATTTTTCAATAGTTCAGGGTCTGTTCTGTGAATTCCAGGACCTAAGTTAAATTACTATTACACAGTAGTGGAGCGCGGGTTGATTCCTAGTTTTCCCAGGGTCTCTTTCACAAAATTGCTTGACCGAAACAGTAAGATTGATTCTGAACCGCACGATTGCAGAAGGACGACCAGGATCAAATCCCTATTAAACCGAATCGGTACGTGCTAACAGCCGGTGGATCCAAGATCCATGGCTCAGATTCGTCCATGTCATACTCGCACCCGAACCCACCGATCTGATCACTACGGTCACGATTTAATGCCTCGAATCGATATCCAGAGATCTAATCGGAGTCGTTCATTTGAGATCCCGCGGCCACGGTTTCGTCTTCTTCATCCAGGATCGGCCCACAGCGGCGAAACTTGTCCCGCGGCGGCGCCGTCGTAGTACCGGGTACCCGAGAGCACTAGTGACCTAGCTACCGGACGAGGAGCAGATAAACGTAGTGAGGAACATGACGAGGACGCGAGAAGGGTAGACTCACCAGTAATGAGACCCGAGTGACCCGACCACGGCGTGCGAGGACTTCACGGCGGCGCCCCACAACGGTGAGCAATTACCGCCACCTGGGAGCAGATTCCTCCCGCCGAGGCGACCCACACGTGCGGCGGAAACTCCCCAACGCAACTGAGTCGCAAGACGGGCAGATGAGTCGCCCGTGGGCCGAGTCACGGCGGAGACCTAAGCTGGGGAAATTTGTGCACTCCGGCCGGCCACAAACCCAAAGACTTTCCGGTGGACGCGAGGAGTACCAAGAAGTGGACGGGATGAAGCCAGGATCGTGGCCACGAATATAGGCGTGGGCTGAGCCGTAGCCGCAACAGCTCGCGCAGCAGTCGCGCTCCGCCGCCAAATCCGCAGATTCGTTGCGAGGGAAGGATGTGAGAGCGGGGAAGAAACAAGAGCTGGTTCCGCGAGGGGAGGCTTTATGCCGCTGAAGAGATGTGGTCGCCGCGGAGCTCGCGCAATCCGTTGCCAACTACCGCCCGGATTTCCCCCCGAGCTTTCCGGTGAAGCCGACGTGGGGAGGAGGACCCCCGACGATGCGGTCCCGCGTGCCAGCGACAATCTTGCGCTCACCCACTGATGAGTAGGCTCGGTCCGTCAGCGAGGCTGAATGTCACCAAGCACGCGCCGTTGTGGGAAGGAGCTGCCCTGACAACACGGTCCCACATGCCAGTCTCTATTTGTGACGCGTGCGAGATCAGTAGAGTGGGCCGGGAAGTCGTGCGCAGGTGGGCTGGAAGGAGAAGTTTAGGCCGAGGCGTGCGCAGTTCCTGTTCTTTTTATTTTCCTTTCATTTCCAATTCAAATCAGCTCCAAGTTTAAATTCTAAACATTTGTGGCAAATTTTATCCACATATTATATAGCGCCAAAAAAGTACCAATTTGGAGATACATTTATATATATATTATTTATATTTTTATAGCCTTTTATATTTTATACTCCTTTCTTTTTTTTCATTTTCTATTTTCTATTTTCATTTATACTTTGAGGTCCCAAGTTTAAATTATGACTCTTTATCCCAATAACATGTTTCACCACATATTCATAAGTATAAAATGCCTATAGAGCATTATTTAATGAAATGAATAATCATTTAGCAGTTGAATTGAAAACCTTTCTATTATTATTATTATCATTTTTTAAATAACTCTTGGTTTCAAAATTTAGTCCTCAAATTTCAATACTAAAGTATAGTTTGGGATATTATTCAAGTATAAATGGAGATATCTGAATTTACTATTTTATTTCTTCATTTATTTTATTATTATTATTATTTTCTTATACACATTTGGGCCTTACAAATCCTACTCCCTTAACAGAAATCTCGTCCTCGAGATTTGTAAGAAAGAGGGTATACTTATATTGTCTCAACACATATGCACAAACAAAAATCTCAGCATGATGCATAATTTATTAGCAACACATAGGGTCAAATAGACCTTATTATTCCTCCTAAAATAGTATCATATCATCTACTAACTAAAGTAACATTTAGATCTTACAAATAGTAGTAATCTCTACTAACTATTAAGAAGGTAACGTAGACCAAAACGTGCCCCCGCTCACCTGCTCTCCGCTGCATGCAAGCATGCAACTATACAAGCTACGGGTCCCCCCCTCATCCACTCATGCTGCATGCAAGCATGCAACTAGCCTCCGAAGCTAGGTCGTGTGGCTCTCTCCGCTCATGCTGCATGCGTTCTTGTGGAGGCAAATTTTTGCATGTGTTCTTAATTAAAATGAAAATTTGAAGAAGCTCAGTGTAGCTCAGTTGGTCGACAGTATGCATGTACGCCCAGACCCGACCCCTCAAGTCCAAGTTGTTGTCAAGACAAATTTTTGTATGTGTACTTAATTAAAAATCCTTAATTAAAAACCCTTCTATATTGGTCAAGTTTTTTAATAGATATACCCAATTTTTTATACATACTTCTCTTTGTGCACAATATATAGAAAATGGTGACTAACTATCAACTACCGTCAAAATTTACTAAATCATTTCCACAACACTTTTACAACATGCTGCTTATAACTAGCATATATGAATGCTCATATTTGAAAAGTAAGGATATGAAACTTATACCAAATGTCATGTTAGCTACTCACATGAGTACATTATTTATCTCCCAGATTGTTTAATCTATTTTAACCTACTTATCAATGCATATAGCTATGCTATGCTAGCTTTGATGGATGTTCAATTCGGAAAAGATGAGCTGAACTATGTGCATTTGGTTCTTTCTCACCCTTCCAAATTGGGTTCTTGTTGTGTTCTCAGTTGCATCTAGGCAGTGAATGATTAATCAAGTTTTCCCAGTTAAATCTTCGACTGTGAATAGATACCAAAGCATACAGTCTATACTTAGGATATAATGTTAGTGTTAAGGTGATATTCTGCTACTCGGATTTTTCATATCATAGTGGCAGTTGTCGTTACATATCTATGTTTTATACATATTTTTAACTCTCGTAGCAACGCACGTGCACATATCTAGTTTATATATATATATATATATATATATATATATATATGTTTATGTAGCTCGGTGGAGCTGCTGGTGGTGGTGGAGGTAGTGGACGTTGTTGTTGTTGTCTTTCCAAACGTGCTTGCCTTATTTATTGACGTATCTCTAGCCGGACCTAACGTATTTCCTCGCGTTCTTGTCTTATCTGATTTTGCATTTCGGTCACCATGTCTGTCAATAGTTGTATTACCAGCCTTTGGGCGGCAACCACTTGATCGATTCCAACCGGTGGAGGATTTGGAGGATTCATTTCTATTTGTTGTTGCCTGATAATCTTTCCTTCTTAGTATTGACCATCGAAGTTAGAGACATATGGTAAAAACAGTTTTGCAAGGCAGAACGAATAGGCTAGTAGTTGGTTATGAACTGAAGATTCTTTGACATGGCTTAATCTTTATTTTATACCAAGCTTGGGATAACTAGTCGTATAAGGTGAATATCCAAATGTAGGATAGAATTTTGTTAAGATGATATAGTCTACATGGTGAAGGTTAAAAGTTTGTTTGATGTTAAGTGGGGACAGATAGATTATGCCATTCATCATGACTCTATGGGTTGGGTTAACTCTTTTGCTCATGGTTGAGTTGATCTTATATGTTAAATTAACAGTTGGCTAGAAGGGTCTAATCTCTTCCTCCAGTATCACTAATCAGTTTTAGTAGATAACATTAGATTATATCACATTAGATTCTATAATCCTATTTAAGGATATCATTTAGTTGAGCATATCCAGCTGACTTTATCTTTATGACATTCTAGTATATTTTTTCAGTGGAACTTTCAGTTAGTATATATTTTTTATACACCTAAAATTTTCATGCCATTAGCAGGTGTGTCAAGGATACATCAGATTTTAACTATTAGGTGGGTGTTGACATAGAATGAGTGTACTATGGCATAATCGAGCTTCCTTTGGGGTCTGAAGTAGGGACCATCTGTCGTGGTGTTAGATGTCATTATCTGAGTTGGGATAACCGTTGCAGTATATGGGGTAGGTAGATTAAACAAAGTTTTTCTTTGCTTTTGGAATGAATGAGTTGGGCAACCTATCACATAGGCTAGGTCGTGGTTTCACTGATGAGTGGGTCAAGGATACCTATTTAGGTTTAACACTTATTTATAAGAATATGGTCTAATTAATACTTGTAACATAGATTAGACCATATTAGATTAGGTAGGGTCTAGATTAGTTTGGATATAACTGGATTAAACTTAGTTTAAGTTAGATAGATCTACCAGGGTAGAATATGTATTATTAATATGTGTTAGAATCCTTTGAGATAGGAGGAATTATATAGTGTAGGTAGGTCAAAATCTCTGCCAGGTTAAAACAGAGGGGTTATGCAACCATATGATGGTTAAGGTAGTCGCATAGGGTTAGGTAGTTGTATGCGGTCTAGTCAATCTAGAGCACAAATTTAGGTTAAAACATGCTCATAGAAGTAGGGTCTAATCTATTTTCCCAGTATTATCTATCATGTTTGTCCATTAGATTAGATATGATCATATTAGATGAGATCAGAATTAAATTGGTGTGATCAAATTAGACTAGATAAGATTTACTTAATTTATTTTGGAATAGATCATGTTTGTTATAAGGTTATGAGATAAGCCAAGTGGTGGGGACAAGTATGCTTGTTAGGTCAAGATGAGTCTCTAAGATCATGGCAGAATCTTTTGAGATTAGTTAGATCTATTAGAATAAGATAGAATCTTTTTGAGATAAGATGGGTCTATTAAGATAAGAAAGAATCTTTTAAGATAAGATGGATCTATTAAGATAAGAGAGAATCTTTTAAGATAAGAGGGATCTATATAAAATAGATATCCAATAATGGAGGATAATCTAAGTTGTTTAGTTATCTCATGAATTTTATTTATATCCATACGCATATGTAGATGTAATTGTGGACATTACTCCACAACTCATCACACTCAATCAAAGATCCAAATCAGACAAATATCATAAGAACAAACATTCAAGTGCATAGATACCTATAAAAATAGTTTTGTTTTTGTTCCTAGGAGTAGGTCTCCTATTCCTAAAGGTCACTTTAGTCATAGGATTTCAAAGTGTGAAATCCACATTTGTCTTTAGAAGGAAAAGGTAAGAATAATCAGAGTAAAGCGGAAATAGATGAGAAATGACGAAGAAAAGTTTAGATAAGAATCAGAGTAGCAAAGGTAAGTAAGTATTGGTTGTCTATTTCTATATAGGTTTCGTCCTACAGTCAATATTGCTCTGATACCACTTGTAATACCCCGTCCAATCCCTGAACCGGAGGTACTTACTCCTGGCTAGCTCTCTAGGATCATATATCATCCCCACAGACCAACACGAGTCTTTTGTGTGCACTTTGTCCTCACTCATACGCACCCGAGAAAACTTCCCGGTCGGTCACCCATCCCAAATTGCTCCAAGCCAAGCACGCTTAACTTGGAGGTTCTTTCAAGATAAGCTTCCGAAAAAGAAGATGCACCTTATTTGTATGAGTACACTATTAATTCTATTAAGCCTTGGGCCAAGATATCCCATCCCAAGGGCCAGGATATCACAATCCACCCCCCTTAGAAGACTGACGTCCTCATCGGTCAACCCCAATCCAGGAACCTCCCCTCTTAGCCACGTCTGTGTGTCTAGTGTCGTCATATGCCATGCCATGTGACCACTCCGGGCCCACATGCGCCATGCGCTATATACCCGAACCCCCTAGCCCACACACGCCCGTGAAACCTCGAGGGTTGGCTCTGACTCACCGTGAGCAGGCCGGAAGACTCGCTGCCGACGAACTCCCCGCCTGCGCTTATGCATAGTGATTTCTCAAGACTTGTCCATACATTCAAACCAATATAGAGACCACATTATATCCATTTGCATTGTCTCACTGGTTATTTGACCTTGTGTTGAATCTTGTTCACTGATCATTATATACTATTCAAGTATGTTCATCATACTGAATTTCCTGTTCAACACCTAGCAAACTTATTAGACCTTTAAATGTGTTGTTATCCAAATCACCAAAACTCACAAAAGGGATGAATGCACTTTCAATCTCCTACTTTTTGGTGATTAATGACAACACATTTAAAGCTTACATAACATTTGATAAATAAGATTTTGAATCCTATGATATAGTTTCCTCCCCCCCAAATATGTGCATTTCAGAAAATACCAATTTTGTACTCAAATACCAAAAGCACATATTTGGGTCAAAGTATGGAGATAACTTATATCATACTATTCATGGAGTGCAGTGTGTCATAAAATAAACGTGATGCTCAAGACATAGGATGCACTTATCAACTTTCTACATCTTATGTTTTTCTTATGATTCCCCCTTTTGATAATTATATCTCCCCTTCTTAAAAGTCTTCTAACACTTAGTTACATAAGACTGAAGGTAAGCTTTAATGCAAAATTTCTCCCCCTTTGTCATAAATCTCCAAAAAGGATACAAAGAATATAAAGGGTAGAAATTATGATTAAGCGAGATTTGAACACACTATCATGAAAAGGATCCTTAGATGGCACAAAGGTAATGGATAAGTGACAAGAAGTGATGTACCTTTGCATTTTACCTTTTCAAGGGGAGTTCCAAACTTGTGTTGGATTTACAATTCATTTGCAAGCTCTTGTTGGTATACTTTTGACATAGGTCCAAGATATCAAATGAATATTGTCATACTAATTGAAAAATAAATCTTGATACCTGGAGTCTAGATGTCACCTAGCATTTTCTTATCATAATAAGAGGCAACATGAAAATTGCACAAGTATGGATTATACAACTAGTGATCATTTACGAGAATATCAATTGAAAAACACCAATTGATATAATTTGATAGATAAACATATCACTAATAGCATATTACACTAAGTTCTCCTCAAGTTTTAGTGCACACATATATATGAATTCAATTTATATCTGTTGAGAGTACTTATTTGCAATTTAAAGTATCATTGGAATAAAAGGAGTATCAATTGAACATAATCATGCAACATAAGGAACATGTGCACTATTTAATCAATTAAGTTCTAGACAGGAGAATTTATAAGCTATGCTACTTCAGATATTTGTAATCCAAAAAGATGTGATACATATTTACCAATTTTAGATGACGTTGGAGTAGCATATACAAGAGAAACTCATTCTCTTATGAATGTATAAAAGATACATTTATTGGAGCAAAGAATCTTTGATACCCATCAAAATTTGCAGTGGAAGCGATTGCCTTTGCCCGAAGGTTCCTTTCTAATTTGAGACTACACACATAATAGACTTGAAAATGAAGTTAGTCTCAAAGATTCAAATTATAGACCATTCTCCCCCTAAATGTATGCATACAAGTGATGAATACTTGTTTAGCTTATGCACTTGGACTTGTGAGGTCAGGGGATTAAGTTCTACAATTTGAACCTTGGTACAAATAAAGTATGAAACTATGAAATTGCACCAATTTAAGGAATTACTCATAATCAAAAGGTATACTAATAGACATGATATGCAATATTTTAAGCTAAGATTCAAGTGCAACCTTATGATGTGACTTAAGATATTGCATATACATGCATACACTGACTTGTAAGAGCCTAGATACACAAATGTAATACAATAGTTCATGGAGTGACACACCTTTGTTCCATGCCATATGGTCTTCATTATAATCATGAATTTCTATCTTAGCTTTTGATAGACTTGACATTTCAAAGAGAAACTTATCCTCTTTAAACGATCAAGAGAAACTCATTCTCTTCAAAGAACTACACAAATTCACTAAAAGAAAATGTTAGTCTTTAAGGACACAAGATATAGAATGAGCTCCCCCTAAATGTATGCATCAAGTACTTGAATTACTTGTAATATGCACTTGATTCAATTAAGATTCTTAGAGGAGTTCATCATATATCTTGGTCAAGGCATAATATATTTGAAACAATTGAATTTATGCTAGAGAACACATATCGTTCCCCAATAGAACTAATCCATGGGGTGACATGTGGTAAATATTTGATCATTTCCTTGGAACCACTCATCCTCATTTGATGTTCTCCAAGGTGTGAGACTACAAAACATGAACTTGAAGAAATCATTAGCCTCACAAGATATAGGCTAAACTCTTCCTCAATTTGTGCATGCAAGAGTACACAAAGTACACTTATGCACATTAACAATACGAGGTTAAAGGAGATGTTTGCACTATATCTTGGTTTAACATAACATGCTTTACATAGATGATGAAAATTAAACCAATTAAAAGTTTAAGAACTAAAAGTATATCAATTGAAATCTTGGAGGGTAAAGCATGCTAATATGAACCTCAACCTCATAATGAAGGATATCATATAAATATGTCACTACATCTTTATTATTTGGTTGACAAAAAAAATATAACTCCCTTCTTGATTCACTGTGATCTCTTTTCTCTTTGTGATTTCATCCAACCAAGTGATCTTGAACTTCATTCATTTTTTGTAGATTTTGAATCCATTTTGAAAGCTCTTGGAAGGACCTCATTGTAACACTTAGAAAAGAGAGCATTAAAAACACAAGAGAGGGTTTCACAAATGATGATCCTTATATGCGGATGACAAATGAATCATCAATATTGAAACCCAAAAGGATAGACTAAATTCCT
The DNA here is from genome assembly GCA_029449295.1 of Zea luxurians. NCBI lineage: Eukaryota > Viridiplantae > Streptophyta > Magnoliopsida > Poales > Poaceae > Zea > Zea luxurians. The sequence goes on from JAOPSE010000022.1 coordinate 9,644,487, forward strand.
TTAAATTAGTGCACACATATAGTTGATGTCAAAGTTATATGCACTATTGAACATTTTATATTGCAAGAAAATTAACATATACTATAGTACATCCCACTAAGGATAGAATACTAAAGCAACTGAATGAGAGTAAGTTTTCATACCTTGGCCTCTTATCAACTTCATCTTACTTTAGTTGAATAGTATCCTTTAAGCTTGTGATTTATCCAATTTAAAACAAGCACCATCTCTTAACATAGATTTTCTATGGATAAACTCAACACAAGAGATGACATTAGTAGCACAAGCACTAGTTTCTTATTTAGCAACCCTTTATATGTGGAAGGCAAGCGTGTTGCTAAAATAGAGAAACCTCATAATATGGACTAAATTTCCCTTGAGCCCTTATGCACAATATATTTTGAATGACATGGATAATATGCATGGTTGTTCAATGAGGTCTAAAGGGCTGACTTAATCCATATTATGGTGAGTGTCTAATATAGAAGAATCAAATCCAAATTAACTAGATAGAGAATACATCACATAATTTTGGATTGTTGACCATATGATAATATTCATTCAACTTCCAATTAGACCTTTATTTCATAATCAACAACTGATGTATATCCTCAAATGCTTCTTTTTCCTTAGTGGCTACACAAGTCACAAAAAGATAAGATTTGAAAATAATATGCATTTGAGATTCAGTTGTTATCACCCTTGCTACTATCTCCAAATATGATTTATACATTCATTATCGAGCACCCAACTTGATCCATTGAAGAAGTGATCCTACAAAACAAGTTTAAGCTTCGTATTTTTGTACCCAATTTGAATTGGGTCCTTTGAGATTAGTAGTAAGAGCCTTGAGTACCCACACAATCCTTATTGTGGCCTTTCTCTTTGTGTAGGCACCCACATATACTTGACAACCATCTTACATGGTTTCAAGTCAATATTTAATCACATAGATAAAAACTAGAGTTAAGAATAGGAGCCTTTTCTCCTTTTATTAATACATCATTGTGTTGCCTTCTTGATGATGAACCTACCTTGACTTTGGGTGCACCTAGCTTATCAAGGTTAGTCGCACAAGCATTCATATCATAAAGACAAGTTATGCATGGAATTTACAACTTAGTGATCCAATTCAATGTGAAGCATATGGATATTGATTGAAGTAGATTTCTAAGATATCAAAATATGGGTTTCCAAAATTTAGAGAGTATGGATCACTAATTGTACCTTTTACAGTTTAAAAATCATATCCATGTTAGTGCATATGTATGTGATGAATATCAACAAAAAGATTCTTATGCACTTTTAGAATTAACGATAAGGGAATTTTAAACTGCATCAAGAGTAGCTATTTAGAAAACAACGATTATAATCCATATGAATGAGATACAAATTTACCATTTTGGATTGTCTTAGTATAGCTTACTCAAGTGAAACTTATTCTCTATGACACAAGATATATAATGTTCTCCCACTAGATATGTGCATCAAGTATTTGAATGACTTGCCACATGCACTTTCAATTCAGTTAAGAGTCTCATGAGGAGTATATTATGTATCATGGTCAAGGCATGACAAATTTGCAATGAATTAACTTATGCCTAAGAATACTTACCACCATATAGAATGTACCATTTGTTATACCAATTTGACAGATCTTACTATATGTGGTGGTGTCACCTTAGTATTCTTCTTTTCATCATTTGTGGAGACTTCCTTCTTTGTTATCTCTTTTCCTTTTAAAACTAGTCGATAAAACACTTTGAAAAGAGGTATTAGTAGTACAAGGAAGTATTTAATGAATGATGATATCTATATATGAATGGCAAACAAATTATCATTTATGAGGCGTAAAGGCATAAATTAAATTCCTTTTAAGTTAATGCACATGGAGCAGTGAATTCACAATATGCACTAATTTACAAATTTAAGCCAAAAGGAATTCTAACCTTCATATTGACATTCCTTTCCATAGAATATATTATTACAAATTGAAAGAATGCCACTTGGAAGGAACTACTATTGATCAACTACCAATTGAAGCAATTTGTTCCATACCTTTGCCTTGAGCATTCCTAATCTTTCTTTTAGGTGAAGATTAACCTTTAAAGCTTGTGATTTTACCAATTGAAAGAGCACAATCTCTACTTATGAATTTCCATGAAATATCTTAAAAGAGATTGTATTAGTAACACAAGCAATAGTTTCCTATTTAGCAATCTCTAGTATATGAATGACAAGAAGGTTACTAAAACAAGGAAACCTCATGATATGAATTAAATTACCCTTACAAGCATCATGCATAACATCAATTGTAAAAAAGATGAAAGTAGCATGATTATTAATTAAGTTTACATGGCAAGTTTAATTCATAGCATGGTGAGTGATTAATGGAGAAGACTCAAAAACAATTTAAACAAGAATGAATACTTCACATAGTATTGGTTCGATCTTCTTTGAATGTTGAATGGCACACTCCATTTGGGAAACACATTCTCATGTTGTGAGACTACATAAACACTTGGATAGAAACATCAGTCTCACAACTCTAGTCATATAGAGAATTTCCTTTTGGTAAGTGCTTTAAGAATTTGAATTTCTTACTTAGCACTCTATTCATTTAAGAACATGGGATAATACTCTTTATGTCTAGGTCATGGCAATAATATGATGATTAACTTGAAATATGCCACAATATACATACAATCAATTTAAAGCATGTAGATTGTCACAATATAAAAATATGAACTTGCAATCTACCATATAATTAGATCCTTTCCAAAGCAAGGTAAAATCTTTTAAGTTCATTCTCAAGTGCTTCATTTTTCCTATGTGGCTACAAAAGACACGAAGGAATATACCAATTAAAAGCAATGTGCACTTAAGAATTAATTGTTACCATCCTTTGGATATCACTTGGTTGTAAGCCTTTTGCTTGATTCCCACAAAGGTTAATCCTTATTCCCTACAACACAAGTTCTTGCTAGAGATGAATATGAAGTTAGTGATATAACAACTCAATTCATATTTGGGTCAATCTTAAAGGATAGACAATGTAAGATTGATAGCTTGAGATAATAATTGAGTTAAACCGCTCAAGCACCCCAAAGCTTCATATCATCTTTGGGTACCTGCAAAACTTATTAAGTACATTTTGGTACCCATTTTTGGATGGGTCCACCAAGGTTAGCTAATAAGTACTTAGGCACCCAAATGGCCTTTGTGCTAGTTTTAGGTGAACTAATTACCTTTCTAGCACAAATGTCATTTTTGGGTCTCCTAAGCGAATATGAATGAATTGACATGGTAGGCTTAGGATACTTACTCATGGGACAATCCTTGCATAGGTGTCCCTTTCTTCAGCAAGTGTAGCAAATCTGATTTTTAATTTTGCAAGACTCCTTCTTGCCTTGCTTCTTGTTTGCTACATGGTTAGTGAGCCTCTTTCTTTCTAAAGTTAAGCCACTATCTTTTATGTAGGGACATGACTTAATCTCATGTCCCTTCTCATGACATTGATAACACTTTCTAGTGAATCTTCTCTTATTTGGAAGAGTGGCTTGTTTGTTACCTTGTGTGGAGCATGTGGAGGCATGGTTGAGGCACTTGTCATGAGCTTTGGCTTTCTTCTCTTGATGTTTTCTCATGTCCTTCTTGGAAAGCTTGATATTCTTTTGAAGGGGTTTTGTGCATGCTACGGTTGTCCCCTTCTCAAGCTTTTTCACCATATTATCACGGTTATCTTGAGAAGGTTGAGCATGACACTTCCCCTTCAAACGAGTTAAGCTCCTTCTCATTCCAACTTCTTCCTTGAGCTCTTTATTTTCTTGTGTGATAGAAATATCACTAATTCCTGAAATTTCTAGCTCAATGGAAGATTGGCTTTCTTGAGAGCAACATTTGTTAGCACATAATAATATAGTTTCTACTTGAGTACATGTGCATATGTGAGGTTGGTATGATTTCAAATTAGTTAACACAACCTCATGAGCCATTTCTAACATGATATGTGAATCCATCAATTTATTATGAGAGCACATGTTGGGGCCATGCTTCGTCGCCGGAGGTCCTGCAGGAACAAACACCTTCGACAAGTCCGTTTAAACGCAGTGCCGAAGCTGCCACTCATGAAGCTTCGGTACTATAACGTATATGAAGACGAAGGTTCGAACCGACTTAAAGATGAAATGACTTCTTAGTCCATAAGGGTCTGAGTCATAATTGTAATATTTTGTAAGGGGCATGATTGTAATTTCTCACAGACTGTGTCCTGTGCCTATAAATAGATGAACAATACTCCTTTACTGTTCATGCAATCTTGTAATCATCGACGCATTACACCAGAATTATTGCTCTTTGCCAAGGCAAAGGTATAAATATACCTAAATATTATGTTTTAGTATTTAGGTTTGTATAATAAAATATATGTATAATAATATTTCTCTTTGATATAAATTTCTTTAATGTTTCATGTTTTGTTATTACTTATATTATTTTATAGAGTCGTTCACAAAGGTAAAACCTTCGTGATATTTTACTTATGGTCTTCGTCCGAAATTCATTATATCCTAAGGGATATAATGTGTCAGCGGACGAAGGACATTAACATTTAACATTTTATGTTGCCTTGTTCTTAATTCATAGCATTTGAGAACAAGTCCCCAACATTGGCGCTCACCTCCGGTGAACTCACTTCCACTTTCTGAGCTGATGGCTTCGTTCAAAGCTGGAGTTGCTTCGCCTCCGAAGCTCATACTCCCGATAACAGGCGGTTCATGCTCAGAGCCGGCTAACAAGAAGCAGAAGAAGGAGGCACAGAGAAGGCTACAGCATGTAGGGGTGCAAGGACCCTTCATCAAGTCAAGATGGTCCCACATCCCGATTACCTTCTCCCAAGAGGATCTTCAGCTCAAGGATTACCCTCACAATGACGCTATGGTTATCTCTTGTGTTATCAAAGAATTTCTGGTCCACAATGTTTTGGTTGACACAGGCAGTGCAGCGGATATTATATTTGCTAAGGCCTTCAGACAGATGCAAGAGCCAGAAGACAAGATTCATGATGCTATGCACCCTCTTTGTGGCTTCGGAGGAAGACAAATTGTAGCGCTTGGCAAGATTACCATGCCAGTAACCTTCGAATTTGTCAACAATACAAGGACTGAGCAAGTTGTGTTTGACATTGTCGACATGGAGTATCCTTACAATGCAATCATTGGTCACGGAACACTCAACGCATTCGAAGCAATTCTTCATCCAGCATATCTTTGTACGAAGATACCTTCGGATCAAGGACCTATTGCTATTCATGGGAGTCAGGAAGCTGCCAGAAAGGCTGAGGGGAATTGTACAGATTCAAAGGCAATCCACATCATAGATGAAGCCGAAGCTTATGAACAGTACAAGTACAGAAGGGAGAAGGCTGCTTCGGCCGATCAGCCGAAACCTATGCTTTTATGTGAAGATATCGCAGGGCAGAGGGTTCTGCTGGGATCCCAATTGTCTGAGGAATAGGAGAAAAACTTGATAAGGTTTCTGTTCAATAACAAAGATGTCTTTGCATGGTCAGCTAACAATCTCTGTGGTGTTAACAGGGATGTTATTGAACACTCGCTCAATGTTGATCCATCCTTCAGACCCAGAAAGCAAAGGCTTCGGAAGATGTCTGACGATAAAGCCGAAGGTGCTCGAAATGAAGTAAAAAGACTTCTCAGCGCCGGAGTCATTAGAGAAGTGAAGTATCCAGAATGGCTGGCCAACAATGTTATGGTAAAAAAGGCCAATGGCAAATGGAGGATGTGTATTGATTTTACTGATCTCAACAAGGCTTGTCCGAAGGATGAGTTTCCATTGCCAAGGATAGATTCCCTAGTTGACGCAGCAGCTTCGTCAGAGCTTATGAGTCTGCTAGACTGTTATTCAGGCTACCATCAAATTTGGATGAAGAAAGAGGATGAGCCAAAAACCAGCTTCATAACCCCTAGTGGAACATATTGTTATCTTCGGATGCCTGAGGGGCTCAAGAACGCTGGAGGAAGCTTCAGCAGAATGACAGCGAAGGTTATCCATTCTCAGATAGGCAGAAATGTGCTAACCTATGTTGATGATATTATAGTAAAAAGTACCAAGAAAGAAAATCACATTGCTGATCTGCAGGAGACATTCGCTAATTTCAGACAGGCTGGTCTAAAGCTGAATCCAGAGAAGTGTGTCTTCGGAGTAAAGAAGGGGAAATTCCTTGGTTGTCTGGTCTCAACAAAGGGAATCGAAGATAATCCAAATAAGATCGAAGCTATTCTTCGGATGGAGCTGCCAAGCACAAAGAAGGGGGCTCAACGACTGACAGGAAGACTGGCATCTCTCAATCGATTCATATCTAGATCAGCAGAGAGAAATTTACCATTCTTCGAAGTGTTGAAGTCAGCCGAAGTCTTTTAATGGGGATCAGCTCAGCAGAGAGCCTTTGAAGAGCTGAAGCAATATTTGATAGACCTAACGACGTTAACCCCACCAACGCCAGAGGCTCCTCTGTTGCTGTACGTGGCAGCTTCACATTCAGCAGTAAGTGCGGCACTTGTTCAAGAAAAACTTGAGGGACAAACCAAAAAGCAAGCCCCAATATACTTCATCTCCGAAGTCCTTAGTCTATGAAAGAAGAATTATACAGAATTGGAGAAGGTCTTATATGCCGTCTTAATGGCATCCAGGAAGCTTCGACATTATTTTCAAGCATATCATATAATTGTTCCTTCGTCACAACCTTTGAAGGATGTCATGAGGAATAGAGAAGCTACTGGAAGAATTGGAAAGTGGGCTGCGGAGCTCAATGAGTTCAACATTGATTATGTGCACAGATCCTCAATACAATCCCAGGCGTTAGCAGACTTCATTGCCGATTGGACGCCAGAGGCTCAAGGAGAAGAAACAACTAAAGATACCGAAGTATGGACGGTATTTTGTGACGGTTCTTGGGGAACCTTCGGGGCAGGAGCAGCAGCTGTGTTGGTTGCACCCTCCAAAGTTGAAACTTGCTATGCAGCAAGACTTGTTTTTAGTTGCACAAATAATATTGCTGAGTACGAAGCTTTGCTTTTGGGTCTTCGAAAGTTAAAGGCAATGGGGATTAGAAGGGCGGTTCTTAAAACCGATTCCCAGGTTATTTCTGGTCATATTGACAAAAGTTGTAAAGCAAGAGACCCGAAGCTTGAGAAATATTTAGACATGGTCCGAAGGATTGAAGCTTCCTTTGAAGGGTTTTCTGTCAAAAATATCCCTCGAGGAGAAAATGAGCATGCTAATTTGCTAGCCAAGTCAGCAGCACAGGGGCTGCCCTTACCTTCGGATGTATTTTTTGAAACAATTAAAGCACCTTCGGTTGAACTTCTTGAAAGAGCAGTCCTCAATATTTCTCCTGTTCATAGTGAAGATTGGAGAACTGAGATCATTTCTTTCCTTCAGGGTAATTTCCTTTCAGATGACGAAGCTTATAACAAGAGAATAGAGGCAAGAGCTCGACCATATGTTATAGTAGAAGGGGAGCTGTACAAGCATGGAGTCTGTTCTCCACTACTCAAATGTTTATCCAGAGCCGAAGGTATAGAATTGATGAAGGAAATACACGCAGGCCTATGTGGATCTCACATTGGATCTAGGCCTTTGCTGGGAAAAGTTCTTCGTCAAAGATTTTATTGGCCAAAGGCAGCTTCGGATGCAGCGGAACTAGTCCAAAAGTGCGAAGGCTGTCAGAAATGCGCAAGAGATCAAAAACAGCCTTTGTCTCTGACTCAGTTAATACAACCCACTTGGCCATTGCAAAGGTGAGGCCTTGATTTGTTAGGTCCGCTACCACCAGCACAAGGAAATTTAAAATATGTTTTAGTAGCAGTAGATTATTTTTCCAAGTGGATTGAGGCGAAGCCTTTAGCCACAATAACTTCGATTACCATTCAGAAATTTTTCTGGCAGAATATCGTTTGTCGCTTCGGAGTCCCGAAGGCCATTACTGTGGATAACGGAACACAGTTTGATGCCGAAGCTTTTAAAGAGTTCTGTGGACAAATTGGCACGAAGATCCACTTTGCATCGGTTAGGCATCCAGAGTTAAATGGACTTGTCGAAAGAGCTAATGGCATCATAATGATGGGAATAATGAAATTAATCTTCAACCAGCCCAGAGGAAAATGGCCAGATGAATTAATTAAGGTAGTATGGAGCCACAATACAACAACATCAAGGTCAACATGCTTTACACCATTCAAGTTATTATTCGGTGACGAAGCAATAACTCCGGAAGAAGCAAAAGCAGGATCAATAAGAACAGCGGCTTCGGCAGAAGACGAAGCTGATTACTCTGTGGACAAAGATGCCATAGAAGGGATCAGGCTTCAGGCTGTGGAAAACATCAATAAATACCAAGCCGAAACAATAAAATGGCGAGATAGAAAGGTTCGGCTAAAGAATATTAAGCCAGGACATCTGGTGCTTCGGAGAGTGGCCAACCCAGACATAGTAGGCAAGCTACAACTGAAGTGGGAAGGACCTTTTCTGGTAGTATCTTCGTCAAGACCCGGTTCTTACAGATTGAAGGATATGGACGGCAACGACATTCCTAGACCATGGAATGCGGATGAGCTTCGGTGATATTATGTCTAGCTTGATGTAATTTTTTCTATTCTTTCTTATGGCACCCTTTTCCTTTCCAAAGGGGGAGAAAGGTTTTTAATGGGGCCATAGCATGTAATTTCTCTTTTTCTTATTTTCAGCTCTATAAGAGCAATATCCCCCAAAGATGTAAATGTAAAATCTGAGAACGCACCATCGAGTGCAAACAAAAAAGAAAAGAAAACAGGTAGAAGCTCAAAAGTCGTTCCTAAGGGAATGCAGAGCTTACAGCAAAAAATAAACGCTGATTCCGCCGAAATAGAAGGCGAAGAAGCTCCTAAGGGAGGCTTACAGCGAAAAATAAACGCTGATTCCGCCGAAATAGAAGGCGAAGAAGCTCCCAAGGGAGGCTTACAGTGAAAAGTCAGCGCTAATACACCAAAAAATAAACGGTGAAGCCGAAAAATAAGCGGCAAAGAAGATTTGAGTCATTCCCAAGGGAATGAAAGTTTTGGTTATGGCTTCGAACATGTATTTGGACATTCATTTGCACGATACATTACATCATGACATTTGCATTCATAAAATATTCATTTAGACATATTTAGGATCATCATCATCATCATCTCATACAGAGAAGGCAGATGCTTCGGCTATAAGGATAAAGCTTCGTGAAAACAGAAAGAAGAAATTTTCATGCTTCGTTGTGTACGAAAAGAAGGGAAGGTGTTTTTCGCCTTCGGCTCAAAAAGAAAATTTCGTCCACAGCAAAGCACATCATACACGGACAAAGGAGTAAAGATATATTACAAGGTACACACAAATTTACATAAAATTCTTTACAATCATATTACAAAATTTTCTCTAGAATCTTCTGCAACAAAATCTTTCTCTGTTAAGGCTTTAGCTCGTTATTCTTTAGCTTCATCATCCAGAACATATTAAAACAAAATGAGAAAAGTGCAGAGTTCAAGGAGAAGGTAAAAGTAACAGGTATAAGTTTCTCACTAGCTTAAGGTGGCTTCGAGCTTCGTCACCAGCCATTTTTCGCCCGCCGTTTATCCAAATTTGAGTCATAAACCTGTTTCCTATGCTTCGAGCTAGGCTGGGGATGTCAATCAAATCTGCTGGTGACAAACTGAAGTTTGGCCTATTAACAATTTTCTCATGTGTGCAGCCAGCCTTCAGGAAAGCAGTAGCTGTGCCTCGAGAAGCTAACAGGGCGCAGAAATCGGCATGCCCAGCGATAACTTCGTCAAGAGCATCAACTTCACCCTTAATATATTCAAAGGTGTTTGGCAGGTTTTCAACTGAAGGTGTAAACTTATCAGAGCTGGCTCCAATTGAGTGAAAGACATCCTTCAGCCGCTGCACGCATCGGTTGCCAAAGTCTAAACATTTATCCTGAAGCTCCTTCAATGATTTCTGCAAACTTGAACTCTTCTCAATTTCGATTTTGAGATTCGTTTCAAGATTTTTCTTTTCTTGCTCAGACTTTTCTGATTTCATGAGTAATTCACTATTTAATCTGTCAATTTCGGCTTGAGCTTCTGCCAGCGAACCCTCCATAGAGTGGATGACGAAGTCCTTTTTCTCCAAAGCAGCTTCGTGATCTTTGACTTTATTTTCTAGATCTTTAATGGTAGCTTCATTTTTCTTGTCTTCGAGATCTTGTTGCATCCTCAGCACTTTACTTAGTAATATACTCTGCCAAAACAACCTTCATCAGAAAACATCTTAATTTAAAAAATAATAAAAAAAGTTAAGAGTTTTACCTTAAAATTAGCATAGAACAGGCTACCGGCGATATGTTGTCGCCGGTATCTGCAGAGGTCCGCCTCAACCTTCGGCAGGCCAACATTCTTCGAGAAAGTCCTAAAGACCTTTGCCTCGGTTCGATTCCGAAGGCACCTCAATTTCCCTTCATTGACTCCGCCAAACAGCAAAGCCCCTGGTTTGTACCCACAGGATACAACATATTTCTTCAGTTCTTCCTTTTCAGTTTCTGATAGCTCTTGCCCTAGTATATCTTGAAAATTGAAGTTTTCCTCTTCCGAAGTATCTTCAATTTGCTCTTTTCCTTTCTCAATTGTTGTGTCCACTGTGGCCGCAGCAGCTTCTTCCTCGGCCATTTTTAGAAGCATGTTATCAACATCACCAAGAGTGGTTTCTAGATCAGAAGCTTCGGCGGTTTCGGCTTCGGCGGCTTCAGCTTCGGCAGCGCCAGCGTCTTCAGCAATTGGTATTTTTGACGCTGATGTCGGCGGTGGTGTCTGATGAATAACATCGGCCACTTGGATAATTCTCCGTTTTTTCAGCTTAGCAGGACTTTCCGTTGCCGAAGGCTCCTTTTCCTTCTAAAAAAGCTTCGTCAGTTGTGGCGCCAGCGGACTTAGCTTGATAGGCAAAGGTTCAGTCATTACCTTTAGAATTTCTTCCACATCGGCAGCAGAAGGCGTCGCAGGAGCTTCTTCCTCATGGCCCGACGTTTTTGGTTTCGGGGCCGTAGCTTTCCTTTTCTTTGAAGTAGCTATCTTCGGCTCAAGACTCAGTTTTCTTTTCTTAAAAATTTCTTTGTCCTTTTTAGCCAATTTAGTAGTAGCTTCTTTGTCAAGGGCGCTGGCAACTCTTTTTCTTTTCTGGCCTTCGGCAACTTTGCCCAATTGCTCATAGTCAGGATAATCAAAATTCAAAGCATCCATCACCCGATTCATTCTTCGCTTCGGCCGAGTACCGAAGGCCACAGTCATTAACTGATCTTCTTTCTTAGAATAGTTGCCGAGGATCTCGTTGCACATAACCTCAATTGTGTCCAACCACTCTTGGCAAGGTGCTTTAAAATGTTTTTTAAACTTGAAATAATAAGGTAGCCGAACAAGCTCTTTCTTCTTCTTCTTCTCCCCTTTCAGCTTCGGCATGTCCCATTCCTTCAAAGTTGGGAATACTCTGAAGGCTAAGAATTCTTGGACCAGATCCCTGGTGCCAATGTGCTCTGCAACAACCCGAAATTCACCCAGTGCAATCTGGCATGGACTATCTGGATCCATGACGCATCGGGGTCTAGTTTCTCCGAAGGTTAAACTTAAAGGGCTCCGAGCCAGCTTTTCCTTCTTCTCATCCACTTTGACATAAAACCATTCACTCTTCCAGCCAGCTGGCCATTTCGTACAATAGCTGATGACTGGATACTTGGCATCTTTCCGATATGCAAAATTGTAGCAGCCGAAATTATCATGCATCCCATCTTCTCTAGCTTTTGTCTGGTAATGAAGCTCGTGTGCTCGGCAAAAACCTTCGGCAAGTGGCTCTGCCTCCTGGCTTCGGAGTGCCCAGATGTAAACACTAAGCCTAACAATGGCGTTAGGAGTTAACTGATGAAGGTGAATCCCTAATCTCTCTAAAACATCTGCAATCATCCCATGCAGGGGAAACCTTAACCCTGCTTTGAAGAAGCTTTTAAAAACCACCACCTCATCTTTTTCGGGCTTCGGGGTAACTTCCTCTCCCCCGAAGCGAATTAGCTCCCTCTTGTCTTCGCTAAAATAGCCTAGCTTCAGTAACTTAGCCATATCACCTTCGGTAATAGTAGACTTCCCAAACTCTAAGTGGTTGGGTTTAGATGGCATTGCACCGTACTCATATTCAAATTCATCTTCTTCAACGTCAGCTTGTGTTGCTTCGACAGCAGGTGTGTCCTCTGATGTTACCAGCCCAGAACGCCTCATTGCTTCGGAGATCGAAATAGTTTCAGTGGCTTCGGTCTCATCTCCCTCACACTCAACTCTGGCAGTGGAACGCACTCTAGCCATTTGATTATGAATTTCTAGAAGTTTTTTGAAATTAACGACCTTTTTTCCGAAGCTCTTCTTGTGACGAAGCAGAATCCGAAGTGGTGCTTCGTTTGAAGTGCAAGGGTCAAGCTTCGGCTATGGTTAAATTCCTGGCAGCAAAACAGTGCAATAGCAATGAATGCTGTGGTAACTTCACACCTACTCGTCTGTTTATATAGTGCTGCAGGTAAGAAGGTAAATCGTCAAGTTTCCTACACCGGACGAACAATTGCTCGCACCCACTGAACGGTGGGCCACAAAACCCGAGAAGGTGAATCTGCATGGTGGGACCATTCTACAATCGAAAATTTTATCGTTTCCCGGCAACGAGCTCAGGGAAGGTGTCTTTCGGACCTTCGGCTTCCCGAAGCCTAAGAGACTTTTTCACGGATCAAGCTCGTTACGAAAAACGATCTAGCACCACGAAGGGGCTACTGTTGGGGCCATGCTTCGTCGCCGGAGGTCCTGCAGGAACAAACACCTTCGGCAAGTCTGTTTAAATGCAGTGCCGAAGCTGCCACTCATGAAGTTCGGTACTATAACGTATATGAAGACGAAGGTTCGAACTGACTTAAAGATGAAATGACTTCTTAGTCCATAAGGGTCTGAGTCATAATTGTAATATTTTGTAAGGGGCATGATTGTAATTTCTCACAGGCTGCGTCCTGTGCCTATAAATAGATGAACAATACTCCTTTACTGTTCATGCAATCCTGTAATCATCGACGCATTACACCGGAATTATTGCTCTTTGCCAAGGCAAAGGTATAAATATACCTAAATATTATGCTTTAATATTTAGGTTTGTATAATAAAATATATGTATAATAATATTTCTCTTTGATATAAATTTCTTTAATGTTTCATGTTTTGTTATTACTTATATTATTTTATAGAGTCGTTCACGAAGGTAAAACCTTCGTGATATTTTACTTATGGTCTTCGTTCGAAATTCATTATATCCTAAGGGATATAATGTGTCAGCGGACGAAGGACATTAACATTTAACATTTTATGTTGCCTTGTTCTTAATTCATAGAATTTGAGAACAAGTCCCCAACAGCACACAAGCATATCATGTTTTTCTTGTAAAGCTAGATTTTCAATATTTAGCTTTTCTATTGTGTTCTTGAGCATATCATTTTTACTTTCTAATTGAGCAATATATGATGAATGATTAACAAATTTAATTTGCTCAATTGAAATGTCTTCATACCTTTGGACCAAATCATCATGAGAGCACTTTAGCTTCTCATGATCTTTGGTCAACTTCTCTAAGTCTTCGATTTTTCTGATGAGGAAGTCTTCTTGCTTATGAAGCATTTCTTTTTGTTCTTCCGCTCTTTTCATGAGTTTGAGCAAGCTCATCCGATGTTTCTTGCTTAGCTGAGCGAAGAATTGTTGAAGATCATCCTCATCTTCACTATCACTTTCTTGCTCCTCCTCATCCTCACTTTCGCTTTCACTATCACTCCCATTAGTGATAAAGCACATAAGAGAAGTGGATTTGAAAGACGAACCTTGTGAAGAGGTGGATTCATCGTTTGGTCTCCATCGATCATTTTCTTCTTCTTCAATCTTGTTCTTCGCCTCATCTTCCTTCATTTTGAGGAACATCCTTTCGGCGATTCTCATGGCAAGGTCTATTGCCCTAGGATCAACATCTGCACCAAAAGATGAAGTCGAGACAACCTCAACTTTTTCAAGCTTAGAAGCACTTTCGTTTCTTAGTCCCCCCAACATGATCTTTCCTCACGTGGTTAAGCGTTAGAACGAGGATTAGGCTCCGATACCAATTGAAAGTTGCCTAGAGGGGGGGTGAATAGGCAAGTTAAAACTTTTTCAACAAAAACTAGAAGCAAACTGGGTAAAACTGAATTAATCTCGAAATTCACCCAGTTAACTTTGGAAATAAGATGTTCTAAATGATCCACAGGGTTCAAAGTAGTAGATTTGAGAAGGGCACTTCTCAAAATCCACACACCAAAAAGATATGAACAAATCTTCCACGGAATGGTGAGAGAACGAAGAACATGTATAAGCACAATGAACAAGAACACAAGAGACACAAGATTTATCCCGAGGTTCGGTCACACCACCAAGGTGCCCTACTTCCTCGTTGAGGCACCCACAAAGAGCCGGGTCTCTTTCAACCCTAATCCTCCCTTTGCCGACCACAAAGGTCAAGCCCACACACTAATCTTTGCTCAAACGAGCGGGTAATACAAACTTTCTTGTGGTCTTCCACAAGATTTGGAGACTCACAAGAGACACCTAGTTGTCTAGGAGCTAGAAGCTCCAAGAGTAATGAATCCACAAAGAACTCGATGTAGTACCAAAGCTCGAATGAAGAAGAGCAAGAGAGATTTGGAGATGAAGCACAAAAACCCGCTCTCAAACTCACTCAAAGATTTCTCTCCAAAGATTTGAAATGGGAGAGGCAAGAGGTGTGTGTGAGAGAGTGGGAGGTGTTTCTCAGGTTAGAAATGGAGTCCAAGTCGTGCTCTGCCATGGGGAAGAGTGTGGGAGGTGTATATAAAGGTGCCCCAAAAGCTGGTGGCCGTTAGGGAAATCTGACTGAAATTCGGTTGAACCGGTTTCAAATTCGGTTGAACCGGATTCTACCAGGGGGTTTTCGGTTCACTGGCGGACTCAGTCGGAGACTGGACCGGACTCAAATTCGGTTGAACCGGACCAAAATTCAGTTGAATCTGTTTCAAATTCGGTTGAATCGATTTCAAATTCAGTTCAACCGATTTCAAATTCGGTTGTACCGGATTCAAAATTCGGTTGAACCGGTTTTCCAAAAATCTGCACACGACTTTTTCTGACTGGCAGACTGGCAGGTCAGACTGTGACAGAGGGGAACAGTGCAGAAACCCGGTTGAACCGGTTTTAGGTCCGGTTGAACCGGTTTTAGACACTGAAGAACAAGTTTTGATAAAACTGAGCTGAACCAAGATGAAACTTTAGTGGGGAGTAAAAGTGGTTTTTTCAAAAGCATTCATGATCAAGTAAAATATTTTCTTAGAGTGTTTGAAAGGGTTTTGACTGAGCTTTAGTACCAACACCAACATTATTTTTGGACCCCCTTGATAGTACGACGATTCCTATACTCAAGTTAGATAAAATATAATTAAGTAAACTCCTTGAGTAATTGGTGTCTCATGTGATTTCTCCATGGCGTTGCTTCATAAGGATCACAAATATCCTTGTCTCACCTTTTGAAGCAAACACAAAGCAAACCTTGTGACTTGTACCATTTCACCAAATATGAGTTCAAATCATGGCTTCAAGTCACCTTATTGATGCGTCAACATGTTGTAACTCTTTATAGCTGATTAGTTCATCGACTTAGTGCAAGTACTCTCTTCTTCACCTTAGCCATGGTACCTCGATCTACAAGCCGTCGCTTGGCCTTCACCTTCGCTTAGTTCCTCGAAGCCCTTTCCTTGCTATCTTCACCTTATCAAGCCATTCTTGAGTCACATCCTATTGAGCATCCATTGAGAGAATCATTTCTTCAATATTGTGAACCTTGCTTGAATGTCGTCTAGATATAACTGCTAAGATCAATCAAGCTCTAGTTTGATTCTCATATATTCATATATGGACTAATAGTAATATGGTCAAGCCAATTCATGATTCCTCATATCTCATTCACTCTGGCTTGACCAATCCTCTTAATCACTTCAACCTCTATTATGATCATATTTATGCATAGTGATTTCTCAGGACTTGTCCATACATTCAAACCAATATAGAGACCATATTATATCCATTTGCTTTGTCTCACTGGTTATTTGACCTTGTGTTGAATCTTGTTCACTGATCATTATATACTATTCAAGTATGTTCATCATACTGAATTTCCTGTTCAACACCTAACAAACTTGTTAGACCTTTAAATGTGTTGTTATCCAAACCACCAAAACTCACAAAAGGGATGAATGCACTTTGTCACACCCGGATTTTAGGGGTCCAAAACCCGGGCGCGAACATAATCACCAGGTGTGCTGGGACCAAGTCTCACACATATGATGAATCATGGCACAGGATCGAATGTCACAACTTTACTATATAATAGGAGTTCTATACAAAATAAATAATTACATTATAAGGAGACAACGGTCCAGCAACCCAAAGTTGACTGGGAGACGACGGCCTAGATCTCTCACGAACACTTCACAGCATCCTCCGAGCGCATCATCCTGCGGTACCTGTTCTTGACCTGTGGGGTGGTGTGAGACAGCAAGAGTGAGCTCACATACGTTCATCGCTCAACAAGTTGTGGGGAATAATGTGCATGAACTCGCCAAAGGTGGGAGCTCACGTGAAGTGTAAGGCTTACCAAAGAGGATGGTTAGAGCTGAGCATTGCTTTTAAAGTTGGTCAAAATTTTATTAGCAGTTACTAAGTATAAGTAAATACCAAACCCAATTAAGTAGTAGAACAAAAGTAACAACTTCACCTGCGATGCAATGCATATGACAAATTTGAATTTAGTTCCATAATTTAATCATGTGAGGGTCCGAGCTGCTCATGACCGTGAGCACGGCTAGTATACCAGTTTTACACTCTGCAGAGGTTGCGCATCTTTACCCACAAGTCATGTTACCCATCTGCCAAGGGATCGCGACTTCCCATACACCTCTACCGAGGAGGCGAGGCAGGGTAACACTACGAGGCCTTTACAAAGTTCCACTAGCTTCAGAAAACCCGCTACAGTTTATAGGAAGCTCCAATGCAGGAATCCCTTGTAGGACCGCCATCGTAGCAAAATCCTCCCGAGGGCCTCCCTACACTGACCACTCCCCTACTGCCCTTGCCCCTTTCGGGTAAGGTAGTCTTCCACTAGCTTTCCTAATTAATCAGCCAAGGGGTCCCATTCCTCCCTTGTGGTAGCACTGTTTTCCCGGGTGGTTCTCCATGTTCCAATTAACATAATGATCTTATCATGAACAACAAATAACAACTGATAACAAAAGTGTAATCATGAATAGTGTATCTCCATACCCAAAACCACATATAGCACTAGCAAGTACTACCCAGAAAGTTCAGTGGTAAACAAGGTATAAAGATAGACAAACTAAGGTAACCTATTGGGTCCCATCAAAATTAACCTATGCAGATCATTATGATTAATTAGAACATGAGTGGGTAAAAGAAGTGATCAAGGGCACAACTTGCCTGGGACTTGAGATTCCAGGTACCAGGATGATCTTCAGAGGACTCGTAACCTTGCGCTAGTCGTAGCAATACAAACAAACATGGTATAGGCAAAATTAACATTACACCAAACATAAGAATACACTGCGTAATAATAATCTACGAGTCGCTACGAGATCGTGGGAACAAGAACCACTAAATTCGGAGTTACGGTTATTAAGTTATGAATTTCTGAAATCATTTAGCACCTAGAATAGATTAATTCGAATGAACAATTTTTAATTCAAGTTTCATGGCTAAACAGTATTACAAGTTGATAGATAATATTAATAAAAAATTATTGCAACTGGAATGGGTTAAAAAGGAGTTAAAATGGGGAAGTTATGAATTATCTAAGATTATTATAAATCATTTTTCTAAAATTCTATTTACTGAAAACAAATGCTATGGACTGCTGCTACAAATTCTAAAGAGTACATGGGCTAGTTTATAAATATCCAGGGCTCAATAGCAATTACTTTACATCGGCCGAGGACGGCGGGTTGATTACTTCTAAAGCGGAGGGCTCTTTTGCAAATTGGTCTCTGCTGAAGGGGTATCTCACGCCCTGGGCCGTGGGATAACAAGGCAATGGCCCAGATCACGCCAGCACTTAAAGGAAACAGCAAACGACCGTGGCCCTCGGATTGAAGATCAACGGCCACGAAAGCGCCACGCCACAACCGTCCCGAGCCCTTGGATTCGATCTCGACGACCCACGTGCATCTTCCCCAAACACAGGGCATGGCCGCACAGGGGGCCCCTCCCACGGCGGCGCCATTGTCAGGGAAACGCCATTTCGTGATACAAGTCGAGCCCCCCCCGAGTTGACGCGTGCTACACCATTACAGAGCTATGGGGAGTTAGTGGGAGGATTACCTGCCGACAGAAATGGCGCGCAGAGGCCGGACCACGGCGAGGCGCGGGTGAGCGGCGGGGCCGTGCTCCGGTGAGCAATTGCCCGAGTTTCCACCGGTTATTCATCAAATTGGCGGTGGAGCTAGCTTCCCAGAGACCAGGCGAACGCCAATGACCGTGTCCAACACCCCAAATGCCGTAGAAGGCCAGGGACCACGACAGCGGCCCGCAGAGAAGTGTGATCCGTGAAGGCGCCCAAATCTCTGGGGAGAAATTGCGGTGACGCCAAGGATCTTCCCCATCAACGACGCCACGACGAGCACCCATACACGCAGGCGATTCTCCCTAGTCCTCACGCTTGAGGAAGAACCGCACAGGACGTTCCTAATCTCTCTCCCTCTTCTCACTGGTCCACTCGATGGAGGTGCCCGAGGCCGCCGAAGCTGTTGGCGTTAGCAGCGGCATGGAGGTTCTGTGCTATGGACAAGGAGCAATGGGGCCGTGCTTTTATGCCAGAGGAACGCGGATTTCGAAGACCCAATCCCGCCGTCAAGTTCGGAATCCGTTGCGAGGATAGCGGCGGGCGTGCTTTGGCGAGGAGGATGATCCTGACGGTGCGGGGCCCGCACGGAAGTGGTTAGAGCGAGCCAAGCAGCGGCCGGCCGCGTGGGCCCTCTTGGCCGGTGACCCAGAGCGCGCATAACGTGGAAGGCAGAGCAATGGGGGTGAGAGGATGACGAGCGGGTCCCACGCCACAGCGACCAAAACAAAAGGAAAAAGGGGGAAGAGGCTGGTTTGGGCCGCGCGTGATAGGAAAATAGGCATGGGCCACGCAGACTAGGTGGTTTTCGGCCCAGAAGGGGTAAGTTAGTTCTTTTCTTTTTTTTTATATTTTCTGTTTTCCCCATTATTTCTCCAATTCAAATTTAAATCCTAATCCAAATTCAGACTTGTGACAGATTCACACTCAGATTAATAGTACAATTTGGACATACCTAAACGTGTGATGAATTTATTTATTTATTTATAACTTTATTTTGTGTTGTATAATATTTCTTTCTTTTTATTATTGTCACCATTATATTTAATCAATGCACAAACAAAACTCCAACATGAATGCAAAGCATGCTTTTATTTATTTATTATTTTACTTATATGTATAGTTCTATGATAAGATAACTTAATTCATCTAGTAGTATTTTATTAGGAAAGAATTTTTGGAGAAATAACTTTAAGTTAAGAAAATATTATTAAAGAATATTTTAATTCAAAAGCTCTAGGGATTTTTTCATAAATTTTTAATGTAAGATTTTTGGGCTCTACACACTTTCAGCGATCCAACTACGACGAGCAAGCCCGAGGCGCCAATGCAATCGCTGAACCAACTCCCTGTGGTTACCGACCTTGCTGATGCGAGATCGGCCTGATCACGAAGATCGTTTCCTGTGCGCAATCGAAGAACAAACAAGAAAAAGATGCGAGCAATCTAATCTATCACTCGAGGGTGGAGTTCTGAATACACGAAGACAACGCTGATTTGCGCGTGTTCGAGAGTAGCTAAAGCTAACGTAAAACAACACTCGAAGAACAAAGGAGGCGCAGCTCTTGGATAAATAGAGAGGGGGCGCAGCCCCTAGGGGCGGCCAACCCTAGGTCATCCACTATGGGTCGCAGTTGGGCTGGTTGTCTATTCTTCTGGGCCCTCATTCTTCAGTAGCATGACGTAGTTAAGATCTCTAGCACGGGCCCGAGTGATTGGCCCTTGATATAGAGGTGCTGCTGGTGTAGTCGTACTCATAATGATGTTCTCATCAGCTAGGCGTAGAAGGTGCAGGGCTGAAAGGATTGAGCTGTGTGTCGAACCCCGACCTGCAAAAGAGTTAGTATATGTCTTTGATCGTCGTCCCTGCACTTCATGTTCAGCTTTGCAAGCATATTCAAACAATGTGGTTATATCAAAATAATCCTTATAATCAAGTATATCCTGAATTTCCCTGTTCAAACCACCACGAAAATGCGCCATAGAAGCGTCATCCGACTCAACCAAACCACAACGAAGCATACCCTTTTGTAACTCCTGGTAATATTCCTCAACAAATTGTGAACCTTATTGAAAACGCTGCATTTTGTTAAGCAAATCACGAGCATAATCGGAAGGAACAAATCTGTGGCGCATGGCAGTTTTTAATTGGGTCCAAGTAGTGACACTGTTAATGGGAAGTTTTTGTTTATACTCACGCCACCAAATTAAAGCAAAATCAGTAAATTCACTAATGGCAGCCTTCACTTGGCTTTAGTAGGAATATCATGGCATGAAAATTTCTGTTCTACCTCCAATTCCCAATCAAGATATGCAGCAGGATCATATTTACCATTAAAAGATGGAATTTTAAATTTAATCTTAGCAAATAAGTCATTAGGGGGATGACGAACCACATAGCGTGCACGACCACGACGATCTCCATCGTCCTGCTAAGTGTCACTGTCGTAGTCCTGCTCCATCTTTGTGGTCAACGCATCAAGGCGTGCCAGGATGGTGTCGAGTGTGGTGCGAGTCGCCGTTTGAGCAAGGTCAAGCTGGTTGAAACGCGCGGTCGTCGAAGTGACCGTTGAATCAATCCGTTCATGCATCGTCCTAATGTCAGTAGTAAGTCCATCAACTTGTCCCCTTACTTCCTGCAACTGGACATCCACCTTGTCGTGTGCTCCTGCCATAGTTAGCGCAAACACCAAAACACCAAAAGGAGAAAAACCGACGACAACAGGGGTATGGTGGTGACAACTCGCTAAATGGAATGCTGTTATCAAGTTCTTATCCGTTCTTACCAAGCCACAGTGGTGAACTGCAACCAACAGGTGGAACCGGTGAAAGATTGGATGAGCGATTGCTTGGAGAAACAGAAACCTGCTCGTTGTAGAAATATGTGGAGTTCTAGGTAGGCTGCACTCAAGTCAAGGATTAGCACGATCAAACAATAATGCAAAGTTGAATTATAGTGCAAAACACGAAATTATATTGCTGGCCATAAGTGGAAAGGATGAATGGAACTAGCAGAATGGCAGTACCGTAAATATTGTACTAGCGGGGCCAAAAAGGCACTAGTAGGAATCACAGATGATTTTGTTTTTCTTTTTTGTATGATTTTTTGATATTTTTCTCAGCACAAGAAGCAACAAAATAGGAGCTACACCAAGTTTCACCTAAAACAGAGATGAGATGTGGTCTACAGAAAAAGAGCAAGTTCTCTGAAAAGCGTGCAAGAACTTTGACGAATTTTTTTCTTTATTTTCCTGAATTTTTTTGACAATTTTATCGAAACCAAACAGGCCGTAGAATGGTGTCAACAAGCTCCTGTAAAAATTTCAGATTTTTTGAACAACCGAGCGAAAAGTTATGCCCGGTTTAAGGAAGGTAGCTCAAGTTATGGTTAAAACGACCGAGATGAGACAACCGCTTTGTTTCCTTTCCCTATTTTTTTGTTTGTTCTCTGGTTCTATCCTTTCTCTTTCTCTTTCTTTCTTTTTCTTTTTTTGTTTCTGTTTTTTTTGACGTAACCGAAGGAGAAAAATAAGGAAGCGGTATTGACTCGGTTTGTGGCGTGATCAAACTGGAGATGGTGGCGGTGCGCTAGGGTTTGAATGGTGGTGTAACACCCCAAGTGTTACCATGGCTATGGCACATCTATGCACTCATGACTGTGATCACATGTGGAAGAAACTTAAGGAGAAGAGTATAAGAACCTTGGAGACTATGTTTTAACCAAGAAATGTGAATGACCAAAAGCATTACCCAAGCTTGTGTGCACTTATCACCTTGGACAAGAAGGGAGTAAACCCTAGACCCCTCTTGAACCCCCATCTCCTAAACACCTTGGTTGAAGGGGGAGAGATCAAGCAAAGGTGCAAATCATGACCAAACTCTTGGCACAAAGTTAAGTAACATGTTAATCTACAAATATAGAGAGGAAACATTGCAAAAAGACCCCTTAAGAAACCCCAAATCCATTCCTTAAGTAGAGAAAGAGCTAGAGCTCTCTAATTCTCTCTAAGTCAAAATCTACACCTAATCTAAAGATCCACTGTGTTCACCTTGAAGATGGCACCAAAACCACCTAAGTTCTATACCAAAAATGTGGCATACCACCTAAGGCACCCCCTGGAAAAAGTTGAGACCGAGCCCTTGACATTTGACATGTCTTGGCATCACTTTTGTCGCGCAGCGGGCAGGGAGAAAAGCCAGATTTGGCGTCCGCATATCTTCTGACCTAGGGCTTATCTTCCCTTGGAACTCACATACAAGAGATAGCCATAGGTGCCAGGAAGAGGTCTGCGCCGGATTTTTGCCAAGATTCGCACGTTTGCGATCTCAGCAAGCTTTTGAACACGGGCAGATGAACACCTCCACGTGTTCGACGCGTTCTGCGCGCCAGAGCACGCCCGCGCCTGACCCCGCTTGCCCCGCGTCGCGCCAAAGCCAAGCCGGCGCCATTGCCCGCGCCCGCACCTATAAAGCCCCCAGGGACTTCGACCGTAATCCTCCGCGCACGCTCGACCTCACCGGAGCCCGAAACCACCAGCGTTTGCCCCGTGCACGGCGTGCCCGCGGCCACCCGAGCCCCTGCCACTGTAGACCGGCCAACAGAGCCCTTCCCAGCCACGCCCGACCCTTGGAAGAGACTGTGCACGCCTCGGTGAAGCTCCCCGAACAAGGAATCTGTTGGGGTCGTGCTTCGGTGCGCCGAAGGTCTCACACGAAGAAGCAGCTTCGGCTGAAGTCGTCTCCAAGAAATGGCCGAAGGTTCCTTTTCATGGAGCTTCGGCGTTTCAAACCGACATAGAGATAGAATGACCTTTTTATTCATAGAGGTCTGAGTCAATGTTGTAAACTTTTGTAAGGGGCATAATTGTAATTTGTCACAGGCTGCGACCTGTGCCTATAAATAGATGAACAGTACCTCTGTACTGTTCACGCGA
Organism: Zea luxurians; assembly: GCA_029449295.1. Lineage (NCBI taxonomy): Eukaryota > Viridiplantae > Streptophyta > Magnoliopsida > Poales > Poaceae > Zea > Zea luxurians. Next base: position 9,667,958 of record JAOPSE010000022.1, read on the forward strand.
ACCTGCCATTTGCTTTCGCATCACACTTGTTCCTTTGCTTTCCTCAGGACCGAAGGTACTTTTGTAACTTGAAGTCATTTATATTCGTTCATTTATGATAATAAAGATGGAAATAATTCCATGATCATGTTTAAATATTTATTTCATGCTTCATGACTTATATGATATAAATGCTTCGTTCCTTGATATTATGTTTACGAAGGTACGTCCTTCGTAACCTTCGTCCGAAATTCTTTATATCCTGAGGGGATATAATGTTTTGGAGGACGAAGGGCCTTAACACTTAACATTTTCTATGTTGCCTTGTTCTTGATTCGAAGCATTTGAGAACAAGCCCCCAACATTGGCGCCCACCTCCGGTGAACTCACTTCCACTTTTCCGAGCTGATGGCTTCGTTCAACAACCAAGCTGGAGCTGCTTCGGCTTCGAAGCTGGTGCTCCCGATAACAGGCGGTTCTTGCTCAGAGCCGGCTAACAAGAAGCAGAAGAAGGAGGCTCAGAGAAGGGTGCAGCATGTTGGAGTGCAGGGACCCTTCATCAAGTCAAAATGGTCCCATATTCCAATTACCTTCTCTCAGGAAGACCTTCAGCTTAAGGATTATCCCCACAATGATGCCATGGTTATCTCTTGCGTGATCAAAGGATTTCTGGTCCACAATGTCCTAGTTGATACAGGCAGTGCAGCTGACATTATATTTGCTAAAGCCTTCAGACAAATGCAAGAGCCCGAAGACAAGATTCATGATGCTACGCACCCTCTTTGTGGCTTCGGAGGGCGGCAGATTGTGGCACTTGGGAAGATTACCATGCCGGTAACCTTCGGATTTGTTAACAACACAAGGACTGAGCAAATTGTGTTTGATATTGTTGACATGGAGTATCCTTACAATGCTATCATCGGCCGTGGCACTCTTAATGCCTTCGAAGCAATTCTTCACCCAGCTTATCTCTGCATGAAGATACCTTCGGACCAAGGGCCTATTGCTATTCATGGAAGCCAGGAAGCTGCTAGAAGGGCCGAAGGAAGCTGGACTGACTCCAAGGCAATCCATAACATAGATGGAGTTGAAGCTTGTGAACAGTACAAATTCAGGAGGGAGAAGGCAGCTTCAGCGGATCAGCCGAAGCCCATGTTATTGTGTGAAGACATAGCAGAGCAAAAGGTGTTGTTGGGCTCGCAATTATCTGAAGACCAGGAGAAAACCTTGATAAGGTTTTTATTCAACAACAAAGATGTCTTTGCATGGTCAGCTAATGATCTCTGTGGAGTAAATCGGGATGTTATTGAACATTCGCTTAATGTTGACCCATCCTTCAGACCCCGAAAGCAGAGGCTTCGGAAAATGTCTGATGACAAGGCCGAAGGGGCTCGCAATGAAGTAAAAAGACTCCTCAGTGCAGGAGTTATCAGAGAAGTGAAGTATCCAGAGTGGCTAGCTAACACTGTTATGGTGAAGAAGGCCAATGGCAAGTGGAGAATGTGTATTGATTTCACAGATCTCAACAAGGCTTGTCCGAAGGATGAATTCCCGCTGCCAAGGATAGACTCTTTAGTTGATGCAGCAGCTTCTTCGGAGCTCATGAGTCTCCTGGATTGCTACTCTGGCTATCATCAAATCTGGATGAAGAAGGAAGATGAGCCGAAGACTAGCTTCATAACCCCAAGTGGTACATATTGCTATCTTCGGATGCCTGAGGGGCTCAAGAATGCTGGAGGGAGTTTCAGCAGAATGACTGCGAAGGTTCTCCAATCTCAGATAGGCAGAAATGTGTTGACTTATGTCGATGACATCATTGTAAAAAGCACGAAGCAAGAAAATCATATTGCTGATCTGCAGGAGACCTTCGCCAGCTTCAGACAAGCTGGTCTGAAGCTGAATCCAGAAAAATGTGTCTTCGGAGTGAAGAAGGGCAAATTTCTTGGATGCTTGGTTTCAACAAAAGGAATCGAAGCTAATCCAAATAAAATCGAAGCTATACTTCGAATGGAGCCACCAACCACAAGAAAGGGTGCCCAAAGATTGACAGGAAGGCTGGCATCTCTCAACAGATTTATATCCAGATCAGCAGAAAGAAACTTACCATTCTTCGAGGTGCTGAAGTCAGCTGAAGTCTTTCAATGGGGCCCAAGTCAACAAAAAGCCTTCGAAGAGCTGAAGCAATACTTAATAGATCTCACAACATTAACCCCACCAACGCCAGGGGCTCCCCTGTTGTTATATGTGGCAGCTTCGCACTCAGCAGTAAGTGCGGCACTTGTCCAGGAGAAGTTTGATGGACAGGTCAAGAAGCAGGTCCCAGTATATTTTGTATCTGAGGTCCTCAGTGTCTCAAAGAAAAATTATACAGAGCTGGAGAAGGTGTTGTATGCCGTTTTAATGGCATCCAGGAAGCTTCGGCATTATTTTCAGGCATACAATATTATTGTTCCTTCTTCGCAGCCGTTGAAGGATATCATGAGAAATAGAGAAGCTACTGGCCGGATTGGAAAATGGGCTGCGGAGCTCAATGAATTTTACATTGATTATGTGCATAGATCCTCAATCCAGTCTCAAGCATTGGCAGATTTCATTGCCGACTGGACGCCAGGGGCTCAGGACGAAGAAGCAAATAAAGATGCCGAAGTATGGACAGTATTTTGTGATGGCTCTTGGGGAACCTTCGGAGCAGGTGCAGCTGCTGTGTTGGTCTCACCATCCAAGGTTAAAACTTGTTATGCAGCAAGACTTGACTTCAGCTGCATAAATAATATCACTGAGTACGAAGCCCTGCTCCTGGGTCTTCGGAAACTAAAGGCAATGGGGATCAGAAGGGCGATTCTTAAAACTGATTCCCAGGTTGTTTCGGGTCATATTGACAAAAGTTGCAAGGCTAAAGACCCGAAGCTTGAAAAATACCTAGACACGGTCCGAAGGATCGAAGCTTCCTTCGAAGGATTTTCTGTTAAGAATATCCCTCGAGGACAAAATGAGCATGCTGATTTGTTGGCCAAGTCTACAGCACAGGGGCTGCCGCTACCTTCGGATGTGTTCTTCGAAACAATAAAGGCACCTTCAGTGGAGCTACTTGAAAGAGCAGTCCTTAACATTTCTCCTGTTTACAGTGAAGATTGGAGAACTGAAATAATCTCTTACCTTCAGGGTAACTTCCTATCAGATGACGAAGCTTATAATAAAAGAATAGAGGCAAGAGCTCGTCCGTATGTCATGATAGAAGGGGAATTATACAAGCATGGAGTTTGTGCCCCGCTGCTCAAGTGCTTATCTAGAGCCGAAGGTATAGAATTGATGAAAGAGATACATGCAGGCCTGTGTGGATCCCACATCGGATCCAGGCCGTTACTTGGAAAAGTTTTTCGCCAAGGGTTTTATTGGCCGAAGGCAGCTTCGGATGCAGCGGAGTTGGTTCAAAAGTGCGAAGGTTGTCAGAAATGTGCAAGAGATCAAAAGCAACCTTCGTCTCTGACACAGCTGATACAGCCTATCTGGCCATTGCAAAGGTGGGGCCTCGACTTGCTGGGTCCATTACCACCGGCTCAAGGCAATCTGAAATATGTTATAGTGGCTGTGGAGTATTTTTCCAAGTGGATTGAGGCGAAGCCATTAGCCACAATAACTTCGGCCACTGTCCAAAAATTTTTCTGGCAGAACATTGTCTATCGCTTCGGAGTGCCGAAGGCCATCACTGTAGATAATGGAACACAGTTCGACTCCGAAGATTTCAGAAATTTCTGTGATCAAATTGGCACGAAGATCCACTTTGCATCAGTCAGGCATCCGGAGTCAAATGGGCTTGTTGAAAGGGCCAACGGCATCATAATGACAGGAATAATGAAGCTAATCTTTAATCAACCAAGGGGAAAGTGGCCAGATCAGTTGACCAAAGTGGTGTGGAGCCACAATACAACAACATCAAGGTCTACAGGCTTTACCCCATTTAAGTTGTTATTTGGTGACGAAGCAATAACTCCGGAAGAAGCCAAAGCTGGATCAATAAGAGTGGTAGCTTCGGCAGAATCAGGTCCCGAAGATACTTGTCTCGTGGAAAAAGATGCCTTAGAAGGGATCAGGCTTCAAGCCGTGGAGAATATCAATAAATACCAGGCTAAAACAGTTAAATGGCGAGATAGAAAGGTCCGGCTAAAAAATATTGAGCCGGGACACTTGGTGCTTCGGAGAGTGGCCAACCCAGATACAGTGGGCAAGCTACAATTGAAATGGGAAGGGCCTTTCTTAGTAACATCCTCGTCAAGGCCTGGGTCATACAGATTGAAGGACATGGATGGCAATGAAATTCCAAGATCTTGGAATGCAGATGAGCTTCGGAGATATTATGTATAACTTGATGTAACTTTTTATGTTTTTCTCTTCCTTTTACATGGCACCCTTTTCCTTTCTAAAGGGGGAGAAAGGTTTTTAATGGGGCCATCAAATGTAATCTTCCTTTTTAGTTTTATAAGAGCAAAATCCCCCAAAGAATGTAAATGTAAAAGCTGAGGGCGCACCATCGAGTGCCGAAACTGAAAAAGAGAAAAAAGCTCCGAAGACGTCCCTAAGGGGATGCAGAGCTCACAGCGAAAAGTCAACGCTGATTCCGCCGAAAGTAAAAGGCGAAGAAGCTCCAAAGACGTTCCTAAGGGAATGCAGAGCTTATACCGCCTAAGTAAAAGGCGAAGAAGCTCCAAAGACGTCCCTAAGGGGATGCAGAGCTTACTGCGAAAAGTCAACGCTGATACTGCCTAAGTAAAAGGCGAAGAGGCTCCAAAGTCGTTCCTAAGGGAATGCAGAGCTAATGTGTGGTTGTTTCTAAGGAAGTAATGGCTGAGAATGTGGCTTCGGACATATGCTTCAGACATTCATTTGCGCATTACATTACATCATAACATTTGCATGCATAAGCATTCATTCATAGCATTTGTGTTCCTAAGTGGTTGCTTCGGCAAAAAGAATAATTGGTCTTTTATGCTTCGTTGATCGGCAAAGAGAATTAGCTTTTTATGAATCGTGGTGTAAAAGAAAAGCTTCGGCAGAAGGGAGAATTAGCTTTTTATGAATCGTTGTGTAAAAGAAAAGCTTCGGCAGAAGGGAGAAGTGGAATTCTATGCTTCGTTGTGTACGAAAAGAAGGGAAGGTGTTTTTTCGCTTTCGGCTCAAAATACTGATTTCGTTCACATCAAAGCACCCTAGTAGAAGGGTAAGAATATACTACAAGGTATGTACAAAGTTCCTTGAGAACAGTTCAATTGTATTTACAAAACTTGTTACAAAAGTATCCTGAGTTTTTTTCCTATAGTACATTTCTACTGATCTTCATTAAGCTTCAGCTTCGGCGACAGCTTCGGCGACATAACTTAAGCATCATCTTCACCTTCGTCATCCTACATAAATCAAGGAATCGTGAGTAAAAATCAAGTGCAAAGGAAAAGGTAAGTGCGAAGTATCATTTCTTACTGGTTCAAGATGACTTCGGGCTTCGTCTCCAGCCTTCTCCCGCCCGCCTTTTGTCCATATCATTTTTATAAATCTATTTGAGATGCTTCGGGCGAGGTCAGGTATATCATCCAGGATTGATGGAGATAGGGTGAAGTTGGGCCTGTTGACAATTTTTCCATGCTCGCAGCCGGCCTTCAGGAATGCAGCAGCGGTACCCCGAGAAGCTACCCAGGCACAGAAGTCGCCGTGCCCGGCTATAACTTCGTCAAGTTCTTCGATTTCAGCTTCAATATGATCGAAGGCCTATGGTAAATTTTCCGCTGAAGGGTTAAATTTCCCGCTGCTGGCTCCAACAGAGTAAAATATCTTTTTTAATCGTCCAATACAATTATTGCCAAATTTCAAGCATTTGTCTTGAAGGCTTGTTAACGATTTCTTCAACTCTGAGCTGGACTGGACTTCGGCTTCAAGCTTCGAATTAAGCTCTAGCTTCTCCTGATCGAATTGTTTTGATTGACTGATAAGCTTCGAATTCAACTCTGATACTTTAGCCTCAGTCTCAGCCAGCAAGCCTTCGGTCGATTGGAGCTCGAAGTCTTTCTTTTCAATGATGGCAGATTGTTCTTTTATCTTGCTTTCTAAGTTTTCAATTATAGCTTCGTGTTTTTTGTCCTCCAAATCTTGCTGCATCTTCAGAGCTTTGCTCAGTAGCATGCTCTGCACAGAAACAACTTACGTTAGTGACATTTTCGTTATTAACGGCAATAAAAACAAGAGAAAAGATTGTTTACCTTGAAGTTGGAGTAAAATAAGCTGCCGACGATATGTTGTCGTCGGTAGCGGCTGATGTCTGTCTCTAGCTTCGGAAAACCGATACTCTTTGATAGAGTACCGATTACCTTAGCTCCAGTTTGGTCTCGAATGCAGCCCAATTTTTTGTCATCAATGCCTCCAAATAGAAGGGCACCTGGCTTGTAGCCGCAAGATTTGGCATAGTCCTTGAGTTCTTCTATTTCGTCCTTCGTCAGTTTTTGCCCAACTAAATTCTGGAAAGAGTAGGCTTCGTCGTCCGAAGTGTCTTCGGCTATTTCTTTTCCTTTCTCAGGCACTGTGGCCATGGTTTTTTCAGTATTAGCACCAGCTTCTTCTGCAGCCATGTCTTCCAAAATCTTGTTAATGTCCTCAATGGTAGTTTCTAAGTTTGTATCTTCGGCTGTAGCGGCTTCGGTAGCCGCGACCTCCGAAGGTGCGCCTTCGACGATTGCTGTACCTTCAGCAGCTGCCGTTTTCTGAATTGACGCCCTAGGCGGCGTCTTGTCGATAACTTCAGTTACCGCAATAATTCTTTGCCGCTTGGGTTTGTTTATCTTCGTTTGATCCGGCTCGTCCACCTTTTGAAAAAGCTTCGTCAGTTGGAGTCCTAATGGACTTAGCTTCGTGGGCATGGGTTCAGTCATTACCTTTAAAATTTCCTCCACGTCGCTGGTAGAAGGTGGTGTGGGGGTCCCCTCTTCTTCGGATATTTTTCGCTTCGGAGTTGATATTTTTCTTTTCTTGGGAATTTTCTTCTCTGTTGTTGGTCGTTCTTCATCTTTGATCAGAGTTTCGGCCACTCTTTTTCTTTTGTGGCCCTCGGCACCCTTGTTCAACTGCTCATAGTCTGGGTACTCGAAGCCCAGGGCATCAAGCACTCGGTTCAGCCTTCGCTTCGGTCGGGCGCCGAAGGCCGCTGTCATTAGTTGATCCTCTTTTTTGGAGTAATTCCCCAGGATTTCATTGCACATCACCTCAACTGTGTCTAACCACTCTTTGCAGGGTTTTTTAAAGTACTTCTTAAACTTGAAGTGATAAGGAAGCCGGACAAGCTCCCCCTTCTTCTTCTCTCCCTCCAGCTTCGGCATTTCCCACTCTTTTAGAGTAGGGAAAACTCTGAATGCCAAAAATTCCTGAACTAGATCCCTGGTGCCAATATGTTCTGAAATAATTTCAAATTCACCCAGAGCAGCCCAGGTGGGACCTTCTAGATTGCCGATGTGGCATCGTGGCCTCGTCTCTCCGAAGATTAAATCCAGAGGGCTTTGTACCAATTTTTCTTTGTCTTCGTCAACTTTTACATAAAACCACTCAGATTTCCAGCCTGCTGGCCATTTGCTTCGGTAGCTGATGACAGGACACTTTGTTGTCTTCCGGTAGGCAAAATTATAGCAACCGAAATTATCATGTAGCCCATCTTTTCTGGCCTTTGTTTGGTAATGTAATTCGTGAACTCGGCAGAAGCTGTCGGCAAACGGTTCCACAGCTTGGCTTCGAAGGGCCCAGATATAAACATTGAGCCTAACGATGGCGTTAGGAGTCAATTGATGAAAGTAGATACCAAACCTCTTCAGTATCTCTGCAATAATCTTGTGGAGAGGGAATCTCAGCCCAGCCTTTAAAAAGCTCTTGAAGATGACAATCTCGTCCTTCTCTGGCCTCGGGATGGTTTCTTCCCCCCGAAGCGAAGCAGCTTCTTCTGATCTTCATTAAAAAAACCTGCTTTCACCATCTTCGAAAGGTCAGCCTTTGAAACAGTTGATTTCCCAAAATCCAGGTGACTGGGCTTGCTGGGCATCGCAATACGGTAGTCATCTTCGGGATCAGTCCCTTCAATGTTTTCTTCTTCTCCTTCGGCAGTTGTCGGGTTTGCTTCAGCAGCGGGCATTCCTTCCGCAGTCACTAGACCGGAACGCTGCATCGCTTCGGAGATGGGCACAGTGTTCGAACCTTCGGCTTCGTCTCCCTCACGTACAACTTTGGCAGTAGATCGCACTCTCACCATTTGATTCTGAGTTTGGGGAAGTCAGACACTTTTTCTTTTTTTTCTTTTTTCTTTTTTCCCGAAGCTCTTCTTTCTGACGAAGCAGGCGTCGAGATGGACCTTCGTTCGATTCTGAGAGTCAAGCTTCGGCTATGGTGGAAAATTTTGGCAGCAAAACAGTGCAAATAGCAATGAATGCTGTGGTAACTTCACACCTACCCGTTTGTTTATATAGTGCTGCAGGTAAGAAGGCGAAGCGGCAGGATTTTTACACCAGGCGGGCAGTCACTTGTACTCGCTGTGCAGTGGACCGCAAAGATCAAACAGTAACTCTGCAAAGTGGGCCTGGCACGCGCTCGGAAGCCAGATCGTTTCTCCGCAACGAGCTCAGGGAAGGTGTTTTTTGGACCTTCGGCTTCCCGAAGCTAAAGAGGCTTTTTTCACGGGTCAAGCTCGTTACGAAAAACGATCTAGCACCGCGAAAAGGGGCTACTGTTGGGGTCGTGCTTCGGTGCGCCGAAGGTCTCACACGAAGAAGCAGCTTCGGCTGAAGTCGTCTCCAAGAAATGGCTGAAGGTTCCTTTTCATGGAGCTTCGGCGTTTCAAACCGACATAGAGATAGAATGACCTTTTTATTCATAGAGGTCTGAGTCAATGTTGTAAACTTTTGTAAGGGGCATAATTGTAATTTGTCACAGGCTGCGACCTGTGCCTATAAATAGATGAACAGTACCTCTGTACTGTTCACGCGAACCTGCCATTTGCTTTCGCATCACACTTGTTCCTTTGCTTTCCTCAGGACCGAAGGTACTTTTGTAACTTGAAGTCATTTATATTCGTTCATTTATGATAATAAAGATGGAAATAATTCCATGATCATGTTTAAATATTTATTTCATGCTTCATGACTTATATGATATAAATGCTTCGTTCCTTGATATTATGTTTACGAAGGTACGTCCTTCGTAACCTTCGTCCGAAATTCTTTATATCCTGAGGGGATATAATGTTTTGGAGGACGAAGGGCCTTAACACTTAACATTTTCTATGTTGCCTTGTTCTTGATTCGAAGCATTTGAGAACAAGCCCCCAACAGAATCGGAGTTTGCTTCGCCGGAGAAGCCAGTCCATGGTCGCCGGACTTTGCCCGACCACCGGTGAACGTAGACTGGGTAATCCTCTGCTCTATTCTTCGATTCCTTGTGCACATAGCCTCAGCGTCACCTCGAGAAGCTCATTGTGCCATTTGATTGAACTAGATCGCCATGGTTTGGCCAGAACACCCGCCGCCGACGAGAGCACCCGCCTGCGCACGTGGACCGGACGATTCCGGCCACCTCCACCATCGAGTCGTACACCGCTGTGACCGCCAGGACCTCCCGGAGCCGACCCCGCCCTTGCCGGACCTCTCTCGCCGCCGGTAAGCCGCGCCGCCCTTTTCTTTTTTGCGGGTACTGTTTAAACCTAGGGAGGGACCGCGGGGGAGAAGAAGAAAAGGCTAGGGGGTTTTGCGCATTGTCAGTGACTCAGGGGAATAGTAGCGCAGGGGTATAACTGAGAGGATTAGTTTGGAAAGAACCTGAGGTCTTCGGTGCAAAGTGGTTTTTCTAGGAAACCTTTTTAATAATCTGATTTAAATTCAAACAGAACTTGAATAATTCATATCTTCTGTTTAGTTCACCCAAATCGAGTCAAACCAATTTTGCCAGATCTCAAATAATGTAAACTATTTAAGAAAAATATAAAACCCCTAAGTGTTACAGAAAACTTAAAGGTTTTTATTTAAATATTGATTTGGCCAAAAGCTAAATAATAGGAGGAAAAATAGTAGCACTAATAGACTGAGGATAAGAAAATTTGGAGAAGTACCTAATCACTTCCTAACCTGTTTAAAAATAATAAATCCCTCTGTACCCCCAGTTAAGATAGAGTTTACCATTTGTACCCCCAGTTAAGATAGAGAAAATATTAATGAAGGTTTAAATAAAGAACCAGGGAGCACCCATATTTTTGTTAGTCTACTTATTCAGCGTAGTTCACTAGAAAAATTTATTATACCCTGGTTTAGTATAAAATAATTAGGATACTTTTTATTTTAAGAAAACAAGGAAAACTTAGAAAAACCCTAGAAAAATAACCCCAAGGTGAAAACACCCCAAACCTTGGGATAATTAATGTTTTGTTATTAAGAAGATAGGAAAAATATGAAATCTGCTGTTTGACATTTTTCAAATAACAAGGCAGTAGAAAGTGCCTTTTTGACTTTAAACTTTAGAAAATCACAACTAAATAACCATCAATTAACTTTCTGTGGTTTTTGGCATAGAAGCTTGTGATTACTGTTAGATACCAACAAAAATAACCCTTAGGACAGAACCCACCCCTAGTTAAGAGTTGTAGTGCAAAGTGACCCCCTTTGCCCAACTTTTGTTATTTTTGTCCGAGGCATACTCTTTTTATTCTGGACCTCAAATTCATAGAACAGACTATAGTGACCAATGGCAACCCACTGTAATTTTTACAGAATGTTTGGAAAAAGTTAAACCACTATTGTAGTTCAAACCCACACTAGAATTCATAATTAGAAAAAGAAAAAGGGGGAAATTGATAATGGAAACTTGTGTCACCCTAACCCAACTAGCAAAACCCTTTTTAAATTGCCCACTAAAATATATAAGGAAAATACAAACCCATTATGCTTATCCTTAACAAAACCTAAACCTAGAGTGATAAGCATAAACCACTAAAGGTCACGTATAACCAAGAAACCCTAAGTTACTAACTAACTTAGTTTTTCTTCCTTTAGCATAATGTTGTTAAATCCTGCATAATCATGACATACATATTCATTGCATTCGATAAACTGCAACCTCGCTGACGGAGAGTACGTCCTCGTGCCGGAGCAAGGAGCTGCTCAGGAGGTAGCCCCGGATCCAGCACCAGAGCCTGCACCAGAGGATCTGCCTGCCACAGCTTTGGAAGGCAAGCCCCGGTTTTATGCATAACCTGTTTTATATGTTATTTTAATACACTTAATGATTGTAGGCTTGTATTGTGCACTTAAGTGTAGGAGTTGTTTGAAACCTTAGTTGCATGATCTCAGGAACCCTATTGAGATGAATACTAGTATTCTAGGCCGAGTAGCTGCTTTATTAATTAGGGATCTCGATAGAAGTCGAGTGATTTTTCTAGCACTTGCGCGAGGTCAGGATTTGATTGTGCCCACTTTCATATCATAATGATGTTGGTTGGTGGACAACAATCCATGGGGATTGGTGGTCCACGGGAGGAAAATTGGAATAAGGACTAAGGTGTGGTACCCTGAGTCAAGCGTTTGAACATACTAAACGCATACCGAGAAATATGGTAAATCGGTAAGCCTAGTACCTGAGTGAACCTGCCCACAGACTTTACCCCTCACGCGACCTGAGACGCGGTCTCCCATTCCGGTTATGGTGGGTACAAGTGCGGTCACTGCACGACGGCAGTTGGGGTCAGTGAGGCATTGTACGCCAAGGCGGTGAGCCCTGATCTGTTGCCAGGGAATCGATGGGGACGGTTGATATGTGTGGGGACGGAGTGCCCCTACATGTCGTGTGTTTAGGTTTACCTTGCAAGGTTTAAAAACTCGATTCGAATCGTCTGCTTCTCGCAGCTAATGAGACTGCTTGATCCATGCTGCTACATTGAGTAACAAGTGGAAATGTGATTAGTTGACACAAGATGTTGATTGCTAAATATGTTTGATACCATGTATGAGTAGATAGTACACTTTTAGCCTTAAGAGAGTCACACTTAAACTTGACAAAGCTAAAACTTGACATATAAACTCAGCTAGTGCTTTTGGCAACCAAACCCCACATCCAAACAGCTGCATGTCTAGAGGTAGAGGAGTAGACTCCTCACACCGGGTAAGTCTAGCTGAGTATTAGTATACTCAGCCTTGCTTGTGGCATAATTTTTTACAGGTTCTTTGGAGGACATGGTTGCTGGAGTGACTTGGCCGTCCATCTTGCCACCGGGTTGGACAGTCGAGTGGGATCCTGTCTCGGCTGAGGAGGAGCATGAGGAGTGATGGGACAGGCTTCCCCATCTCTTTGTTTAATTATCGTTAGTTTTATTCCGCTGCACTTCGAACAATGATGACTACTTCTGCAAAAGCTCCGATGATGATGTAATAAATTTAATACTCCTTAATGTATGGTTTTATACTTTATTGTATTTGCTCTATGACTCACCATCGAGTGAGATTGTGGTACTTGATCCTGTTAGTGGCCTCGTCGGACTAGATCCGAGGGATTGACGGGTTATTCCCATTTAAGTGTGGTCTAGCCTCTAAGGCGGGACTTAGGCACTTAAGTCGGAATAATTCGGGCAGTTCCGCCACAGTTGGTATCGGAGCTTGTACCACCACAGAGGAATCAATAAACTATAAATATCATCCTTTTCCAAAGTAAAACTTGATAGAAACAAATGTTGGATAGATCGTAGGACGATCAGGATAGACCTAGGACAGAAGCCTTAGGATGATAGAGGGGTAGTTAGGTGGCTAAGTAATTAAGCCCTGCAAGCTACTATGAGGGATGGGAGTTCTTCCCTATTCCCTTTTCATTGATGTGAGGTCGTTCAGGACGAGCATGCATGCATTCTTAATTAAACTAATGGATAATTGGGTAAGGACTTTAATACAAAATGATGACCAACTAAGTACCCCAGTACCATTGTTGTAGTTAGAGAGAGGCTGAGTTGTGATTCCTTTTTCTTTTTATAATTCTTTTTCTTTTACTTACGCTTAACCATACACAGATGACTTCCCACGGATCCTCGGACGAAGGAAATGCACTGTCCCACACTCACGGGCTTGCACGAGAGGGCTTTCCCCGTATTTTGTGGGAGGTACTTCAGGGGGTCAGTTACACGACGCCTCCTCAGTACGCGGTACAACAGTTCGAGAAGCACCGAGTGCCCCGCTGTAGGGTGAGGATGACCCTGGAGCCTCATCCCCTACAGCCAGGCTGGCGTTCGCTGGACTCTGAGTCCTTTGGATACTGGGCTAAGGATACGATCGAGGCAATTGGTCTTCACGGGTTGACCACTTTCTACGGATTCCACCCCTTGGAGCTGTCCACCCACCCCATTGGCTTGTTCCCCGCTGAGAAGGAGGACGACCCAATGTGGAAGGACCGAGGGAGCATGCCAAGGACATCTGGGCTATCTACCCAGGTCAGACTGCCCACTTGACAGTACGGTGCATGAATGCCTTGTACCGTCTGCAAGTGATGCATGGTGAGGCAATGTCCCATCTGATGGCACTGTTGGAGGCAACTAAGATCACCCTGGATAACAGAGAGGAGCTTGTGGTTGACTTGTCCACTGAGATGGTGGAAAAAGACTTACAGGTGGAGCAGCTGTCAAATGAGATCCAAGAGCTTGAGGAACTGGTGGGAACAAGGGAGAACACCATCGAGGTTCTCGAGGATCAGCTTATCAACACTCAGCAGCAGCTTGCCGAGGCTAATGAGCACCTGGATATGCATCACCAGGAGATCTAGGACATGGAGGCCAACGAGGATGTCGACATCGGGGGAGGAGAGGAGCCTGCCTCCAACTTGGACACTACTGGCTCAGGGAGACCACCTTCCCCCGAGTCGAGTGTTGCCTCGTTCGCTCACTAGGTCGCAGGAATAGAGTTAGAAGTCAATAATGGTAGAACTCCTCGAAGCTAGCTTAGCTTTTGCACCCTTGGGGTACTAGGCTAGATAGAGTTGAGTCTTTTTGGCTATTGATGTAACCGTGATAAACTCTTTTGGAAGCATGGTCGGTGAATGCTATCAGTCTTAATTTAAGAAGAAAAGTTTATGCCATGTGAAATCTTTTATGATTTTAGAATAGATGGATTTCGCCTTTTGACTCTTTCACCACGATTGAACCTTGAACCTCAAGTTGTGATATTGAAAATATATGTGATTTTTCAGATGGCCGGGAGAGCGCGTCGTGGTCAAAATGAGCGCGTTCCTCCACCGCCGCCACCGCCTCCTACTCTGCAGGAGCTAATGGCCCAGCAGAATGAGATCTTGAGGCAGCTAGCTCAGCGTTAGTCGCCACCTCAGCACTATGGTGGTGGTGATCATCAGCGTCACCCCGCGGCAGCCACCTATCAGGAGTTCCTCAGTACCTAGCCACCATTGTTCACCAGGGCAGAGGACCCACTTGATGCGGATGTATGGTTGAGAGTAGTGGAATCCAAATTCCCGCTACTCCATGGAGCTTGCTCAGAGGTCACTAAGGTCAGGTTCGCCACCCAGCAGCTTCGCGGACCCGCGAGGACTTGGTGGGACCATTTTCTTGCTATGCAGCCAGATGATCGAGAGGTGGAATGGAGAGAGTTCAAGGCAGCTTTCAGGGGGCACCATATACCAGCCGACATTATGGACCGAAAACTCAACGAGTTTTTGGCACTCACTCAGGGAAACCGGACAGTATTACAGTATGCTCAGGCCTTTAATGACCTGTGCCAGTATGCTGGGTATCATGCAGACACAGACGAGAAGAAGAGGGACAGGTTCAGGAGGGGGCTCAGCACTAAGCTCCGTGACCGTCTCAACACAGTCAGGGCCAACAATTATAATGAGTTGGTCAACATGGCCCTTTCCCAGGAGGACTGTATCACAGCTCGTCAGGCAGAGAAGAAGAGGAAGACCCCTGTGGCAGGACCTTCAGCTCAGCCACAACGTTTTAGGATTGTGTCTGACACTCAAAACAGGGGACCGCAGCAGCAACAGCAAGGGTGATGGGTGATTCGACCACAACAGCAGTAGCAGGCACCCAACCGCACCTAGTTTCCAGCTCAGAGGAACACTCAATAGCAGCAGCAATATCGCCAGGCAAATGACAATAGGTGTTTCACTTGTGGCAACACCGGACATTATGCCAAGAATTGCCCTAGGAACTAGCAGAGGCAGGGACAGAATGTTAACCAGAACCAAGGCAAGAGACAGAAAGTGCAAGTGAGGCAAGGCAGGCTGAACTTCACTTCCATGGCTGATATTCCAGAGGGAGCACCCGTCATGACTGGTATCTTTTTAGTTTTGAATTATCCTGCTATTATTCTTTTTGATTCTGGTGCATCGCATAGTTTTATTAGCGCCAAATTTAGTGCCAAGTGTCAATTGCCTTTTCACCACACCAATGGGGGTATTACAATTTCGACACCAGGAGGCAGGGTTGCCACCTATCAAGTCAACAAACATGTGCCCATAAAGTTTGGTAGTCTAATAATTAAAACCACCCTCCTCATATTGGGTTTGGATAGTGTGGATATCATATTGGGAACTGACTGGTTAACAAGGCATCAGGCAGTTATTGATATTGCAGCTAGGGCCATTGAGGTGCACTCACCAACTTGTGGTGAAACCACATTATATTTGCCCGACCAGGGTTGTACCCGTTCTTGTGTCTTCGTTATGATAGAGTCCCCAGTGGAAAGGATCCCACTAGTCTATGACTACCCAGATGTTTTTCTAGATGAATTGCCAGGGATGCCACCTAATAGAGACATTGAGTTCGCAATTGAATTGCAATCCGGGACTGCTCCTGTCTCCAAGAGACCCTATAGGATGCCTCCCGCGGAATTGGCAGAATTGAAAAAGCAACTACAAGAGTTGTTGGACAAGGGGTTCATTCGCCCAAGTACTTCACCGTGGGGATGTCCGGCCTTATTTGTGAAGAAAAAGGATGAGAGTTTAAGAATGTGTGTTGATTACCGCCCTCTCAATGCGGTGACCATCAAGAACAAATACCCATTGCCCCGCATTGATGTTTTGTTTGATCAGTTGGTGGGAGCCAAGGTATTCTCCAAGATAGATCTTCGCTCTGGGTACCATCAGATCAAGATCCGTGCTAGTGATATCCTGAAGACGGCTTTCTCGACCAGATATGGGCTCTATGAGTTTTTGGTAATGTCTTTTGGACTGACCAATGCCCCGGCTTATTTTATGTACCTGATGAACTCAGTATTCATGCCAGAGCTGGACAAATTCGTGGTCGTTTTCATTGATGATATTCTGGTTTATTCCAAGAATGAAGCCGAGCACACTAAACATTTGCATACTGTACTTCGGAGACTGCGTGACCATCAGTTGTATGCCAAATTGTCTAAATGTGAATTCTGGCTGAAGGAAATTAAATTCTTGGGTCACACAATTTCTCAGGATGGGATATCAGTTGATTCTGAGAAGGTACAAGAAGTAATGGATTGGAAACCTCCTACCATAGTGCGGCATATTCGGAGTTTTCTAGGATTGGCAGGATATTATCGACGATTTATTCTGGATTTCTCCAGAATTGCCTAGCCAATGACTGAACTGTTGAAGAAAGGAGTCAAGTATAACTGGAGCCAGAAGTGTGAAGCAGCCTTTCATACACTAAGGCAGCATTTGACAACAGCCCCAGTGCTAGCTCAACCTGATAATACCAAGCCCTTTGAAGTGTATTGCGATGCTTCGGGTACGGGATTGGGATGTGTCTTAATGCAAGATAACAGAGTAATTGCTTATGCTTCCCGGGCACTCAGACCCCATGAGCAGAACTACCCTACACATGATCTGGAGTTAGCAGCTGTGGTTCATGCTCTCAAAATATGGAGACATTACTTGATGGGAGCTCACTGTAACATTTACACTGATCATAAGAGTCTCAAATACATTTTCACTCAGGTAGATCTTAACATGAGGCAGAGGAGATGGTTAGAGCTAATCAAGGACTATGATTTGGAGGTGCATTACCACCCTGGTAAAGCTAATGTTGTGGCAGATGCCTTGAGCAGAAAGGCCCAGTGCAATTGTATGAGCATGGATGCAAGAGTTACCACCCTATGTGATGAGTTGTGCAAGTTGAACCTAGAAGTTGTTTCTTCGGGTGCCTTAAGTTACATCTCAGTGGAGCCCACGTTACAAGAGCAAATAGTCAGGGCACAGATTGAAGACAAGGGTGTTCAGGTCATCAAGGGAATGATCAAGCAGAAGGCAGAAAAATACAAATGCTTCCGTCAGGACAGCAGGGGAATTCTATGGTTTGGAGATCAATTGGTTGTTCCCAAGGACCCTGAGCTCAGAAAGAAAATATTGGATGAAGCTCACCTTTCAAAATTCTTCATGCACCCGGGCAGTAATAAGATGTATCATGATCTCAGATCCCTATACTGGTGGACCAGAATGAAGAGGGAAATTGCCAAGTACATATCCGAGTGTGACACTTGCCAGAGGATCAAAGCTAGTCATTTGAAGACAGCAGGCCCTTTGCAACCCCTTCCCATACCATCATGGAAATGGGAGGACATTTGCATGGACTTTATCGTGGGATTGCCCAATACCTCCCGACACCATGATTCCATTTGGGTCATTGAGGACAGATTGACCAAGTTAGCTCATTTCTTGCCAATACACACCACCCACAGGACGGAGAAGTATGCGGAAATCTACATGGACCAGATAGTTCGTTTGCATGGAATACCAAGGACTATAGTATCGGACAGAGGAGCACCCTTCATGGCACGATTTTGGGAGCAATTGCAAGAATCACTTGGGACCCATGTAATACGAAGCTCAGCATACCATACTCAAACAGATGGCCAGACAGAAAGGGTAAATCAGATTTTGGAAGACATGTTGAGAGCATGTGTGCTACACTATGGAAAGGATTGGGACAAGTGTCTTTCTTTGGCAGAGTTTTCTTATAATAACAGCTACCAGTCCAGTCTAAAGATGGCACCTTTTGAAGCCTTATATGGGAGAAGATGTAGAACCCCACTGAATTGGTCTCAAGCAGGAGAGAGGGAAATATTTGGGCCAGATTTGGTACTTGAAGCAGAGGAAAAGGTCAGAGTCATCAAGAAGAACTTAGAAGCTGCTCAGGCCAGGCAAAGGAGCTATCATGACAAGAGAAGGAAGCCTCTACAGTTTGAAGTCGGAGATCATGTTTACCTTAAGGTGTCACCCACCAAGGGCGTCCAAAGATTTGGGATCAGAGGAAAGTTAGCTCCTCGCTACATTGGACCCTACGAGATCAAGGAGACTTGTGGACCTGTAGCATATCAATTGAAGTTGCCACCCAACATGTCAGCTGTTCATGATGTGTTCCATGTATCTCAGCTGCGGAAATGTATCCGCCTACCCACTGAAGTGCTACCTGAGCCAGACATTGAGATAGAACCAGACTTATCTTATCAAGAGTACCCCGTCAAGGTATTGGATCAGAAAGAGAGGTCAACGCGGGCAAGGTCGATCAAAATGTATAAGGTTCAGTGGAGTCACCATTCAGTAGAAGAAGCTACATGGGAGACTGAGGATTTTCTACGCTCTCGCTTCCCCGACTTTCTGCCCAAAGGAGTCGGTACGTAACCCAAAACCCCACCCCCACCTGCCCTTTTAATACAAATATAAGAAAAACTTAGATGATAAGGGTTGTCTAAGTTGTGGATTTGACTTAAAAAGGACTTCCTTCTGAAGTCGCAAAGAGAATGACATTCGAAGAGCAGTTAACTAGAGAAACGTGAATAAAAAAAGGAACAACGCACCAGCACGCCTTCATGGCACCCCTCTAGAGGACTCTACCTAAAATCTCGGGACGAGATTCCTTTAAGGGGGGAGGGCTGTAACACCCCAAGTGTTACCATGGCTATGGCACATCTATGCACTCATGACTGTGATCACATGTGGAAGAAACTTAAGGAGAAGAGTATAAGAACCTTGGAGACTATGTTTTAACCAAGAAATGTGAATGACAAAAAGCATTACCCAAGCTTGTGTGCACTTATCACCTTGGACAAGAAGGGAGTAAACCCTAGACCCCTCTTGAACCCCCATCTCCTAAATACCTTGGTTGAAGGGGGAGAGATCAAGCAAAGGTGCAAATCATGACCAAACTCTTGGCACAAAGTTAAGTAACATGTTAATCTACAAATATAGAGAGGAAACATTGCAAAAAGACCCCTTAAGAAACCCCAAATCCATTCCTTAAGTAGAGAAAGAGCTAGAGCTCTCTAATTCTCTCTAAGTCAAAATCTACACCTAATCTAAAGATCCACCGTGTTCACCTTGAAGATGGCACCAAAACCACCTAAGTTCTATACCAAAAATGTGGCATACCACCTAAGGCACCCCCTGTAAAAAGTTGAGACCGAGCCCTTGACATTTGACATGTCTTGGCATCACTTTTGTCGCGCAGCGGGCAGGGAGACAAGCCAGATTTGGCGTCCGCATATCTTCTGACCTAGGGCTTATCTTCCCTTGGAACTCACATACAAGAGATAGCCATAGGTGCCAGGAAGAGGTCTGCGCCGGATTTTTGCCAAGATTCGCACATTTGCGATCTCAGCAAGCTTTTGAACACGGGCAGATGAACACCTCCACGTGTTCGACGCGTTCTGCGCGCGCCAGAGCACGCCCACGCCCGACCCCGCGTGCCCCGCGTCGCGCCAAAGCCTAGCCGGCGCCATTGCCCGCGCCCGCGCCTATAAAGCCCCCAGGGACTTCGACCATACTCCTCCGCGCATGCTCGACCTCACCGGAGCCCGAAACCACCGGCGTTTGCCCCGTGCACGGCGTGCCCGCGGCCACCCGAGCCCCTGCCACCGTAGACCGGCCAACAGAGCCCTTCCCAGCCACGCCCGACCCTTGGAAGAGACTGTGCACGCCTCGGTGAAGCTCCCCAAGCAAGAATCGGAGTTTGCTTCGCCGGAGAAGCCAGTCCACGGTCGCCGGACTTCGCCCGACCGCCGGTGAACGTAGACCGGGTAATCCTCTGCTCCATTCTTCGATTCCTTGTGCACATAGCCTCAGCGTCACCCCGAGAAGCTCATCGTGCCATTTGATTGAACTAGATCGCCGTGGTTTGGCCGGAACACCCGCCGCCGACGAGAGCACCCGCCTGCGCACGTGGACCGGACGATTTCGGCCACCTCCGCCGATCGAGCCGTACACCGCTGTGACCGCCAGGACCTCCCGGAGCCGACCCAGCCCCTCGCCGGACCTCTCTCGCCGCCGGTAAGCCGCGCCGCCCTTTTCTTTTTTGCGGGTACTGTTTAAACCTAGGGAGGGACCGCGGGGGAGAAGAAGAAAAGGCTAGGGGGTTTTGCGCATTGTCAGTGACTCAGGGGAATAGTAGCGCAGGGGTATAACTGAGAGAATTAGTTTGGAAAGAACCCGAGGTCTTCCGTGCAAAGTGGGTTTTCCAGGAAACCTTTTTAATAATATGATTTAAATTCAAATAGAACTTGAATAATTCATATCTTCTGTTTTGTTCACCCAAATCGAGTCAAACCAATTTTGCCAGATCTCAAATAATGTAAACTATTTAAGAAAAATATAAAACCCCTAAGTGTTACAGAAAACTTAAAGGTTTTGATTTAAATATTGATTTGGCCAAAAGCTAAATAATAGGAGGAAAAATAGTTGCACTATTAGACTGAGGATAAAAAAATTTGGAGAAGTACCTAATCACTTCCTAACCTATTTAAAAATAATAAATCCCTCTGTACCCCCAGTTAAGATAGAGTTTACCATTTAAACCCTTTTTAGCCTAAAGTTAGAGAAAATATTAATGAAGGTTTAAATAAAGAACCATGGAGCACCCATATTTTTGTTAGTCTACTTATTCATTGTAGTTCACTAGAAAAATTTATTATACCCTAGTTTAGTATAAAATAATTAGGATACCTTTTATTTTAAGAAAACAAGGAAAACTTAGAAAAACCCTAGAAAAATAACCTCAAGATGAAAACACCCCAAACCTTGGGATAATTAATGTTTTGTTATTAAGAACATAGGAAAAATATGAAATCTGCTGTTTGACATTTTTCAAATAACAAGGCAGTAGAAAGTGCCTTTTTGACTTTAAACTTTAGAAAATCACAACTAAATAACCATCAATTAACTTTTTGTGGTTTTTGGCATAGAAGCTTGTGATTACTGTTAGATACCAACAAAAATAACCCTTAGGACAGAACCCACCCCTAGTTAAGAGTTGTAGTGCAAAGTGACCCCCTTTGCCCAACTTTTGTTATTTTTGTCCAAGGCATACTCTTTTTATTCTGGACCTCAAATTCATAGAACAGACTATAGTGACCAATGGCAACCCACTGTAATTTTTACAGAATGTTTGGAAAAAGTTAAACCACTATTGTAGTTCAAACCCACACTAGAATTCATAATTAGAAAAAGAAAAAGGGGGAAATTGATAATGGAAACTTGTGTCACCCTAACCCAACTAGCAAAACCCTTTTTAAATTGCCCACTGAAATATAGAAGGAAAATACAAACCCATTATGCTTATCCTTAACAAAACCTAAACCTAGAGTGATAAGCATAAACCACTAAAGGCCACGTATAATCAAGAAACCCTAAGTTACTAACTAACTTAGTTTTTCTTCCTTTAGCATAATGTTGTTAAATCCTGCGTAATCATGACATACGTATTCACTGCATTCGATAGACTGCAACCTCGCTGACGGAGAGTACGTCCTCGTGCCGGAGCAAGGAGCTGCTCAGAAGGTAGCTCCGGATCTAGCACCAGAGCCTGCACCAGAGGATCTGCCTGCCACAGCTTTGGAAGGCAAGCCCCGGTTTTATGCATAACCTGTTTTATATGTTATTTTAATACACTTAATGATTGTAGGCTTGTATTGTGCACTTAAGTGTAGGAGTTGTTTGAAACCTTAGTTGCATGATCTCAGGAACCCTATTGAGATGAATACTAGTATGCTAGGCCGAGTAGCTGCTTTATTAATTAGGGATCTCGGTAGAAGTCGAGTGATTTTTCTAGCACTCGCGCGAGGTCAGGAATTGATTGTGCCCACTTTCATATCATAATGATGTTGGTTGGTGGACAACAATCCATGGGGATTGGTGGTCCACGGGAGGAAAATTGGAATAAGGATTAAGGTGTGGTACCGTGAGTCAAGCGTTTGAACGTACTAAACACATACCGAGAAATATGGTAAATCGGTAAGCCTAGTACCTGAGTGAACCTGCCCGCAGACTTTACCCCTCACGCGACCTGAGACGCGGTCTCCCATTCCGGTTATGGTGGGTACAAGTGCGGTCACTGCACGACGGCAGTCGGGGTTATTGAGGCATTGTACGCCAAGGCGGTGAGCCCTGATCTGTTGCCAGGGAATCGATGGGGACGGTTGATATGTGTGGGGACGGAGTGCCCCTACATGTCGTGTGTTTAGGTTTACCTTGCAAGGTTTAAAAACTCGATTCGAATCGTCTGCTTCTCACAGCTAATGAGACTACTTGATCCATGCTGCTACATTGAGTAACAAGTGGAAATGTGATGAGTTGACACAAGATGTTGATTGCTAAATATGTTTGATACCATGTATGAGTAGATAGTACACTTTTAGCCTTAAGAGAGTCACACTTAAACTTGACAAAGCTAAAACTTGACATATAAACTCAGCTAGTGCTTTTGGCAACCAAACCCCACAGCCAAACAGCTGCATGTCTAGAGGTAGAGGAGTAGACTCCTCACACCGGGTAAGTCTAGCTGAGTATTAGTATACTCAGCCTTGCTTGTGGCATAATTTTTTACAGGTTCTTTGGAGGACATGGTTGCTGGAGTGACTTGGCCGTCCATCTTGCCACCGGGTTGGACAGTCGAGTGGGATCCTGCCTCGGCTAAGGTGGAGCATGAGGAATGATGGGACAGGCTTCCCCATCTCTCTGTTTAATTATCGTTAGTTTTATTCCGCTGCACTTCGAACAATGATGACTACTTCTGCAAAAACTCCGATGATGATGTAATAAATTTAATACTCCTTAATGTATGGTTTTATGCTTTATTGTATTTGCTCTGTGACTCACCATCGAGTGAGATTGTGGTACTTGATCCTATTAGTGGCCTCGTCGGACTAGATCCGAGGGATTGACGAGTTATTCCCATTTAAGTGTGGTCTAGCCTCTAAGGCGGGACTTAGGCACTTAAGTCAGAATAATTCGGGCAGTTCCGCCACAGGTGGAAGAAAGAAGGATGGTGAAAAAAAAAACACAATGCAACAAGCAACAAATGACGCGCAAGCACACAAATTCAACAAAGCAGATTATTGAAAGAAAGTGCGAGGCTCAAAAGGGTGCTGTGATAAGGTCTAACCTGAATTTTTATGTGGTTTTGTGGACTGTAGGAGAAAAAAAACACTCGATAAACTCACCGATCAACCTGGAAATCAGATACCACTTGATATAGTTGAGGTGCCCGATCTTTCGGCGAGTAGAGATAATTCTGATTTGGCGGAAGATGACCCTTGCGATCCGACTACGACGAGCAAGCCCGAGGCACCAATGCAATCGCTGAACCAACTCCCTGTGGTTACCGACCTTGCTGATGCGAGATCGGCCTGATCACGAAGATCGTTTCCTGTGCGCAATCGAAGAACGAACAAGAAAAAGATGTGAGCAATCTAATCTATTACTCGAGGGTGGAGTTCTGAATACACGAAGACAACGCTGATTTGCGTGTGTTCGAGAGTAGCTAAAGCTAACGTAAAACAAAACTCGAAGAACAAAGGAGGCGCAGCTCCTAGATAAATAGAGAGGGGGCGCAGCCCCTAGGGGCGGCCAACCCTAGGTCATCCACTATGGGCCGCAGTTGGGCTGGTTGTCTATTCTTCTGGACCCTCATTCTTCAGTAGCATGACGAAGTAAGATCTCTGGCATGGGCCCGAGTGATTGGCCCAACTAATGAAGGAAGTGGCGCTTGATGTGGAGGTGCTGCTGGTGTAGTCGTACGCATAGTGATGTCCTCATCAGACTTCAGCTAATCATCAGCGTCCAGTGGATCAGGAGAACTGGCGAACGTCAGTGGCTTATGGCTCATGAACTCACGGTGCTTGTCCCTGTGTGGAACTGGTGGTGGTGGTGGAGACAGTGGTGCTTGCTAATGTTGCTGTTGTTGTTGTTGTTGTTGCACCCTCCTCTCCTAGCGTATCTCCTCTCGCTCCTGACACATTTCCTAGCGTATATCCTCTCGCTCTTAGCGCATCTTCTGGCGTTCCTACCGCATCTACGCGTGCATATCTGCCATGGTGTCTGCCATCTATTGCATTATTCTCATCTGTGCTGCAATAGCGGGGTCAACTCCTGCTGGTGGAGGCTGTGGAGGATCCATCTCAGGTTGTTGTTGCTATGGTTGTCTAAATATCCTCCGAGTGTGTCGATTGGTAGGTAGATCAATTCCATCACCCTTCCTGGTATTGACCATTTGAGTTAGAAACATATGGTAAGAGAGCAAGGATTGTAGAAAAGGCATGTAATTATGAGGCATGTTACTTTGGGGGATTTATTAGCTAAGCAGATTACTGTTTTACCTACCAAGGCTAATTCATTACCTTATGGTGGTACATGTTAAGATGTCCATTTATAATATCTCAATCAATCAAAGAAGCAAATCATGCATTTATCGTCAGAACAATAAACCAACTTTTTTTTAAATACAGAAAATAGTTTTAATTTCGTCTTAGGTTCCCTATCTCTTAAGAATGTCATAAATGTAGGATTCCAAGGTGTGAAACCCATCTTATCTTAGAGTGGAAAAGATAAGAGTAATCAGAGTATGATAGCAAAAGGTGAGACAAGATCAAGATAAGATAAGTATAGAATGAATCAGAGTAAGGTAATTAGGTAAGGGTTTTGTCCATTTCTATCTAGGTTTCATAGGGATGGATTCGGATGTCTAGAGATCCGAATTATTCGTATTCGTATTTAGATAAAGTGTTAATATGGATATCTGTATTCGTATTTGATTTTAATATGGATGTTAAATAGACATATCCGAATTCGTTTCTTCTCTATCCGGTTTAAGAGTCGTATTCGACAACATTCGACAAAACCGTGAAATATCCGATACTATTCGTATCCGAAAGGTAAAAGTATTCAATAAAATCAATTTAAACTTACTTTTATTACTAATTACTAATTACAAGTGATTTTAAACATTAAATAATATAAAAAACAGAAGTACACCATTTAAAATGTTAAAAATATTTATATCATAAACAAATGACTGTGTTAATCTTACATTACTAGTAATATACAATGATAAATTTTAATAATATTAAAAAGCCTAATTTTGAATACATTAGATTATTGGAGTTTTAGAATCCAAAATACAAATATACTTAATATACAAAAAGATTATAATTAGAATCCAAAATATAAATATACCAGGTATAAATAATTTATTTACAAATATGATATTCAACTAAGTTTCAACTAAACAATGTATATGTACTATTGTTCATAATTTGCTTGTAATGTGATTTTTATCAATTATAAATCTATCGATAAAATAAATTAATACTTGTTATGATGCTATGTTCTAAATCAAGTAAGTATCTGAATGTAAATCTGAATTCGAACTATCCGTTTTGTATTCGTATCCGATAGTATTCATATTCGTATCCGTATTTGGATTAAAATATGGTAAATAGTGACATTCGAATCCGTTTCCATGCGTATCCGATCCGAATCCATCCCTAAGGTTTCGCCCTACAGTCAACATTTCCTCTGATACCACTTCTGTCACACCCGGATTTAAGGAACAAAGCCGGGTACATCTCATACATGCACCAAAGAAGACAACATATATAATAACAGAGTGTATAGAGATAAATGTCACAATAACATTAGAGTATTTATTACATAGTGGAAGTCTTATTACAAAATAAAAGATAAATATAAAACGAACTAAGGATCATTCTTGGCGCCAATAAGTCAACTAGGAAACACCACCTAGATCAGATCAAACTCCTCGTTGTGTGGCTCCTCTTGAACCACCTGTTCTTCTCCTGTGGGGGGTGTGAGACAGCAAGGGTGAACTCACACATGATCATAGCTCAACAAGTTATGGGGAAACCAGTGGGCATGAACTCACCAAAGGTGGGAGTTCACGTGATGTGTAAAGCTGATCAACAATAGGGGTTAAAGCTGAGCATTGCTTTTAATAAGTTGTGCAAATTTTATTAGCAATTACTAAATGTAATTAAATACAAAACCATAATAAATAATAGAACAAAGTTAATAAATAATCCCATGCAATGCATATGACAAATTGAATTTAAGTTCCATAAATTAATCATGCGAGAGTCCTGAGCTGCTCATGACCGTGAGCTCGGCTAGTATACTAGTTTTACACTCTGCAGAGATTGTACCCTGTACCCACAAGTCATGTTACCCATCTACCAAGGGATCACGACTCCCATACACCTCTACCAAGGAAGCGAGGCAGGACAACACTACGAGGCCTTTACAAAGTTCCACTAGCTTCCGAAAACCCGCTACAGTTTATGGGAAGAGCACTTGCAATAATCCCCCTTCTGACCGCCATCGCAGCAAAATCAACCCGAGAACCTCCCTGCATGCAACTCCCCTTCTGCCCTTGCCCCTTTCGGGTAAGGTAGTCTTCCACTAACTTTCCTAATTAGTCAGCCAAGAGCGTCCCATCCCACCCTTGATTTGGCACGTGTTTCTCAAGTTAAGCTCCATGTTCCAATTAACATTAATGATCTTAACATAAACATAAATAGAATAACAAAATAATTGGAACATGGATATAATGAAATATTATCCCAAAACCATGTAAGCAATAGCAAAACTACCTAAGTGATTCAGGGATAACAAGGTAAAGTGATAAACAGTCTAGGGTGACCTATTGGGTCCCATCAGAATTAAACCTATGCATGGATAATGACATTAAAGAACATTATTGGGTAATAAAAGTGGTCAAGGGCACAACTTGCCTTCAATGAGCTCCTGCTCAGCAACTTCTATCTGCTGGGCACCAGGATCCTCAGTCACAGGCTATTCTACTCGCCACAATACAAACAAGCATAATATATAGAGAAAATTAATATCACACCAAACATGTAAACAAAATACATAATAATAATCTACACATTTAAATAAAACCCTAGGAACAGGAATCATAAATTTTGGAGTTATAGATTTTAAGATATGAATTTCCAAAGGTTTTATGTGCTTAAAATAGGACTAAGTGGGAAATTAATTTTCTTACTGTTTTTATGACAAAACAGAGACTTTATGTGATAGACAATAATATTACAAAATTTTAGAAACTGGAATGGGTTAATTTGGAGTTCATATGAATTTTCTATGAATTTAGCAAGTTCTAGCAATTATTTATTATTAAAATCCCTTTATAACTTAAATTCCTTGGTTTTATAATACTCTGGACTGGGCCTCATATTCATAAAATCGCAGGGGTTTTTGTGAAAAAGAGTCCAAGACTCAGTCTGCCACTCGACTGGACCGCGAGTTTTATTCTCTAAAATTATAAGGGCTCATCCGCAAACCGCGCAACCGAAGGGGTACAACGCGAGATTATCCGTCCGATCAACATCGGACGCCTCAGATTAGATTTTGGCTGCGGTGAATCGTTATGGAGTCACAACCGTTGGATCAAGGATCGACAGTCACGGGCTCAGCGCATGGGACACTATAGGCTGGGTCGAATCGTGACCGCAGATCAACCATAGAACGGTCCAGATCTAATCTAGCGAACCGGTAATCATTGACCTAATCCCGACCACACTCCTTTGATCTAACAGCCGGCATAGATTTTCCCTAACAGCGCCCAGACGTGGCGGCGGCACCCAATCCGCGCCGCGCCATCTCCGGCGAGTGCACGATTCAAGCCCCCGGCGCACGATTCCACACCGCGACGGTTACTACGCAATGAGGGGGAGGTACTAAACTCAATTCGAGGCTACATACCGATTTTTCGGGGGTCTGGAATGACCGACAACGTGGCACGGCGGACGACGGATTCCGGCGAGAAATTACTTGCGCCCCATTGGCTCTCCGATCACTGGCGGCAACCCGTTCTCCACTCACTCTCGCAAACTGCAGTTAGGGCGACTACCGGCTTCGACGGTGACACCTACTAGGGGCTAGATAAAAGAGGGGGGAAACTTGCGATCGGGTCTTATAGACGAGCAGAATCGGTTGAGGAAGACCCGCGAGTTCCGAGGAAGCCGCGCCGTGGATCTCGCGCAGCTCGCAATCGTGACGCATGGAGGTGATGACAAGTGGGGCCCAAGCGCCGTGACTAGAAGCGAGCTATGTACGGGGAGCTGACGCCATGGGACCACTTGTTTGCGCAATCGCCCATTCTGGGCTGTGCGCGAGGGAGACTGGCTTCTCCTGGTAGGGCCAAAAAGGAGGAAACCGGGCCCAGGTAAGCACTCCCTTTTTTATTTTATTTTATGTTTTATTTCCTTTTTGTTTTCAATTTCAAAATTTAAATTTTTAATCCTTTTAGGAGTTTCACCTTTGAGTCAAATTTACAAATTCAAATCCCATTATAGAAATAATATATTTTTTTGGGGACTTGTTCTCAAATGCTATGAGTTAAGAACAAGACAACACAAATGTTAATGGTTAAAGACCTTCGTTGTTTAAAGTATTATCTCCTTTAGGATATAATGATCTTCAGACGAAGGTTATGAAGGGCATACCTTCATAATCACAACATGTAATAATAAGGGCAGGGACATATGAAATATGGAAAAGAACATGAATAATAATAATAAATCATTAGACTATTCATATTCTCATTATATAACCATAAACAAACATTAATGATATTGAATTACATTTGTACCTTCGGCTTGGCAGAAGGTAAAAATCCATGAGTGATGTGCAAGTGAGTACAAGTCAGCATGAACAATATGACGTTATTGTTCATCTATTTCTAGACACAGGACGCAGCCTGGGTAAAAATACATCCATGTCCTTGACACTTACTATTGACTAAGGAGTAATCTATCAAGGACTGGGCAGTATATTCCCCTTTAGGTCGGTTCCATTCTCCATCGCTGCCCTTGCGCTAAGCCGAAGCTTCTTCATTCGTAGCTTCGAAACTGGTTCATCCTTCTCCCAGACCTTGCCTTTCATACCGTACACACCTTCATCTCAAGACCGAAGGTTCCTATGACAATATATTATACTTGGAAAGCATGTTAGTCATGTTTTTGAGGACCTTCGGAAGACGAAGGCCCCAACAGTAGCCCCTCGCAGTATTAATTTGTTCTTGTAACAACGAATTCAGACTGCGACGTGAACGAAGGCCTTAAGCCGAAGGTCCAAAAAAACACCTTGCCTTCGCTAGAATAGCGAAAAGTCAATGACAAATGGGGCCCGCCAAGTTGCAATGCACTAGGCGTATAAATAGAAACCCACAACAGGGGCATTTGCTACGCCATTTCTATTTCTTGCATTGTTTTCTCAAATTTTAATTCTCCTCCTGTCAGCTCTTGCTTGATTTTCGAGCTTCGTGAAATACTAAAGTTTTGAAGAAATGTCTGAGGAGAAGAAGGTGTCTGAGGTGACGAAGGTGGCCGAGGAGAAGAAGGTTGTGGACCCTTTTATTGCTGGGTTTTACGAATCTATGGCAAAAACAAATACAAAGAGGATCACAAAGGAGATAATGGCGGATTTATCTGAAGATTCTGATGACAGTGATGACTTTGATGTGGAAAGTGGAGATGAAGACTCCGAAGATCGGCCCTGGCAACCAAGCCATACCATCTTCGGAAAGTCGACCATTAAACAAAGTCAGATTAACGCCATAAAGGGAAGATACTTTCGTGACATGTCTATTGTGAGGGTTGGAGGAGACAGCACCACCCCTGCACCTAAAGAAAATAAAGTTGTTGTTTATCAGAGCTTTATGAAGGCAGGCCTTCGGTTCCCATTAAGCAAATTTGTGGTTGAAGTGTTGAAGATATTTCAAATCTTTCTACATCAAGTTACCCCCGAGGCTATAATCAGAATGGGGATGTTTGTTTGGGCTGTGAGAAGCCAAGGGCTGGAACCGAGCACAAAGTGTTTTTGCAATATGCACGAGCTATTGTACAAAACAAAGGCCACTGGCAAAGAACAATATCACAACAACTTCGGTTGTTATGGATTCATTGCCCGTCCCAATGCAAGCTACCCGGTTCCAACATTTCGAAAAAGGTGGCCCGGGGCCTGGATGGAGGGATGGTTTTGTGTTAAGAATAATTTGATTGAGAGGGAAGACATTAAGGAAATTATCGAGCGCCCCATCTGGTCTCGCTTCAGCCTTCGAAGGCCGAGGGTGGCGATTGAAAGTGATGTCGAAGTGTGTCAAAAGGCTTTCAGCAATGTCTGTGGTTTCATTGGCACAAGAGACATAATCTAAGAGCACATAGCCTATAGAGTGCGACCACTTGTGGATAACTGGGAGATGCCGAAGGAGACTGCTGCCGGGTCCATCGAAGGTGGATTAGTTCGATTGAAATATACCTTCAGATTCAGGGACCGGTTTGACGAACCAAATGACGATTGGCTGAAAAGTATTGATGCTACTAGCGATGAGTTACTTGGGGCATATACCAAAGCCGAAGATGATGCTTTGTCCTCAGCCTTCGGGGGTCGGAGCAAGGAAAGACTGAACAGAGTTTTCGATGCGATTGGTTTTATATATCCTGATTATTGCTATCCCTCGCAGAAGCAAGGAAAAAAGAGGAAAGCTGCCACTTCGGCCATCACTGCTGTGCCGAAGGGCAAGAAAATCAAGGTTTTGACCCACCGACCAAGATACATTGAAACAACCACAGTGCCAAAATTTGGTGAAGAAACATATTCTGCTGTCGAAGCGAAACAAGCTACTCCCGCCACTCGAAGTGCTGAGGAATTAACTATAGTGCCGAAGGTGCCTATAGTTGATTCAGTCGAAGCTGAAGATGAGACAACCAAAAAAACCAGAATTAGAAAAAGCAACAGATCTACCAGAAATTCTGAGCCAGCCAGTAGAAGCAGAGCTACCAAAGGTTGCAAAAGCTCCCACCACCACTCCCAAGAGGAGAAGAATGGCTAGCGTTCTGGACGCCATTGTGGAGACAACAAGAGCGCTGACTCCTGCTCTTGTGAAGAAGGTTGTCAAAGCTGTTACAGCTCATACGGAAACCGAAGCTGGGCCCTCAGTGCCTGTTGAAACGAAGCTTGCCGCAACTGAGCAGAAGGCCGAAGAAGAATCTCCAGATATTCGTAGTTTTGGAGAAAAATGTTGGCCAAAGAAGCCAAATCCCCTGCTCCCGAAGCACCATCCGAAGATCTTGACTATATTATTCGACATGCTTCGGGAAAAAGATTATCCAAAGAAGAAGTTTTGGAAGCCAAACACTATGCCCGGGAGCTGAAGTACCCAAAGGGGGCCTTAGTGTTTAACGGCACGAACGAAGATGATTTCCTGTACTGCCTCCCGGACAACAAAGAGTTATTCGTCTGCCGGGAGATGGCCAAAAGTATG
The DNA here is from genome assembly GCA_029449295.1 of Zea luxurians. Taxonomy (NCBI): domain Eukaryota; kingdom Viridiplantae; phylum Streptophyta; class Magnoliopsida; order Poales; family Poaceae; genus Zea; species Zea luxurians. The sequence continues at coordinate 9,699,537 of JAOPSE010000022.1, forward strand.
GGATTTCCGAAGCTCGAAGCTGGCCTCTGCGCCATGACGAAGGCTGACCTCGCGGACAGCCTCGCATACAACAGTCTAAAGGTACAGAAGTGAACTTTGAAGCTTATGAACTTGGAAATGAAGTCTTTTATTCTTACGCTAATCCTTTATTCGTTCTTGCAGGGCTTAATCCTTAGCAATGCCCTGAGGGCGCAAAAGAACGCCGAAGACGAGAGCTGCACTATAGCTCTCAGCAACCTTCGATCAAAGGTCATCAGGCTGAGAAATGAAGCCATGGAGAAAGACAAAATTCTACTTTCATTGGTGGATAAAGCAAAAGAAGATGAAGCAAAATTTAATATTCAATCCGAAGCTTATAAAGCCGAAGTTGAAGATCTTCGTAAAAAACTTGCCGAAGCCAATAAAAATGGTGCGCTCGCAAAGACTAGCCAAGAAATTAGTGAATGGTGGAAGACTAAGCTAGAGAAAAATGTTGAGGAGCTTCACGAATCCAAGGAAAGATGCTTTGAAAAATCCTTGGATTGCGTGAATAAATTGAAAACTAGCTTTTCCAAAGTGGGTGCTTATTCTTCTGAGGAAAATTTTATTCGAGGCGACCCCGAGGGCGTTATTGAGTGGATAAGCGGGGAAGCCAAAGCTTTCGAGGAGATCCTAAGCGATCGTGGGGATATCTGTGCTTTCTCCGACGCTCGGGGAATTATGGCTATTCTGGAGAAGGTTGGATGCGATCATGTTAAAGCTATAGCCCAGGCCGAAGCCGCTGTTGGAACTTGCTCTCAGTTGCAAGGGGATCCAACAAGGGTGAACAGTGATGATACCAGGGCACTCGCACTAGATGGCAAAAGCTCTGTTAATCTGCCCTCTCACGGGCACTGTACAGGGGTATTTATAGGTACCTGAGTGCGCAGCACCCCGAGCTAAGGACGCATGTGCCCTTAGCTACCTAGATTATCCCTAGAATATTCCCATAAAGCGGGGTTACAGACCGTAATTACAGGAATGCTTTTACAAATTAGGCCCGTAACGCACGGCAGCCAAGCGGGGCCCGTTACAACGGGCCGGATTGCACGTGGGCCTCCGAGCTGGACGAGGCCGCACCATGGGATGCCCTTCGCCGCCAGTCTTCGTCTGGAGCGGAAGAGGCGAAGGGTGTCCCTGCCTGTTTTGTTTCTGTTAGTTCAGCTGCTGCAGCGAAGGCTTCGAGCGAAGGGTGGCGCCTTTGCCTTCGCCCCAACAGCCGCCTTCTCCATAGACGACACAAAAGACCCTTCAGCCAAAGCTACTTTGGCGGTCAGAAAATTTTATTCTAATGTCTGGGTGAACGGTGGCCGAGAATTGGCCAACGAAATTATAAAGAAGAATGAAAAAGACACCCATGACGCCCGAGAAGAAGCTAGGCAAGCTAAAGAAGCTGCTGAACGTGAAAGACGCATAGGTATTGTTTTTGAATTTTAGCTTCGATACTTACTTTATGGCTTCGAACTAATAGTTTGCTTACTAGAGCTGAACTGTCACCTCTGCCGGAGCCATACAACCCCCTAGCTGATCCGGACATGAAGGAAGCACTGTATGTAATAAGCATTGCTAACTGCATTGTCGACGAAGTCGTCGACAAGCTATTGAACGAAGCCGCGGAAAAAATACTTAGGGAAGATTATACCTTATTGTAATGACACTATGTAATATTTGGTGTATAGAACCATTAATCAGACATGTAAATTACTGTAACATGTTTCTTTACGATGCATGAAATTTACGCACATAATGTTTTTTGAGCCTTCGGCGGAAAAACACCTTCCCTTCTTTTCATGCTTCATAAAGAAAGAGGCCCCTTCTTTGGCAAGTCCGATAAAAACGTATTTCCCGAAGTTCGCTTCGTGCCTCCGCACATTTTCTTTTAACAAAGTATTGCCGAGGATTTGCTTCGTATTCAGTCTTTTTTGCTGTTGATGCGATATGATGTATGATGTAATGTTATGCGGAATGATATGATGATATGAAGCAAAATGATGGTGATGTCGAAGACACAGACACACGCCCACACTAGAACACACAAGACTCTGCATCCCCTTAGGAACGTCTTTTGAGTCTTTTAAGTTCTGCATCCCCTTAGGAACGACTTTTGAGCTTCCTCACCTTCTATTTTGGTGGCATTTAAGCTCTGCATCCCCTTAGGAACGACTTTTGAGCTTCTTCACCTTATATTTCGGTGGTATTTGGCTCTGCATTCTCTTAGGAACGACTTTTGAGCAGAAAACTTACACTACGCTCCCTTAGGAACGACTTTTTTGCAACTTCGGAACTTAATTTTTGGCTCTGCTTTCCCTTCGGAACGACTTTTGAGCAGAAAACTTATGCTGCGCTCCCTTAAGAACGACTTTCTGCAGCTTTGGAATTTACTCTGCGCTCCCTTAGGAACGATTTTCGAGCTTCAGAAGACTGTGAAGAAGGCATATTTTACTCATTGATGCAAGCACAATTATTACAAGAAATCGAAATTTAGTCCTTCGTTACTTGTTTCTCATACAAAAAATAAAATGGCATAAAAGATAAAGGTACATTAAGAGTAGGATATTCTTCAGTAGATATGCTTCGATTCTGGCACAGTACTGTTGACTGTACGAGCTTCGAATTCCTCCCAAAAATCACGCTGTTGTTGTGCGCGTGTGTGCCCTTCTTGCTGCTGGCTTCGGGTGTGAGTAGGTGGTAATGGTGGTGGTAACGGGAGCTAGGCCCAGGAAGCTTGAGAATGACTTACCGAAGCAGCAGAAGTCGCAGGTTGTTGATTACCTACGTATTCTGGTACGTAGGGAGAGTAGCATGAAGCAGTATGTAGAACCTACTTCGACTGATTCTGTCGCGCCTCAGCTTCGGCAATCTCCTTTTGCTTCTGAATGGTGACCTGGCATGTTCTTGTAGTGTGGCCCTTGTCTTCACCACAGAATAAGCAATAAAGTTTTCTGGGCTGATCCCCGTACCTTCCTCCGAAGCCCCTGCCGCCTCTACCCCTTGGGGTTGGTGGCCTGAAAGAACTTTGTTGTTGCCCTGAGGATTGAGAGTTGTGTTGTGGCCTTTGAAGCTGGCTTCCTCTGTCATCACTTTGGCTGGAGTTATGGATTGATCTGACATGCCTAGGGTGGATTCTTCCTCCGAAGCCCCTAGTCATTTCAGAAAACCTGTAGGCTTCTTCCCTTCTCTGGCGGAAATCATTATCAGCCCGGATGTGTTCATCCATCTTCTAAAGGAGCTTCTCTAGGGTCTGAGGGGGTTTCCTGGCAAAATATTGAGCCGTAGGTCCTGACCGAAGCCCTTTGATCATGGCCTCAATGACAATTTCATTGGGCACTGTGGGCGCTTGTGCTCTCAGACGCAAGAACCTTCGGACATATGCCTGGAGGTATTCTTCGTGGTCTTGCGTGCACTGGAACAAAGCCTGAGCAGTGACCGGCTTTGTCTAAAACCCTTGGAAACTGGTGATCAGCATGTCCTGCAGCTTCTGCCATGATGTAATTGTTCCTAGACAGAGAGAAGAGTACCAAGTTTGTGCAACATTTTTGACTGCCATGATGAAGGATTTTGCCATGACTGCTGTGTTGCCCCCATATGAAGATATGGTTGCTTCATAGCTCATTAGAAACTGCTTCGGGTCTGAGTGCCCGTCATACATAGGGAGCTGGGGTGGCTTGTATGATGGGGGCCATGGGGTAGCCTGCAGTTCTGCTGATAGAGGAGAAGCATCATCAAAAGCAAAATTTCCATGATGGAAATCATCATACCATTCATCATCATTGTAGGAATTGTCTTGACGAAGCTCTCTATGTTGAGGTCTTCGGTCCTGGTCATCTTGGGTGAGATGATGCATTTCCTTAGCGGCCTCATCAATCTTCTTCTGAAGATCGGCAAGACGAAGCATCTTCTCCTTCTTCCTCTGGACCTGTTGATGAATGGCTTCAAGGTCCCTGATTTCTTGGTCCAACTCCTCCTCCTGAGGTGTTGGACTTGCAGCCTTCCTTTTTTGGCTTCTAGCTTCGCGTAGTGTTTCTTGGTTGACGTCTAGTGGCTCCAGTGCAGCCCCCAGCGCTGAAGATTTCTTCGGCGGCATGACGAAAGTCACAGCTTGCCGAAGGTGGTGAAATGAGTTCACCGGAGGTGGGCGCCAATGTTGGGGACTTGTTCTCAAATGCTATGAGTTAAGAACAAGGAAACACAAATGTTAATGGTTAAAGACCTTCATCCTTCGAAGCATTATCTCCTTTAGGATATAATGATCTTCAGACGAAGGTTATGAAGGGCATACCTTCATAATCACAACATGTAATAATAAGGGAAGGGACATATGAAATATGGAAAAGAACATGAATAATAATAAATCATTAGACTATTCATATTCTCATTATATAACCATAAACAAACATTAATGATATTGAATTACATTTGTACCTTTGGCTTGGCAGAAGGTAAAAATCCAGGAGTGATGTGCAAGTGAGTACAAGTCAGCATGAACAGTATGACGTTACTGTTCATCTATTTATAGGCACAGGACGCAGCCTGGGTAAAATTACATCCATGTCCTTGACACTTACTACTGACTAAGGAGTAATCTGTCGAGGACTGGGCAGTATATTCCCCTTTAGGTCGGTTCCATTCTCCATCGCTGCCCTTGCGCTAAGCCAAAGCTCTTCATTTGTAGCTTCGGAACTGGTTCATCCTTCTCCCATCCCTTGCCTTCCATACCGTACACACCTTCATCTCAAGGCCGAAGGTTCCTGTGACAATATATTATACTTGGAAAGCATGTTAGTCGTGTTTTTGAGGAGCTTCGAAAGACGAAGGCCCCCAACATATTTTATTATATTTTTTATTACTCATTTCACTCACATAATATTGTTTCCTTCTTCTCTTTTTCTAATCCTTGGATTTCCTTTAGATCTTAAATTCCCTTTTTGGATTTTAATATATTTCTTGTCACATTATTTTTATATTGTCACCAAATGCACACAACATAATATCCAACATGATGCATAATTTAGTGTTATATATTTTTATTAATTGTTTTTAAAGATGGTGTTCACATGTGATGACAAATAGGTTCAACACACACACATAAATAAAGGTAATAAAAGTTTCTTCTCCTTTTATATTCTCTCTTACAAATTGGGTATCACAGAACCCCTATCATTTTAAGCCTCAATTTTTGAGACTGAGAATTATACACCAGTGAGAAACTACTGTAATGTTTACAGAATTTTTGGAAATTGTTAAAGCTATGATGTAGTTCAAACCCACTCTAAAAAGCATAATAGAAAAAGGGAAAAGAGAGAATTGGTAAGAGTGATAAATCTCACCCATAATGATTTCAGCAAGGATCATGATAGACTTTTCACTAAGACACTAAAAGAAAACCAGTGGGACACCCAATTAATCTGACCATTTAAGCTTGACCATACTTGACCCTAAAATGGCTAAGTATACCACTAGAACTTCCAGTAGTAAGATTAAACTTTACCTTATCATGTTAATCATTTTATTGCTACTACATTGCATATCATGGCATACATATATCTCACTCATTGCATTCATTAGATTGCAACCTCGCTGACGGAGAGTACGTGCTCATTCCCGAGCAAGGAGCTGTCAAGGAGGAAACCCAGGAGCCAGCTCCCGAGCCTGCCACTCAGGATCTCCCCGCAGCCCTAGCTTTTGAAGGCGAGCCTCGGTTTTATGCATAACCGTTTATATATGCTACTTTACTACAGTTAATGTTTGTAGGCTTGTAATGTGCACTTAAGTATAGGAGTTGTTTGAAACCCGTAGTTGCATGAACTCATGATTCCTTTTTGAGATGGATACTAGTATACTAGGTCGAGTAGCTGCTTTGCTAATCAGGATCTCGGTAGAAGTCGAGTGATTTTTCTAGCACTCGCGCGAGGTCAGGCATTGATTGTATTCATCTTGATAACGGGACCTGTGATGGTCTATGGACTTGGATCCAGGGTGGATGCCTTATCTATGAGACGGAAATGGAATTAAGGATTAATGTGTGGATACCTGAGTCAAGCGTTTGAATGTACTAAGCACATGTCGGGAAATATGGTAACCGGTAAGCCTAGTACCTGAGTGAAGTCGGGTGCGGACTTTACTCCTCACTTGTCCTGAGACTGGGTCTCCCATGCGCTATGGTGGGTACAAGTGTGGTCACTGCTGGGTCAGTGGAGCATTGTATGCCAAGGCGGTGAGTCCTGGCCTCGAACGGGGGATCGATGGGGACAATTGACGTGTGTGGGGACGGAGTGCCCCTACATGTCGTGTGTTTAGGTTTACCTTGCAAGGTTAAAAACTCGATTCGAATCGTCTGCTTCTCGCAGCTAATGAGACTGCTTGACCCCTTGTACTGCATCGAGTAAAAAGTGAAATGATGTTTTACTTGAGATAACATGTTGATTGTACTAAATGACTGTTACCATGTATGCTTAGAAAAGAGCGAACCTAGCTAAATTAATTATGCTAGAACTGGAAAGGCTAAAATTGATTTTAGACTCAGCTAGTGCTTTTGCCAAACAAAACCCCTCAGCCAAACAGCTGCATGGTCTAGAGGTAGAGGAGTAGACTCCTCACATCGAGTAAGTCTAGCTGAGTATTAGTATACTCAGCCTTGCTTGTGGCACAATTTTTGTAGGTACGCTACAGGATATGGTTGATGGTGTGACTTGGCCTTCCATCCTGCCACCGGGTTGGACGGTTGAGTGGGATGTTACTCCGGTAGGAGAGGACTAGGAGGAGTAATGGGCTGGGCCTTGCCCTAGTCCTCCTTATCGTCGTTATCGATTATCCGCTGCACTTTATTTATGAACTTGTTTTCTATTGTTAAAACTTCGATTGTTGTAATAACCAGTACCTTAACTTGTGGTTTCATGTTTATTGCATTCTCTCTGTGACTCACCTTCGAGTGAGCTAGTGGTATTCGATCCTTGGTAAGTGGCTTTACAGACTAGATCTAAGGGACTGACGGGTTATTCCGATTTAAGTGTGTTACTGCTTCTAAGGCGGGACTTGGGCACTTAAGTTGGAATAATTCGGGCGGTTCCGCCACACATTGCACTGAATCAAGGGAGGGATTTGTTATCCACTCACCTGGGGGCCGAATATTTACTAAGGAAGTAGCCTTCCACATACCCGTAACTTTGGCCGGATGGGAAATTCTTACAAACATGATTGTTATAAAGGGGCAAGATATAAATGTGATTCTAGGAATGAATTGGTTAGCCCAGAATAAAGCCATCATCAATACTGACCAAAGGACCATTAAATTAAGTTATGGTCATGAAGAAGTCAAATTGTCCATCCCTATAACTGTCCCAGTCAAAGCATCTGGACATGTTTTTGGGACCATAGTACAAGAAATTCGGGATATTTCAGTGGTATGTGAATTTCCGGATGTCTTTCCCGAAGACTTGCCCGGATTGCCGCCTGAAAGGGATGTGGAATTTGTGATTGAATTGAAGCCCGGTACGGCTCCCATTTCTAGAAGGTCGTACCGCATGCCACCTAATAAACTGGCAGAACTCAAGACTCAACTACAAGACTTGTTGGAAAAGGGGTTCATTAGACCCAGTTCACCACCGTGGGGATGTCCAACAATTTTCATCAAGAAGAAGGATCAGACACTACGAATGTGCGTGGAGTCATGGACTATAGACCCCTCAATGAGGTTACCATCAAGAACAAGTATCCCCTTCCTCGGATCGATATTCTATTCGATCAACTTACGGGAGCTCGGGTATTCTCTAAGATTGATCTCAGATAAGGCTATCATCAGATCCGTATTTGACTCGAGGATATACCTAAGACCACATTCAGCACGCGGTATGGGTTATTTGAATATTTGGTCATGTCTTTCGGATTAACAAATGCTCCAGCCCACTTCACATACTTAATGAACTCGGTATTTATGCCCGAGTTGGATAAATTTGTGGTGGTCGTCATTGATGACATTCTGATTTATTCTAAAGATGAAGAGGAGCATGCAAAGCACTTGCGGATCGTGCTAATGCGCTTAAGGGAACATCAGCTGTATGCTAAATTCAGCAAATGCACGTTTTGGTAGGAGGAAATCTAGTTTCTTGGACATGTATTGTCTGCTAAAGGGATTGCGGTCGATCCTAGAAAAGTCAAGGATATTCTAGAATGGAACCGACCCACTACAGTACATCAAGTTCGGAGTTTCCTTGGACTGGCTAGATATTACCGCAGGTTCATTCCGGATTTCTCCAAGATTGTTAAACCCATTACGGGATTATTGAAGAATGATACAAAGTTTGATTGGTCCTTGAAATGCAATGAAGCCTTTGAGCAGCTAAAGGTGTTATTGACCACTGCCCCGGTGTTGGCCCAACCGGATATTGAAAAGCCTTTTGATGCGTATTGTGACACGTCAGGTAGTGGACTCGGATGTGTCTTGATGCAAGATGGACGAGTCATAGCTTATGCTTCAAGACAGCTACACCGGCATGAAGAACACTACCCAACTCATGACTTGGAATTGGCTATAGTCGTTCATGCCCTCAAGATTTGGCGTCATTATTTGCTGGGAAATACTTGCCATTTGTATATGGATCACAAAAGTTTGAAATATATCTTTACTTAGTCAGAACTGAACATGAGGCAGAGAAGATGGCTTGAGCTAATCAAAGATTATGACTTGGAGATCCATTATCACCCAGGAAAAGCCAATGTGGTGGCAGATGCTTTAAGTCACAAGACTTTTGTCATTGTCTTACAGTAAGAGCACCTGACACCACTATATGTCAAGAAATAGAGAAGTTGAATCTGGGGATAGTGCAGCATGGAATTTTGTCAAATGTGAAGCTCAAGTCAGTTCTTCTGCAAAGAATTATTGACGCTCAAAGAACGGATAAGGGTATGAAGTACATTCATGAGAAAATGAAAGCCAACAAGGAAAATTGCTTCAGAAAAGATAATCAGGGAGTAATCTGGTTTAAAGATCGCATAGTAGTGCCAAAAGATGTTGAAGTCCGCCAACAAATCCTAGACGAAGCTCATCTTAGTCGATATTCCATTCATCTGGGGAATACTAAGATGTATCAAGACTTAAAGCAACATTATTGGTGGACTAAAATGAAGATTGAAATTGCACGCTATGTGGCAAAGTGTGACACTTGTAGGCGGGTCAAGGCCATACATATGAAGGCTGCTGGGCCATTACAATCTTTGTCAATCCCAACCTGGAAATGGGAAGATATTAGTATCGATTTCATTGTGGGATTACCCAGGACAGCTAAAGGATTTGACTCTATCTGGGTTATAGTTGACCAGCTTAACAAGTGTTGCGGACTTGTTCTCAAATGCTATGAGTTAAGAACAAGGCAACACAAAATGTTAATGGTTAAAGACCTTCGTCCTTCGAGGCATTATTTCCCTTAGGATATAATGGTCTTCAAACGAAGGTTATGAAGGACGTACCTTCATCATCTCAGTATATAATAAAGTAAGTAGAAGCATATGAAACATGGAAAATAACATGAATAATCACATGACATCATCAGAACATTCTTATTATCTCATCATGAATAAACATGAACGATATCGAATTACATTTATACCTTCGGCTTGACAGAAGGTAAAAATCAAGCGTGACGTGCGAGTGAATACAAGTTAGCGTGAACAGTACGGTGTCACTGTTCATCTATTTATAGGCACAGGACGCAGCCTGTATAGAATTAGATTCATGCCCTTGACATTTACTATTGACTTAGGGATAAACTATCGAGGACTAGACAACCTTTTCCCCTTTAAGTCAGTTTCATTTTCCATCGCTAAGCCGAAGCTTTTCCTCGGGTAGCTTCGGCACTGGTTCATCCTTCTCTCGGACCACGCTCTTTTTATCATGTACAACTTCATCCCATGTCTGAAGGTTCCTGTACATATATTATACTTGGGAAATATGTTAGTCATGTTTTTGAGGACCTTCGGAAGACGAAGGCCCCCAACAGTAGCCCCTCGCAGTATTAATTTGTTATAACAACGAATTTAGACTGTGACGTGAATGAAGGCCTTAAGCCAAAGGTCCGAAAAAATACCTTCCCTTCGCTAGAATAGCGACAGTTAATGACAGACGGGGCCCGCCAAGTTGCAAGACGCTAGGCGTATAAATATGAACCCACAACAGCAACATTTGATACACCATTTCTGCTGTTTGCGTTATTTTCTCAAATTTTTAGCTCTTGCTCATTAGCTCTCGCCTGATTTTCGAGTTTTTTGAGCTTCGGTTTAAGGACGTGCTTGCCCCATGTCTGAGGAGAAGATGATGGTGGAGAAGAAGATAACTAAGGAGGAGAAGCTATATGAAGAGAAGAAAACCGCGAATCCTTTTATTGCTGGTTTTTATGAATATATGGCAAAAACAAATACAGAGAAAATTACCAAGGAGATAATGGAGGGTCTGTCTGAAGATTCTGATGACAGTGATTATTATGATGTAGAAAGTGGAGATGAAGACTCTGAGGACCGGCCCTAGCGACCAAGCCATGCCATCTTCGGAAAATCGACCATTAAACAAAGTCATATTGACACCATGAGAGGAAGATACTTTCGCGACATGTCTATTGTGAGGGTTGGAGGAGACAACATCGTCCCTGCTCCTGAGGAAAATGAAGTTGTTGTCTACCGAAGCTTTTTGAAGGCTGGCCTTCGGTTCCCTTTGAGCAAATTTGTGGTTGAAGTGTTGAAGATATTCCAGATCTTTCTTCATCAGATCACCCCCGAAGCTATAATTAGGATGGGAATATTTGTCTAGGCTGTAAGAAGTCAGGGGCTGGAGGCGAGCGCGAAGTGCTTCTGCAGTATGCACGAGCTTTTATACGAGACGAAGGCTACTAGCAAAGAACAGTACCACAACAACTTCGGTTGTTATGGATTTATTGCTCGCCCCAATGCAAGCCACCCAGTACCAACATTCCGGAAAAGATGGCCCAGGCCTGGATGTAGGAGTGGTTTTACGTTAAAAATGATTTAATTAAAAGGGAAGACATCAAGGAAATTATCCAGCGCCCCATCTGGTCTCGCTTCGGCCTTCGAAGGTTGAATGTGACTATTGAAAGTGATGTTGAAGCATGCCAGAAGGCCTTTAGCAATGTTTGTGCCTTCATTGGCACAAGGGATATAATTCAAGAGCACATAGCCTTCAGGGTGTGGCCACTTGTGGAGAACTAGGATATGCCGAAGGAGACTGCTGTCGAATCCAGTGAAGGTGGCCTGGTTCGATTGAAGTATACCTTCAGATTTAGAGAGAGATTTGATGAGCCAAATGATGACTGGTTGAAATGTATTGAAGCTACCAGTGACGAGCTGCTTGGGACATATTCCAAGGCCGAAGATAATGCTTTATCCGCAGCTTTCAGGGGTCGGGGCAAGAAAAGATTGAACAGGGTATTTGATGCGATTGGCTTCGTGTACCCTAATTATCAGTACCCGCTACAAGGGAAAAAGAGAGAGACTGTTGCTTCGGCCACCATAGTTGTGCCAAAGGGCAAAAAGGTGAAGGTTCTGACGCACCGGCCTCGTTATATTGAACCGGTCATAGTGCCTGAATTTGGCGAAGGGACCTCTTCAACTGCCGAAGCAAAACAAGCTGCTCCGATTGTGCAGAGCGTTGAAGAGCCGATTGTAGTGCCGAAGATGCCTACAGTCGGGCCAGCCGAAGCTAAGGATGATAAGGCTGAAGAGCCAAAGGTGGAAAAAACAGTGAAAATGCCAGAAACTCTGAGCCCACGAGCAGAGGCAAAATTGCCGATGGTGCAAAAGGCTCCTGCCGCAACTCCCAAGAGGAGGAGGATGGCCAGCATGCTGGACGCTGTCTTGGAGACCACAAAGGCTTTGAACCCTGGTCCTACTAAGAAAATTGCTGAAGCTGCCAAAGTCCAAGCCGAAGCCGAAGCTGGGTCTTCAGCGCCCACTAAGACGAAGGCTGTTGCGCCTGAAGATAAGGTTGATCAACAAACTTCAGATACCAGCATGGCAGCAGGGCAAGACATGGCATAAGAAGCAAAATCTCCTGTCCCCGAAGCCTTAGTTGAAGATATTGATTACATTGTTTGACATGCTTCGGGGAAAAATTATCCGAAGAAGAAATCTTGGAAGCCAAACACTACGCCCAAAAACTGAAATATCCGAAGGGGGCCTTAGTGTTCAATGGTATTGTTGGGGACTTGTTCTCAAATGCTATGAGTTAAGAACAAGGCAACACAAATGTTAATGGTTAAAGTCCTTCGTCCTTCGAAGCATTATCTCCCTTAGGATATAATGATCTTCAGACGAAGGTCATGAAGGACGTACCTTCATCATCGCAGTATGTATTAATGAAAGAAGAAGCATATAAAACATGAGAGATAACATGGATAACCATATGACATTATTAATATATCTTAATTATATCATTATGAATGAACGTGAACAGTATTGAATTACATTTGTACCTTCGGCTTGACAGAAGGTAAAAGTCCAAGCGTGACGCACGAGTGAATACAAGTCAGCGTGAACAGTACGGGGGTACTGTTCATCTATTTATAGGCACAAAGCACAACCTATGTAAAATTACATTCATGCCCTTCATGTTTACAATTTACTTAAGAACAATCTATTGAGGACTAGATAGCTTTTTCCTCTTTAAGTCGGTTCCTTTTCCTGCTACTCAGCCGAAGCTTCCTTGCGTGTAGCTTCAGAATTGATTCGACCTTCGTCTCGATCATGCTTTTCATATTGTGAACAACTTCGTTCCAAGTCCGAAGGTTCCTGTACATATATTACACTTGGGAAACATTGTTAATCATGTTTTTGAGGACCTTCGGAAGATGAAGGCCCCCAACAGTAGCCCCTCGTAGTATTAATTTGTTATAATAACGAATTTAGACTACGACGTGAACGAAGGCCTTAAGCCGAAGGTCCGAAAAAACACCTTCCCTTTGCTAGAATAACAACAGTCACTGACAGGCTGGGCCCTTCAAGTTGCAACGCACTGAGCGTATAAATATGAACCCACACCGGCAGCATTTGGCACGCCATTTCTGACATTTGTGTTATTGTGTCAAATTTTTAGCTCTTGCCTGATTCTCGAGTTTTTAGAGCTTCGGTTTAAAGATGCGTTTGCTCAAAAATTAAAAAGAAGAAGATGAGTGAAGAGAAGAAGATGACTGAAGAGAAGAAAACGACCGGGGAGACGAAGCTTTTTGAAGAGAAAAAGGTTGCAGATCCTTTCATTGCTAGATTTATTGAGTCCATGGCAAAAACAAATACAGAGAAAATTACTAAGGGGATCATGGAGGGTTTATCCGAAGATTCTGGTGACAGTGATAGTTATGACGTGGAAAGTGGGGATGAAGACTCTGAGGACCGACCGTGGCGCCCAAGCCATACTATCTTCGGAAAGTCGACTATCAAACAGAGTCATATTGATGCCATGAGGGGGAGGTATTTTTGTGACATGTCTATTATCAGAGTTGGAGGAGATAGTACTGCCCCTGCTCCGGAGGAAAACGAAGTTGTTATATACCGAAGCTTCTTAAAGGCAGGTCTTCGGTTCCCGCTGAGCAAGTTTGTGGTTAAAATGCTGAAGATATACCAGATCTTCCTTCATCAGATGATCCCCGATGCTATAATTAGGATGGGGATTTTTGTCTGGGCTATAAGGAGTCAGGGGCTAGAGCCAAGTGCGAAGTGCTTTTGCAGTATGCACGAGCTTTTATACGAGACGAAGGCTACTGGCAAAGAATAGTACCACAACAACTTTGGTTGTTATGGATTTATTGCTCACCCCAATGCAAGCCACCCAGTGCCAACATTCCGGAAAAGATGGCCCGGGACCTGGATGGAGGAGTGGTTTTACGTTAAAAATGATTTAAAGGCAAGGGAAGACATCAAAAAAATCATTCATCGCCCCATCTGGTCTCGCTTCGGCCTCCGAAGGCCGAAGGTGGAAATTGATGGCACTGTTGAAGCATGTCAGAGGGCTTTTAGCACTGTTTGTGCCTTCATTGGCACAAGGGATTTGATTCAAGAACATATATCCTTTATGGTATGGCCACTTGTGGAGAGCTGGGATATGCCGAAGGAGACCACCGCCGATTCTAGTGATGGTGGTCTGGTCCAACTGAAGTATACCTTCAGATTTATGGAGAAGTTTGATGAGCCAGACGACGACTGGCTAAAGTGTATCGAAGCTACCAGTGATGAGCTACTTGGAGCTTACTACAAGGCCGAAGATAATGCTTTGTTCACAGCTTTCGGGGGTCGGGGCAAGAAAAGATTGAACATGGTATTTGATGCTATTGGCTTCGTATACCCTGATTACCCTCACCCGCTTCGAGGGAAAGAGAAAAAGAGAAAGACTGTCGCTTCGGCCACTGTAGCTGCGCCGAAGGGCAAAAAGATGAAGGTTTTGACCCATCGTCCACGTTACATTGAACCGGCCGTGGTGCCTAAATTTGGCGTGGGGATCTCGTTAGTTGCCGAACCAATGCGAGCTGCTCTGATTGTGCAGAGCGCTGAAGAGCTGACTATAGTGCCGAAGGTGCCTACAGTCGGGCCAGCGAAGTTAAAGATGATAAGGCCGCGGAGCCATAGGTGGAAGAAGTAATAAAAGTGCCAGAAAACGTAAGCCCACCGGCAGAGGCAAATTTGCCAAAGATGCAAAGAATTCCTGCCGCAACTCCCAAGAAAAGGAGGATGGCCAGCATACTAGACGTTGTCATAGAGACTACGAAGGCCTTGAGCCCTGCCCCTAAGAAAATTGCCAAAGCTACGAAAGTTCAGACCGAAGTCGAAGCTGGGCCTTCAGTGTACACCGAGACGAAGCCTGCCGCACCTGAGGAAAAAACGGCAGGGCAGATTGTACCAGAAAAGACCGAAACTCCTGCTCTCGAAGCTCCGAACGAAGATGTTGACTACATTATTCAACATGCTTCGGGGAAGAAATTATCCTACGAAGAAATACTAGAAGCTAGACACTTTGCCCAAAGACTGAAATATCTGAAGTGGGCTTTAGTGTTCAATGGTAGTAACGAAGAAGATTTCCTGTACTGTCTCCCGGATAACAAAGAAATATCCGTTTGCCGGGAGATAGCTAAGAGTATGGGATTTCCTAAGCTTGAAGAAGGCCTTTCGGTCTTATGGAAGGATGATCTTGTTGACAGCCTCGCGTACAATAGCATAAAGGTATAAAAGTTGACTTTGAAGTTAGAAGTGAAGTATTTTATTGTTATACTCAATTCTTTCTTCTTCTTTACAGGGATTAATTCTTAGTAATGCCTTGAGGGCTTAGAAGAGCACCGAAGACGAAGACTGTACAATGGCTCTTAACAACCTTCGGTCCGAGATGATTGAACTAAGAAACGAAGGTCTAGAGAAAGATAAAATTTTGATTTCATTGGTAAACAAAGTAAAGGAAGACGAAGCTAATTATAAAGCTCAGGCCGAAGCCCAGAAAACCGAAATTGAAGATCTTCAGAGACAGCTGGCCGAAGCTAAAGATAATTGCACGCTCGCATAGGCTAACCGAGGGAGATCAACAAGTACTAGAAAAACTATCTAGAGAAAAATATTGAAGAACTTTGCGAATCCAAGGAAAGGTGCTTCAAGAAATCCTTGGATTGTATGAAGAAATTAAAAACTAGCTTCGCCAAAGTGGGTGCCTACTCTGCTGAAGAAAACTTCATACGAGGCGACCCCGAGGGCGTCGTTGAATGGATAAGTGTAGAAGCCGGAGCCTTCGATGAAATTTTGAATGATCGCGGGGATGTTTGCACGTTTTCCAGTGTGGCGGAACCGCCCAAATTATTCCAACTTAAGTGCCTAAGTCCCACCTTAGAGACTAGACCACACATAGATAGGAATAACACGCCAGTCCCTCGGATCTAGTCCGATGAGGCCACTAACAAGATCAAGTACCACGTACTCACTCGATGGTGAGGCACAGAGCTAATACAATAAAACATAAAACCAAACATTAAAGAGTAATTAATTTATTACAACATCATCGGAGTGTTAACAAAAGCAGCGATCATTGTTTGAAATGCAGCGGAATCAAACTAACGATAAATAAACGGAGGGATGGGGAAGCCTGTCCCATCACTCCTCATGCTCCTCCTCTCCCGAGGTAGGGTCCCACTCGACTGTCCAGCCCGGTGGCAAGATGGACGACCAAGTCACTCCAGCAACCATGTCCTCCAGAGAACCTGTAAAATTATGCCACAAGCAAGGCTGAGTATACTAATACTCAGCTAGACTTACCCGGTGTGAGGAGTCTACTCCTCTACCTCTAGACATGCAGCTGTTTGGCTGAGGGGTTTGGGTTGCCAAAAAGCACTAGCTGAGTCTAAAATCAAGTTTTAGATTTTCAAGTTTTAGTGTGACTCTCTTAAGACTAAATGTGTACCTATCTAATCATACATGGTATCCAACATTTAGCATTCAACATCTTTTGCCAAGTCAACACATTTCCACTTGTTACTCAATGCAGTACAATGGATTAAGTAGTCTCATTAGCTGCGAGAACCAGACGATTCGAATCGAGTTTTTTATCCTTGCAAGGTAAACCTAAACACACGACGTGGCGAGGCACTCCGTCCCCACACACATCAACCGTCCCCATTGATTCCGTGGCAACAGATCAGGGCTCACCGCCTTGGCGTACAATGCCTCACTGACCCCGACTGCCGTCGTGCACTGACCGCACTTGTACCCACCATAACCGAATGAGAGACCACATCTCAGGTCGCGTGAGGGGTAAAGTTTGCGGGCATGTTCACTCAGGTACTAGGCTTACCGATTTACCATATTTCTCGGCATGTGCGTAGTACGTTCAAACGCTTGACACAGGTATCCGCACGTTAATCCTTATTCCAATTTCAACTCGTAGACCACGCATCCCCATGGATCCGTGTCCACAGACCATCATCATTCTGTTATCAAGGTGGATACAATCAATTCCTGACCTCACGCGAGTGCTAGAAAAATCACTCGACTTCTACCGAGATCCCTAATTATTAAAGCAGCTACTCGACCTAGCATACTAGTATCCATCTCAAAGGGAATCTTGAGTTCATGCAACTAAGGTTCCAGTCAACTCCTACACTTAAGTGCACAGTACAAGCCTACAAACATTAAATGTAGTAAAATAGCATATATAAACGGTTATGCATAAAACCAGGGCTTGCCTTCCAAAGTTGGGGTAGGCAGATCCTCGATGGCAGGCTCTGGTGCTGGATCCTGGGCTACCTCCTGAGCAACTCCTTGCTCCGGCACAAGGATGTACTCCCCGTCAGCGAGATTACAGTCTATCGAATGCAATGAATAAGATAGATGCATATTAATGACATGATAATTTGTAAAGGTTATGCATGGTAAATAGTACTAAGTTTAGTGGTCCTCTAGGGTTTCTTTTGGGTATACTTAAGGGTTTTGCACTTTCATCTTTGAGATTTTGAATGAAGTTACACTTTTTAATTATATTTTCATGTTCCATGAGGTACTTGGAAGGTTTTGGTTGTACACTATCTAATTATCCCAACATTTTCCTTTTACTTTCCATTGTGCTTCTAAATAAGCATTTTGAACTATCATGGTCAGATTACCTTTTTCAAAAATGTCATAGAAATTACAGTGGGTAAACATTTACCATTGGGGGTTACTTTAGAAGTTTGAGGCTGAAATTAATTCAGATACTACTTGTGCAAAATTATCAAAAGTAAGGGGAAAAATGACACTTTATACTATAGCTCTAATTTAGGGGAGGTTTCTGCACTAAATTTTATTTTTGTCTAGATTCATAGGTGATATTAGGCCTCTATGTTAAAAATCACAGAAAAAGACCTACTGGATATTTAGTTGTGATTTTCTAAAGTTTAATGCCAAAAAGGTACTTATAACCAACTTGTTATTTGAAAAATATCAAACAACAGAACTCATATTTTTCCTATATTCATAATAATAAAATATTAGTTATCCCAAGGTTGGGGGTGTTTTTTCCTCAGGATTATTTTTCTAAGATTTACCTAAGTTTTCATTGTTTTCATGAAATAAAAGGAAATGCATTTCTTTTGCACTAAACAAGGGTCCAACAAAATTTTTTCACTAAACTATACTGAATAAGGGAGCTAACAAAAATATGGTTGCTCCCTGGTACTTATTTTAAACTACATTTTCTATTTTCTTAAACTTTAGGCTAAAAATGATTTAAAAAGGCAAACCCTACCTTAATCTGGTGTACTGAGGGGTTTACTATTTTTAAACAGATTAGGGAGTGATTAAGTACTTCTCTGATTTTTCTTAACCTTAGTCTAACAGTGTAACTATTTTCCCTCTTTTATTTAGCTTTTGGCCAGAACACTATTTAATTCCAAACTTTAAATTCTTCTGCAACACTTAGGGGTTTTGTATTTTTCGTAAGTGGTTTACATTATTCAAAACCTAGCAAAATTGGTTTGACTCAAATTGACTGAATAAAACTAAAGTTATGAATTTTACAAGCTCTGTTTATATTAAATGGGAAATGTTTAAAAGGTTTTCTGGAAAACCAGTTTACACCGAGGACCCTGGGCTTTTCCTAAACCATCTCTTTAACTTATACCCCTGCGCAACTATTCATCTGAGTCTCTGACAATTCAAAAACCCCCCGACTTCTATTCCTTCTTCCCCGAGGTCCCTCCCCCCTTTTGAACAGTACTCGCGGAAGTAAAAAGGGCGGCGTGGCTTACCGGCGACGAGGGAGGTCCGGCGAAGGGCGTGGTTGGCTTCGGGAGGTCCTTGTGGTCACGACGAGGTACGACTCGATGACGGTGATGGCCGGAATCGGCCAGTCCACGTGCGCAGGCGAGCGAGCTCATCGGCGGCAGGTGCTCCGGCCTTTCCACGACGATACAGTTCAATCCAAGGGCACGGAAAGCTTCACAGGGTGCTAAGGAGTCTACCCGTGCAAGGAATCGAACAAAGGCACACCGTGGAGGTCGGTCCACGTTCACCGGCGGTCAGGTGAAGTCTGGTGACCTTGATCTGGTGTCTCCGGCGAGGCAGAGCTCGATTCCTCGCTCTGGGAGCTTCACCGAGGCACGTAGAGTCTCTCTCTAGGGTCGGACAGGGCTGGGAATGGCTCGGTTGGCTGGCCTACGGTGGCGGGTGCTTGGGCGGCCGCTGGCACGCCGTGTGCAGGGCAAACTCCGGCGATCTCGTGCTCCGGTGAGGTCGAGAGCGCACGGGGGCGTACGGCTGAAGCCTTGGCTGGCTTTATAGGCGCGGGCACGAGCAGGGGACACGGGCGTGGCTTGGCGCGGCACGGGGCATGCGGGTTTGGGCGCCGGGCATGCTCTGGCAAGGTCAGGGCGCGTCGAACACGTGGAGGTGTGTTTCTGCCCTTGTTCTAACGCCTGCTGAGATCGCAAACATGCGAATCTTGGCAAAAATCCGGCGCAGACCTCTTCCTGGCACCTATGGCTATCTCTTGTATGTGAGTTCCAAGGGGAGATAAGCCCTAGGTCAGATGATTTGCGAACGCCAAATCTGGGTTGTCTCACTGTCCACCCCAAGACAAAAGTGATGTCAAATCATGTCAAATGGTTTTGGCTCGGGTTCAAAATTTTCCATTGGTTTCCTTAGGTAGTTTGGCACCTTTTTGGTATTCAGACCAAGTGGTTTTGGCGCCATTTACTAAGTGAACACGTCTGATCTTTAGATTAGGGTTAAATTTTGACTTAGAGAAGATTAGAGAGCTCTAGTGTGCTCTCTACTTAAGGAGTGGATTTGGGGTCTTTGAGGGGCCTTTTTGTAATGTTTCCCTTCTGTATTTTATAGGTTTAGTGTGTACTTAAACTTTGGTTAAAAATTAGAATCAAGATTTGGCCACTTGATTAACTTAGCCACTGATCCCTTGCTTGGAAGTCTAATGCCTTTAGGGGTCTAGGGTTTAACCTCTTTGGCTCAAGATGACAATTGTTCAAAATGTTTGGGGGAAGCTTTTGTCATTAACATTTCTTAGCTAACCCATGTTTCCAAGGTTTTAGGTGCTCCTTCTCCTCCAATTAACCACATGTGATAACAAGTCATCAGTGCAAGTATGAAGCCAGTGTCTTGGTAACACCTGAGGTGTTACAACCCTCCCCCCTTAAAGGAATCTCGCCCCGAGATTTTGGGTAGGGATCCTTTAGGGGGTACCAAGAAGGTGTGTGGGTGTGTTGCATTTTCCTTTGGCCAAGTTTCTCTATTTAACTGCTCTTCGCATGTCATTCTCTCTGCAACTTCAAAAGGAAGTCCTTATAAAGTTATTTTGAAAGCTTACTATACCTTTAACATCTAAGTTTTTCTTATATTTAGATTCAAAGGGCAGGTGGGGGTGGGGTTTTTGGATTACGTACCGACTCCTTTGGGCAGAAAGTCGAGGAAGCAAGAATGTAGAAAATCCTCAGTCTCCCACATAGCCTCTTCTACTGAATGGTGGCTCCACTGAAGCTTATACAACCTGATCGACCTTGCCCGCGTTGATCTCTCCTTTTGATCCAATACCTTGATGTGGTGCTCTTGATAGGACAAGTCTGGTTCTATCTCCAATTCTGGTTCAGGTAGCACTTCTGTGGGTAAGCGGACACACTTTTGCAGCTGAGATATGTGGAACACATCATGAACTGTTGATATATGGGGTGGCAACTTCAATTGATATGCTACAGGCCCACAAGTTTCTTTGATCTCATAGGGCCCAATGTAGCGTGGAGCTAACTTGCCCTTGATTCCAAATCTCTGAACACCTTTGGTGGGTGACACCTTAAGATAAACATGGTCTCCCACTTCAAACTGTAGAGGCTTCCTTCTCTTGTCATGATAGCTCCTTTGCCTGGCCTGAGCAGCCTCTAAGTTCTTCTTAATGACTCTGACTTTCTCCTCTGCTTCAAGTATCAGGTCAGGTCCAAATATTTCCCTTTCTCTAGCTTGTGACCAATTTAGCGGTGTCCTACACCTTCTCCCATACAAGGCCTCAAAAGGTGCCATCTTTAGGCTAGACTGGTAGCTGTTATTATATGAGAATTCTGCCAACAAAAGACACTTGTCCTAGTTCTTCCCATAGTGTAGCACACATGCCCTCAACATGTCTTCAAGAATTTGATTCACTCTCTCTGTCTGACCATCTATCTGAGGATGGTATGCTGAGCTCCTAATCACAGTGGTTCCAAGTGACTTTTGGAGCTGCTCCCAAAAGCGTGCCACAAACAGTGCTCCTTTGTCAGATACAATAGTCTTCAGAATTCCATGCAAACGCACTATTTGATCAACATAGATTTCTGCATATTTCTCTGTCTTGTGGGTGGTATGCACTAGCAAGAAATGAGTTGTCTTAGTCAATCTATCCACGATGACCCAAATAGAATCGTGGTGCCGGGAGGTATTGGGCAATTCCACAATAAAATCCATGCAAATCTCCTCCCATTTCCAAGATGGTATGGGAAGGGGCTGTAAGGTGCCTACTACCTTCAAATGACTGGCCTTGACTCTCTGGCAAGTGTCGCATTCAGATATATACTTAGCAATCTCCCTCTTCATTCTGGTCCACCAGTACAAGGATCTGAGATCATGATACATCTTGTTACTGCCGGGGTGCATGGAGAATTTGGAAAGGTGAGCTTCATCCAATATCTTCTTTCTGAGTTCAGGATTTTTAGGAACAACCAATCGGTCTCCAAACCATAAAATTCCCTTGCTGTCCTGAGGGAAGCATCTGTACTTGTCCATCTTTTGTTCGATCATTTCCTTAATGACTTGAACACCCTTGTCACCGATCTGTGCCATGACTATTTGCTCATGTAAAGTGGGCTCCACTAAAATATAACTCAAGGCACCTAAGGAAACAACTTCTATGTTTAGTTTGCACAACTCGTCACACAGGGTGGCAATCTTGGAATCTACACTCACACAGTTACACTGGGCCTTCCGGCTTAGGGCATCTGCCACAACATTGGCCTTGCCAGGATGGTAATGCACTTCCAAATCATAGTCCTTGATTAACTCCAACCATCTTCTCTGCCTCATATTAAGATCAGCCTGAGTGAAAATATATTTGAGACTCTTGTGATCAGTATAGATATTACAATGAGCTCCCATTAAGTAATGTCTCCATATCTTTAGAGCATGAACAACGGCTGCCAACTCTAGATCATGAGTGGGGTAGTTTTGCTCATGAGGCCTGAGTGCTCTGGATGCATAGGCAATAACTCTGTTGTCTTGCATCAAGACACACCCCAATCCGGTGCCTGAAGCATCGCAATAAACCTTGAAGGGTTTGGTGTTGTCAGGCTGAGCTAATACGGGTGCTGTTGTCAAATGCTGTCTCAATGTATGATAGGCCTCTTCACATTTCGGACTCCACTCATATTTCGCTCCTTTCTTCAGCAACTCAGTCATTGTCTTAGCAATCCTGGAGAAATCTAGAATAAACCGTCGATAATACCCTGCCAACCCCAGAAAACTCCGAATCTGCCGCACAGTGGTAGGAGGTTTCCAATCCATCACTTCTTGTACTTTCTCAGGATCAACTGATACCCCATCCTGAGAAATGGTGTGACCCAAAAATTTTATCTCTCTCAGCCAGAAATCACATTTGGTCAACTTAGCATACAAATGATGATCACGCAATCTCTGAAGTACTGTATGTAAATGCTTAGCATGCTCGACTTCATTCTTTGGATAGACCAATATATCATCGATGAATACTACCACAAACTTATCCAGCTCTGGCATAAAAATTGAGTTCATCAAATACATGAAATAGGCCGGTGCGTTGGTCAGCCCGAAAGACATCACCAAGTACTCATAAAGCCCATATCTGGTAGAGAAAGCTGTCTTCGGAATATCACTGGCCCTGATTTTTATCTGATGATAGCTAGAGCGAAGGTCTATCTTGGAGAATATTTTGGCTCCCACCAACTGATCAAACAATACATCAATGCGGGGCAACGGATAATTATTTTTGATTGTTACCGCATTGAGAGGGCGGTAGTCCACACACAACCTCAGGCTCTCATCTTTCTTCTTCACAAACAAGGCGGGACATCCCCATGGTGAAGTACTTGGGCGAATGAATCCCTTGTCCAACAATTCTTGTAACTGCCTTTTCAATTCCGCCAACTCTGTTGGGGGCATCCTATAGGGTCTCTTGGATATAGGAGCAGTTCCGGGTTGCAACTCAATTACGAACTCTATGTTCCTGTCGGGTGGCATCCCTGGTAATTCATCCGGAAAAACATCTGGATAGTCACAGACCACTGGGATTCTCTCAACAGGTGACTCTATCATAGTGAAGGCACAGGAACGGGTAGAACCCTGATCAGGCAAATATAATGTGGTTTTACCACAAGTAGGTGAATGTATCTCAATGGCCATGGCTGCAATATCAATTGCTACCTGATGTCTTGTTAACCAGTCAGTTCCTAAAATGATATCCACGCTATCCAATCCCAAAATGAGGAGGGTGGTTTTACTTATCAGACTACCAAACTTTATATGCACATGCCTGTTGATTTGGTAGGTGGCAACCCTGCCTCCTGGTGTTGAAATTGTAATACCCCCATTGGTGTGATGGAAAGGTAACTGGCATTTGGCACTAAATTTTGCACTGATAAAACTATGTGATGCACCAGAATCAAAAAGAATGATTGCAGGATTATTCAAAATGGAAAAGATACCAGTCATGACGGGTGCTCCTTCTGGAATGTCAGCCATGGTGGTGAAGTTCAGCCTGCCTTGTCTCACTTGCACCTTCTTCCTCTTGCCTTGATTCTGATTGGAATTCTGCCCCTGCCTCTGCTAGTTCTTGGGGCAATTCTTGGCGTAGTGTCCAGTGCTGCCACAAGTGAAGCACCTGTTGTCATTGGCCTGACGGTACTACTGTTGTGGCTGATTGTTCCTCTGAACTGGGGGCTGAGAGCGGTTGGGTGCTTGCTGCTGCTGCTGTGGTTGGATCACCCAATGTCCTTGCTGCTGCTGAGATCCCCTGTTCTGAGTGTCAGATACAATCCTGAAGCGCTGAGGATGAGCTGAAGGTCCTGCCACAGGGGTCTTCCTTTTCTTTTCTGCCTGGCGGGCTATGATGCAGTCTTCCTGGGAAATATCCATGTTTACTAACTCATTGTAGCTGTTGGCCCTGACTGTATTGAGACAGTCGTGGAGCTTAGTACTGAGGCCCCTCCTGAACCTGTCCCTCTTCTTCTCATCAGTGTCTGCGTGATATCCTGCATACTGACACAGGTCATTGAAGGCCTGAGCGTACTGCAATACAGTGCGATTCCCTTGAGTAAGTGCCAGAAACTCATTAAGCTTGCGGTCCATAATGCCTGCCTATATGTGATGCCCTCTGAAGGCTGCCTTGAACTATCTCCATTCCACCACGTGGTCAACTGGCTGCATAGCGAGGAAGTTGTCCCACCATGTCCGCACGGGTCCGCGAAGCTGCTGGGTGGTGAACCAGACCTTAGCCACATCTGAACAAACTCCATTTAGTAGTGGGAATTTGGATTCCACTACCCTGAGCCATACATCAGCATCAAGCGGATCCTCTGCCCGAGTGAACAATGGAGGCTGAGTGCTGAGGAACTCCTGATAAGTGGGTGCGGCTGGGGGACGTTGATGGTGATCACCACCACCATAGTGCTGAGGTGGCGGCTGACGCTGAGCTAACTGATGCAGAATCTCATTCTGCTGAGCCATCAACTCTTGCATGGTAGGAGGCGATGGCGGTGGTGGAGAAATGCGCTCATTCTGTCCACAGCGCGCCCTTCCTGCCATCTGAAAATTCAGGATGTTCTTTAATATCATACACATGATGTCAGGGTTCACATATGGTAAAAGATGCGAATGGACAAGATTTGCAAAATGCCAATATTTCCTTGCATACTTCAATAAACGATATCATAAGACATAAAATTTCCTTCATAATTAAAAGTTGACATCACCCGCCATCCATAACTCCAAAAGAGTTTGTTACGATTACATCAACGACCAAAAGACTCAACTCTGTCCAGCCTAGTACCCCAAGGGTGCAAAAGCTAAGCTAGCTTCGAGGAGTTCTACTGCCACACACTTCTAACCCTATCCCTATAACTTAATGAACAAACGAGGCAACGCTTGACTCAGGGGAAGGGGGTCTCCCTGAGCCAGCAGTGTCCAGGCTAGATGCGGGCTCCGGCTCCACTCCTCCCTCGATGTCAACATCCTTGTTGGCCTCCATGTCCTGAATCTCCTGATGGTGCATATCCAAATGCTGGTTAGCCTCCTCGAGTTGTTGTTGAGTGTTGATCAGCTGATCCTCGAGAACCTCAATGGTGTTCTCCCTGGCTCCCACTAGCTCCTCAAGCTCCTAGATCTGGTTGGCCATCTATTCCACCTGCAGGTCCTTTTCCACCATCTCAGTGGATAGGTCTACCATAAGTTCCTCTATGTTATCTAGGGTGATCTTGGTAGCCTCCACCAAGGCCATTAGCTGAGACATTGCCTCTCCTCGCACTGCTTGCAGGCAGTACATGGAATTCATGCATCGCACCGTCAAGTGAGCAGTCTGCCCTGGGTAAAGAGCCCATATATCCTTGGCATGCTCCACTCGGTCTTTCCACATTGGGTCGTCCTCCTTTTCAGCAGGGAACAAGCCAATGGGATGAGTAGACAGCTCCAAGGGGTGAAAACCACAGAAGGTCGTCAGCCCGTGGAGAGCAATGGCCTCGATGGTGTCTTCAGCCTGGTATCTGAAAGACTCGGAGTCCAACGAACGCCAGCCTGGCTATAAGGGATGAGGCTCCAGGGTCATCCTCACCCTACACGGGGCACCTAGTGCTCCTCGAACAGTTGCACCGCGTACTGGGGAGGCGTCGTATAACCTGCTCCTTGAAGTACCTCCCACAAGATACGGGGAAAACCCTCTCGTGCAAGTCCGTCCGTGTGGGAATGTGCGTTCCCTCCTTCCGAGGAACTGTGAGAGGTCATCTTTGTAAGGGTAAGCGTAAGCGAAAAAGAAGAAAAAGAATTATAAAAAAATAAAAGGGAATCAGTGCCTGTCATTTCTAAGGTTGTGTTGAGGTCATGGAGTGTACTTAATCTTTTGTTGTCATGTCTCATAGCATTTTAAAGCTCTTAACTAATTACCAAGTAGTTCGATTATATGATGCATGCATGCTCGTCCTAAACGACCTCACATCAACTTATAGGGAATAGGGAAAAATCCCCATCCCCTCTAGTAGCCTGTAGGGCTTACTCAATTAGCCACCTAGCTACCCTTCTTTTTCCCTAAGGCTTCACGCTCTATATCCATACCTATCGCCTTACCGATATATCCAACAGTTGTTTCTAACAAGTTTTACTTTTGAAAAAGGATGGTATTTATAGTTTATTGATTCCTCTGTGGTGGTACAAGCTCCTATACCAGCTGTGGCGGAACCGCCCGAATTATTCCAACTTAAGTGCCTAAGTCCCACCTTAGAGACTAGACCACACTTAAATAGGAACTAGGTATATGCCCGTGCGTTGCTACGGAATTAATATGATAAAATACGTTGATTTGTAAAAACCCTAATTGTTATTCTATACTTTTGTAAAGCATATGTTTACATACCTTAAAAGATATATAAGATTGTACACGTACTTTTTCATTGCTAAAAAATAAACAATAATATAACGAATATTAATCAACATCTTACAGGGGAGACGACACATGACACACGAAGGTGCTGCATTAAAGGAGTACAGATAGATAAAACAAGACGATAAATAATCAATCACCACTCACAACGGTTGGTGACATGCAAACCATATACATCGAAGATAAACAGGGCATCTCGGCGTCGTCCTCGTCCTCGTCGTCCGCAAAGGTGAGGCGGCTCACACCCTGACGCCTCGGTGGCGACTTGGGTTTGGGCACCGTTAGGGTTTTCGTCTTCGTGGTGGTCGTGGTGGAGGGCTTGGGGTGGCTGCCACCGTCGCCGTTGGCGTCCTCAGCGTCGTCCCCGCGGCACGGGTGGGCACTGAAATTTATCCAAACGAACAAAATCAGCGCTATCATCTGCTACTACATGGTGGCCTCCACGCGTTGATTGGTGCGCCGTTGAACGAAAGTCGCGGGCGGGATGCGGGGCGGGGGCCGCAGGCGGCAGAACGTGCGCCACTGTGGCCGTGAACGCCTACAGTAGGCACTTAAGTAGTAGTAGAGATAATTTTAGTATTTTTACAATTTAAATAGTACAATTTCCGTGTGTTACGACAACACACAACCCTTAGTTTCCCTACTCATGCAGAAGTTGCATGGAGTACATCCATCCATTATTTCGAACTCAACAACAAAAACTCGAGGTAGCAGTTTTCACAAACAAAAGGCATAGGATGGGCTTGCTCAATAATAAATCGACTGATGGCTATACAACAGTTGTTAGATAATTCACCATAATAGATAACGTTTGTTTAGACATTGTAAATCTAACCATGGTTGTTTTTAGTCTTTTTTTGCTTTTTCACAGTCAAGACATCAGTCTCATGAGAGAGAAGAACAGAAACGGGTACACTAACAATGGATCATGTACCTGATTATGTAGATCAATATTCTTGTCTTAGAGCAAGATGATTTATTGTGTTCTCTGTCTGTGCATCCATGTGGAGCAAGATGATTTATTGTGTGGTGCAAATGGAGAAAGAAACATTAGGTAGAAACAGATTGGTATCTCCAAACGCACTGAAGCAACACAGGGCAAAGACTCAGCGTCACGGGTGTGGGAGGGGCTGAGAACTCCAGTGGCACTTGGCACGGGGGGACTCCGGCGAGGCGTCAATGAGCATCGGCACGCACAGGTCGATGATGATGGCCAAGAGCAGAGAACGGCGACGACGGACATGTGAAGGCGTGCGGCGTACAACATCGGCGAGTAGACAGACGGCGAGGTCGCAACAGCGAGCGATGACGGTGAGCTTCCTAAGCGAGCTCGACGAAGAAGAATGACGGGGCGACATATCAGTGAGGGGCGGCGGCATCACTGCAATGCTCCGGCGGGCAGACAACAGGGACAGAGAGGTTACATAGAGTGAGCTGAGGATGGGGACAGGTCCACGGCCGTGACGTCTTATAGCCAGGAGATAGCAATGACGAGAAGGAAAGAGGTGATTACGGCTCCAAAAGCTTCCATTAATGGCGCGACTGCACTTCCATATGAGCAGATGTGACTGGCTGCTTTCCAGCGTGGGAGGAAACATATAGGGACGAAAAAAGAGTGAGGAAGGAAGGAGATCGAGCAAAGAAGGAAAGAGATTGTGGCATCTCAGGGTAGCGGCTACTACTCCTTCATTCACGGGAATCAGTGGCGGCTGCTGTGTTCCTTGCGTGAGAGAGAATGACCAGCCATTCCATTGTGAAGATGAGCAGCAAGTGGGACAGGGTAGTGGGGCCCACCTGCAAGTGTAACAGAGAGAGAAAAGGAATAGGGGAGAGGCATGCACGGAGGGATGACTGGGTTGGTGGCGGGGAAAAAAATTGGCTGCGAACGGGACCACGAGAGCGAGGGCAATACCAGGCGGAGGCACATTTGGTGTGGACGCTGACGCTACTCTCTTAATAGAGTAGTATAGATAACACGCCAGTCCCTCGGATCTAGTCCGACGAGGCCACTAACAGGATCAAGTACCACGTACTCACTCGATGGTGAGGCACAGAGCAAATACAATAAAACATAAAACCAAACATTAAGGAGTAATTAATTTATTACAACATCATCGGAGTGTTAACAAAAGCAGTGATCATTGTTCGAAATGCAGCGGAATCAAACTAACGATAAATAAACGGAGGGATGGGGAAGCCTGTCCCATCACTCCTCATGCTCCTCCTCTCCCGAGGTAGGGTCCCACTCGACTGTCCAGCCCGGTGGCAAGATGGACGACCAAGTCACTCCAGCAACCATGTCCTCCAGAGAACCTGTAAAATTATGCCACAAGCAAGGCTGAGTATACTAATACTCAGCTAGACGTACCCGGTGTGAGGAGTCTACTCCTCTACCTCTAGACATGCAACTGTTTGGCTGAGGGGTTTGGGTTGCCAAAAAGCACTAGCTGAGTCTAAAATCAAGTTTTAGCTTTTTCAAGTTTTAGTGTGACTCTCTTAAGATAAATGTGTACCTATATAATCATACATGGTATCAAACATTTAGCATTCAACATCTTTTGCCAAGTCAACACATTTCCACTTGTTACTCAATGCAGTACAATGGATCAAGCAGTCTCATTAGCTGTGAGAACCAGACGATTCGAATCGAGTTTTTTTATCCTTGCAAGGTAAACCTAAACACATGACGTGGCGAGGCACTCCGTCCCCACACACATCAACCGTCCCCATTGATTCCCTGGCAACAGATCAGGGCTCATCGCCTTGGCATACAATGCCTCACTGACCCCGACTGCCGTCGTGCAGTGACCGCACTTGTACCCACCATAACCGGAATGGGAGACCACGTCTCAGGTCGCGTGAGGGGTAAAGTCTGCGAGCAGGTTCACTCAGGTACTAGGCTTACCGATTTACCATATTTCTCGGCATGTGTTTAGTACATTCAAACGCTTGACACAGGTATCTGCACGTTAATCCTTATTCCAATTTCATCTCGTAGACCACGCATCCCCATGGATCCGTGTCCACAGACCATCATCATTCTGTTATCAAGGTGGATACAATCAATTCCTGACCTCGCGCGAGTGCTAGAAAAATCACTCGACTTCTACCGAGATCCCTAATTATTAAAGCAGCTACTCGACCTAACATACTAGCAAAATTGGTTTGACTCAAATTGGTTGAATAAAACTGAAGTTATGAATTTTACAAGCTCTGTTTATATTAAATGGGAAATGTTTAAAAGTTTTTCTGGAAAACCAGTTTACACCGAGGACCCTGGGCTTTTCCTAAACCATCTCTTTAACTTATACCCCTGCGCAACTATTCATCTGAGCCTCTGACAATTCAAAACCCCCCGACTTCTATTCCTTCTTCCCCGAGGTCCCTCCCCCCTTTTGAACAGTACCCGCGGAAGTAAAAAGGGCGGCGCGGCTTACCGGCGGCGAGGGAGGTCTAGCGAAGGGCGGGGTTGGCTTCGAGAGGTCCTTGCGGTCACGACGAGGTACGACTCGACGACGGTGGTGGCCGGAATCGACCAGTCCACGTGCGCAGGCGTGCGAGCTCGTCGATGGCGGGTGCTCTGGCCTATCCATGGCGATACAGTTCAATCCAAGGGCACGGAAAGCTTCACGGGGTGCTAAGGAGTCTACCCATGCAAGGAATCAAAGAAAGGCTCACCGTGGAGGTTGGTCCACGTTCACCGGCGGTCGGGTGAAGTCCGGTGACCTTGATCTGGTGTCTCCGGCGAGGCAGAGCTCGATTGCTCGCTCTGGGAGCTTCACCGAGGCACGCAGAGTCTCTCTCGAGGGTCGGACGAGGCTGGGAATGGCTCGGTTGGCCGGCCTACGGTGGCAGGTGCTCGGGCGGCAGCTGGCACGCCGTGTGCAGGGCAAACTCCGGCGATCTCGTGCTCCGGTGAGGTCGAGAGCGCACGGGGGCGTACGGCTGAAGCCTTGGCTAGCTTTATAAGCGCAAGCGTGGGCAGGGGACACGGGCGTGGCTTGGCACGACCCCCCGGTGTTGGGGGCCTTCGTCCTCCGAAGGTCCTCAAAAACATAATTTGACAATATTTTCCAAGTGAATTATATGAATAGGTATCTTCGGATTCAGATCATGAACATGGAGTACGGTCAGAACGAAGCCCAAGCCAGACGAAGGGGGATTAAGATGAAGGACGGGCTGATTACCAAGCTGTACGAAGGATGGTGCACAGCCGAAGCTATGCGCAGAAAGCTTCGTCGCGATAGCAGAAAGGGGAACCGACTTAAAGATGAAAAGACTACTTAGGCCTTAATAGATTCCCATAAGTCATTAGCAAATGTAATGGACATGAATGTAATTTTGCAAGGGCTACGTCCCACGCCTATAAATAGATGAACAGTACTCCTGTACTGTTCACGCTGACTGGGCATTTGCTTTCCGTCATCCTTGTACTTTTGCCTTCCTGCAATCCGAAGGTACACTTGTAATCTGAAATCATTTCTATTTTTATATGATAATAAAATAGAAATGACGTTGTGATAATATTTAAATGTTTATATTACTTTTTATGTTGCATGTAAGTTCTTCGTCATAGTTTATTGTGCTTACGAAGATATGTTGTTTGTGACCTTCGTCCAGAACACATTATATCCCGAAGGGAAATAATGTTTCAAAGGACGAAGGACTTTATCATTTAACATTTTTTATGTTGCCTTGTTCTTAATCCGAAGCATTTGAGAACAAGTTCCCAACATTGGCGCCCACCTCCGGTGAACTCACTTCCACTCTTTGAGTTTTTGAGCGCCCTCGGCGATCATCAACCTTCACTATGGCGCCGAAGAAAGCTTCAGCAACTGGCACTGCAGCTCTCCAACCGCTGGACCACAATCAGGAGACTGTCTCTCTTCGGGAGGCCCGAAGCCAGAAGAGGAAGGCTGTCAGCCCGACGCCTCAAGAGGATGAGCTAGACCAAGAGATCAGAGATATGGAGATGCTTCATCAACAGGTGCAGAGGAAGAAGGAAAAGATGGCCAGGCTAGCTGAACTGCAAAGGCAGATAGACGAAGCTTCTGAAGAAGTTCGCCATCTTACTCACGATGAGCAGAACCGAAGGCCTCAACAAAAAGACCTTCATCAGGAGGGTTTCTTCAACGAAGATGACTGGTATGACAATTTCCATCATGGAAATTTTGTTTTCGATGATGCTTCTCCCCTGTCCGCTGAGCTGCAGGCTACACCTTGGCCTTCGTCCTATAAGCCGCCCCAGCTTCCCATATTCGATGGCCATTCAGACCCAAAGCAGTTTTTGATGAGCTACGAAGCAACAGTATCTTCGTATGGTGGCAATGCTGCAGTCATGGTAAAGTCTTTTGTTATGGCTGTCAGGAGTGTTGCTCAAACCTGGTATTCCTCCCTTCGACCAGGAACGATCACTTCATGGCAAAAACTGAAGGACATGTTGTTAACCAGCTTCCAAGGGTTTCAGACGAAGCCGGTCACTGCTCAGGCCCTGTTCCAATGCACTCAGGATCATGAAGAATACCTTCAGGCGTATGTCAGAAGGTTCTTGCGTTTGAGGGCGCAGGCACCAACGGTGCCCAACGAAATTGTCATTGAGGCCATGATCAAGGGACTTCGGCCTGGACCTTCAGCTCAATACTTTGCTAGGAAGCCTCCTCAAACTTTGGAGAAACTGCTCTAGAAGATGGACGAGTATATTCGTGCCGACAACGATTTTCGCCAAAGAAGGGAGGAGGCTTTCAGGTTTTCTGAAATGACCAGGGGCTTCAGAGGAAGATTCTATCCGAGGCATGTCAGGTCCATCCACAACTCTACTCAAAATGATGATAAGGGGAGTCAGCAGAACAGGCCGCAGTGCTCCTCACAGGCTTCGGGGCAACAGCAAAGTTTCTTCCGGCCACCAGCTCCAAGAGGCAGAGGCGCCAGGGGCTTCGGCGGAAGATTTGGAGATCAACCAAGGAGAATATTTTGCTTATTCTGTGGTGAAAACAAGGGCCATACCACCAGGATGTGCCATGTTACCATCCAGAAGCAAAAGGAGATAGCCGAAGCTGCAGCACAACAAGCTCAGCCGAAGCAGGTCATGCATACTGCTTCATACCATCCGCCTTACATCCCAGAATACATAGGCAACCACCCTGCAATTTCTGTTGCTTCGGCGAGTCAACCTCAAGCTTCCTGGCAACAGCCTCCGCCTCCACCACCGCTGCAACAAGGCCAACAGCCAGAAGGGAGCCAATATGCTCCACACCAAAGGGATCTCAGAGAACAATCCGAAGCTCGCACAGTCAATAGCACTGTGCCAGAGTCGAAGCACATCTATTGACAAATATCCTACCAGTTTTTTCCATTCAGTTCTATTTTCTGTGTAATAAAGGACATTTTTTAGTTTTCATGTAAAAGTTTCTTTGCTTGCTACAAGGAAAATGTATTTTCTCAGGCTTAAGTTGCTGAAGCTTAAAAATTTGCGATAACAAGGAGGACCTTCGAATTATCGAAAACCCTTCGAAGCAACAAAAAGTCGTTCTAAGGAACGCAGAGTAAGTTTGCTGAAATCACAAAAAGTCGTTCCAAAGGGAACGCAGTGTAAGTTTTCTGCTCCAAAGTCGTTCCAAAGGGAATGCAGAGCATACAGCGAAAAGTCAACGCTGATACCGCCTAAGTAAAGGGCGAAGAAGCTCCAAAGTCGTTCCTAAGGGAATGCAGAGCTTACAGCGAAAAGTCAACGCTGATACCGCCTAAGTAAAGGGCGAAGAAGCTCCAAAGTCGTTCCTAAGGGAATGCAGAGCTTACAGCGAAAAGTCAACGCTGATACCGCCTAAGTAAAAGGCGAAGAAGCTCCAAAGTCGTTCCTAAGGGAATGCAGAGCTTACAGCGAAAAGTCAGCGCTGATACGAAAATATTTTGTGTTTTACGGGGATATGTGTGTATCTTCGGAACAAATGTCATCTACATAACATAACATCATCACATCATTTTGCATAGCATAAGCATCATACATCATGTTGCATATGGCAAAAGAAGGGGACACGGTATCAACCTTCGGAAGGATACTTTGAGAAAGTGAAAATCGTGCTAAGTCACAAGGGGATACAATATTGATCTTCGGAATATAGCTTCAGAGAATATTTTCATGAAGCTTGGTTATCCTTCATCAGAGCACTATGAACATTGTCGTGATGCATAAAAGTTTTTCTATCTTCACGAAGCATGAAAAGAAGGGAAGGTGTTTTTTCGCCGAAGGCTCAAAAACGGTACGTATGTAAAGTTTCATGCATCGTAAAGAATCGAGTCATTAAAAGCAAATATATCACAGGGTTACAAAATGTCACACATATTTCATTTCAGAAGTCTTTACAAAAGTGCTTAATCTTCTCTCAAAACAACTTCGGCAGCTTCGTTCAGGAGTCGGTTAACAACTTCATCCATGATAGCTTCAGCCATCTTTTTAATTTCTTCGTCTCCTTTCGGGTGAGGGCCCGGAGACGCTTTAGTAGGATCTGAAGGAGGACATGATACGGCCACATTGCTATTACAAATTGCGAACGAAGTTTAAAATAAAAAATTACAACACAATAAAAACCATTAGCTAATACCTATTTGCCCTTCAGGCTCTGAGATTTCGTCAGCGGCCTTAGCTACTTCTCTAGCGTCGTGAATGCCCTTCTCACTTTTCTGAATAATTTCTCGGGCCATTTCTCGGCCACCATTGTCCCAGACGTCGGTGAAAAATTTTCCACCAGCCTGGCTAGCTTCGGCCGAGGGGTCTTTAATATCTTCAGGGGATAAGCTGGCTTCGGATTGTGCAAGAACCTTAACATGATCGCAGCCTTTTTTCTCCAGTATAGTAGCAATCCCCCTGGCACCCGAGAAGGCGCAAATGTCTCCACGACTGTTTAGAATTTCTTCGAAGGCTTCAGCTTCGTGGCAGATCCATTCGATCGGTCCTTCTGGGTTACCTCTCACAAAATCTTCTTCACTCGAAAATGCGCCAACACTAGCGAAGCTGGTTTTTATTTTCTTTACACATTCCATGGATTTTTCGTAGCACCTTTTCTTAGAAGACCGAAGCTCTTCAACGGTTCCTTCCAAATGATTAGCCCATTGGTCGCTACATTCCCGCCTCGTTTCTTCAAGTATGCGTTCTTCTTTCGCCCGGGCCAATTGCTTCCGAAGATCGTCAATCTCGTGCTTTTGAGCTGCAATTTGTGCTTTGGACGCAGCTTCGTTCTCCTTTACTTTATCCACTAATGTAACTAGAATTTTGTCTTTTCCAGGGCTTCGTTCCTTAGTTTGATAACCTCTGTTCGAAGGTTGTTGAAGGCAATTTCATAGCTTTCGTCTTCGGCATTCTTTTGCGCTCTCAGCGCGTTGCTTAGTATTAAACCCTATATGTAAAAAGTTAGTATAAGAATAAAGCAATAGATTTCGAATCATAAAGTTTCCAAAATGCGCAATTCTCGCACCTTCAGACTATTATATGCAAGGCTATCCGCAAGATCCTCCTTCGTCATAGCGCATAGTCCAGCTTCAAGCTTCGGAAACCCCATACTCCTAGCCATCTCCCGGCAGACAGATAATTCTTTGTTGTCAGGGGGGCAGTATAGGAAGTCATCTTCGTTTGTCCCATTGAACACTAGTGCCCCCTTCGGATATTTTAATTCTCTGGCATAGTGATTGGCTTCATAAATCTCTTCTTCAGATAATTTCTTCCCCGAAGCATGTCGCACAATGTAATCGCGTATGGTGGAAGGTGCTTCGGGGGCCGCAGTGTCAATTTCTTCAACCAAAATTGGCTCTGGCATTTTTATTTTTTCTTCGGCTTCCAAAGGTTGTTCCTTGGTCGGCTCTGAAGGCCCAGCTTCAGCTTCAAGTTGTTGGTTCGAAGCTTCAGCAACTAAAGTTTCAGTAGACACTTCAGAAAGTTCAACAGTCTTCTTCGGAGTTATGCTTGAAGACTTAATTGTCTCCAAAACATCTAGCACGTTCACCATTCTTTTTCTTTTCGGGGTCACTGATGGGCCCTTTTGATTTTTTATTGTCTCAACACTTGCTGAAGGACTTAAGATTTCCAATATTTTTGGTCCTTCAATTCTCGGTTTTTCTGCCTTCTCTGCTGAAGGTGCTTCAGTTTTTTCTTCGATCTTCGGCACTGGAGCTGGCTCTGTAGTTTCAGTGGCCAAAGAGACTTCACCGATAAATTCAGGCACTGTGGCCGGCTCAATAAAACGCGCCCGGTGGGTGAGCACCTTCATCTTTCTTCTTTGCGGCGCTGGCTCACCAGAGGCACCTGAGGCAACTTCTTTTGCAGGAGAAGTATTTTTTCTTTTGTGGCCTGGCACCGGATAATGGTAGTCAGGGTAGACAAACCCGATTGCATCAAATACCTGGTTGAGCCTCTTCTTCTTTCGGCCTCCGAAGGCTGCTGATAATGCAGTATTCTCGGCCTTCGAGTATACCCCAAGCAGTTCGTCACTTAAGGTTTCAATGCTTTTTAACCAGTCATCGTCCGGTTCAACAAACTTATCTCCGTATTTGAATGTGTATTTTAGTCTGACCAGTCCACCTTCGTCAGACTCTTTGATGGTCTCCTTCGGCATTTCCCACTTTCCTGCAAGTGGCCAAACTCTGAAGGCAATATGCTCTTGGACCAGATCCCTTGTCCCAATAAAAGAGCAGATTACGCCGAAGGCTCTTTGGCATTCTTCGGCCGCTTCATCCATTTCAACCTTCGGCTTTCGGAGTCCGAAGCGTTGCCAGATAGGGCGCATAATGATACTCTTAACATCTTCCTGCGCTGTCAAGTCATTCTTTACATAGAACCATTCTGTCATCCAGGCGCCGGGCCACCTCTTCCGAAAGGTTGGCACGGGGCAGCTCGACCCGGAGCGGGCACCGAAGCTGTAACAACCAAAGTTGTTGTGATATTGTTCTTTCCCCCAGGGCTTCGTCTCATATACCAACTCATGAATTTTGCAAAAGCTTTTAGCATTTGGTTCTAAACCTTGGCTTCTCACAGCCCAGACAAAGATTCCCATTCTTATGATAGCTTCGGGAGTAATTTGATGAAGGTAGATTTGAAATGTCTTCAGGACTTCGACAACAAAGTTGCTTAGGGGGAACCGAAGCCCAGCCTTGAGAAAGCTTCGGAAGATCACGACCTCATCTTCTTCGGGGGTAGGAGAAGTTTTTTCTCCAGCGTCAGCCCTCACAATAGATATATCTCGAAAATATCTCCCCCTCATATTGTCAATATGACTCTGCTTAATAGTGGTTTTCCCGAAAACCGAGTGACTTGGCCGCCATGGTCGATCTTCGGACTCTCCCCCGCCGCTTTCTACATCATAACTGTCGCTGTCACCAGTATCTTCAGATAAACCTTCTAAAATCTCTCTGGTGATCTTTTCTGTATTAGTCTTCGACATTGCTTCAAGAAACCCCAGGTTCTTCTCTTCAGAGAGACTTAGCTTCATTTCGACAGCAGCCTTCTTCTCCTCAGACATCCCTTCGGAAATCTTACTTCTCGCTTCCGAAGCTCAAAACTAGGAAAGAAAACAAATAATTTTTGGGCAGAAAGCTTTATAAGCAGGCAAAACAGATGGCAAAGAGAGCGTGCCAAATCAAATGTGGCGGGCTCCTATTTATACACTCGATATGACGGAAACTGTGTGGTCCCAGGTGTCAGTGACTTTTGCTATTCTAGCAAAGGGAAGGTGTTTTTTCGGACTTTCGGCTTAAGGCCTTCGTCCATATCGCAATTTGAATTTATCACTAACAAATTAATATTGCGAGGGGCTACTGTTGGGGGCCTTCGTCCTCCGAAGGTCCTCAAAAACATAATTTGACAATATTTTCCAAGTGAATTATATGAACAGGTATCTTCGGATTCAGATCATGAACATGGAGTACGGTCAGAACGAAGCCCAAGCCAGACGAAGGGGGATTAAGATGAAGGACGGGCTGATTACCAAGCTGTACGAAGGATGGTGCACAGCCGAAGCTATGCGCAGAAAGCTTCGTCGCGATAGCAGAAAGGGGAACCGACTTAAAGATGAAAAGACTACTTAGGCCTTAATAGATTCCCATAAGTCATTAGCAAATGTAATGGACATGAATGTAATTTTGCATGGGCTACGTCCCACGCCTATAAATAGATGAACAGTACTCCCGTACTGTTCACGCTGACTGGGCATTTGCTTTCCGTCATCCTTGTACTTTTGCCTTCCTGCAATCCGAAGGTACACTTGTAATCTGAAATCATTTCTATTTTTATATGATAATAAAATAGAAATGACGTTGTGATAATATTTAAATGTTTATATTACTTTTTATGTTGCATGTAAGTTCTTCGTCATAGTTTATTGTGCTTACGAAGATATGTTGTTTGTGACCTTCGTCCAGAACACATTATATCCCGAAGGGAAATAATGTTTCAAAGGACGAAGGACTTTATCATTTAACATTTTTTATGTTGCCTTGTTCTTAATCCGAAGCATTTGAGAACAAGTTCCCAACACCCGGCGTGCGGGTTCGGGCCCCGGGCGTGCTCTGGCAAGGTCAGGGCGCGTCAAACACGTGGAGGTGTGTTTATGCCCTTGTTCAAACGCCTGCTGAGATCGCAAACGTGCGAATCTTGGCAAAAATCCGGCACAGACCTCTTCCTGGCACCTATGGCTATCTCTTGTATGTGAGTTCCAAAGGGAGATAAGCCCTAGGTCAGAAGATTTACGGACGCCAAATCTGGGTTGTCTCACTGTCCACCCCGAGACAAAAGTGATGTCAAATCATGTCAAATGGTTTTGGCTCGGGTTCAAATTTTTCCAGTGGTTTCCATAGGTAGTTTGGCACCTTTTTGGTATTCAGACCAAGTGGTTTTGGCGCCATTTACTAAGTGAACACGTCTGATCTTTGGATTAGGGTTAAATTTTGACTTAGAGAAGATTAGAGAGCTTTAGTGTGCTCTCTATTTAAGGAGTGGATTTGGGGTCTTTGAGGGGCCTTTTTGTAATGTTTCCCTTCTGCATTTTATAGGTTTTAGTGTGTACTTAAACTTTGGTTAAAAATTAGAATCAAGATTTGGCCACTTGATTAACTTAGCCACTGATCCCTTGCTTGGAAGTCTAGTGCCTTTAGGGGTCTAGGGTTTAACCTCTTTGGCTCAAGATGACAATTGTTCAAAATGTTTGGGGAAAGCTTTTATCATTAACATTTCTTAGCTAACCCATGTTTCCAAGGTTTTAGGTGCTCCTTCTCCTCCAATTAACCACATGTGATAACAAGTCATCAGTGCAAGTATGAAGCCAGTGTCTTGGTAACACCTGAGGTGTTACATCCAGTGCGTGGGGAATTTCAACCATCTTGGAGAAGGCTGGATGTGATCACATTAAAGCAATAGCCCAGGCTGAAGCTGCCTTCTCCGTAGATGATACGAAGGATCCTTCAGCTGAAGCCACCTTAATGGGCGGAAAATTTTACAATGATGTCTAGGTGAATGGTGGCCGAGAGATGGCCCATGAGAATATAAAAAAGAGTGAAAAAGATACCCATGACGCCCGAGCAAAAGCAAAACAAGCTGAAGAGGCTGCAGAACGCGAAATGCGTATAGGTATTATTTTTTGGTTTTTTAGCTTCGGTACTTGCTTTGTGGCTTCGAACTAATCAATTTTTCGTACTTCAGATGAACTATCTTCGCCGCTAGAACCGTACGGTCCCCTAGCTGATCTAGAAATGAAGAAAGTGCTGGACATTATAAACATGGCGGACTCCATTATTGACGAAGTTGTCGATAAACTTTTAAACGAAGTTGCAGAAAAAGTTCTCAGAGAAGAATAGATTTCATTGTAATAATATTTGGAATGCTCGATGTATGGGACAATGGAATGAACATTAAGCTTCTATTGTAACAAAACTATGTAACATTTGATGTATATAACATTGAATCGAATATGTAAATTATTGTAATTTATTTCTTTGCGATGAATGAAATTTACACACATACTGTTTTTGAGCCTTCAGCGAAAAAACACATTTCCTTTTTTTCATGCTTCGTAAAGAAAGAGAACCCTTATGAAAAGGCTGGTAAAACGGTATTTCTCGAAGCTCACTTCGTGCCTTAGCACATTTTCAATTTTGACGAAGCATTTATCAAAGATTGGCTTCGTATTCGATTCTTGTGTCGTTAATGCAATATGATGTTTGATGTAATGTTATGCAAAATGATGAGATGATATGATGCAAAATGATGAGGATGCCGAAGACACACACACCCACATGCCCACACTGGAATACACAAGCTCTGCATCCCCTTAGGAATGACTTTTGAGCTTCTTCACCTTCTATTTCGGTGATATAAGTTCTGCATCCCCTTAGGAACGTCTTTTGAACTTCTTCACCTTCTATTTCGGCGGTATAAGTTCTGCATCCCCTTAGGAATGACTTTTGAACTTCTTCTCCTTATATTTCGGTGGTATTTGGCTCTGCATTCCCTTTGGAACGACTTTTGAGCAGAAAACTGACGCTGCGCTCCCTTAGGAACGACTTTTTGTAGCTTCGTCAATTTTAGCTCTGTATTCCCTTAGGAACGACTTTTGAGCAAAAATTTTCGCTGTGCTCCCTTAGGAACGACTTTTGAGCTTCGTAAATTCTGATATTTACAACATTATTACAAGAAGTTGAAAACTATGTTTTTCATTACTTGTTCTACAAAAAGGTAAAATGATATAAAAGACAAAATTGCTTCAAAAAGTAGGATATTCCTCAATAAATGTGCTTCGATTCTGGTACAGTGCTGTTGACTGTATGAGCTTCGGACTCCTCCCTAAAGTCATGTTGCTGTTGTGGATGTTGGCGCCCTTCTGGCTGCTAGCTTCGGGTATAAGTAGGTTGCAATGGTGGTGGCGGTGGGAGCTGAGGCCAGGAAGCTTGTGAATGGCTTGCCGAAGCAACAGAAGCTGCAGGTTGATTGCCCACATACTCTGGTATGTAGGGAGAGTGGCACAAAGCAGTATGTATGATGAGGACATCACTATGAGTACGACTACACTAGCAACACCTCCACATCAAGGGCCAATCACTCGGGCCCGTGCCAGAGATATTAACTACATCATGCTACTGAAGAATGAGGGCCCGGATGATGAGGACATCACTTGCAACATGAGTACGACTACACCAGCAGCACCTCCACATCAAGCGCCACTTCCTTCATTAGCTAGTCCAATCACTCGGGCCCGTGCCAGAGATCTTAACTTTGTCATGCTACTGAAGAATGAGGGCCCAGAAGAATAGATGACCAGCCCAACTGCGACCCATAGTGGACGACCTAGGGTTGGCCGCCCCTAGGGGCTGCGCCCCCTCTATCTATTTATCTAGGAGTTGTGCCTCCTTTGTTCTTCGAGTTTTGTTTTACATTAGCTTTAGCTACTCTCGAAAGCGCAAATCTACGCTGTCTTCGTGTATTTAGAATTCCACCCTCGGGTAATAAATTAGATTGCTCGTATCTTTTTCTTGTTCGTTCTTCGATTGAGCACAGGAAATGATCTTCGTGATCAGGCCGATCTCGCATCAGCAAGGTCGGTAACCACAGGGAGTTGGTTCAGCGATTGCATTGGCGCCTCGAGCTTCCTCGTCGTAGTCGTATCACGAGGGTCATCTTCCGCCAAATCGGAATTATCTCCACTCACCGAAAGATCGGGCACTTCAGTTATATCAAGTGGTATCAGATTTCCAGGTTGATCGGTGAGATTATCGAGTGTTTTTTTCTCCTATAGTCCACAAAACCACATAAAAATTCAGGTTAGACCTTATCCCAGCACTCTTTTGAGCCTCGCACTTTCTTTCAATAATTTGCATTGTTGAATTTGTGTGCTTGCGCGTCATTTGTTGCTGGTTGCATTGTGTTTTTTTCACCATCCATCCTTCTTTCTTCCACCATTCAAACCCTAGCGCGCCGCCATCATCTCCCGTTTGATCACGCCACAAACCGAGTCAACGCCGCTTCCTTGTTTTTCTCCTTCGCCATCATCTCCTACGACCTGTTTGGTTTCGATAAAATTGCCAAAAAAATTCAGGAAAATAAAGAAAAAAATTCATCAAAGTTCTTGCACGCTTTTCAGAGAACATGCCATTAGTGAATTTACTGATTTTGCTTTAATTTGGTGGCGTGAGTATAAACAAAAAACTTCCCATTAACAGTGTCACTACTTGGACCCAATTAAAAACTGCCATGCGCCACAGATTTGTTCCTTCCTATTATGCCCGTGATTTGCTTAACAAAATGCAGCGTTTTCAACAAGGTTCACAATCTATTGAGGAATATTACCAGGAGTTACAAAAGGGTATGCTTCGTTGTGGTTTGGTTGAGTCGGATGACGCTGCTATGGCGTGTTTTCGTGGTGGTTTGAACAGGGAAATTTAGGATATACTTGATTATAAGGATTATTTTGATATAACCACATTGTTTGAATATGCTTGCAAAGCTGAACGTGAGTGCAGGGACGACGATCAAATACATATACTAACTCTTTTGCAGGCCGGGGTTCGACACACAGCTCAACTCCTTCCAGCCTTGCACCTTCTATGCCTAGCACTACACTGCGCACAGGGACGGCCAAGCCAGCGGCGCCCCCTGCCAAAGGCGTCGTTTCTTCCACAGGACGTACACGGGATATTCAGTGCCATCGTTGCAGAGGGTTTGGGCACATGATTCTGGACTGCCCAAACAAGCGTACCTTGCTTATACGTGACAATGGTGAGTACTCTTCAGCCAGTGACTCTGAGGAAACTAGTCATGCTAAGATTGCCACTAACCATGCAGAAAATGAGGAAGTCCACGTTGATTCCATCGACGCCGATAGGTATGAGAGTCTTGTTGTGCAGCGTGTTCTCAGCACACAGGATGCCGAGGCCAAAAAAAATCAGCGACACACACTATTCCATACCAAGGGCGTTGTGCACGAACGGTCGATTCACATCATCATCGATAGTGGCAGCTGCAACAATTTGGCAAGTACAGCCTTGGTAGAGAAATTATCCTTGCCCACTCGCGCACACCCACATCCGTATCACATTCAATGGCTTAATAATGGTGGTAAAATAAAGGTAACACGTTTGGTACGTGTCCCCTTTTCGCTGGTTTCTTATTCTAATTATGCTGATTGTGATGTTATTCCTATGGAAGCATGCTCTTTGTTATTGGGTCGACCTTGGCAATATGATACTGATAGTTTACATCATGGTCGTTCAAATCATTATTCTTTCATGTTCAAATCATTATTCTTTCATGTTATTGGGACAAGTGTCTTTCTTTGGCAGAGTTTTCTTATAATAACAGCTACCAGTCCAGTCTAAAGATGGCACCTTTTGAAGCCTTGTATGGGAGAAGGTGTAGGACCCCGCTGAATTGGTCTCAAGCAGGAGACAGGGAAATATTTGGGCCAGATTTGGTACTTGAAGCAGAGGAAAAGGTCAGAGTCATTAAGAAGAACTTAGAAGCTGCTCAGGCCAGGCAAAAGAGCTATCATGATAAGAGGCGGAAACCTCTGCAGTTTGAAGTTGGGGAGCATGTTTATCTTAAGGTGTCACCCACCAAGGGAATCCAGAGATTTGGAATCAAGGGCAAGTTAGCTCCTCGCTACATTGGACCCTACGAGATCAAGGAGACTTGTGGACCTGTAGCATATCAATTGAAGTTGCCACCCAACATGTCAGCTGTTCATGATGTGTTCCATGTATCTCAGCTGCGGAAATGTGTCCGCCTACCCACTGAAGTGCTACCTGAGCCAGACATTGAGATAGAACCAGACTTATCTTATCAAGAGTACCCCGTCAAGATATTGGATCAGAAAGAGAGGTCAACGCGGGCAAGGTCGATCAGAATGTATAAGGTTCAGTGGAGTCACCATTCAGTAGAAGAAGCTACATGGGAGACTGAGGATTTTCTACGCTCTCGCTTCCCCGACTTTCTGCCCAAAGGAGTCAGTACGTAACCCAAAACCCCACCCCCACCTGCCCTTTCAATACAAATATAAGAAAAACTTAGATG
The DNA here is from genome assembly GCA_029449295.1 of Zea luxurians. Lineage (NCBI taxonomy): Eukaryota > Viridiplantae > Streptophyta > Magnoliopsida > Poales > Poaceae > Zea > Zea luxurians. The sequence continues at coordinate 9,743,249 of JAOPSE010000022.1, forward strand.
ATGAGGGTAGTCTAAGTTGTGGATTTAACTTAAAAAGGACTTCCTTCTGAAGTCGCAAAGAGAATGACATTCGAAGAGCAGTTAACTGGAGAAACTTGAACAAAAGAAGGAACAACGCACCAACATGCCTTCATGGCACCCCTCAGAGGACTCTACCTAAAATCTCGGGATGAGATTCCTTTAAGGGGGGAGGGCTGTAACACCCCAAGTGTTACCATGGCTATGGCACATCTATGCACTCATGACTGTGATCACATGTGGAAGAAACTTAAGGAGAAAAGTATAAGAACCTTGGAGACTATGTTTTAACCAAGAAATGTGAATGACCAAAAGCATTACCCAAGCTTGTGTGCACTTATCACCTTGGACAAGAAGGGAGTAAACCCTAGACCTCTCTTGAACCCCTATCTCCTAAACACCTTGGTTGAAGGGGGAGAGATTAAGCAAAGGTGCAAATCATGACCAAACCTTTGGCATAAAGTTAAGTAACTTATTAATCTACAAATATAGAGAGGAAACATTGCAAAAAGACCCCTTAAGAAACCCCAAATCCATTCCTTAAGTAGAGAAAGAGCTAGAGCTCTCTAATTCTCTCTAAGTCAAAATCTACACCTAATCTAAAGATCCACCGTGTTCACCTTGAAGATGGCACCAAAACCACCTAAGTTCTATACCAAAAATGTGGCATACCACATAAGGCACCCCCTGGAAAAAGTTGAGACCGAGCCCTTGACATTTGACATGTCTTGGCATCACTTTTGTCGTGCAGCGGGCAGGGGGACAAGCTAGTTTTGGCGTCCGCATATCTTCTGACCTAGGGCTTATCTTCCCTTGGAACTCACATACAAGAGATAGCCATAGGTGCCAGGAAGAGGTTTGCGCCGGATTTTTGCCAAGATTCGCACGTTTGCGATCTCAGCAAGCTTATGAACACGGGCAGATGAACACCTCCACGTGTTCGACGCATTCTGCGCGCGCCAGAGCACGCCCGCGCCCGACCTCGCGTGCCTCGCGTCGCGCCAAAGCCCAGCCGGCGCCGTTGCTCGCGCCTATAAAGCCCCCAGGGACTTCGACCGTACTCCTCTGCGCACGCTCGACCTCACCGGAGCTCGAAACCACCGGCGTTTGCCCCGTGCACGGCATGCCAGCGGCCACCCGAGCCCCTGCCACCGTAGACCGGCCAGCAGAGCCTCTCCCAACCCCGTCCAACCCTCGGAGAAGACTGTGCATGCTTCGGTGAAGCTCCCCAAGTAAGGAATCGGAGTTTGCTTCGCCAGAGGAGCCAGTCCACGGTTGCCGGACTTCGCCCGACCGCCGGTGAACGTAGACCGGGTAATCCTCTACTCCATTCTTCGATTTCTTGTGCACATAGCCTCTACATCACCTCGTGAAGCTCATCGTGCCATTGGATTGAACTAGATCGCCGTGGTTTGGCCGAAACACCCACCGCCGACGAGAGCACCTGCCTGCACACGTGGACCGGACGATTCCGGCCACCTCCGCCGTCGAGCCGTACACCGCTGTGACCGCCAGGACCTCCCGGAGCCAACCCCGCCCCTCGCCGGACCTCTCTCGCCGCCGGTAAGCCGCGCCGCCCTTTTCTTTTCCTCGGGTACTGTTTAAACCTAGGGAGGGACCGCGGGGGAGAAGAAGAAAAGGCTAGGGGGTTTTGCGCATTGTCAGTGACTCAGGGGAATAGTAACGCAGGGGTATAACTGAGAGGATTAGTTTGGAAAGAACCCGAGGTCTTCGGTGTAAAGTGGTTTTTCTAGGAAACCTTTTATTTAATCTGATTTAAATTCAAACAGAACTTGAATAATTCATATCTTCTGTTTTGTTCACCCAAATCGAGTCAAACCAATTTTGCCAGATCTTAAATAATGTAAACTACTTAAGAAAAATATAAAACCTCTCAGTGTTACAGAAAACTTTAGAGTTGTGAATTAAATGATTAATTGGCCAAAAGCAAAAAGAAATAAGGAAAAATAGTTACACTATTTAACTGAGGTTAAGAAAATTTAGAGAAGTACTTGATCACCTACTGACTTGTTTAAAAATGATAAACCCCTCTGTATACCCCATTAAGGTAGAGTTTGCCATTTATTTCACCTTGTGCTTAAAGTTAAAGAAAATAGAAAAGGTAATTTAAATAGAGAACCAGGGAGCACCCATATTTTTGTTAATCTACTTATTCAGTATATTTCACTAGAAAAATCTATTATACTCTGGTTTAGTACAAAGTAATTGGGATACATTTTATTTTAAGAAAACAAGGAAAACTTAGAAAAACCCTAGAAAAATAACCCCAAGGTGAAAACACCCCAAACCTTGGGATGATTAATGTTTTGTTATTAAGAACATAGGAAAAATATGAAATCTGCTGTTTGACATTTTTCAAACAACAAGGTAGTGGAAAGTGCCTTTTTGACATTAAACTTTAGAAAATCATAACTTAACATTCACTAAGTAACCCTCTGTGATTTTTGGCACAGAAGCATGTTATGACCCATATATACTAGCAAAAATAACCCTTAGTACAGAACCCACACCTAGATAAGGGTTGTAGTGCAAAGTAACCCCTCTGCCCCAACCTTTGATATTTTTGTCCAGGGCCTGTTCTATTTGTTTTTGACCTCAAAATTCTAGGACAGACTTCAGAGCCCAATATTCACCCACTGTAATTTTCACAAGATTTTTGAAAATTTTGAAATCACTGTTGTAGTTCACACCCACACTAGAATTCATAAATAGAAAATAAAGAAGGGAAAATTGAGTGATGGAAATTAGTGTCACCCTAAAACCCTTTATAAATTATCCACTGAATTATATAAGGGAAATACAAATCCACTACGCTTATCCTTAGCAAAACCTAAACCTAGAGTGATAAGCATAAACCACTAAAGGCCACGTATGATCAAGAAACCCTAAGTTACTAACTAACTTAGTTTTCCTTCCCTTAGCATAATGTTGTTTAATCCTGCATAATCATGACATACATATTCATTGCATTTCGATAGACTGCAACCTCGCTGACGGAGAGTACGTCCTCGTGCCGGAGCAAGGAGCTGCTCAGGAGGTAGCCCCAGATCCAGCACCAGAGCCTGCACCAGAGGATCTGCCTGCCACAGCTTTGGAAGGCAAGCCCCGATTTATGCATAACCTGTTATTTATGCTATTTTACTACACTTATTGATTGTAGGATTGAATGTGCACTTAAGTGTAGGAGTTGTTTGAAACCCTAGTTGCATGATCTCAGGAATCCTGTTGAGATGAGTACTAGTATGCTAGGTCGAGTAGCTGCTTTATTAATTAGGATCTCGGTAGAAGTCGAGTGATTTTTCTAGCACTCGCGCGAGGTCAGGAAATTGGTTGTATCCACTTTCTTATCATAATGATGCTGGTTTGTGGACAACAATCCATGGGGATTGGTTGTCCATGGGATAAAAATTGGAATAAGGATTAAGGTGTGGTACCGTGTGTCAAGCGTTTGAACGTACTAAGCACATACCGAGAAATATGGTAAATCGGTAAGCCTAGTACCTGATTGAACCTGGCAGTGGACTTTACCCCTCACGCGACCTGAGACGTGGTCTCCCATTCCGGTTATGGTGGGTACAAGTGCGGTCACTGCACGATGACAATCGGGGTCAGTGAGGCATTGTACACCAAGGCGGTGAGCCCTGATCTGCTAACAGGGAATCGATGGGGACGGTTGATGTGTGTGGGGACGGAGTGCCCCTACATGTCGTGTGTTTAGGTTTACCTTGCAAGGATAAAAACTCGATTCGAATCGTCTGCTTCTCGCAGCTAATGAGACTGCTTGATCCATGCTGCTACATTGAGTAACAAGTGGAAATGTGATGAGTTGACACAAGATGTTGATTGCTAAATATGTTTGATACCATGTATGAGTAGATAGTACACTTTTAGCCTTAAGAGAGTCACACTTAAACTTGACAAAGCTAAAATTTGATTTACAAACTCAGCTAGTGCTTTTGGCAACCAAACCCCACAGCCAAACAGCTGCATGTCTAGAGGTAGAGGAGTAGACTCCTCACACCGGGTAAGGCTAGCTGAGTATTAGTATACTCAGCCTTGCTTGTAGCATAATTTTACAGGTTCTTTGGAGGACATGGTTGCTGGAGTGACTTGGCCGTCCATCTTGCCACCGGGTTGGACTGTTGAGTGGGACCCCGCCTCGGCTGAGGAGGAGCATGAGGAGTGATGGGACAGGCTTCCCCATCTCTCTGTTTATTTATCGTTAGTTTCATTCCGCTGCACTTCGAACAATGATGACTACTTTTGCAAAAACTCCGATGATGATGTAATAATTTAATACTCCTTAATGTATGGTTTTATGTTTTATTGTATTTGCTCTGTGACTCACCATCGAGTGAGATTGTGGTACTTGATCCTGTCAGTGGCCTCGTCGGACTAGATCCGAGGGATTGACGAGTTATTCCCATTTAAGTGTGGTCTAGACTCTAAGGCGGGACTTAGGCACTTAAGTTGGAATAATTCGGGCAGTTCCGCCACAGCTGGTATCGGAGCTTGTACCACCATAGAGGAATCAATAAACTATAAATACCATCCTTTTCCAAAGTAAAACTTGATAGAAACAAATGTTGGATAGATCGTAGGACGATCAGGATAGACCTAGGATGTGAAGCCTTAGGAGGATAGAGGGGTAGTTAGGTGGCTAAGTGATTGAGCCCTACATGCTACTATAAGGGATGGGGGTTCTTCCCTATTCCCTTCATGTTGATGTGAGGTCGTTCAGGACGAGCATGCATGCATTCTTAATTAAACTAATGGATAATTGGGTAAGGACTTGAATACAAACTGATGACCAACTAAGTAACCCAGTACCATTGTTGTAGTTAGAGAGAGGCTGAGTTGTGTTTCGTTTTATTTTTATAATTCTTTTTCTTTTACTTACGCTTAACCGTACACAGATGACTTCCCACGAATCCTCGGACGAAGGGAATGCACTGTCCCACGCTGACAGGCTTGCACGAGAGGGCTTTCCCCGTGTTCTGTGGGAGGTACTTCAGGGGGCCGGTTACACGACGCCTCCTCAGTACGTGGTGCAGCAGTTCGAGAAGCACCGAGTGCCCCGCTGTAGGGTGAGGATGACCCTGGAGCCTCATCCCCTACAGCCAGGCTGGCGTTCGCTGGACTCCGAGTCCTTTGGATACCGGGCTGAGGATACGATCGAGGCGATTGCTCTGCACGGATTGACCACTTTCTGTGGATTCCACCCCTTGGAGCTGTCCACCCACCCCATTGGCTTGTTCCCCGCTGAGAAGGAGGACGACCCAATGTGGAAGGACCGAGTGGAGCATGCCAAGGACATCTGGGCTATCTACCCAGGTCAGACTGCTCACTTGACAGTGCGGTGCATGAATGCCCTGTACCGTCTGCAAGTGATGCGTGGTGAGGCAATGTCCCATCTGATGGCACTGTTGGAGGCAACTAAGATCACCCTGGATAACAGAGAGGAGCTTGTGGTTGACTTGTCCATAGAGATGGTGGAAAAAGACTTACAGGTGGAGCAGCTGTCAAATGAGATCCAAGAGCTTGAGGAATTAGTGGGGACCAGGGAAAACACCATCGAGGTTCTCGAGGATCAGCTTATCAACACCCAGCAGCAGCTCGCCGAGGCTAACGAGCACCTGGATATGCATCACCAGGAGGTCTAGGACATGGAGGCCAACGAGGATGTCGACATCGAGGGAGGAGAGGAGCCTGCCTCCAGCTTGGACACTGCTGGCTCAGGGAGACCACCTTCCCCCGAGTCGAGTGTTGCCTCGTTCGCTCACTAGGTACCAGGGATAGAGCTAGAAGTCTGTGATAGTAGAACTCCTCGAAGCTAGCCTAGCTTTTGCACCCTTGGGGTACTAGGCTAGATAGAGTTGAGTCCTTTTGGGCTATTGATGTAATCGCGATAAACTCTTTTGGAAGCATGGTTGATGAATGATGTCAGTCTTAATTTAAGAAGGAAATTTATGCCATGTGAAATCTTTTATGATTATGCAAGAATCTATTAGTTTCGCCTTTTGACTCTTTCATCGCGCTTGAACCTTGAACCTCAAAGATGTGTATTAAAAATATATGTGATTTTTCAGATGGCCGGGAGAGCGCGTCGTGGTCAAAATGAGCGTGTTCCTCCACCGCCGCCACCGCCTCCTACTCTGCAGGAGCTAATGGCCCAGCAGAATGAGATCTTGAGGCAGCTAGCTCAGTGTCAGCCGCCACCCCAGCACTATGATGGTGGTGATCATCAGCGTCACCCCGCAGCAGCCACCTACCAGGAGTTCCTCAGTACCCAGCCACCATTGTTCACCAGGGCAGAGGACCCACTTGATGCAGATGTATGGTTGAGATTAGTGGAATCCAAATTCCCGCTACTCCATGGAGCTTGTTCAGAGGTCACTAAAGTCAGGTTCGCCACCCAGCAGCTTCTCGGACCCGTAAGGACTTGGTGGGACCATTTTCTTGCTATGCAGCCAGATGACCGAGAGGTGGAATGGAGAGAGTTCAAGGCAGCTTTCAGGGGGCACCATATACCAGCAGGCATTATGGACCGAAAGCTCAACGAGTTTCTGGCACTCACTAAGGGAAACCGGACAGTGCTACAGTATGCTCAGGCCTTCAATGACCTGTGCCAGTATGTCGGATATCACGCAGACACAGACGAGAAGAAGAGGGACAAGTTCAGGAGGGGGCTCAGCACTAAGCTCCGTGACCGTCTCAACACCGTCAGAGCCAACAACTATAATGAGTTAGTCAACATGGCCATTTCTCAGGAGGACTGTATCACAGCTCGTTAGGCAGAGAAGAAGAGGAAGACCCCTGTGGCAGGACCTTCAGCTCAGCCACAGCGTTTTAGGATTGTGTCTGACACTCAGAACAAGGGACCGCAGCAGCAGCAAGGACATTGGGTGATCCGACCACAGCATCAACAGCAGGCACCCAACCGTACCCAGTTTCCAGCTCAGAGGAACAATCAACAGCAGCAGCAATATCGCCAGGCAAATGACAACAGGTGTTTCACATGTGGCAACACCGGACATTATGCCAAGAATTGCCCCAGAAACCAGCAGAGGCAGGGGCAGAATGTTAATCAGAATCAAGGCAAGAGACAGAAGGTGCAAGTGAGGCAAGGCAGGCTGAACTTCACCGCCATGGCTGATATTCCAGAGGGAGCACCCGTCATGACTGGTATCTTTACAGTTTTGAATTATCCTACTATTATTCTTTTTGATTCTGGTGCATCACATAGTTTTATCAGTGCCAAATTTAGTGCCAAGTGTCAATTGCCTTTTCACCACACCAATGGGGGTATTACAATTTCAACACCAGGAGGCAGGGTTGCCACCTATCAAGTCAACAGACATGTGCCCATAAGGTTTGGTAGTCTAATAATTAAAACCACCCTCCTCATATTGGGTTTGGATAGCGTGGATATCATATTGGGAACTGACTGGTTAACAAGGCATCAGGTAGTTATTGATATTGCAGCTAGGGCCATTGAGGTGCACTCACCGACTTGTGGTGAAACCACACTATATTTGCCCGACCAAGGTTGTACCCGTTCTTGTGCCTTCGTTATGATAGAATCCCCAGTGGAAAAGATCCCAGTGGTCTGTGACTACCTAGATGTTTTTCCGGATGAATTGCCAGGGATGCCACCTAACAGAGACATCGAGTTCGCAATTGAATTGCAACCCGGGACTGCTCCTATCTCCAAGAGACCATATAGGATGCCTCCTGCGGAATTGGCAGAACGGAAAAAGCAACTGCAAGAGTTGTTGGACAAGGGGTTCATTCGCCCAAGTACTTCACCGTGGGGATGCCCGGCCTTATTTGTGAAGAAAAAGGATGAGAGTTTGAGAATGTGTGTTGATTACCGCCCTCTCAATGCGGTGACTACCAAGAACAAATACCCACTGCCCCGCATTGATGTTTTGTTCGATCAGTTGGTGGGAGCCAAAGTGTTCTCCAAGATAGATCTTCGCTCGGGTTACCATCAGATCAAGATCCGTGCCAGCGATATTCCCAAGACGGCCTTCTCAACCAGATATGGGCTTTATGAGTTTTTGGTGATGTCTTTTGGGCTGACCAATGCCCTGACTTATTTTATGTACCTAATGAACTCAGTATTCATGCCAGAGTTGGACAAGTTCGTGGTCGTTTTCATTGATGATATTCTGGTCTATTCCAAGAATGAGGACGAACATACTGAGCATCTGCACACCGTGCTTCAGCGACTGCGCGATCATCGTCTTTATGCTAAGTTGTCTAAATGTGAATTCTGGTTGAGGGAAATTAAATTCTTGGGTCACACAATTTCTCAGAATGGGATATCAGTTGATCCTAAGAAGGTACAAGAGGTAATGGATTGGAAACCCCCGATTACAGTGAGGCAGATTCGGAGTTTCCTGGGTTTGGCAGAGTATTATCGACGATTCATTCCGGATTTCTCTAGAATTGCCAAGCCAATGACTGAACTGTTGAAGAAGAGAGTCAAGTATAATTGGAGCCAGAAGTGTGAAGATGCCTTTCATACACTGAGGCAGCATTTGACAACAGCCCCAGTGCTAGCTCAACCTGATAACACCAGGCCTTTTGAAGTTTATTGCGATGCTTTCGGTACTGGATTGGGATGTGTCTTAATGCAAGATAACAGAGTAATTGCTTACGCCTCCCGAGCACTCAGACCCCATGAGCAGAACTACCCTACACATGATCTGGAGTTAGCAGCTGTGGTTCATGCTCTCAAGATATGGAGACATTACTTGATGGGAGCTCACTGCAACATTTACACTGATCATAAGAGTCTCAAATACATTTTCACTCAGGCAGATCTTAACATGAGGCAGAGGAGATGGTTAGAGCTAATCAAGGACTATGATTTGGAGGTGCATTACCACCCTGGTAAAGCTAATGTTGTGGCAGATGCCTTGAGCAGAAAGGCCCAGTGAAATTGTATGAGCATGGATGTAAGAGTTACCACCCTGTGTGATGAGTTGTGCAAGCTGAACCTGGAAGTTGTTTCTTCAGGTGATTTAAATTATATCTCGGTAGAGCCCACATTACAAGAGCAAATAGTCAGGGCACAGATTGAAGACAAGGGTGTTCAGGTTATCAAGGAAATGATCAAGCAGAAAGCAGAAAAATACAAATGCTTCCATCAGGACAGCAAGGGAATTCTATGGTTTGGAGATCGATTGGTTATTCCCAAGGACCCTGAGCTCAGAAAGAAGATATTGGATGAAGCCCACCTTTCAAAATTCTCCATGCACCCCGGAAGCAACAAGATGTTTCATGATCTCAAATCCTTATACTGGTGGACCAGAATGAAGAGGGAGATTGCCAAGTACATATCCGAGTGTGACACCTGCCAGAGAATCAAGGCCAGTCATTTGAGGGCAGCAGGTCCTTTGCAACCCCTTCCCATACCATCTTGGAAATGGGAGGACATCTGCATGGACTTTATCGTGGGATTGCCCAATACCTCCCGGCACCATGATTCCATTTGGGTCGTTGTGGATAGACTGACCAAGTCAGCTCATTTCTTGCCGGTACACACCACCCACAGGACGGAAAAGTATGCGGAAATCTACATTGACCAGATAGTTCGTTTGCATGGAATACCAAGGACTATAGTATCAGACAGAGGAGCACCATTTGTGGCACGATTTTGGGAGAAATTGCAAGAATCACTTGGGACCCATGTAATACGAAGCTCAGCATACCATCCTCAAACAGATGGCCAGACAGAAAGGGTAAATCAAATTTTGGAAGACATGTTGAGGGCATGTGTGCTACACTATGGAAAGGATTGGGACAAGTGTCTTTCTTTGGCAGAGTTTTCTTATAATAACAGCTACCAGTCCAGTCTAAAGATGGCACCTTTTGAAGCCTTGTATGGGAGAAGGTGTAGGACCCTGCTGAATTGGTCTCAAGCAGGAGCGAGGGAAATATTTGGGCCAGATTTGGTACTTGAAGCAGAGGAAAAGGTCAGAGTCATTAAGACGAACTTAGAAGCTGCTCAGGCCAGGCAAAAGAGCTATCATGATAAGAGGCGGAAACCTCTGCAGTTTGAAGTTGGGGAGCATGTTTATCTTAAGGTGTCACCCACCAAGGGAATCCAGAGATTTGGAATTAAGGGCAAGTTAGCTCCTCGCTACATTGGACCCTACGAGATCAAGGAGACTTGTGGACCTGTAGCATATCAATTGAAGTTGCCACCCAACATGTCAGATGTTCATGATGTGTTCCATGTATCTCAGCTCGGAAATGTGTCCGCCTACCCACTGAAGTGCTACCTGAGCCATACATTGAGATAGAACCAGACTTATCTTATCAAGAGTACCCCGTCAAGATATTGGATCAGAAAGAGAGGTCAACGCGGGCAAGGTCGATCAGAATGTATAAGGTTCAGTGGAGTCACCATTCAGTAGAAGAAGCTACATGGGAGAATGAGGATTTTCTACGCTCTCGCTTCCCCGACTTTCTGCCCAAAGGAGTCAGTACGTAACCCAAAACCCCACCCCCACCTGCCCTTTCAATACAAATATAAGAAAAACTTAGATGATGAGGGTAGTCTAAGTTGTGGATTTAACTTAAAAAGGACTTCCTTCTGAAGTCGCAAAGAGAATGACATTCGAAGAGCAGTTAACTGGAGAAACTTGAACAAAAGAAGGAACAACGCACCAACATGCCTTCATGGCACCCCTCAGAGGACTCTACCTAAAATCTCGGGATGAGATTCCTTTAAGGGGGGAGGGCTGTAACACCCCAAGTGTTACCATGGCTATGGCACATCTATGCACTCATGACTGTGATCACATGTGGAAGAAACTTAAGGAGAAAAGTATAAGAACCTTGGAGACTATGTTTTAACCAAGAAATGTGAATGACCAAAAGCATTACCCAAGCTTGTGTGCACTTATCACCTTGGACAAGAAGGGAGTAAACCCTAGACCTCTCTTGAACCCCTATCTCCTAAACACCTTGGTTGAAGGGGGAGAGATTAAGCAAAGGTGCAAATCATGACCAAACCTTTGGCATAAAGTTAAGTAACTTATTAATCTACAAATATAGAGAGGAAACATTGCAAAAAGACCCCTTAAGAACCCCCAAATCCATTCCTTAAGTAGAGAAAGAGCTAGAGCTCTCTCTAAGTCAAAATCTACACCTAATCTAAAGATCCACCGTGTTCACCTTGAAGATGGCACCAAAACCACCTAAGTTCTATACCAAAAATGTGGCATACCACCTAAGGCACCCCCTAGAAAAAGTTGAGACCGAGCGCTTGACATTTGTCATGTCTTGGCATCACTTTTGTCGCGCAGCGGGCAGGGGGACAAGCCAGTTTTGGCGTCCGCATATCTTCTGACCTAGGGCTTATCTTCCCTTGGAATTCACATACAAGAGATAGCCATAGGTGCCAGGAAGAGGTCTGCGCCGGATTTTTGCCAAGATTCGCATGTTTGCGATCTCAGCAAGCTTTTGAACACGGGCAGATGAACACCTCCACGTGTTCGACACGTTCTGTGCGCGCCAGAGCACGCCTGCGCCCGACCTCGCGTGCCCCGCGTCGCGCCAAAGCCCAGCCAGCGCCGTTGCCCATGCCCGCGCCTATAAAGCCCCCAGGGACTTCGACCGTACTCCTCCGCGCACGCTCGACCTCACCGGAGCTCGAAACCACCGGCGTTTGCCCCGTGCACGGCGTGCCCGCGGCCACCCGAGCCCCTGCCACCGTAGACCGGCCAGCAGAGCCTCTCCCAACCCCGTCCAACCCTCGGAGAAGACTGTGCACGCCTCGGTGAAGGTCCCCAAGCAAGGAATCGGAGTTTGCTTCGCCGGAGGAGACAGTCCACGGTTGCCGGACTTCGCCCGACCGCCGGACGTCACCCCGTGAAGCTCATCGTGCCATTGGATTGAACTAGATCGCCGTGGTTTGGCCGGAACACCCACCGCCGACGAGAGCACCCGCCTGCACACGTGGACCGGACGATTCCGGCCACCTCCGCCGTCGAGCCGTACACCGCTGTGACCGCCAGGACCTCCCGGAGCCAACCCCGCCCCTCGCCGGACCTCTCTCGCCGCCGGTAAGCCACGCCGCCCTTTTCTTTTCCGCGGGTACTGTTTAAACCTAGGGAGGGACCGCGAGGGAGAAGAAGAAAAGGCTAGGTGGTTTTGCGCATTGTCAGTGACTCAGGGGAATAGTAACGCAGGGGTATAACTGAGAGGATTAGTTTGGAAAGAACCCAAGGTCTTCGGTGCAAAGTGGTTTTTCCAGGAAACCTTTTATTTAATCTGATTTAAATTCAAACAGAACTTGAATAATTCATATCTTCTGCTTTGTTCACCCAAATCGAGTCAAACCAATTTTGCCAGATCTTAAATAATGTAAACTACTTAAGAAAAATATAAAACCCCTCAGTGTTACAGAAAACTTTAGCGTTGTGAATTAAATGATTAATTGGCCAAAAGCAAAAAGAAATAAAGAAAAATAGTTACACTATTTAACTGAGGTTAAGAAAATTTAGAGAAGTACTTGATCACCTACTGACTTGTTTAAAAATGATAAACCCCTCTGTATACCCCATTAAGGTAGAGTTTGCCATTTATTTCACCTTGTGCTTAAAGTTAAAGAAAATAGAAATGGTAATTTAAATAGAGAACCAGTGAGCACCCATATTTTTGTTAGTCTACTTATTCAGTATAGTTCACTAGAAAAATCTATTATACTCTAGTTTAGTACAAAGTAATTAGGATACTTAGAAAAACCCTAGAAAAATAATCCCAAGGTGAAAACACCCCAAACCTTGGGATGATTAATGTTTTGTTATTAAGAACATAGGAAAAATATGAAATCTGCTGTTTGACATTTTTCAAATAACAAGGTAGTGGAAAGTGCCTTTTTGACATTAAACTTTAGAAAATCATAACTAAAAATCCACTAAGTAACCCTCTGTGATTTTTGGCACAGAAGCATGTTATGACCCATATATACTAGCAAAAATAACCCTTAGTACAGAACCCACACCTAGATAAGGGTTGTAGTGCAAAGTAACCCCTCTGCCCCAACCTTTGATATTTTTGTCCAGGGCCTGTTCTGTTTGTTTTTACCTCAAAATTCTAGGACAGACTTCAGAGCCCAATATTCACCCTCTGTAATTTCACAAGATTTTTGAAAATTTTGAAATCACTGTTGTAGTTCACACCCACACTAGAATTCATAAATAGAAAATAAAGAAGGGAAAATTGAGTGATGGAAATTAGTGTCACCCTAAAACCCTTTATAAATTATCCACTGAATTATATAAGGGAAATACAAATCCACTACGCTTATCCTTAGCAAAACCTAAACCTAGAGTGACAAGCATAAACCACTAAAGGCCACGTATGACCAAGAAACCCTAAGTTACTAACTAACTTAGTTTTCCTTCCCTTAGCATAATGTTGTTTAATCCTGCATAATCATGACATACATATTCATTGCATTTCGATAGACTACAACCTCGCTGACGGAGAGTACGTCCTCGTGCCAGAGCAAGGAGCTGCTCAGGAGGTAGCCCCGGATCCAACACCAGAGCCTGCACCAGAGGATCTGCCTGCCACAGCTTTGGAAGGCAAGCCCTGGTTTATGCATAACCTGTTATTTATGCTATTTTACTACACTTATTGATTGTAGGATTGAATGTGCACTTAAGTGTAGGAGTTGTTTGAGACCCTAGTTGCATGATCTCAGGAATCCTGTTGAGATGAATACTAGTATGCTAGGTCGAGTAGCTGCTTTATTAATTAGGATCTCGGTAGAAGTCGAGTGATTTTTCTAGCACTCGCGCGAGGTCAGGAAATTGGTTGTATCCACTTTCTTATCATAATGATGCTGGTTTGTGGACAATAATCCATGGGGATTGGTTGTCCACGGGATAAAAATTGGAATAAGGATTAAGGTGTGGTACTGTGTGTCAAGCGTTTGAACGTACTAAGCACATGCCGAGAAATATGGTAAATCGGTAAGCCTAGTACCTGATTGAACCTGGCAGTGGACTTTACCCCTCACGCGACCTGAGATGTGGTCTCCCATTCCGGTTATGGTGGGTACAAGTGCGGTCACTACACGACGGCAGTCGGGGTCAGTGAGGCATTGTACGCCAAGGCGGTGAGCCCAGATCTGCTGATGGGAAATCGATGGGGATGGTTGATGTGTGTGGGGACGGAGTGCCCCTACATGTCGTGTGTTTAGGTTTACCTTGCAAGGATAAAAACTCGATTCGAATCGTCTGCTTCTCGCAGCTAATGAGACTGCTTGATCCATGCTGCTACATTGAGTAACAAGTGGAAATGTGATGAGTTGACACAAGATGTTGATTGCTAAATATGTTTGATACCATGTATGAGTAGATAGTACACTTTTAGCCTTAAGAGAGTCACACTTAAACTTGACAAAGCTAAAATTTGATTTACAAACTCAGCTAGTGCTTTTGGCAACCAAACCCCACAGCCAAACAGCTGCATGTCTAGAGGTAGAGGAGTAGACTCCTCACACCCGGTAAGTCTAGCTGAGTATTAGTATACTCAGCCTTGCTTGTGGCATAATTTTACAGGTTCTTTGGAGGACATGGTTGCTGGAGTGACTTGGCCGTCCATCTTGCCACTGGGTTGGACTGTCGAGTGGGACCCCGCCTCGGCTGAGGAGGAGCATGAGGAGTGATGGGACAGGCTTCCCCATCTCTTTGTTTATTTATCGTTAGTTTCATTCTGCTGCACTTCGAACAATGATGACTACTTTTGCAAAAACTCCGATGATGATGTAATAATTTAATACTTCTTAATGTATGGTTTTATGTTTTATTATATTTGCTCTGTGACTCACCATCGAGTGAGATTGTGGTACTTGATCCTGTCAGTGGCCTCGTCGGACTAGATCCGAGGGATTGACGAGTTATTCCCATTTAAGTGTGGTCTAGCCTCTAAGGCGGGACTTAGGCACTTAAGTTGGAATAATTCGGGCAGTTCCGCCACATTTGGTTTATATGAATGGTTGGTTATGCCATTTGGATTGACTAATGCTCCCAGCACCTTTATGCGTTTAATGAACGAAGTTCTACGGGCCTTCATAGGTTTGTTTGTTGTTGTTTATTTCGATGATATCCTTATTTACAACAAGTCTATAGAGGAGCATTTAGAACATTTGCGTGCTGTTTTTGATGCTTTGCGTGCTGCTCGCTTGTTTGGTAACATGGAAAAGTGCACATTTTGCACGCAACGTGTCTCGTTTCTTGGTTATGTGGTTACTCCGCAGGGCATTGAGGTGGATAGCAGCAAGGTTGAAGCCATTCAGGACTGGCCAACACCAACGACAGTCACCCAAATTCGGAGTTTTCTTGGACTTGCAGGATTTTACCGCCGTTTTGTGCGTGATTTTAGCTCCATCGCTACCCCTTTGCACAAACTCACAAAGAAATGTGTGTCTTTTGCTTGGGACCCCCCACAAGAAGAGGCGTTCAACACTTTGAAAGATAAGTTAACCCATGCTCCACTCTTACAGTTGCCCGACTTTCAGAAAGTGTTTGAACTTGAATGTGATGCTAGTGGTATTGGGTTAGTTGCTGTTTTGTTACAAGAAGGAAAACCGGTTGCTTATTTCAGTGAAAAATTAAGCGGTGTTAGCTTGAGATATTCTACTTATGATAAGGAACTTTATGCTTTAGTTCGCACTTTGCAAACATGGCAGCACTACCTTTGGCCTCGTGAGTTTATAATTCATTCTGATCATGAGGCTTTAAAACATATTCGTACCCAAACAAATCTGAACCGTCGTCATGCTAGTTGGGTAGAATTCATCGAGTCCTTTCCTTACATCATTAAACACAAGAACGGGAAGGAAAACATCATTGTTGATGCGTTGTCCCGTAGATATACCATGCTTTCACAGTTAGAATTTAGAATCTTTGGCTTGCAAACTGTGAAAGATCAATATGTGGATGATGCTGATTTTAAAGATTTCTATATACATTGTAAGGATGGAAAACCCTGGGGAAAATTTCACATACAGGATGGATTTTTGTTCCACGCTAACAAGCTGTGTATTCCAGCAAGCTCGGTTTGTCTTTTGTTGCTGCAGGAAGCTCATCAAGGCGGTGGGCACTTTGGCGTTTACAAGGCACATGAGGTGCTGGTCGTACACTTCTTTTGGCCTCGGATGCGCCGTGATGTTGAGTGTCTTGTTGCACGTTGCATTACCTGCCAGAAAGCTAAGTCACGTTTGGGCAACCATGGTTTGTATATGCCTTTGCCTGTCGCTTCTTCTCCTTGGCTTGATATTTCTATGGACTTTGTTTTGGGCTTGCCTAGAACTAAGAAGGGGAGGGATAGTATTTTTGTGGTTGTTGACAGATTCTCAAAAATGGCTCACTTTATACCTTGTCATAAAACTGATGATGCTAGCATTGTTGCTGAATTGTTCTTTAGAGAAATTATTCGTTTACATGGTATTCCAAAAACAATAGTCTCTGATCGCGATGCTAAGTTTCTAAGCCATTTTTGGAGATCTCTTTGGAATAAATTGGGAACTAAATTGCTGTTTAGCACTACTTGTCACCCTCAGACTGATGGACAAACTGAGGTAGTAAATAGAACTTTATCTACCATGCTTAGGGCTGTTTTAGACAAGAATTTGAGACGTTGGGAGGATTGTTTGCCTCATGTTGAATTTGCTTACAATCATGCCACACATTCTTCTACAAAGATGTGCCCTTTCCAATTGTTTATGGTTACATCCCTAGGGAACCTATTGATTTGATTTCACTTAATGCTGCGAACGCCCCACATGTAGATGCTGCTGCACATGTTGAACAAATGATTACCATACATGAACAAACGAAACAGAACATTGCTGCTACTAATGCAAAAAATCAGGTTGCTGGTAGTAAAGGAAGAAAACTTGTTACTTTTGAGCCAGGTGATATGGTTTGGTTGCACTTGAGAAAGGATCGGTTTCCTACTTTGTGCCGTTCTAAATTAATGCCTCGTGCTGCTCGTCCTTTTAAGGTGCTAACAAAGATTAATGATAATGCTTATATCCTTGACCTGCCAGCGGAATTTGGTGTTTCCACTAGTTTTAATGTTGCAGATTTGAACCATATATGGCCGAGGATGAGGAGTTGCCGTCGAGGACGACTTCACTTCAAGAAGGGGAGGATGATGAGGACATCACTATGAGTACGACTACACCAGCAACACCTCCACATCAAGGGCCAATCACTCGGGCCAGTGTCAGAGATCTTAACTACGTCATGCTACTGAAGAATGAGGGCCAGAAGAATAGACGACCAGCCCAACTGTGGCCCATACTGGACGACCTAGGGTTGACCGCCCCTAGGGGCTGCACCCCCTCTCTATTTATCCAGGAGCTACGCCTCCTTTGTTCTTCGAGTTTTGTTTTACGTTAGCTTTAGCTACTCTCGAACACGCGTAAATCAGCATTGTCTTCATGTATTCAGAACTCTACCCTCGAGTAATAGATTAGATTGCTCGCATCTTTTTCTTGTTCGTTCTTCGATTGCACATAGGAAACGATCTTCGTGATCAGGCCGATCTCGCATCAGCAAGGTCGGTAACCATAGGGAGTTGGTTCAGCGATTGCATTGGCGCCTCGAGCTTGCTCGTCGTAGTCGGATCGCAAGGGTCATCTTCCGCCAAATTAGAATTATCTCCACTCGCCGAAAGATCGGGCACCTCAGCTATATCACCGTCTGTGTGGGAATGTGTGTTCCCTCCGTCCGTGGGTACATGAGAAGTCATCTGTGCAAGGGCAAGTGTAAGCGAAAAAAAAGAACGAAACCCAAAAATAAAAGGAAGCTAGTGCAAAAGACTAGAAAAATTTCTGAGGACTTCGCTTATCTAGGGTTAAGTTGAGATCTTCAATATAGATCTAAAATTTTATTACGGATGCCTCTTTGTTTATGTTGTTTCTTATTAGCAATGACATTTTACTAAGAGGATAGAAAAATAATGCATGCATGCTCGTCCTAAGCGTCCTCACATCAAGTATATATAGGGATATAGAAATTCCCCATCTACATCATAGCAGCCTGTACGACATACTCAATTAGCCACCTAGCTACCCATCTAGTATGCTAAGGCTTCACGTCCTAGGTCTATCCTTATCGTCCTGACAGCTATCCAACTTGGTTTCTAAGCAAGTTTTACTTTTGAAAAGGTTGGTAATTATGATTTATTGATTTCTCTGAGGTGGTACAAGCTCCGATACCAGCTGTGGCGGAACTGCCCGAATTATTCCAACTTAAGTGCCTAAGTCCCGCCTTAGAGGCTAGACCACACTTAAATAGGAATAAACCATCAGTCCCTCGGATCTAGTCCGACAAGGCCACTAATAGGATCAAGTACCACATACTCACTCGAAGGTGAGGCACATAGCAAATACAATAAAGCATAAAACCTTAAATTAAGAAGTGCTTAAGGTTATTACAACATCATCGGAGTTTTGCAAAAGTAGTAATCATTGTTCTGGATGCAGCGGAAATTAACTAACGGTAAATAAAAGGGAGGATGGGGAAGCCTGGCCCATCACTCCTCATGCTCCTCTCCTGCTGAGGTAGGGTCCCACTAGACTGTCCAACCCGGTGGCAAGGTGGACGGCCAAGTCACTTCAGCAACCATATCCTCCAGAGAACCTGTAAAAAATTATGCCACAAGCAAGGCTGAGTATACTAATACTAAGCTAGACTTACCCGGTGTGAGGAGTCTACTCCTCTACCTCTAGACATACAGCTGTTTGGCTAAGGGGTTTGTTTTGCCAAAAGCACTAGCTGTCTAAAATCAAGTTTTAGCTTTTTGAGTTTTAGTATGATCCTTTTTAAACTAGATGAGCACCTAGCTACTCATACATGGTATCAAACATTTTTAGCAATCAACATATTTTGCCAATCAACTTATTTCCACTTATTACTCAATATAGTACAATGGATCAAGCAGTCTCATTAGCTGCGAGAAGCAGACGATTCGAATCGAGTTTTTAAACCTTGTAAGGTAAACCTAAACACACGATGTTGCGAGGCACTCCGTCCCCACACACATCAACCATCCCCATCAATTCCCTAGCAATAGAACAGGGCTCACAGCCTTGGCGTACAATGCCTCACTGACCCGACTGCCATCGTGTAGTGATCGCACTTGTACCCACCATAACCGGAATGGGAGACTACGTCTCAGGTCGTGTGAGGGGTAAAGTCTGCGGGCAGGTTCACTCAGGTACTAGGCTTGCTGATTTACCATATTTCTCGGCATGCGTTTAGTACATTCAAACGCTTGACACAGGTACCACACCTTAATCCTTATTCTAATTTCATCTCGTAGACAACGCATCCCCATGGATCGTTGCCCACCGGCCAACCATCATTCCGATATAAAAATGGATACAACCAATTCCTGACCTCGCGCGAGTGCTAGAAAAATCACTCGACTTCTACGGAGATCCCTACTTAGTAAAGCAGCTATTCGACCTAGCATACTAGTATCCATCTCAAAAGGAATCCTGAGTTCATGCAACTAGGGTTTCAGGTAACTCCTACACTTAAGTGCACAGTACAAGCCTACAAACATTAAGTGCAGTAAAATAGCATATATAACGGTTATGCATAAAACGGGGCTTGCCTTCAAAAGCTGGGGCAGGCAGATCCTCGATGGCAGGCTCTGGTGCTGGCTCCTGGACTACCTCCTGAGCACCTCCTTGCTCCAGAATGAGGACGTACTCTCCGTCAGCGAGATTACAATCTATCGAATATAATGAATAAGATACATGTATATTAATGATATGTCAATTTAGTAAATACTATGTATGGTGAAACAATATCAAAATAGTGGGTAAACTAAGGTTTCTTTATCGGATGGTGCTCTAAGTGTTCTATACACACCTTTTGTTTTTTTGGGTTTGAGTGAACTTAAGAATTTTATTCTTTCCTTCATGTTGTATTGGAAACTTAGAGAGATTTAATTGTATAATATTAATCTCTTCCACAATTCCCCTTTAGTATGCTTATTTTTTAGTGCTCTTGAACTACCATGGTGATTTAGAATTTCCAAAAAATGTTGCAAAAATTACAGTGGGTAAACATTGGTCTCTGTAGTTTATTCTACAAATTTGAGGTTAGAATTAGTTAAGATAAACCTTGGGCAAAAATAACAAAAGTGAGGGTAGATGGTCTCTTTGCACTACAACTCTGATTTAGGTGAGGGTTCTGCACTAAAAATTATTTTTGTCAACATTTATGGGTAATGACAGGTCTCTGTGCCAAAAATCACAGAAAGTGACTTAAGGGTTATTTAGTTGTGATTTTCTAAAGTTTAATGTCAAAAAGGCACTTATAACTAACTTGTGATTTGAAAAATATCAAACAACAAAACTTGTAATTTTCCTAGATTCATCCTAGCAAAACAGTAGCTATCCTAAGGATTGGGGTGGTTTCCCCTTAGGGTTATTTTTCTAGGATTTTTCTAAGTTCTTACTGTTTTTATGAAATAAAATGTGGTGCATTTCTTTTGTACTAATAGAGGGTTCAACAAAAAAAATTTATGAACTAGCAGGATAGGAAAAATGTGGTTGCCCTCTGGTTCTTATTTTAAATCCCCTTTTTCATTTTTCTTAAGGTTGGGACCAAAACAAGTTTTTGTGAATAATCCCTCCTTAACCTAGTATACTGAGAAGTTTAACATTTTTAAACAGGGTAGCTAGTAGTTAAGCATGTCTCTAATTTTTCTTATCCTCAGTCCAAAAATATTTCTATTTTTCCTCCATTTATTTAGTTTTGGGCAGTACACTTATTTACATTAAAACTCTAAAAAGTGTTGCAGTGATCAGAATGTTTATTATTTTTCCTAAATAGTTCATAATATTTAGGACCTAGCAAAATTAGTTTGACCAAATTTGGTTGGATAAAACTCAAGTTATGAATTTTTCAAGTTCTATACCCATTTAAAAGATTAAACCTTAAAGGTTTAAGGAAAACAGGTTTGGACCGGGGCCTTGGGGTTTTCTTTAACTAAATCATTTAAACGGTGCCCCTGCGGAACTGTTCTACCGAGTCACTGACATTGCGAATACCCCCCTGGCTTTTCTCTTTCTCAACCCGAGCTCCCTCCTCGCCGGAGCAGTAGCCGCAGAGAGGAAAAGGGGTGGCGCGGCTTACAGGCGGTGGGAGAGGTCTGGTGGAGGGCTAGGTGAGGTCCGGGAGGTCCTGGCGGTCATGTCGAGGGGCGGATCGCTGGTGGTGATGGCCGGAATAGGGCTGGCCGCGTGCGCAGGCGGTCGGGTTCATCGGCGACGCGTGCTCCGGCCTGCTCACGGCAGTATAGTTCAATTAAATGGCACAGGGAGCTTCACTGGAGGTCAAGGATGCCGTCGGCACAAGGAATCGACGCATGGCTTACCGTGTAGCTCAGTCTACGTGCGACAGCGGCTGGTTGAAGTCCGGCGACGTTGATACGGCGTCTCCGGTGAGGTGGTGTTCGGTCTGCAGGTTCAGGGAGCTTCACTGAGCTTCGGGGAAGCTAGCCAAAGGGTCAGACGGGGTGGAGAAGGGCTAGAGTGGCCGGTCTACGGTCGCCAGGGCTCGCACGGCCACGGACACGCCGTTCTCTGGGCAAATACCGGTGAACTCGTGCTCGGGCAGGGCCGGGAGCACGCGGGGGCGTACGGTCGAGGCCGGGGTTGCCTTTATAGCCACAGGCGCGGGCGAAGGGTTGACGCGGCGGCGCGGCGCGTGCGGGGCCGAGCGTCGGGGCGTGCTCTGGTGTCGGCAGGGCGCGTCGAACACGTGGTCGTGTTAATCTGCCCATGTTCTTGCGCCTGCAGAGCTCCCAAACATGTGAATCTTGCCATATTTCTTGTGTAAGATTTCTTCCCTGCACCTAGAGCTATCTAGTTCATGTGAGTTCCAAGGGGAGATCGGGTCTGGCATGGAAGATATGGTGGCGCCAAGTCTTGTTTGTCTGCACTGCTCACCCCACGACAAAACAGATGCCAAACCATGTCAAACGACCCTGGTTTGGTTTCAAATTTTTCAGGGGTGTGCCTTGGGTAGTTTGGCTACTTTTTGTTATTTGGACCAAGTGGTTTCGGCGCCAGCAAAGGGGTGAACACTTCTGATCTTTAGGTTAGGGCTGATTTTGGACTTAGAGAAAAATGGATGGCTCTAGTGTGCTCTCCACTTGGGGGCTTGATTTGGGGTTTTTGTAGGACCTTTTTGTAATACCTCCCTTACTATATTTTGTAGATTTATTAATGTACTTCAACTTTGGTAAAGGGTTCAATCCATGAATTGACCATTTGTATAGTTTTTCCTTTAATCCAATGTTTGGGGGTTAAATGGCTCAATAGGGGAAATTAGGGTTTTAGAACCTTTTACATAGGTGAAGATACATGAAGGCTAGGGTATCCCTCCCTTAATGATCATTACTTAGTTTAGTCATGGTTCTAAAGCTTTGGGTGTCTTCTCTTTCCATTTAACACATGTGATAATAGGGCCACAGGTGCATGCATTGAGCCAGGGTCTTAGGTAACACCTAGGGTGTTACATTCCCCCCTTAAAGGAATCTCGTCCCGAGATTCGGGTCGGAGTTCCTCGGGGTGAAGAGAAGGTTATGGCTTGCTTGTATATTGTGGGTTTGTTTATTAAGGTTCTCTAGTAACTGCTCTTCGAATGTCATCCTCTTTGCAACTTCAGAAGGAAGTCCTTTTTGATTTAGTTTTACAACTTACTCATTTCATGTTAAGATCATCCTTCTTATATTTAGATTCAAAGGGCAGGAGGAGGGGCTGGGTATGGTTACGTACTGATTCCCTTAGGTAGACAATCGGGGAAGTTCGAATGCAGAAATTCCTCAGTCTCCCAAGTAGCTTCTTCCTCTGAGTGATTGCTCCATTGGATCTTATACATTTTGATCGACTTCGCATGAGTTGATCTTTCCTTGCAGTCTAGAACCTTGGAAGGGTACTCTTGATAAGATAGATCTGGCTCTATCTCCACTTCTGGTTCTGCTATGACCTCGGTTGGCAAACGAACACATTTCTTCAATTGGGATACATGGAACACATTGTGGATGGCAGACATTTTCAGAGGTAGCTTCAATTTGTATGCCATGGGTCCACATGCTTCCACGATCTCATAAGGTCCAATGTAGCGAGGGGCTAGTTTGCCTTTGATCCCAAACCTTTGCACTCCTTTGGTGGGTGACACTTTCAGATATACGAAATTTCCCACCTCAAACTGGAGGGATTTTCTTCTCTTATCTTGGTAACTCTTCTGCCTGGCCTGAGCAGCTTCTAGATTCTTCTTGATTAGTTTGACTTTCCTTTCGGCTTCAGTCACTAAATCAAGTCCAAAGATTTCTCTTTCTCCAGGCTAAGACGAGTTGAGGGGTGTTCGACACCTTCTTCCATATAGGGCTTCAAAGGGTGCCATCTTTAGGCTGTATTGATAATTGTTGTTATAAGCAAACTCTGCCAAAGAGAGGTACTTATCCTAGTTCTTGCTACAATCGATCGCACAAGCCATTAGCATATCTTCGAGAATTTGATTTACCCTCTCGGTCTGATTGTCAGTTTGGGGGTGGTAAGCTGAACTCCTTATTATCTTGGTTCCCAAAGACTCTTGCAATTGCTCCCAAAATCTGGCAACGAATTGGGCTCCTCGATCAGAGATAATTGTTCGGGGTAACCTGTGCAAACACGATTCGGTCAATATATAGTTCTGCATACTTCTGAGCCTTATTGGTGGTGTGCACTAGAAGAAAATGTGCCACTTTCGTCAATCGGTCCACAATGACCCAAATCGATTCATGATGCCGAGAGGTGTTCGACAGACCCACAATGAAATCCATGCTGATGTCATGCCATTTCCATGAAGGTATTGATAGGGGTTGCAAGGCACCAGCTAATTTTAAGTGGCTTGCCTTTATCCTCTGACATGTGTCACATTCCGATACGTAACGAGCTATTTTCCTCTTCATTCTGGTCCACCAACATAGGGGCTTTAGATCATGGTACATCTTGGTGCTTCCCGGATGCATGGAGAATTTGGAGAGATGAGCCTCATCCAAGATTTTCTTCTTAAGATCTTTATTTTTAGGAACCACCAATCTGTCTTAAACCACAATATCCCCTTACTGTCTTGGCGAAAACACTTATACTTTTCCACCTTCTCATGAAGATTCTCCTTGATGATTTGCATTCCCTTGTCACTGAGTTGGACCTTAATTATCTGGTCTTGCAAGGTTGGCTCAATGGAGATGTGAGACAAGGTACCAGAAGGAATAACTTCGATCCTCATCTTGCTCAACATATCACACAGGGTATTGATGCGAGAATCCATTATCATGCAATTGCATTGTGACTTCCGAGCCAAGGCATCAGCTACCACATTGGCTTTCCCTGGGTGGTAGTGTACTTCCAAGTCGTAGTCCTTGATCAATTCTAGCCATCTTCTCTGCCTCATGTTGAGATCAGCCTGAGTAAAAATGTACTTGAGGCTCTTATGATCTGTATAAATGTTGCAGTGGGTTCCCTTCAAATAGTGCCTCCACATTTTTAATGCATGAACCACGGCTGCTAAATCCAAGTCATGAGTAGGATAATTTTGCTCATAAGGCCTGAGTGCTCTTGATGCATAGGCAATGACTCAGTTGTCTTGCATCAAAACACAACCCAGTCCAGTGCTAGAGGCATCACAATACACATCAAATGGCTTGTTGTTGTCGGGTTGCGCTAACACGGGTGTTGTGATCAGATGCTGCATCAAGGTGTGGAAAGCATCTTCGCACTTCTGACCCATTCGAATTTGGCTCCCTTCTTCAATAATTCAGTCATGGGCTTCGCAATTCGAGAGAAGTCTAGAATGAACCTTCGATAATACCTGACCAATCCCAGAAAACTTCGAATCTGACGGACAGTTGTTGGTGGCTTCCAATTCATCACCTCTTGCACTTTATCTGGATCAACAGCTATGCTATCCTGAGAGATAGTGTGACCCAAGAATTGATTTCTGTGGCAGAACCGCCCGAATTATTCCAGTTTAAGTGCTCAAGTCACGCCTCAGGGACCGTAACACACTTAAATCGGAATAACCCGTCAGTCCCTCAGATCTAGTCTGATTAAGCCACTTAACCAGGATCAAATACCACAAACTCACTCGAAGGTGAGTCACAGAAGAAATACAATAAAACAGGAAAAACCTCAATTTAAGGTACTGGAGTTATTACATGAATCAGAGTTTTTCAAACAACTGATATAAGTTCACAAAATAAACTGCAGCGGATAATCGATATCGTCGAAAGCGAGGAATAGGGCAAGGCCTGGCCCACTACTCCTCCTGCTCCTCTCCTGCCGGAGCAGCATCCCACTCGACCGACCAACCCGGTGGCAGGGTGGTAGGCCAAGTCACACCATCAACCATATCTTGAAGTGTACCTGCAAAAATTATGCAACAAGCAAGGCTGAGTATACTAATACTCAGCTAGACTTACCCGGTGTGAGGAACCTACTCCTCTACCTCTAGACCATGCAGTTGTTTGGCTGAGGGGTTTGGTTTGCCAAAAGCACTAGCTGAGTCTAAAATCCATTTTTAGCTTTTCAAATTCTAATAGCATTATTTTAGCTAAGTTTGCTATTTCTAAGCACACATGGTAGCAATCATTTAATGCAATCAACAAGTTATCTCATGTAAGTCTCATTTCACTTCTTACTCAATGTAGTACAAGGGGTCAAGCAGTCTCATTAGCTGCGAGAAGCAGACGATTCGAATCGAGTTTTAAAACCTTGCAAGGTAAACCTAAACACACGACATGTCAGGGCACTCCGTCCCCACACACATCAACTGTCCCCATCGATTCTCCGTTCGCGGCCAGGCCTCACCGCCTTGGCATACAATGATCCACTGACCCCGGCTGCCACTGTGCAGTGACCGCACTTGTACCCACCATAGCTAGGATGGGAGACCCAGTCTCAGGTCGCGTGCGGGGTAAAGTCCATGCCCGGCTTCACTCAGGTACTAGGTTTACCGGTTACCATATTTCCCGACATGTGTTTAGTATGTTCAAACGCTTGACTCAGGTATCCACACATTAATCCTTAATTCCCTTTTTCATCTCATGGACAAGGCATCCTCCCTGGATCCAAGTCCATAGACCATCATAGATCCCATTATCAAGATGAATACAATAAATTCCTGGCCTCGCGCGAGTGCTAGAAAAATCACTCGACTTCTATCGAGATCCTGATTTAGCAAGCAGCTACTCGACCTAACATACTAGTATTCATCTCAAAAAGGAATCCTGAGTTCATGCAACTAGAGGTTTCAAGCAACTCCTACACTTAAGTGCACATTACAAGCCTACAAACATTAAGTGTAGTAAAGTAGCATATATATATATATATATATATATATATATATATATATATATATATATATATATATATATATATATATATATATATATATATATATATATATATATATATATACGGTTATGCATAAAACTAGGGCTTGCCTTCAATTGCTGGAGCTGCGGGGAGATCCTCGATGGCAGTCTTGGGAGCTTGCTCCTGATCTTCCTTATGGACAGCTCCTTGCTCAGGGATGAGCACGTACTCTCCGTCAGTGAGATTGCAATCTAATGAATGCAATGAGTAAGATAGATGTATGGCATGGTATGT
This sequence comes from Zea luxurians, assembly GCA_029449295.1. Classification (NCBI taxonomy): domain Eukaryota; kingdom Viridiplantae; phylum Streptophyta; class Magnoliopsida; order Poales; family Poaceae; genus Zea; species Zea luxurians. Next base: position 9,770,004 of record JAOPSE010000022.1, read on the forward strand.
AATTTACAATTAAGATTTGATCGGGGATGATGAATTTAATAAGGTAGGGCTCATTCTTACTATTGGAGATTTTTGGGGTATACTTAGCAACTTAGGGTCAGTTGATTACTGAATGGTTAACCCATATTTAGTGTTCTACTGATTTTCCTTTGTATATCTTATGGATATTTTTAACAATATTCTCAGCTACCATGTTGGGGTAATACTCATTAATCTTTCTAATTCCTCTCTTCTTCTCTATTTCTTTTATGCTTTTGAGGTGGGTTTGAACTACAAGATAGCTTAATAAATTTCTAAAAATTCTGCACAAATTACAGTGGCTTCTCACTGGTGTATAACTCTCTGTCTCAATTTTTGGGGCTTAAAAAGTGAGGGGTCCTCTCTGTATAAAATTATTAAGTATCAGGGCAGAGGGGGTGTTTTGAACTACAACTCCCTTTTAACAGTGGGTTATTCTCTAAGGCTTATTTTTGCTGGCATTTAGATGCTATAACATGACTTTGTACAAATTTTCAGCCACTAATACTTATTAGTTATTTTACTATGATTTTCTAAAGTTTCTAGCCAAAGGGGAGCTTTCTACTATCACTATACTTGAAAAATATCAAACAACAGATTTCTAATTTTTCCTATCTTCTTCTTTGTGCAAGAGCAATCATTCTAAAAATTGGTAACTTTTTGCTTAAGGGAAAGGTGGTAGGAATTTCTTGAACTAAATGGCCTTTTTCATGAAGTAGAGGCAACGGGTATTACTTTGTAGCTTTCAATTGGGTTTTGTATTTTTCTCTGGTGGCCTACTTCATTATTAATCTGGTAAAAAAATATTTGCCCACTATTGCACATTTTTTGGCTTGCTTATGGTTTAATTGAAATATGGCTCAATATCAAGTTCTATTTGTTTATTCTACTTAAAATGATTGACTGGGGTATTTATCATTTTTGTAGTGGTGTCCTAGTGGTTACAAGTCCACTGAATTTTTCTTAACAATTTTGAAATTGTTTTCATAATTCTAATAATTGTCTTTCTAGTTTGATTAGTGCCTAATAAAACATTTTACCTTGAATCTGCTCTGGACTAGGGTTTCCTTTATTTTTCCTAGGTTCTATTACTTAAGTGGACTAGGAAAAATATTTGCATCCACTGTTCATTATTTTCCAGTGCCTTTCTCATTTTCCTAAGTTTGGGCAAACATGGCTTTCAATAAGTAACCTTGTCTAAATCTTTAATACTGGGGTGCTTACTATTTTTAAATAGTGCCTTAGTGGGGTTTACACTTCTACAAATTTTCTTAAGTTCAGCACAGAAGCATAACTATTTTTCTTTATCTTAATAAGGTTTGGTCAGTTTCCTTAATTAATTCCAAACTCTAAAATTTAAAACAGAAAGCACAGGGTTCACTATTTTTATATGATAGTTCATAACATTCTGAATCCAGTAAAATTAGTTTGACTAGATTTGGCTAAATATTTCTCAAGATATAAATTCCCTAAGTTCTCTGCTGAATTTAAAAAGAATAAATAGAAATGGATAAAGGAAAAAGGGTTTTGCACTGGGGTCCCTGGTGAAAGGTTTTAATTGTATTACAGACAGGTCCTCGGTTCACTATTCATCTGAGTCTATGGCTCTGCAGAAAACCCCCTAGGGTTTTACGAAATCGAACCCGCGATCCTTCCCCTAATGGAACAGTGACCGTGGCGGAGGAAAAGGGCGGAGGGGCTTACCGGCGGTGAGGTTGCTCCGGTGAGGGGTCAGGTGAGGTCCGGGGGTCTCTTGCGATCATGTCGAGGTACGGATTGTCAGCGATGGCAGTCGGAGTAGGTCGGTCCACGTGCGCAGGCGGGGGAGCTCGTCGACGGCGAGGAATCCGACCTAACCAGGGCGGTATAGTTCAATTGAACGGGTTAGAGAGCTTCACCAGAGATCATGGAAGATATGCGCGCGAGGAATACGAGAATGGCTCACCGGATTGCTCGGTCTACGCGCGGCTGCGGGCGACCGAAGTCCGGCGAAGGCAATCCTGGGTCTCCGGTGAGCTTCTGTCGGGTCCAAGAGCTTGGAAAGCTTCACGGGCCACTGGCGAAGCTAACCGAGTGACAGGCGCAGCTTGGACGTGGCTGGGGTGAGCTGGCCGCGGTGGCCGAGGCTCGGGCAGTGATGGCGGGCGGAGGAGAGCTCGCCGGAGCTAAGGGGGGGGGGGGTGTCTGGCCAGCGAGGGTGAGCGCGGAGTGAGGTGAGGCGCACCCGGGGGTGGTTTTAAAGGCGTGGGCCAGCACGACCGAGGGGAGGCTCTGACAAGCGCTCGGGGCGTGCGCGGGCGAGCGACAGTTCGCTCTATGGCGTCGGGGCATGGCATCGAGCACGAGGCAGCGCAGAGAGAGGTCGTGTTCAAGCGTGGATTGGCTCCAAATCTTTGAGATTATGGCCATGATCCCGTTGAGAGATCTATTCCCCTGACATTACTTTGTCGTTTGTGTGTGGAGGCTTGTGGGTTTCGCTGACTGGATCAAGAGATATTGAGGGGTGAAGTTGGGTTTGTCTCACTGCCGAACACTGAGAGAAGATCCCAGGTTTGACGTGTCCAGGGCACACGTCCCAATGCCATCTTCAGGTATGAGGTAGAGGTGTTAGTTAGACACATTTTTGTCAATGGGAGCTTAGAGTTTTGAGATAGAGATCAAGGTGAACGCGCTGGGTTTTGGTTTAGAGGCTGAAAATTCACAAATCTGAATTTCAGATTTCCCCATTAAACCTCCACTTGAATGGCTTGCTTGGAGCTTTTAACAAACTATTTTGGCCAAACTTTTATAATCTTTATTATAGCCTAGTTAGTGTATTCCAATTTTTATAATTGGCCTAAGCCATGATTCCATGTTTTTCATGGTTCTTTTATCCCTTTTCTTCCTTTCTACTTAAGTGGCTTAATTAGGGTTGGTCTAAGGTTTCAACATTTTTCCTTTTTTTTGAAAACCTCATTTGTTTTAGACATGATTCTTTAGATATAACTTAGTGGATCTTTTATCTTTAAGTTGATTGGTGCCTCTTGCCCAATTTGGTTTACATGAAATGATGGTACTTGAGTTAGCACTGAGAAGAAACCCTAGGTGACACTGGGGTGTCACAGCCTTCCCCCATTAAAGGAATCTCGTCCCGAGATTCGGGTCGGAGTCCTCCCGAGGTGAAGTGAGGGTTAAGGCTTGCTTGAAGTGGGTGACTTTTTCATTAAGGCAAACTGCTCTTCGAATTTCATTCTCTTTGCAACTTCAGAAGGAAGTCCCTTTAATTATTATTTTACAATCAACTCTTTCTAATTTAAGATCATTTTTCTTATGTTTTGATTCATAGGGCAGGGGAAGGGGTTGAGCATGATTACATACCAATTTCCTTAGATAGACAATCGGGGAAGCTGGAACGTAGAAATTCCTCAGTCTCCCAAGTAGCCTCTTCTTCTGAGTGATTACTCCATTGGATCTTATACATTTTGATCGATTTAGCCCGAGTTGATCTTTCTTTGCAATCCAGAACCTTGGAAGGGTACTCTTGGTACGATAGATTTGGCTCTATCTCCAATTCTGGTTCTACTATGATCTCAGTCGGCAATCGAACACACTTCAGTTGGGATACATGGAATACATTGTGGATGGCAGAAATTTTTGGAGGTAACTTCAATTTGTATGCCTTGGGTCCACATGCTTCTATGATCTCATAAGGCCCAATGTAACGAGGGGCTAACTTGCCTTTGATCCCAAACCTCTGCACTCCCTTGGTGGGTGATACCTTCAGGTATACGAAATCTCCCACCTCAAACTGGAGAGGTTTCCTTCTCTTATCATGATAACCCTTCTGCCTGGCCTGAGCAGCTTCTAGATTCTTCCTGATTAGTTTGACCTTCCTTTCGGCTTCAGTCACTAAGTCAGGTCCGAAAACTTCTCTTTCTCCAGGCTGAGACCAATTGAGGGGTGTTCTACACCTTCTTCCATAGAGAGGTTCGAAGGGTGCCATCTTTAGGCTAGATTGATAACTGTTGTTATAAGCAAACTCTACCAAGGAGAGGTGCTTGTCCCAGTTCTTGCCACAATTGATCGCACAAGCCCTCAGCATATCTTCAAGAATTTGATTTACCCTCTCGGTCTGACCATCAGTCTGTGGGTGGTGAGCTGAACTTCTAATAAGCTTGGTTCCCAAGGACTCTTGCAGTTGTTCCCAAAACCTGGCAATAAATTGGGCTCCTCGGTCAGAAACAATGGTCCGAGGCAATCCGTGCAAACACACGATTCGGTTAATGTACAACTCTGCATACTTTTGAGCCTTATTAGTGGTGTGCACTGGGAGAAAATGTGCCACTTTCGTCAGTCGGTCCACAATAACCCAAATCGAATCATGATGACGAGAGGTGTTGGGTAGACCCACAATGAAATCCATGCTGATGCCATCCCATTTCCACGAAGGTATGGATAGGGATTGCAAAGCTCCAACTGATTTCAAGTGGCTTGCCTTTATCCTCTGACAGGTGTCACATTCTGATACATATTGGGCTATCTCCCTCTTCATTCTGGTCCACCAATACAAGGGCTTCAGATCATGGTACATTTTGGTGCTCCCTGGATGCATGGAGAATTTGGAGAGATGAGCCTCGTCCAAGATTTTCTTCTTGAGATCCTTATTTTTAGGAACCACCAATCTGCTTTTGAACCACGGTATACCCTTTCCATCTTGGCGGAAACATTTATACTTCTCGGTCTTCTGATGGAGGTTCTCCTTAATAATTTGCACTCCCTTGTCACTGAGTTGGGCCATGATGATCTGGTCTTGCAAAGTTGGCTCAACGTAAATGTGAGACAAAGCACCAGAAGGAATCACTTCAATCTTCATTTTGCTCAACTCATCACACAGGGTATCAATGCGAGAATCCATCATAACACAGTTGCATTGCAATTTCCAACTCAAGGCATCTGCCACTACATTGGCCTTTCCTAGGTGATAATGTACCTCCAGGTCATAGTCCTTGATCAGCTCTAGCCATCTTCTCTGCCTCATGTTGAGATCAGCCGGAGTAAAGATGTACTTAAGGCTCTTATGATCTGTGAAGATGTTGCAGTGGGTTCCCATCAAATAGTGTCTCCACATTTTCAATGCATGGACCACGACTGCTAACTCCAAGTCATGAGTGGGATAATTTTGCTCATGAGGCCTGAGTGCTCTTGATGCATAAGCAATGACTCGGTTGTCTTGCATCAAGACATAACCCAGTCCAGTGCCATAGGCATCACAGTACACATCAAATGGCTTGCTGCTGTCGGGTTGCGCTAACACCGGTGTTGTGGTCAGATATTGCCTCAATGTGTGGAAGGCATCTTCACACTTCTGACCCCAAACAAACTTGGCTTCTTTCTTCGACAATTCAGTTATGGGCTTCACAATTCGAGAGAAATCCGGAATGAATCTTCGATAATAACCGGCCAATCCCAGAAAACTTCGAATTTGACGGACAGTCGTTGGCGGCTTCCAGTTCATCACCTCTTGCACCTTATCAGGATCAACAGCTATACCTGCCTAAGAGATAGTGTGACCCAAGAATTTGATTTCCTTTAGCCAAAAATCACATTTTGACAATTTGGCATAAAGACGGTGCTCTCGTAGACGTTGAAGCACTACATGCAAATGCCCGGCATGTTCTTCTTCGTTCTTTGAGTACACCAAGATATCATTGATGAAAACCACTACAAACTTGTCCAATTCAGGCATGAAAACAGAGTTCATCAGATACATGAAGTATGCTGGTGCATTAGTCAGCCCGAAAGACATCACCAAGAATTCATACAGCCCATATTTGGTCGAGAAGGCAGTCTTCGGAATATCAGTTGCTCGTATCTTGATCTGATGATAGCCGGAGCGAAGGTCTATCTTGGAAAACACTTTGGCTCTGAACAACTGATCGAAAAGAACATCAATACGAGGCAAAGTATACTTGTTCTTGATAGTCACCGCGTTAAGTGGACGGTAATCTATGCATAGCCTCAAGCTTTTACCCTTGTTCTTTACAAACAAGGCTGGACATCCCCAAGGCGAAGTATGTGGGCAGATAAAACCTTTGTCCATCAATTCTTTCAATTGCTTCTTCAATTCTGCCAACTGAGCGGGTGGCATCCGATAAGGCCTCTTGGAAATAGGTGTCGTTCCCGGTTGCAATTCGATGGCAAATTCGATATCCCAGTGTGGGGGCATTCCTGGTAATTCATCCAGAAAAACATCTGTATACTCATAGACCACTGGAATCTTCTTCAGGGGTAACTCCATCATAGCAAAAGCACATGACTGAGTAGAATCTTGACTGGGCAGAAACAAGGTGAAACTCCCACAGATTGGGGAATTGATTTCAACGATGCGGCTGGCTACATCAAGCACTACTTGGTGTCTGGTCATCCAATTGGCTCTCAGAATAATATCCACATTCTCCAAACCCAAAACAAGGAGGGTGGTTTTGATAATTGTGGCTTCCCAGTTGAATAGGCACACTCTGGTTTAATTGGTTAGTTGCAATTTTACCCCCAGGTCTGGCTATCATGAATGACCCTTTTGTGTGATAGAAAGGCAGTTGACAGTTAGCACTAAACTTTTGGCTAATGAAACTATGAGATGCACCAGAATCAAACAGAATTAATGCAGGTTGATTATAAACTGAAAAGATACCAGTCATGATGGGGGCTCCCTCAGGTAACTCCTCCAGAGTAGTGAAGTTGAGCTTCCCTTGCCTGACTTGTACCTTCTGCTTTCTTCCCTTGTCCTGATTTGGTGCTGGCATCGGGCTCTGCTGATTTCTTGGGCAATTCTTGGCATAGTGGCCCACATTGCCACAAGTGAAGCACTTGTTCCCATTTCCCTAGCGGAACTGCTGCTTCGGAGGCTGATTGTTCCTTGGAGCGGGAGCTGGAAAACGACTGGGTGCTGGCTGCTGCTGCTGAGGTGGCCTGATCACCCATCTGCCTGTCTGCTGCTGAAATCCCCTGCTCTGATTGTGGGAAACAATCCTGAACCTCTAGGTCTGAGCGGAGGATGCTGCCATTGGTGCCTTTCTCTTCTTCTTTGCCCGGTGAGCTACAATACAATCCTCCTGGGAGATTGCTAGGTTGACCAACTCATTGAAGCTATCAGCTCGGACAGTGTTGAGATGCTCACGCAGCTTGGTGTTGAGACCCCTGCGGAAGCGGTCTCTCTTCTTCTCATCGGAATCAGCATGATAACCTGCGTACTGGCACAAGTCGTTGAAGGCCTGAGCATACTGCAATACCATGTGGGTTCCTTGATTGAGTGCCAGGAATTCATTCAGCTTGCGATCAAGAATTCCTGCTGGGATGTGGTGCCCTCTGAAAGCAATCTTGAATTCCTCCCAAGAAACTTCATGATTAGCAGGTAGCATAGCATGGAAGTGGTCCCACCAAGTCCGAGCAGGGCCACGAAGCTGCTGCGCGGCGAAGCGAGCCTTGGTATCATCAGGGCAGTCTCCTGTGAGGAGGGGAAACTTGGACTCCACGATGCGTAACCACACGTCGGTGTCCAACGGATCCTCTGTCTTGGTGAACAAGGGCAGCTGTGTACTCAGGAACTCCTGGTAGGTTGCCGCTGCCGGAGGTCGCTGCGGCTGGCCTCCACCATACTGCTGAGGGTGGGGCTGGTGCTGCAAGAGCTGTCGCAGAATCTCATTCTGCTGGGCCATCAGCTCCTGCACCATGGGAGCTGGAGGAGGTGGCGAGGGAACTTGCTCGTTATGCCCGCGACGCTGCCTAGTTGCCATCTGAAAATAGAGATTGTCGCCATTGTTATCCCAATTCACAATTTCGAACAACATGTTATTATCTCATATGGAAGGAAATTGCCATAATCATAATGTTAGGTTCGAATGAAGATAACATGGTTACAAACATCCCACAGATCTCAAAAGTTCACAAGGGTTACATCAATTAGGGCAAGTACCCGTAAGCCTAGCCCAAAATCTGCCATTACTAAGCTTGCGTAGGTTTCTATCCTCCTAAAACGTCAAAATGACTGGTCAACCCTGAGTAGTGGAAGCGACACTGGATGCGGGTGAAGGGGGCATCGTGGAGGTAGTCACATTGGCACCAGGGGCTGGTCCTAACTCCTCAGGAGCCTCTTCTCCCTCACTTCCGGCCTCATTGGCCTCCATCTCCAAGTGATGCATGTCCAGGTGGTCATTAGCTTCTTCAAGTTCCTGTTGCACATCATGGAGCTGGTTCTCCAAGACATCAATAGTGTTGTCTCGGATCTCCACCTGCTGCTCCAAGGTGGTGATGCGCTGGCTCAGCCTTTCCACCTGTAGGTCCTTCGCCACCAACTCAGAGGACAAGTCGACCACAAAGTCTTCTCAACTGTTGAAAGTCGCCTAGAGGGGGGGTGAATAGACAAATATGAAATTTACAACTTTAAACACAACTACATGCCGGGGTTAGCGTTAGAAATAAAGTCGAGTCCGAAAGAGAGGGTGGAAACAAATCAACCAAAGAAATAGAGCGGATGACACGGTGATTTGTTTTACCGAGGTTCGATTCTTGCAAACCTACTCCCCGTTGAGGTGGTCACAAAGACCGGGTCTCTTTCAACCCTTTCCCTCTCTCAAACGGTCACCTAGACCGAGTGAGCTCTTCTCCTCAATCAAATGGGTCACTTAGACCCCACAAGGACCACCACACAATTTGTGTCTCTTGCTTTGATTACAAAGGTGTTGAGAATAAGAATGGGGAAGAAGAAAAGCAATCCAAGCGACAAGAACTCAAATGAACACGAAAATCTCTCTCTCACTAGTCACTAGTTGTTTGGAGTGATTTTGGACTTGGTAGATGATTTGATCTCTTGTTTGTGTCTTGGAGTGAAGTCTAGAGCTCTTGTATTGAATGCAAATGGCTGAAAACTTGGATACCTTGAAGTGGTGGTGGTTGGGGGTATTTATAGCCCCAACCACCAAACCAACCGTTGGGGTTGGGCTGCTGTCCATGGCCGCACCGGACAGTCCAGTGCACCACCGGACACTGTCTGGTGCGCCAGCCACGTCACCCAACCGTTAGGGTTCTGACGGTTTCGACCGTTGGAGCTCTGTCATCTTTGTGCATCGGACAGTCCGATGCCACACCGGACAGTCTGGTGCCGCACCGGACAGGCACTGTTCACTGTCCGGTGCGCTTCTGGCGCCTGCTCTGACTTCTGCCGTGAACTGTAGATCTGTCAGGGCACTGTGCAGTCGACCGTTGCGCTGATAGCCGTTGCTCCGCTTGGCGCACCGGACAGTCCGGTGACACACCGGACGGTCCGGTGAATTATAGCGGAGTGCGCCTGGAGAAACCCGAAGGTGAAGAGTTGGAGGTCGATCATCCCTGGTGCAGCGGACACTGTCTGGTGGCACACCGGACAGTCCGGTGCGCCAGACCAGGGTCCTCTTCGGTTTCTTTTACTCCTTTCTTTTGAACCCTAACTTGGATCCTTTTATTGGTTTGTGTTGAACCTTTGGCACCTGTAGAACATGTAATCTAGAGCAAACTAGTTAGTCCAATTATTTGTGTTGGGCAATTCAACCACCAAAATCATTTAGGAAAAGGTTTGACCCTATTTCCCTTTCAATCTCCCCCTTTTTGGTGATTGATGCCAACACAAACCAAAGAAAATATATAAGTGCAGAATTGAACTAGTTTGCATAAGGCAAGTGCAAAGGTTGCTTGGAATTAAACCAATTTAAGCTTTCATAAGATATGCATGGATTGCTTTCTTTCTTTTAACATTTTGGACGATGCTGGCACCACTTGTTTTGTTTTTGCAAATGTTTTTGGAAATTCTTTTTCAAAGTCTTTTTGCAAATAGTCAAAGATATATGAATTAGATTTCGAGAAGCATTTTCAAGATTTGAAATTTTCTCCCCCTGTTTCAAATGTTTTTCCTTTGACTAAACAAACTCCCCCTTAATGAAATTCTCCTCTTAGTGTTCAAGAAGGTTTTTACCATTTGAAAGAAGATCAAATATTTTAGATACTAATTTTTGAAAAACTCCTCCTATAGATATAGATACCAAATGAGACATAATTTCTTAGAGGAATACTAATTTGAAAGATACCAATTGAAAACAATAAAACCTTTATCTCAAAATTTTTGAAATTGGTGCGGTCCTTTTGCTTTGGGCTAATCTCTCTCCCCTTTAGCATTAATCGCCAAAAATGGAGTCTTAAGAGCCCTTTTACTTTCTCCCCAATGGTATGAGTAATAAGAGTGAAGATTATACCAAAGTGGAGAGCGAGTCGGAGTGACGGCGAATGGTAAATAATACCAATAAAGTGGAGTGGAAGCCTTGTCTTCGCCGAGGACTCCATTTCCCTTTCAATCTATGACTTAGCATAAGAATTTTACTTGAAAACACATTAGTCATAGCACATGAAAGAGATATGAGACATAAATAAGCTATGTGTGCAAAGTATCAATCAAAATTCCGAGAATCAAGAATGTTTAGCTCATTCCTAAGTTTGGTAAAGGTTTTCTCATCTATTGGTTTGGTAAAGATATCGGCTAATTGTTCTTTGGTGCTAACATAAGCAATCTCGATATCCCCCCTTTATTGATGATCCTTCAAAAAGTGATACCGAATGGCTATGTGCTTAGTGCGGCTGTGTTCAACGGGATTATCCGCCATGCGGATTGCACTCTCATTGTCACATAGGAGAGGGACTTGCTCAATTTGTAGCCATAGTCCCTAAGGGTTTGCCTCATCCAAAGCAATTGTGCGCAACAATGGCCTACGCCAATATACTCGGCTTCGGCGGTAGAAAGAGCTACTGAGTTTTGTTTTTTTGAAGCCCAAGACACCAGGGATCTTCCCAGTAACTGGCAAGTCCCTGATGTGCTCTTTCTATTAATTTTACACCCTGCCCAATCAGCATCTGAATAACCTATTAAATCAAAAGTGGATCCCTTGGGGTACCAAAGACCAAACTTAAGTGTATGAACTAAATATCTCAAGATTCTTTTCACGGCCCTAAGGTGAACTTCCTTAGGATCGGCTTGGAATCGCGCACACATGCATACGGAAAGCATAATATCCGGTCGAGATGCACATAACTAGAGTAAAGATCCTATCATCGACCGGTATACCTTTTGATCTACGGATTTACCTCCCATGTCGAGGTCGAGATGCCCATTAGTTCCCATAGGTGTCTTGATGGGCTTGGCATCCTTCATTCCAAACTTGGTAAGTATATCTTGAATGTACTTAGTTTGGCTGATGAAGGTGCCCTCTTGGAGTTGCTTCACTTGAAATCCTAGAAAATACTTCAACTCTCTCATCATAGACATCTCGAATTTTTGAATCATTATCCTACTAAACTCTTCACAAGTAGATTTGTTAGTAGACCCAAATATGATATCATCAACATAAATTTGGCATACAAACAAATCATTTGCAATGGTTTTAGTAAAGAGTGTAGGATCAGCTTTTCCGACTTTGAAGCCATTAGTGATAAGGAAATCTCTTAGGCATTCATACCATGCCATTGGGGCTTGCTTGAGCCCATAAAGCGCCTTAGAGAGTTTATACACATGGTTAGGGTACTCACTATCTTCAAAGCTGGGAGGTTGCTCAACATAGACCTCTTCCTTGATTGGTCCATTGAGGAAGGCACTTTTCACGTCCATTTGGTAAAGCTTAAAGCCATGGTAAGTAGCATAGGCAAGTAATATACGAATTGACTCAAGCCTAGCTACGGGTGCATAGGTTTCACCGAAATCCAAACCTTCGACTTGTTAATATCCCATGGCTACAAGTCGGGCTTTGTTCCCTGTCACCACACCATGCTCATCTTGCTTGTTGCGGAATACCCACTTGGTTCCTACAACATTTTGGTTAGGACGTGGAACAAGATGCCATAACTCATTCCTCGTGAAGTTGTTGAGTTCCTCTTGCATTGCCAACACCCAATCTGAATCTCTTAGTGCATCTTCCACCCTGTATGGCTCAATAGAAGACACAAAAGAGTAATGTTCACAAAAATGAGCGACACGAGATCGAGTTGTTACCCCCTTATGAATATCGCCGAGGATGGAGTTCACGGGGTGATCTCTTTGTATCGCTTGGTGGACTCTTGGGTGTGGCGGTCTTGTACCCTGATGATCTTCCTTGTCTTGATCAACTTCATCTCCCCCTTGATCGTTGTCCTCCTCTTGAGGTGGCTCTTCTTGATCTTCATTTTCATCATCGTGAGCTTGATCCTCATCTTGAGTTAGTGGAGATGCTTGCATGGAAGATGATGGTTGATCTTGTGCTTATGTAGGTTCTTTGGATTCCTTAGGACACACCTCCCCGATGGACATGTTCCTTAGCGCGACACATGGAGCCTCTTCATCATCTAACTCATCAAGATCAACTTGCTCTACTTGAGAGCCATTAGTCTCATCAAACACAATGTCACAAGAAACCTCAACTAATCCAATGGATTTGTTGAAGACTCTATATGCCCTTGTGCTTGATTCATAACCAAGTAAAAAGCCTTCTACAGCCTTAGAAGCAAATCTAGATTTTCTACCTCTTTTAACAAGAATAAAACATTTGCTACCAAAGACTCTAAAATATGAAACATTGGGCTTTTTACCGGTGAGGAGTTCATATGATGTCTTCTTGAGGATTCGGTGAAGGTAGAGCCGGTTGATGGAGTAGCAGGCGGTGTTAATCGCCTCAGCCCAAAACCAGTCTGAAGTCTTGTACTCATCAAGCATGGTCCTCGCCATGTCAAATATAGTTCTATTCTTCCTCTCCACTACACCATTTTGTTGTGGCGTGTAGGGAGAAGAGAACTCATGCTTGATGACCTCCTCCTCAAGAAAGCCTTCAATTTGAGAGTTCTTGAACTCCGTCCCATTGTCGCTTCTAATCTTTTTGATCCTCAATCCGAACTCATTTTGAGCTGGTCTCAAGAATCCCTTTAAAGTCTCTTGGGTTTGTGATTTTTCCTGCAAAAAAAAAACACCCAAGTGAAGCGAGAATAATCATCCACAATTATAAGACAATACTTACTCCCGCCGATGCTTATGTAAGTTATCAGGCCGAATAAATCTATGTGGAGTAGCTCAAGCGGCCTGTCGGTCGTCATGATGTTCTTGTGTGGATGGTTTGTACCAACTCGCTTCCCTGTTTGACATGCGCTACAAACCCTATCTTTCTCAAAATGAACATTGGTTAGTCCCAAAATGTGTTCTCCCTTTAGAAGCTTGTGAAGATTCTTCATTCCAACATGGGCTAGTCGGCGATGCCAGAGCCAACCCATATTAGTCTTAGCAATTAAGCAAGTATCGAGTTCAGCTCTATTGAAATCAACTAAGTATAGCTGACCCTCGAGTACTCCCTTAAATGCAACTGAATCATCACTTCTTCTAAAGACAGTAACACCTATATCCGAAAAAGACAATTGTAGCCCATTTTGCATAATTGAGAAACTAAAAGCAAGTTGTAGTCTAAAGAATCTGCAAGAAAAACATTGGAAATAGAATGGTCTGGTGATATAGCAATTTTACCAAGTCCTTTGACCAAACCTTGATTTCCATCCCCGAATGTGATAGCTCTTTGGGGATCATCGTTTTTCTCATAGGAGCAGAACATTCTTTTCTCCCCTGTCATGTGGTTTGTGCACCCGCTATCAATGATCCAACTTGAGCCCCCGGATGCATAAACCTACAAAACAAGTTTAGGCCTTGTTCTTAGGTACCCAAACGGTCTTGGGTCCTTTCACATTAGAAACAAGCACCTTGGGTACCCAAACACAAGTCTTGGAGCCCTTGTGTTTGCCCCCAACATATTTGGCAACTACTTTGCCTGATTTGTTAGTGAGCACATAAGAAGCATCAAAAGTTTTAAATGAAACATTAGGTTCATTTGATGCAGCAAGAGATTTCTTTTTAGGCATTTTAACATGGGTGGAATGCCTAGAACTAGATGTCTCATTCTTATACATAAAAGCATGATGAGAGCCAGAATGAGACTTCCTAGAATGAATTATCCTAATTTTATGCTCAGGATAACCAGCAGGATATAAAATGTAACCCTCGTTATCCTGTGTCATGGGAGCCTTACCCTTAACAAATTAGACAATTTCTTGGGGGCATTAAGCTTGAAATTGCCTCCCTGTTGGAAGCCAATGCCATCCTTAATGCCAGGGCGTCTCCCGTTATAGAGCATGCTTCTAGCAAATTTGAATTTTTCATTTTCTATCTCATGCTCATTGATTTTAGCAGTAAGTTGAGCTATGGGATCATTTTTGTTGTTTAATTAGGGCTAGGTGATCATGGATAGCATCAACATTAATATCTCTACATCTAGTGCAAATAGAAACATGATCAACAGTGGATGTAGAGGGTTTGCAAGCATTTAATTCATCAATCTTAGCATGTAACATGGCATTCTCATTTCTAAGATTGGAAATAGAAACATTGCAAACATCTAAATCTTTAGGCTTAGAAATTAGCTTATCATTCTCAATCTTAAGGCTAGAAATTGATTCATTCAATTTGTCAATCTTAGCAATTAAACTAGCATTATCATTTTTACGATTGGCAAATGAATTATCACAAACATTTCTCTTTTCAACCTTAGCTTGTAATTTGGCATTCTCAGTTCTAAGGTTAGAGATAGTGTCATGGCAAATGCTAAGCTCCTTATATAAATTTTCATTTTTCTCTACTTCCTGAGCATAAGCATTTTTAACTTTAACATGCTTTTTGTTTTCCTTAATAAGGAATTCCTCTTGGCTATCTGAGAGTTCATCCTTCTCATGAATAGCACCTATCAATTCATTCAATTTTTCTTTTTGTTGCATGTTTAAGTTGGCAAAAAGAGCAAGCAAATTATCTTCATCCTCACTAGAGCTACCCTCATCACTAGATGTCGTATATTTAGTGGAGGCTCTAGATTTTACCTTCTTCTTTTTGCCGTCCTTTGCCATGAGGCACTTGTGGCCGACGTTGGGGAAGAGGAGGCCTTTGGTGATGGTGATGTTGGCGGCGTCCTCGTCGGAGGAGTCGGTGGAGCTCATGTCGGAGTCCCATTCCCGACACACATGGGCATCGCCGCCCTTCTTCTTGTAGTACTTCTTCTTTTCCTTCCTCCTTCCCTTCTTGTCGTTGCCCCTATCACTGTCACTAGAGATAGGACATTTTGCTATAAAGTGACCGGGCTTACCACACTTGTAGCATACTTTCTTGGAGCGGGGTTTGTAATCTCTCTCCTTCCTTTGCTTGAGGATTTGGCGAAAGCTCTTGATGATGAGCGCCATTTCCTCGTTGTCGAGCTTGGAGGCGTCGATGGGGAGCCTACTTGATGTAGACTCTTCTTTCTTCTCCTCCGTCGCTTTGAATGCGACGGGTTGCACCTCGGGTGTGGAGGTGCCGCCTTACTCAACAATTTGTTTGGAGCCTTTGATCATCAACTCAAAGCTCACAAACTTTCCTATCACTTCCTCGGGAGACATTAGCTTATATCTAGGATCACCACGAATTAATTGAACTTGCGTAGGATTACGAAAAACAAGTGATCTTAGAATAACCTTTAACATTTCATGGTCATCCCATTTGGTGCTCCCGAGGTTGCACACTTGATTTACCAAGGTCTTGAGCCGGTTGTACATGGCTTGTGGCTCCTCTCCTTGGTTGAGGAAGAATCGACCGAGCTCTTCCTCGATCGTCTCCCGTTTGGTGATCTTGGTCACCTTGTCCCCTTCATGTGCGATCTTGAGGACGTCCCAAATTTCTTTGGTCGTCTTTAACCCTTGCACCTTATTATACTCCTCTCGACACAAGGACGCGAGGAGTATAGTTGTGGCTTGGGAGTTAAAGTGCCAAATTTGTTCGGCCTCATCCGAATCGTAGTCCTTGTCCCCCACCTTAGGTACCTGCACTCCATACTCAACGATATCTCAAAGACTTTTATGGAGAGATGTTAAATGGAGCATCATTTTATTACTCCACATAGAATAATCCTCACCATCAAAGGATGGTGGCTTGCCTAAGGGAACGGAAAGTAATGGAGTGCGCTTAAAAATGCGAGAGTAGCGGAGGGGAATCTTACTATACTTCTTGCGCTCATGGCGCTTAGAAGTAGTGGACGATGAGTCGGAGCCGGAGGTGGAGGGCGACAAAGAGTCGGTCTCGTAGTAGACCACTTTCTTCATTTTCTTCTTCTTGTCACCTCTCTGTTGTGACTTGATGGAGGAAGAGGATTCCTCCTTATGCTTGTGGCCAGACTCCCTCGAATGGGTTCTCCCCGAGCTTGCGGACTTGTCACCGCCGGTCACGATCTCCCTCTTGGCGTGATCTCCCGACATCACTTCGAGTTGTTAGACTCTAATGAAGCATCGGGCTTTGATACCAATTGAAAGTCGCCTAGAGGGATGGTGGATAGGCAAATCTGAAATTTACAACTTTAAACACAACTACAAGCCGGGGTTAGCGTTAGAAATAAAGTCGAGTCCGAAAGAGAGGGTGAAAACAAATCAACCAAAGAAATAGAGCGGATGACACAGTGATTTGTTTTACCGAGGTTTGGTTCTTGCAAACCTACTCCCCGTTGAGGTGGTCACAAAGACCGGGTCTCTTTCAACCCTTTCCCTCTCTCAAACGATCACCTAGATCGAGTGAGCTTTTCTCCTCAATCAAATGGGTCACTTAGACCCCACAAGGACCACCACACAATTGGTGTCTCTTGCTTTGATTACAAAGGTGTTGAGAATAAGAATGGGGAAGAAGAAAAGCGATCCAAGCAACAAGAACTCAAATGAACACGAAAATCTCTCTCTCACTAGTGACTAGTTGTTTGGAGTGATTTTGGACTTGGGAGAGGATTTGATCTCTTGTTTGTGTCTTGGAGTGAAGTCTAGAGCTCTTGTATTGAATGCAACTGGCTGAAAACTTGGATACCTTGAATTGGTGGTGGTTGGGGGTATTCATAGCCCCAACCACCAAACCAACCGTTGGGGTTGGGCTGCTATCGATGGGCGCACCGGACAGTCCAGTGCGCCAGCCATGTCACCCAACCGTTAGGGTTCTGACGGTTTTGACCGTTGGAGCTCTGTCATCATGGTGCACCGGACAGTTTGGTGCCGCACCGGACAGGCATTGTTCACTGTCCGGTGAGCTTCTGGCGCCTGCTATGACTTCTGCCGCGAACTGTAGATCTGTCAGGGCACTATGCAGTCGACCGTTGCGCTGATAGCCATTGCTCTGCTTGGCGCACCGGACAGTCCGGTTACACACCGGACGGTCCGATGAATTATAGCGGAGTGCGCCTGGAGAAACCCGAAGGAGAAGATTTGGAGGTCGATCCTCCCTGGTGCACCAGACACTGTCCGGTGGCACACCTGACAGTCCGGTGCGCCAGACCAGGGTCCTCTTCGGTTTCTTTTACTCCTTTCTTTTGAACCCTAACTTGGATCTTTTTATTGGTTCATGTTGAACCTTTGGCACCTGTAGAACATGTAATCTAGAGCAAACTAGTTAGTCCAATTATTTGTGTTGGGCAATTCAACCACCAAAATCATTTAGGAAAAGGTTTGACCCTATTTCCCTTTCAGCTGTCGAGGGTGAGCTTGGTGGTTTGAGCGAGGTTAGCAAGATGTGTCATAGCGTCGCTCTGTAGGGCCTGAAGGCGGTACAGCACACTCATGCACTGAACAGTGAACCTCCCAACCAAGTCAGTGTACATCGCCCACACGTCCTTCACATGGCTCATGCGGTTGCACCACATGGGGTCATCCTTCTTCTCAGCAGGGAAGAGTCCCAAGGGGTGCATCACCATCTCCAGGGGATGGTAGCCACAGAAAGTCGTCAGGGTCTTCATAGTTGTCGCTTCAGTGGTGTCGTCCGTCCTGAATCCAATCGTCTCGGAGTCAAGAGAATGCCAACCCGCTGAAGGGGATGAGCCTCCAGAGTCAACCAGACTCGGCAACGTGGTACCCGATGCTCTTCATACAGCTGCACCGTGTACAATGGGGGCGTAAGGTAACCGTCGGAGTTAAGCACTTCCCACAAGATGGAAGGAAAGCCATCATGAGAAAGGAAATCAGAGCTGAAACGAGTGTCTCCTCCACTGGTGGGGGTAGGTGAAGTCATCTGCGGAAGGTAT
The DNA here is from genome assembly GCA_029449295.1 of Zea luxurians. Lineage (NCBI taxonomy): Eukaryota > Viridiplantae > Streptophyta > Magnoliopsida > Poales > Poaceae > Zea > Zea luxurians. The sequence goes on from JAOPSE010000022.1 coordinate 9,788,153, forward strand.
CAGATGTAAAGATTATGGTGGAAGAAGAAAATAAAAAGGAACCTGGGTGGTTTTAAAAGGAAGCGGGTTAGCTCAATTTTTTACTTCTTTAGTTCTCAATCCTTTTAGTTTTATAATGCATGTATGCTGAAAATAACGTCTCCTCTCTGAATAAAAGGGTGCTTTAAGGCATCCTCTAAGAATCTAAATACTGGCCCACAGGGCCTACTTAATTAGCCACCTATTTTTCCCACTATCCCTAAGGCCTTTCGTCCTAGGTCTAGCGGTCTAGTCCTGACGATTCACACTAGTTTCTAAGCAGGTTTTAAATTTTTGAAAATCGGTATTCATGGTTTAGTGTCCTTCTCTATGGTGGTATTTGCTCCAACACCAGCTGTGGTAGAACCGCCCGAATTTATCCAGTTTAAGTGCTCAAGTAACGTCTCAGGGGCCGTAACACACTTAAATCGGAATAACCCATCAGTCCCTCAGATCTAGTCTGATTAAGCCACTTAACCAGGATCAAATACCACAAACTCACTCGAAGGTGAGTCACAGAAGAAATACAATAAAACAGGAAAAACCTCAATTTAAGGTACTGGAGTTATTACATGAATCGGAGTTTTTCAAACAACTGATATAAGTTCACAAAATAAACTGCAGCGGATAATCGATATCGTCGAAAGCGAGGAATAGGGCAAGGCCTGGCCCACTACTCCTCCTTCTCCTCTCATACCGGAGTAGCATCCCACTCGACCGTCCAACCCGGTGGTAGGGTGGTAGGCCAAGTCACACCATCAACCATATCCTGAAGCGTGCCTGCAAAAATTATGCCAAAAGCAAGGCTGAGTATACTAATACTCAGCTAGACTTACCCGGTGTGAGTAATCTACTCCTCTACCTCTAGACCATGCAGCTTTTTGGCTGAGGGGTTTGGTTTGCCAAAAGCACTAGCTGAGTCTAAAATCCATTTTTAGCTTTTCAAATTCTAATAGCATTATTTTAGCTAAGTTTGCTCTTTCTAAGCAAACATGGTAGCAATCATTTAATGCAATCAACAAGTTATCTCATGTAAGCCCCATTTCACTTCTTACTCAATGTAGTATAAGGGGTCAAGCAGTCTCATTAGCTGCGAGAAGCAGACGATTCGAATCGAGTTTTAAAACTTTGCAAGGTAAACCTAAACACACGACATGTCAGGGCACTCGGTCCCCACACACGTCAATCGTCCCCATCTATTCCCTGTTCGCGGCCAGGCCTCACCGCCTTGGTATACAATGCTCCATTGACACCAGCTGCCGCCGTGCAGTGACCGCACTTGTACCCACCATAGCTAGCATGGGAGACCCAGTCTCAGGTCGCGTGAGGGATAAAGTCCGTGCCCAGCTTCACTCATAGGTTTACCGGTTACCATATTTCCCGACATGTGTTTAGTACGTTCAAACGCTTGACTCAGGTATCCACACATTAATCTTTAATTCCTTTTTCCGTCTCATGGACAAGGCATCCTTCCTGGATCCAAGTCCATAGACCATCACAAATCCCATTATCAAGATGAATACAATCAATTCCTGGCCTCGCGCGAGTGCTAGAAAAATCACTCGACTTCTACCGAGATCCTGATTTAGCAAAGCAGCTACTCGACCTAACATACTAGTATTCATCTCAAAAAGGAATCCTGAGTTCATGCAACTAGAGGTTTCAAGCAACTCCTACACTTGAGCGCACATTACAAGCCTACAAACATTAAGTGTAGTAAAGTACATATATATACGGTTATGCATAAAACCGGGCCTTGTCTTCAATTGATGTGGCTGCGGGGAGATCCTCGATGGTAGTCTCGGGAGCTTGCTCCTGATCTTACTCATGGACAGCTCCTTGCTCAGGGATGAGCATGTACTCTCCGTCAGCGAGATTGTAATCTAATGAATGCAATGAGTAAGATAGATGCATGGCATGGTATGTAATTTACAATTAAGATTTGATGGGGGATGATCAATTTAATAAGGTAGGGCTTATTCTTACTATTGGAGATTTTTGGGGTATACTTAGCAACTTAGGGTCAGTTGATTACTGAATGGTTAACCCATATTTAGTGTTCTACTGATTTTCCTCTGTATATCTTATGGATATTTTTAACAATATTCTCAGCTGCCATGTTGGGGTAATACTCATTAATCTTTCTAATTCCTCTCTTCTTCTCTATTTATTTTATACTTTTGAGGTGGGTTTGAACTAAAAGATAGCTTAATAAATTTCTAAAAATTTTGCATAAATTACAGTGTCTTCTCACTGGTGTATAATTCTCTGTCTCAATTTTTGGGGCTTAAAAAGTGAGGGGTCCTCTCTGTATAAAATTATTAAGTATCAGGGCAGATGGGGTGTTTTGAACTACAACTCCCTTTTAACAGTAAGTTATTCTCTAAGGCTTATTTTTGCTGGCATTTAGATGCTATAACATGACTTTGTACAAATTTTCAGCCACTAATACTTATTAGTTATTTTACTATGATTTTCTAAAGTTTCTAGCCAAATGGGCGCTTTCTACTATCACTATACTTGAAAAATATCAAACAACAAATTTCCAATTTTTCCTATCTTCTTCTTTGTGCAAGAACAATCATTTTGAAAATTGGTAACTTTTTGCTTAAGGGAAAGGTGGTAGGAATTTCTTGAACTAAATGGCCTTTTTCATGAAGTAGGGGCAATGGGTATTACTTTGTAGCTTTCAATTGGGTTTTGCATTTTTCTCTGGTGGCCTACTTCATTATTAATCTGGTAAAAATTTATTTGCCCACTATTGCACACTTTTTGGCTTGCTTATGATTTAATTGAAATATGGCTCAATATCAAGTTCTATTTGTTTATTCTACTTAAAATGATGGACTGGGATATTTATCATTTTTGTAGTGGTGTCCTAGTGGTTACAAGTCCACTGAATTTTTCTTAACAATTTTGAAATTGTTTTCATAATTCTAATAATTATCTTTCTAGTTTGATTAGTGCCTAATAAAACATTTTACCTTGAATCTGCTCTGGACTAGGGTTCCCTTTATTTTTTCTAGGTTTTTTATTACTTAAGTGGACTAGGAAAAATATTTGCATCCACTGTTCATTATTTTCTAGTGCCTTTCTCATTTTCCTAAGTTTTAGGCTAACATGGCTTTCAATAAGTAACCTTGTCTAAATCTTTAATACCGGGGTGCTTACTATTTTTAAATAGTGCCTAAGTGGGGTTTACACTTCTACAAATTTTCTTAAGTTCAGCACAGAAGCATAACTAATTTTCTTTATCTTAATAAGGTTTGATCAGTTTCCTTAATTAATTCCAAACTCTAAAATTTAAAACAGAAAGCACAGGGTTCACTATTTTTATATGACAGATCATAATATTCTGAATCTAGTAAAATTGGTTTGACTAGATTTGGCTAAATATTTCTCAAGATATAAATTTCCTAAGTTCTCTGCTGAATTTAAAAAGAATAAATAGAAATGGATAAAGGAAAAAGGGTTTTGCACTGGGGTCCCTGGCAAAAGGTTTTAAATGTATTACAGACAGGTCCTCGGTTCACTATTCATCTGAGTCTATGACTCTGCAGAATACCCCCTAGGGTTTTGTGAAATCGAACCCGAGATCCTTCCCCTAATGGAACAGTGACCGCAGCGAAGGAAAAGGGCAGAGGGGCTTACCGGTGGTGAGGTTGCTCTGGTGAGGGGTCGGGTGAGGTCCAAGGGTCCCTGGCGATCACGTCGAGGTACGGATCGTCAGCGATGGCGGTCGGAGTAGGTCGGTCCACGTGCGCAGGCGGGGGAGCTCGTCGGCGGCGAGGAATCCGGCCTAACTAGGGCGGTACAGTTCAATTGAACGGGTCAGGGAGCTTCACTAGAGATCAAGGTGTGGCGGAACTGCCCGAATTATTCCAACTTAAGTGCCTAAGCCCTGCCTTAGAGTCTAGACCACACTTAAATGGGAATAACCCGTCAATCCCTCGGATCTAGTCCGACACGGCCACTGACAGGATCAAGTACCACAGTCTCACTCGATGGTGAGTCACAGAGCAAATACAATAAAACATAAAACCATGCATGAAAGAGTGTTAAATTATTACATCACCATTGTCACCATTGGAGTTTTCGCAAAAGTAACCATCATTGTTATGAAGTGCAGCGGAAATAAACTAACGATAAATAAATGGAGAGATGGGGAAGCCTGTCCCATCACTCCTCATGCTCCTCCTCAGCCGAGGCAGGGTCCCACTCGACAGTCCAACCCGGTGGTAGGGTGGATGGCCAAGTCACTCCAGCAACCATGTCCTCCAGAGAACCTGTAAAAATTATGCCACAAGCAAGGCTGAGTATACTAATACTCAGCTAGACTTACCTGGTGTGAGGAGTCTATACTCCTCTACCTCTAGACATGCAGCTGTTTGGCTGTGGGGTTTGGTTGCCAAAAGCACTAGCTGAGTTTCTAAATCCAGATTTTAACTTTGTCAAGATTAAGTGTGACTCTCTTAAGGCTAAAGGTGTACTATCTAATCATACATAGTAGCAAACATCTTTAGCAATCAACATTTTGTATCATCTCATCACAGTTCCACTTGTTACTCAATGCAGTACAATGGATCAAGCAGTCTCATTAGCTGCGAGAAGCAGACAATTCGAATCGAGTTTTTATCCTTGCAAGGTAAACCTAAACACACGACATGTAGGGGCACTCCATCCCCACACACATCAACCGTCCCCATCGATTCCCCGTCAGCAGATCAGGGCTCACCGCCTTGGTGTACAATGCCTCACTGACCCCGACTGGCCGTCGTGCAGTGACCGCACTTGTACCCATCATAACCGGAATGGGAGACTACGTCTCAGGTCGCGTGAGGGGATATGTCCACTGCCAGGTTCACTCAGGTACTAGGCTTACCAATTTACCATATTTCTCGGCATGTGTTTAGTACGTTCAAACGCTTGACACAGGTATCCGCACGTTAATCCTTATTTCATTTTCCATCTCGTGGGCAACCAATCCCCATGGATTGTTGTCCACCAACTAGTATCATGACAGTGTGAAAGTGGGTACAATCAATTTCCTGATCTCGCGCGAGTGCTAGAAAAATCACTCGTCTTCTACCGAGATCCTAATTAAATAAAGCAACTACTCGACCTAGCATACTAGTATTCATCTCAAAGGAAATCCTAAGGTAATGCAACTAGGGTTTCAACCAATTCCTACACCTAAGTGCACAATCAATCCTACAATCAATAAGTGAAGTAAAATAGCATAAATAACAGGTTATGCATAAAACCGGGGCTTGCCTTCCAAAGCAGTGGCAGGCAGGTCCTCTGGTGCAGGCTCGGGTGCTGGGTCTGGGGCAACCTCCTGGGCAGCTCCTTGCTCCGGCACGAGGATGTACTCTCCGTCAGCAAGATTACAGTCTATCGAAATGCAATGAACATATGTGTCATGGTTATGCAAGATTTAAGAACATTAAGCTACAGAAACTACGTCAAGGATGAACTTAGGGTTCCTTGGCTATGTGAATCTTCTAGTGGTATATATAGACTTATTACCTTTTAGGTTTAGGTTTTCTTTTAGGATAACCTATTGGATTTGTATTGCCTTTATGGATTTCAGTGGACAATTTATAAAGGTCTTAGGAGGACATTAAATTCCATCATCCATTTTCCTTTCTTTAATTTCCATCTAGGGTTTCTAGTAGGGGTTTGAACTATGACAGTAGTTTAAAAATTTCCAAAAATTTTGTAAAATTTACAGTGGGTTGTCACTGGCTATTCTAGCTTGTTTTAAGAATTTGAGGCTTAAAGTACAAAAGCTAATCCTTAAACAAAAATAACAACAGTTAGGCAAAATGGGCCACTTTACACTACAAGTCTTAGTTAGGTGTAGGTTCTGTCCTACAGGTTATTTTTGTTGGTCTCTATTAGTGATACTAAGCCCTTGTACCAAAAATGGCAGAGAGCAACATGATGGTTAATTAATGATGGATTTCTAAAGTTGGGTGCAAAAAGGGTGCTTAGAACTAACTTGTCCTTTGAAAAATATCAAACAACAGATTTCAGATTTTTCCTAAGTTCTTATTATCAAAACATTAGTTATCCTAAGGTTTGGGGAGGTTTCACCTTAGGGTTATTTTTGTAGGGTTTTTCTAAGTTATCCTTGTTTTATTAATTTAAAAGGTAGCTTTCTTATTTTACACTACAACAGGGTATGATATATTTTTCCAGTGAACTACATTGACTAAGTATCTCAACAAAAATAGGGGTGCCTTCTGGTTCATTATTTATGTCACCTTTTCTATTTTTCTTAATCTTAAACATATTATGGAATAAGGGGTAAAAACTATCTTAATGTAGTGGACAGAGGGGTTTAACATTTTTAACTAGGTCAGTTAGTAGACAATGACTTCTCTAAATTTTTCTAACCTTAGTTAAATAGTACAACCATTTTTCTTGCTATTATTAAGCTTTTGGTTCAAACTGTAATTAAATCATAACCTTATATTTTTCTCTAGTACTTATGGGGTTTTATATTTTTCTTAGACAGGTTACATTATTTAGAGTCTGGCAAAATTAGTTTGACCAAATTTGGGTAAACCAAACAGAAGTTATGGGTTTTTGAAGTTTCTGTTTGAAATTAAATCAGGTTTTAATTAAGTTTTTCTGAAAAAGCAGTTTGCGCCAAGGTCCCTGGATTTAAACCGAATCAAACCTCGCAGTTCTACCCTTACGCCACTATTCACTTGAGTCTCTAACTTTTCACTTAACCCCCTGGATTCCTCTCCCTCTCACCCGCAGTCCTTCCCTTATCTGAAACAGTAGTCGTGGGAAAGAAAAGGGCGGCGCGGCTTACCGGCGGCGAGGGAGGTCCGGCGAGGTGGTCAGTGATGTTCAGGAGGTCGCGACGGTCATGTTGATGTGCGGGTCGTCGCCGGAGGTGGTCGGAGTTACCCTGGCCACGAACACAAGCGGCGGGGATCGTCGGCGACGCCTGCTCCGACCAAACCACGGCGGTAGAGTTCAATTAATGGGCACGAGAAGCTTCACGGGATGACACAGAGGCCATACGCGCAATGAATCGGGAAATGGTGAAGGGGTTTACCTGGTCCACGTGCGCCGGCGAGTTCTTGAACTCCGGTGAGCGCGATTTGGCTTCTCCGGTGACGCGGGCCCTCGGTTCAAGCTTGAGCAAGGCTCACGGCTTCACCAGGAAGCTATCTGGGGGCTTGGTTCGAACGGAGGAGGACGGGAGAGGGGTTGGCTACGGCGGTGGCTTTCGGGCGGCACTGGCGGGTCGCGGGGAGGTCGCCGGAGGCAACGGCTGGCTCGGGCAAGTCCGGCGAGGTACGGAGGAAGCAATGGGGAAGGCAACCGAGCGCTGGGGCGGGTTTTATAGGCGCGGACGCGGCCGGGGCGCTGGCTCGACCGTTTGGCGCGACGCGGGCACGCGGGGCGCACGCGCGGGCGTGCTCTGGCGAGCTCAGAGCGCGTCGAACACGTGGCGCGTTGCTTCTGCCCGTGTTCTTCGCTCTGCTGAGCGGCCAGGCGTACGAATCTCGCCCTACCGCCTGTGGGAGATCTCTTCCCTGCACCTAGGGCTACCTAGTTCATGTAAGTTCCAAGAGGAGATGTGGTCTGGTTGAAGAGATATGGCAGCGCCAAGTCTTGTCTGTCTGCCCTGTGCAAACCGAGACAAAACCAATGCCAATGCGTGTCAAACGGTTTTGGCTTGGGTTCAAACTTTTCCAGGGCATTCTAGGGTTCATTTGGCGCCACTTTGTTAATTAGGTCGACTGGTTTTGAAAAGGGAATCAAGGTGAACATGAGGGATCTTTGCTCAAGGGTTGGTTTTTGACTTAGGCAAAATCTGAATTCCTCCCTTGTGTTCAACCTTTGGTGATCTTTTTAGGACCTTTCTGAAAACTTTTTGGGGGTACTTCCTTACTATTAATTGTAGGTTATTAAGTATATTACAACTTTTATATTTGGCCCAAACCATGATCATGATGTTTACATGATCTTTTGATCATGGCTTCAATTAGGGTTATGATTGCATATGGGGGTTTTGCTCTAGGGTTTTGGGAGATCTCCACTTAGATGTGCATCACAAGCTAGGGCATGAAAACCAAGATAGTTTGCACTTGATTAGGACCTTGAATTCCAAGATTGAAGTGCTTTGCCCACAAATCTTTATGTAATTATGGGCTAAAAAGGGGTAACCCTGGGGTGGACACCCTGAGTAACACCTAGGGTGTTACAGCCCTCCCCCCTTAAAGGAATCTCGCCCCGAGATTTCAGGCAGAGTCCCTTGGAGGGATGCTTTGAAGGTGTGCTGGTGCTACTTTCCCCTTATACTCAAGTTTTACCCTTAATACTGCTCTTCGAATGTCATCCTCTTTGCAACTTCAGAAGGAAGCCCTTCTTAAGTCAATTTCACAACTTAGACTATCCTTGTTATCTAAGTTTTTCTTATAATTGACTTCAAAGGGCAGGCGGGGGTGGGGTTTTGGGGCTACATACCGATTCCTTTGGTCAGAAAGTCGGGGAAGCGGGAGCGTAGAAAATCCTCCGTCTCCCATGTAGCTTCTTCTGCTGAATGATGACTCCACTGAACCTTATACATTTGGATTGATCTTAACCGAGTTGACCTTTCCTTTTGATCCAATACCTTAACGGGGTACTCTTGGTAGGACAGGTCTGGTTCTATCTCAATGTCCGGTTCCGGTAGCACTTCAGTGGGTAGACGAACACATTTCCGCAGCTGAGATACATGGAACACATTGTGAACTGCTGCCATGCAGGGTGGCAAATCCAATTGGTAAGCTACAGGTCCACAACTTGCCTTGATCTTATATGGTCCAATGTAGCGAGGGGCTAACTTGCCCTTAATCCCGAATCTCTGGACACCCTTGGTTGGTGATATCTTAAGATAGACATGATCTCCCACCTCAAACTGTAGAGGCTTCCGCCTCTTGTCATGATAACTCTTTTGTCTGGCCTGAGCAGCTTCTAGGTTCTTCTTGATAATTCTAACCTTTGCCTCTGCTTCAAGCACCAAATCTGGCCCAAAAATTTCCCTTTCTCCTGCTTGAGACCAATTTAGCGGGGTCCTACATCTTCTCCCATATAAGGCCTCAAAAGGTGCCATTTTCAGACTGGACTGATAGCTGTTATTGTAAGAAAACTCGGCCAAGGAAAGACACTTGTCCCAGTCCTTTCCATAGTGTAGTGCACATGCTCGCAACATATCTTCCAAAATCTGATTTATCCTTTCTGTTTGACCATCTGTTTGAGGGTGATATGCTGAGCTTCGGATTACATGGGTCCCGAGGGCTTCTTGCAGTTTCTCCCAAAAGCGTGCCACAAATAGTGCTCCTCTATCAGATATAATGGTCCTTGGGATACCATGCAATCTTACTATCTGATCAACATAAATTTCTGCGTACTTCTCTGTCTTGTGGGTGGTGTGTACTGGCAAGAAATGAGCAGTCTTGGTCAATCTGTCCACAATGACCCAAATAGAATCATGGTGCCTGGAGGTATTGGGTAATCCTACTATGAAGTCCATGCAAATGTCCTCCCATTTCCAAGATGGTATGGGAAGGGGTTGCAAGGGACCTGCTGTCTTCAAGTGACTGGCCTTGATTCTCTGGCAAGTGTCACACTCTGATACGTACTTGGCAATTTCCCTCTTCATCCTGGTCCACCAGTACAAAGGTCTGAGATCATGGTACATCTTGTTGCTACCAGGGTGCATGGAAAATTTGGAAAGGTGAGCTTCATCCAGTATCTTCTTTCTGAGCTCTGGGTTCTTGGGAACCACCAGTCGATCTTCAAACCATAAAATCCCCTTGCTGTCCTGACGGAAACACTTGTATTTTTCTGCCTTCTGCTTGATCATTTCTTTGATAACCTGAACACCCTTATCCCCAAACTGTGCCTGAGCTATTTGCTCTTGCAATGTGGGCTCCACTGCGATATATCTCAATTCACCGGAAGGAACAACTTCCAGATTTAGCTTGCACAACTCATCACACAGGGTGGTCACTCCCACATCCATGCTCATACAATTACATTGGGCCTTTCTGCTCAAGGCATCTGCCACAACATTGGCTTTGCCAGGATGGTAATGTACCTCCAAATCATAGTCCTTGATTAATTCCAACCATCTTCTCTGCCTCATGTTCAGATCTGCCTGAGTGAAAATGTACTTGAGGCTCTTGTGATCAGTGTAAATGTTACAGTGAGCTCCCATCAAGTAGTGTCTCCATATCTTGAGGGCATGAACTACTGCTGCCAACTCCAGATCATGTGTCGGGTAGTTCTGCTCATGGGGCCTGAGTGCTCAGGAAGCATAAGCAATCACTCTGTTCTCTTGCATCAAGACACATCCCAATCCGGTACCAGAAGCATCACAATAAACTTCAAATGGCTTGGTATTGTCGGGTTGGGCTAGCACTGGGGCTGTTGTCAATTGTTGCCTCAAGGTATGAAAAGCCTCTTCACACTTTTGGCTCCACTCAAATTTGACTCCCTTCTTTAACAGTTCAGTCATTGGCTTGGCAATTCTGGAGAAATCCGGAATAAATCGTCGGTAGTACCCTGCTAATCCCAGAAAACTCCTAATCTGCTTCACTGTAGTTGGAGGTTTCCAGTCCATCACCTCTTGCACTTTCTCAGGGTCAACTGATATCCCATCCTGAGAGATTGTGTGACCCAAGAACTTTATTTCCTTTAGCCAGAATTCACACTTAGACAATTTAGCATAGAGACGATGATCGCGCAGTCGTCGAAGCACGACGTGCAGGTGCTCTGTGTGTTCATCTTCATTCTTGGAATAAACCAGAATGTCATCAATGAAAACGACCACGAACTTATCCAACTCTGGCATGAACACTGAGTTCATTAGGTACATAAAATAAGCCGGGGCATTGGTTAGCCCAAAAGACATCACCAGAAACTCATAGAGCCCATATCTGGTAGAGAAAGCCGTCTTGGGAATGTCGCTGGCACGAATCTTAATCTGATGGTAGCCTGAACGAAGGTCTATCTTGGAGAATACCTTGGCTCCTACCAATTGATCAAACAGAACATCAATGCGGGGTAACGGGTACTTGTTCTTGATAGTCACCGCATTGAGAGGGCGGTAGTCAACACACATCCTCAAACTCTCATCCTTCTTCACGAACAAGGCGGGACATCCCCATGGTGAAGTGCTTGGACGAATAAACCCCTTGTCCAACAATTCTTGCAATTGTTTCTTCATTTCTGCCAATTCTGCGGGAGGCATCCTATAAGGTCTCTTAGAGATAGGAGCAGTCCCGGGTTGCAATTCAATGGCAAATTCAATATCTCTGTCAGGTGGCATTCCTGGCAATTCATCCGGAAAAACATCGGGGTAGTCGCAGACTACTGGGATCTGCCTTACTGGGGATTCTGCCATAACAAAGGCACAAGACCGGGTACAACCCTGGTTGGGTAAATACAAAACAGTCTCGCCATAAGCAGGGGAATGAATTTCAATGGCTCTGGCTGCAATGTCCAATATTGCCTGATGTTTGGTCAACCAATCAGTTCCCAAGATGATATCCACGCTGTCCAAACCCAAAATGAGGAGGGTGGTTTTAATTATTAGACTACCAAACTTTATGGGCACATTCTTGCTGATTTGATTAGTGGCAATCCTGCCTCCTGGTGTTGAAATTGTGATTCCCCCATTGGTGTGGTGAAAAGGCAACTGGCACTTGACACTAAATTTGGCACTGACAAAACTATGCGAAGCACCAGAATCAAAAAGAACAATAGCAGGAAAATTTAAAACTGTAAAGATACCGGTCATGACGGGTGCTCCCTCTGGAATGTCAGCCATGGTAGTGAAGTTCAGCCTGCCCTGCCTCACCTGCACTTTCTGCCTCTTTCCTTGGTTCTGATTAACATTCTGCCCCTGCCTCTGCTGATTCTTGGGGCAATTCTTGGCATAATGCCCAGTGCTGCCACAAGTGAAACACCTGTTATCATTGGCCTGGCGGTACTGCTGCTGCTGATTGTTCCTCTGAGCTGGAAACTGGGCGCGGTTGGGTGCCTGCTGCTGCTGCTGCGGTGGCCTAATCACCCATCTCCCTTGCTGCTGCTGAGGTCCCTTGTTCTGCGCGTCAGACACAATCCTGAAGCGCTGTGGCTGAGCTGAGGGTCCTGCCACAGGGGTCTTCCACTTCTTCTCCGCCTGTCGAGCTAAGATGCAGTCCTCCTGGGAGATAGCCATGTTGACCAACTCGTTGTAGCTGTTGGCCCTGACGGTGTTGAGACGGTCACGGAGCTTAGTGCTGAGCCCCCTCCTGAACCTGTCTCGCTTCTTCTCATCCGTATCTGCATGGTATCCAGCATACTGGCACAAATCATTGAAGGCCTGGGCATACTGCAATACCGTCCTGCTGCCCTGAGTGAGTGCCAGAAACTCATTGAGCTTCCGGTCCACGATGCCAGCGGGGATATGGTGCCCTCTGAAAGCCGCCTTGAACTCCCTCCATTCCACTTCTCTACCTTCTGGCTGCATGGCAAGAAAATGGTCCCACCAAGTCCTTGCGGGTCCGCGAAGCTGCTGGGTGGCGAACCTGACCTTAGTGACCTCTGAGCAAATTCCATGTAGCAGTGGGAATTTGGATTCCACCACCCTCAACCACACATCTGCATCAAGTGGGTCCTCGGCCCTGGTGAACAATGGTGGCTGAGTGCTGAGGAACTCCTGGTAGGTAGCAGCGACGGGGTGACGCTGATGGTCTCCACCATAATGCTGAGGTGGTGGCTGACGCTGAGCTAGCTGTCTCAGGATCTCATTCTGCTAGGCCATGAGCTCCTGCAGAGTGGGAGGCGGTGGCGGTGGAGGAACGTGCTCATTCTGACCACGGCGCGCTCTCCCAGCCATCTGAAAAATCACATGGTTGCTTAATAACTCATCTCCAAGCTTAAGGTTCAAACACGGTAGGGGAGCTAAATCAATTTAATAAATTTCCACATGAAACAAAATGAAAGCATAAACCTTCCGTCCAATTTTAAACTGCCATTAATCATCCCTGAATTTCCAAAAGAGTTTAACATGGTTACAGCAATGATCCAAAAGACTCAACTCTACCTAGCCTAGTACCCTAAGGGTGCAAAAGCTAAGCTAGCGGCGAGGAGTCCAACTATCATCAGCCTCTAGGATTGGCCTGGCATCTAGTGAGCGAACGAGGCAACGCTGGACTCGGGGGAAGGTGGTCTCCCTGAGCCAGTGGTGTCTACACTGGAAGCAGACTCGTCTCCTCCCTCGATGTCAACGTCCTCGTCAGCTTCCTCACCATGGATCTCTTGGTGATGCATGTCCAGGTGCTCATTTGCTTCTGCCAGCTGCTGCTGAGTGTTGAGGAGCTGATCCTCGAGAACCTCGATGGTGTTCTCCCGGGTGCCCACTAGCTCCTCCAACTCATGAATCTCATCAGACAGCTGCTCCACTTGCAAATCTTTTTCCACGAGCTCCTGGGACAAGTCCACCACGAGCTCCTCCCTGTTGTCCAGGGTGATCTTGGTGGCCTCCAGCAATGCCATCAGGTGAGACATTGCCTCCCCACGCATTACTTGCAGACGATACAGAGCATTCATGCATCGTACTGACAAGTGAGCGGTGTGGCCTGGGTAAAGAGCCCAGATGTCCTTGGCATGCTCCACCCGATCCCTCCACATCGGGTCGTCCTCCTTTTCCACGGGGAACAACCCCATGGGGTGGGTAGCCAGCTCCAGGGGATGGAATCCGCAGAAGGTAGTCAGTCCATGCAGAGCGATAGCCTCAATGGTGTCCTCAGCCCGGTATCCATAGGACTCAGAGTCCAGCGAACGCCAGCCTGGCTGCAGGGGATGAGGCTCCAAAGTCATCCTCACCCTACAACGAGGCACCCGGTGCTTCTCAAACTGCTGCACCGCGTACTGAGGGGGTGTCAAGTATCCCGCCCCCTGAAGTACCTCCCACAAGATGCGGGGAAAACCCTCTCGTGCAAGTCCGTCAGTGTGGGTCAGTGCATTTCCGTCCTCGGAGGATCCGTGAGAAGTCATCTGTGCACGGTTAAGCGTAAGTAAAAGAAAAAGAATTACAAAAAGAACAAGAAAAATAAAACTCAGCCTGTCTCTAATTAAAAGAAAAAGGCACTGGGGACCTAGTTGATTGTTACCTTGTTTTTATGTTTCTTTTACTCAGTTATCCATTTGCTTAATTATGAATGCATGCATGCTCGTCCTGAACGACCTCTCCAAAAGATAAAAAGGAATAGGGAAGGACTCCCATCCTTTAAAAAGTGGCCTATAGGGCCTAGTCACTTAGCCACCTAGCTACCCTTCTATTATCCTAAGGCTTCACGTCCTAGGTCTATCCTGCTCGTCCTATAATCTATCCAACAGTGTTTCTATCAAATTTTACTTTAGAAAAGGGATAGCATTTATGTTTTATTGATTCCTCTGTGGTGGTACAAGCTCCGATACCAGCTGTGGCGGAACTGCCCGAATTATTCCAACTTAAGTGCCTAAGCCCTGCCTTAGAGGCTAGACCACACTTAAATGGGAATAACCCGTCAATCCCTCGGATCTAGTCCGACACGGCCACTGACAGGATCAAGTACCACAGTCTCACTCGATGGTGAGTCACAGAGCAAATACAATAAAACATAAAACCATGCATGAAAGAGTGTTAAATTATTACATCACCATTGTCACCATTGGAGTTTTCGCAAAAGTAACCATCATTGTTTTGAAGTGCAGCGGAAATAAACTAACGATAAATAAATGGAGAGATGGGGAAGCCTGTCCCATCACTCCTCATGCTCCTCCTCAGCCGAGGCAGGGTCCCACTCGACACTCCAACCCGGTGGCAGGGTGGATGGCCAAGTCACTCCAGCAACCATGTCCTCCAGAGAACCTGTAAAAATTATGCCACAAGCAAGGCTGAGTATACTAATACTCAGCTAGACTTACCTGGTGTGAGGAGTCTATACTCCTCTACCTCTAGACATGCAGCTGTTTGGATGTGGGGTTTGGTTGCCAAAAGCACTAGCTGAGTTTCTAAATCCAGATTTTAACTTTGTCAAGATTAAGTGTGACTCTCTTAAGGCTAAAGGTGTACTATCTAATCATACATAGTAGCAAACATCTTTAGCAATCAACATTTTGTATCATCTCATCACAGTTCCACTTGTTACTCAATGCAGTACAATGGATCAAGCAGTCTCATTAGCTGCGAGAAGCAGACGATTCGAATCGAGTTTTTATCCTTGCAAGGTAAACCTAAACACACGACATGTAGGGGCACTCCGTCCCCACACACATCAACCGTCCCCATCGATTCCCCGTCAGCAGATCAGGGCTCACCGCCTTGGCGTACAATGCCTCACTGACCCCGACTGGTCGTCGTGCAGTGACCGCACTTGTACCCACCATAACCGGAATGGGAGACTACGTCTCAGGTCGCGTGAGGGGATATGTCCACTGCCAGGTTCACTCAGGTACTAGGCTTACCAATTTACCATATTTCTCGGCATGTGTTTAGTACGTTCAAACGCTTGACACAGGTATCCGCACGTTAATCCTTATTTCATTTTCCATCTCGTGGGCAACCAATCCCCATGGATTGTTGTCCACCAACTAGTATCATGACAGTGTGAAAGTGGGTACAATCAATTTCCTGATCTCGCGCGAGTGCTAGAAAAATCACTCGTCTTCTACCGAGATCCTAATTAAATAAAGCAACTACTCGACCTAGCATACTAGTATTCATCTCAAAGGAAATCCTAAGGTAATGCAACTAGGGTTTCAACCAATTCCTACACCTAAGTGCACAATCAATCCTACAATCAATAAGTGAAGTAAAATAGCATAAATAACAGGTTATGCATAAAACCGGGGCTTGCCTTCCAAAGCAGTGGCAGGCAGGTCCTCTGGTGCAGGCTCGGGTGCTGGGTCTGGGGCAACCTCCTGGGCAGCTCCTTGCTCCGGCACGAGGATGTACTCTCCGTCAGCAAGATTACAGTCTATCGAAATGCAATGAACATATGTGTCATGGTTATGCAAGATTTAAGAACATTAAGCTATAGAAACTACGTCAAGAATGAACTTAGGGTTCCTTGGCTATGTGAATCTTCTAGTGGTATATATAGACTTATTACCTTTTAGGTTTAGGTTTTCTTTTAGGATAACCTATTGGATTTGTATTGCCTTTATGGATTTCAGTGGACAATTTATAAAGGTCTTAGGAGGACATTAAATTCCATCATCCATTTTCCTTTCTTTAATTTCCATCTAGGGTTTCTAGTAGGGGTTTGAACTATGACAGTAGTTTAAAAATTTCCAAAAATTTTGTAAAATTTACAGTGGGTTGTCACTGGCTATTCTAGCTTGTTTTAAGAATTTGAGGCTTAAAGTACAAAATCTAATCCTTAAACAAAAATAACAACAGTTAGGCAAAATGGGCCACTTTACACTACAAGTCTTAGTTAGGGGTAGGTTCTGTCCTACAGGTTATTTTTGTTGGCCTCTATTAGTGATACTAAGCCCTTGTACCAAAAATGGCAGAGAGCAACATGATGGTTATTTAATGATGGATTTCTAAAGTTGGGTGCAAAAAGGGTGCTTAGAACTAACTTGTCCTTTGAAAAATATCAAACAACAGATTTCAGATTTTTCCTAAGTTCTTATTATCAAAACATTAGTTATCCTAAGGTTTGGGGAGGTTTCACCTTAGGGTTATTTTTGTAGGGTTTTTCTAAGTTATCCTTGTTTTATTAATTTAAAAGGTAGCTTTCTTATTTTACACTACAACAGGGTATGATATATTTTTCCAGTGAACTACATTGACTAAGTATCTCAACAAAAATAGGGGTGCCTTCTGGTTCATTATTTATGTCACCTTTTCTATTTTTCTTAATCTTAAACATATTATGGAATAAGGGGTAAAAACTATCTTAATGTAGTGGACAGAGGGGTTTAACATTTTTAACTAGGTCAGTTAGTAGACAATGACTTCTCTAAATTTTTCTAACCTTAGTTAAATAGTACAACCATTTTTCTTGCTATTATTAAGCTTTTGGTTCAAACTGTAATTAAATCATAACCTTATATTTTTCTCTAGTACTTATGGGGTTTTATATTTTTCTTAGACAGGTTACATTATTTAGAGTCTGGCAAAATTAGTTTGACCAAATTTGGGTAAACCAAACAGAAGTTATGGGTTTTTGAAGTTTCTGTTTGAAATTAAATCAGGTTTTAATTAAGTTTTTCTGAAAAAGCAATTTGCGCCAAGGTCCCTGGATTTAAACCGAATCAAACCTCGCAGTTCTACCCTTACGCCACTATTCACTTGAGTCTCTGACTTTTCACTTAACCCCCTGGATTCCTCTCCCTCTCACCCGCAGTCCTTCCCTTATCTGAAACAGTAGCCGCGGGAAAGAAAAGGGCGGCGCGGCTTACCGGCGGCGAGGGAGGTCCGGCGAGGTGGTCAGTGATGTTCAGGAGGTCGCGACGGTCATGTCGATGTGCGGGTCGTCGCCGGAGGTGGTCGGAGTTACCCTGGCCACGAACACAAGCGGCGGGGATCGTCGGCGACGCCTGCTCCGGCCAAACCACGGCGGTAGAGTTCAATTAATGGGCACGAGAAGCTTCACGGGATGACACAGAGGCCATACGCGCAACGAATCGGGAAATGGTGAAGGGGTTTACCCGGTCCACGTGCGCCGGCGAGTTCTTGAACTCCGGTGAGCGCGATTTGGCTTCTCCGGTGACGCGGGCCCTCGGTTCAAGCTTGAGCAAGGCTCACGGCTTCACCAGGAAGCTATCTGGGGGCTTGGTTCGAACGGAGGAGGACGGGAGAGGGGTTGGCTACGGCGGTGGCTTTCGGGCGGCACTGGCGGGTCGCGGGGAGGTCGCCGGAGGCAACGGCTGGCTCGGGCAAGTCCGGCGAGGTACGGAGGAAGCAATGGGGAAGGCAACCGAGCGCTGGGGCAGGTTTTATAGGCGCGGACGCGGCCGGGGCGCCGGCTCGACCGTTTGGCGTGACGCGGGCACGCGGGGCGCGCGCGCGGGCGTGCTCTGGCGAGCTCAGAGCGCGTCGAACACGTGGCGCGTTGCTTCTGCCCGTGTTCTTCGCTCTGCTGAGCGGCCAGGCGTACGAATCTCGCCCTACCGCCTGTGGGAGATCTCTTCCCTGCACCTAGGGCTACCTAGTTCATGTAAGTTCCAAGAGGAGATGTGGTCTGGTTGAAGAGATATGGCAGCGCCAAGTCTTGTCTGTCTGCCCTGTGCAAACCGAGACAAAACCAATGCCAATGCGTGTCAAACGGTTTTGGCTTGGGTTCAAACTTTTCCAGGGCATTCTAGGGTTCATTTGGCGCCACTTTGTTAATTAGGTCGACTGGTTTTGAAAAGGGAATCAAGGTGAACATGAGGGATCTTTGCTCAAGGGTTGGTTTTTGACTTAGGCAAAATCTGAATTCCTCCCTTGTGTTCAACCTTTGGTGATCTTTTTAGGACCTTTCTGAAAACTTTTTGGGGGTACTTCCCTACTATTAATTGTAGGTTATTAAGTATATTACAACTTTTATATTTGGCCCAAACCATGATCATGATGTTTACATGATCTTTTGATCATGGCTTCAATTAGGGTTATGATTGCATATGGGGGTTTTGCTCTAGGGTTTTGGGAGATCTCCACTTAGATGTGCATCACAAGCTAGGGCATGAAAACCAAGATAGTTTGCACTTGATTAGGACCTTGAATTCCAAGATTGAAGTGCTTTGCCCACAAATCTTTATGTAATTATGGGCTAAAAAGGGGTAACCCTGGGGTGGACACCCTGAGTAACACCTAGGGTGTTACACAAGGAAGATATGCGTGCGAGGAATTCGAGAATGGCTCACTGGATTTCTCGGTCTACGAGCGGCCGCGGGCGACCGAAGTCCGGCGAAGCCGATCCTGGGTCTCCGGTGAGGTTCTGTCGGGTTCGAGAGCTTGGAAAGCTTCACGGGCCACTGGCGAAACTAACCGAGTGACAGGCACAACTTGGACGTGGCTAGAGTGAGCTAGCCGCGGTGGCCGAGGCTCGGGCAGTGATGGCGTGTGGAGGAGAGCTCGCCGGAGCTAAGGGAGGGGTGTCTGGCCAGCGAGGGTGAGCGAGGAGTGAGGTGAGGCGCGCCTGGGGGTGGTTTTAAAGGCGCGGGCGAGCACGGCCGAGGGGAGGCTCTGACAAGCGTTGGGGCGTGCGTGGGCGAGCGCCAGTGCGCGCTCTGGCGTCTCGGCACGGCGTCGAGCATGAGGCAGCGCAGAGAGAGGTCGTGTTCAAGTGTGGATTGGCTCCAAATCTTTGAGATTATGGCCATGATCCCGTTGAGAGATCTCTTCCCCTGACATTCCTTTGTCGTTTGTGTGTGGAGGCTTGTGGGTTTCGCTGACTGGATCAAGAGATATTGAGGGGTGAAGTTGGGTTTGTCTCACTGCCGAACACTGAGAGAAGATCCCAGGATTGACGTGTCCAGGGCACGCGTCCCAATGCCATCTTCGGGTATGAGGTAGAGGGGTTAGTTAGACACATTTTTGTCAATGGGAGCTTAGTGTTTTGAGATAGAGATCAAGGTGAATGCGCTCGGTTTTGGTTTAGAGGCTGAAAATTCACAAATCTGAATTTCAGATTTCCCCATTAAACCTCCACTTGAATGGCTTGCTTGGAGTTTTTAACAAACTATTTTGGCCAAACTTTTATAATCTTTATTGTAGCCTAGTTAGTGTATTCCAATTTTTATAATTGGCCTAAGCCATGATTCCATGTTTTTCATGGTTCTTTTATTCCTTTTCTTCCTTTCTACTTAAGTGGCTTAATTAGGGTTGGTCTAGGGTTTCAACATTTTTTCTTTTTTTTGAAAACCTCATTTGTTTTAGACATGATTCTTTAGATATAACTTAGTGGATCTTTTATCTTTAAGTTGATTGGTGCCTCTTGCCCAATTTGGTTTACATGAAATGATGGTACTTGAGTTAGCACTGAGAAGAAACCATAGGTGACACTGGGGTGTCACAATTTCTTTTAGCCAAAAGTCACATTTTGACAATTTGGCATAAAGGCGGTGCTCTCTCAGATGTTGGAGCACTACATGCAAATGACCGGCATGCTCTTCTTCATTTCTTGAGTACACCAAGATATCATCGATGAAAACCACCACGAACTTGTCTAGTTCAGGCATGAAGACTGAATTCATTAGATACATGAAGTATGCTGGCGCATTAGTTAACCCGAACGACATCACCAAATACTCATACAACCCGTATCTGGTTGAGAAGGCAGTCTTTGGAGTATCACTTGCTTGTATCTTGATCTGATGATAGCCAGAGAGAAGGTCTATATTGGAAAACGCCTTGGCTCCGACCAATTGATCAAAAAGAACATCAATACGAGGCAAAGGATACTTGTTTTTGATAGTCACTGCATTGAGTTGGCGGTAATCTATACATAGCCTCAAGCTTTCATCTTTCTTCTTCACAAACAAGGCTGGACATCCCCAAGGCGAAGTACTTGGGCAGATGAAATCCTTGTCCAACAACTCTTGCAGTTGTTTCTTCAATTCTGCCAATTCAGCGGGCGGCATCCGGTAAGGCCTCTTGGAAATAGGTGCCATTCCCCGTTGCAACTCGATGGCGAATTCAATATCCTGGTCTGGTGGCATTCCTGGCAACTCATCAGGAAAAACATCTGCATACTCTCAGACCACTGGAATTTTCTTCAAGGGTAACTCTATCATAGCAAAAGCACACGATCGAGTGGGTTCTTGGCTGGGCAGATACAATGTAAGGTCTCCGAAGGTAGGAGAACGGATTTCCAGAGCTCTGGCAGCTACGTCCAACACCACCAGGTGTAGAGTCATCCAGTCAGCTCCGAGAATGATGTCCATGCCCTCTAATACCAAAATCAAGAGTGTGGTTTTAAAGATTTTATTTCCCAGTGAGGTAGGCACACTTCGATTTAATTGGTTTGTTGCGATTTTTCCCCAGGTGTTGCTATCATGAATGACCCTTTTGTATGATAGAAAGGCAGTTGGCATTTAGCGTTGAACTCCTGGCTAATGAAGCTATGTGATGCGCTAGAATCAAAAAGAATTAATGCAGGTTGATTAAAAACTGAAAAGATACCAGTCATGATGGGGGCTCCTTCAGGTAGCTCCTCAAGAGTAGTGAAATTGAGCTTCCCTTGTCTGACTTGCACCTTCTACTTTCTCCCTCTGTCTTGATTTGGTGCTGGCACCTGCCTCGGCTGATTTCTTAGGCAATTCTTGGCATAATGGCCCACATTGCCACATGTGAAGCACTTGTTTGCATTTCCCTGGAGGAACTACTTCTGCTGCTGGGGTTGATTGTTCCTTGGGGCAGGAGCTGGAAAACGGTTGGGTGCTTGCTGCTGCTGAGGCGGCCTGAAAACCCATCTTCCTGCCTGCTGCTAAAATTCTCTGCTCTGATTGTTGGAGACAATCCTGAACCTCTGGGGTGGAGCGGAGGGTCCTAACATTGGTGCCTTCCTCTTCTTCTCCGCACGGTGAGCTACAATACAGTCTTCCTGTGATATGGCCAGGTTGACCAACTCATTGAAGCTATCAGGCCAAACAGTATTGAGACGCTCACGCAACTTGGTGTTGAGACCTCTACGAAAGCGGTCTCTCTTCTTCTCATCAGAATCTGCATGATAACCCGCATACTGGCACAGGTCGTTGAAGGCCTGGGCATACTGCAGCACAATGCGGGTTCCCTGAGTTAATGGCAAAAACTCATTCAGCTTGCGATCCAGAATACCTGCTGGAATGTGGTGTCCCATGAAAGCAGTCTTGAACTCCCCCATGTCACTTCATGATTAGCAAGTAGCATGGCGCGGAAATGGTCCCACCATGTCCGAGCAGGTCCGCGAAGCTGCTGCATGGCAAAACGAGTCTTGGTGTCATCAGGGTAAGCTCCCGTGAGGAAGGGAAACTTGGACTCCATGACTCGTAGCCATACATCGGCGTCAAGAGGATCCTCTGCTTTGGTGAACAAGGGCAGCTGCATGCTCAGGAACTCCTAATAAGATGTCGTGGCCGGAGGATAATGCGGCTGGCCTCCACCATACAGCTGAGGGTGGGGCTGGCGCTGCAATAGCTACCGTAGAATCTCATTCTACTGAGCCATCAGCTCCTGCATCATGGGAGCTGGAGGAGGTGGTGGGGGAACTTGCTCGTTCTGCCCGCGATGCTGTCTAGCTGCCATCTGAAAACAGAGATTGTTGCCATTATTATCCCAATTCATGATTCCGAACAATGTTCTTTATATCATACGAAAAGGAAATGTCATAACATAACATCAAATCGGATGAGGATAACATGATTACATTCACTTCATTACTCACAAAAGTTCTCCTGGGTTACATCAATTTAGGGGAAAGTACCCATAAGCCTAGTCCAAAATCTGGTTCCAAACTAAGCTTGCGTGGGTTTATATTCTCCTAATGCATCAAGTTAACCCATCAACCCTGAGTAGTAGAAGCGACATTGGATACGGGCGACGGGGGCATCTTGGAGGTAGTCGCATTGGTATCTGGGGCTGGTTCTAATTCCTCGGGAGCCTCCTCTCCCTCTCTTTCGTCCTCGTTTGCCTCCATATCCTAGTGATGCATCTCCAGGTGGTCGTTAGCTTCCTCAAGCTCCTCCAGCACATTACGGAGCTGGTTCTCCAAGACATCAATGGTGTTGTCCTGGATCTCCACCTGCTACTCCAGGGTGGTGATGCGCTGACTCAACTGTTCCACCTATAGGTCCTTCTCCACCAATTCTAAAGACAAGTCGACCACAAAGTCCTCTCGGCTGTCGAGGGTGAGCTTAGTGGTCTGAGCAAGGTTAGTGAGGTGTGCCATGGCGTCGCTTTGCAGGGCCTAGAGGCGGTACAGTGCACTCATGCACTAAACAGTGATCCTCCCAACTTGGTCGGGATGCATGGCCCACACGTCCTTCACATGGCTCACACGGTTGCACCACATGGGGTCATCCTTCTTTTCAGCGGGGAAGAGTCCTAGTGGGTGCATTACCATCTCCAAGGGATGGTAGCCGCAGAAAGTCGTCAGAGTCTTCATAGCTGCAGCCTCGGTGGTGTCGTTCGACCTGAATCCAATAGTCTCGGAGTCAAGGGAACGCCAACCAGGCTGTAGGGGGTGAGCCTCCAGAGTCAGCCAGACTCGGCAACGTGGCACCCGATGCTCCTCATACAACTACACCGTGTACAAAGGGGGTGTAGGGTAACCGGTGGAGCTGAGCACCTCCCACAAGATGGAAGGGAAACCCTCGTGGGAAAGAAAATCGGAACTAAAACGAGTGTCTCCTCCGTTGGCGGGGGTGGGTGAAGTCATCTGTGGAAGAGGGTTAGACGTAAACGTTACAGTAGTGGAAAGGAAAAACAACATGTGCCCGGGTTGTTAAAAGGAGGTGGGTTAGATTTGATTCTACTCCCTATGTTACTTATTATTATTCCTATTTGCTATATTCATACTTAGAAGCATTTTTCCTTAAATTTTCTAATCCTTTCATGTTTTATAATGCATGCATGCTGAAAAGAACGTCTCCTCACCGATCAGAAGGGTGCTTTTAGGGCATCCTTGCAATTCTAAAACTGGCCCATATGGCCTACTTAATTAGCCACCTGTTTTCCTCACTATTCCTAAGGCCTTTTGTCCTAGGTCTAGCGTTCTAGTCCTGACGATTCCAATACTGGTTTCTAAGCAAGTTTTTATTTTTGAAAAGTTGGTATTCACGAATTATTGATTTCTCTGTGGTGGTATTTGCTCCGATACCAGATGTGGCGGAACCGCCCGAATTATTCCAGCTTAAGTGCCCAAGTCACGCCTTAGAGGCAGCAACACACTTAAATCGGAATAACCCGTCAGTCCCTCAGATCTAGTCTGATGAAGCCGCTTCCCTGGGATCAAATACCACTAGCTCACTCGAAGGTGAGTCACAGAGAGAATACAATAAAGCATGAAACCACAAATTAAGTACTGGAGTTATTACATAGATCGGAGTTTCAAGTAAAAGGGGACAAGTTCATAAATAAAGTGCAACAGATAAATGATAACGTCGAGTGCTGAGGAATAGGGCAAGGCCTAGCCCACTACTCTTCCTGCTCCTCTCATGCCGGAGCAGCATCCCACTTGACCGTCCAGCCCGGTGGCAGGGTGGAAGGCCAAGTCACACCATCAACTATGTCCTGTACCATACCTACAAAAATTGTGCCACAAGCAAGGCTGAGTATACTAATACTCAGCTAGACTTACCTGGTGTGAGGAGTCTACTCCTCTACCTCTAGACCATGCACTTGTTTGGCTCAGGGGTTTGGTTTGCCAAAAGCACTAGCTGAGTCTAAAATAAATTTTAGCCTTTCCAGTTCTAGCATATTTAATTTAGCTAGGTTTGCTCCTTTCTAAGCATACATGGTAACAATCATTTAGTACAATCAACATGTTATCTCAACTAAACCTCATTTCACTTTTTACTCAATGCAGTACAAGGGGTCAAGCAGTCTCATTAGCTGTGAGAAGCAGACGATTCGAATCGAGTTTTTAAACATTGCATGGTAAACCTAAACACACGACATGTAGGGGCACTCCGTCCCCACACATATCAACCGTCCCCATCGATTCCCCGTTCGCGGCCAGGGCTCACCGCCTTGGCATACAATGCTCCACTGACCCCGGCTGCCGCCGTGCAGTGGTCGCACTTGTACCCACCATAGCTAGCATGGGAGACCCAGTCTCAGGACAAGTGAGGGGGAAAGTCCGTGCTCGGCTTCACTCAGGTAATAGGTTTACCGGTTACCATATTTCCCGACATGTGTTTAGTCCTTTCAAACGCTTGACTCAGGTATCCACACATTAATCCTTAATTCCATTTCCTTCTCATGGACAAGGCATCCACCCTGGATCCAAGTCCATAGACCATCATAGATCCTGTTATCAAGATGAATACAATGAATTCCGGACCTCGCGCGAGTGCTAGAAAAATCACTCGACTTCTATCGAGATCCTAATTAGCAAAGTAGCTACTCGACCTAGCATACTAGTATCCATCTCAAAAAGCAATCCTGAGTTCATGCAACTAAGGGTTTCAAGCAACTCCTACACTTAAGTGCACATTACAAGCCAACAAACATTAAGTGTAGTAAAGTAGCATATATAAATTGGTTATGCATAAAACTGGGGCTTGCCTTCAAATGCTGGGGCTGCGGGCAGATCCTCTGTGGCAGGCTCGGGAGTTGTCTCTTGGTCTTCCTCGTGGACAGCTCCTTGCTCGGGAATGAGCACGTACTCTCCGTCAGCGAGGTTGCAATCTAACTAATGCAATGAGTGAGATATATGTATACCATGATATGCAATGTGGTAGTAATAGAAATGATTAAATTGATAAAGTAAAGTTAAATCTCTCTTTTTCCCTTTTTTCTATTATGCTCTTTTAAGTGGGTTTGAACTACAACCTAGCTTTATAAATTTCCAAAACTTCTGTAACAATTACAATAGTTTCTCACTGGTGTATAACTCTCAATCTAAAAAATTGAGGCTTAAAAAGTTAAGGGTTCACTTTGTACAAAATTATCAAGTTTTAGGGCAGAGGGGGTGCTTTGAACTACAACTATCTTCTAACAGTGGATTATTCCCTACGGCTTATTTTTGCTGGCCTTTAGGTGCAATAATATGACTTTGTACCAAGTTTTAGCCACTGATACATATTGGTCATTTTATTGTGATTTTCTAAAGTTCTTGGCCATAGGGGTGCCTTTACTACCACTATATCTTAAAAATGTCAAACAGTAGATTTCCAGTTTTTCTTATCTTCTTCTTTGTGCAATAGCAATCATTCTAAAGTTTGGCAACTTTTTGCTTAGGGAAAAGGGTGGTAGAAATTCTTGGAATATATGGCCTTTTTCATGGGGTAGGGGGTAATGTGTGTTACCTTGCATTTTTAATTGAGTTTCATATTTTTCTCCGGTGGTTTACTTCATAAGTAGTTGGGTAAAAATTTGTTTGCCCACTGTTGCACAATTTTAGGCTTTCTCATGATTTAATAAAAACATAGGTCAAATCCAAGTTTTAATTATTCAACTCACTAAATATGATGGGTTGGAGTGTTTATTATTTTTGGAGTGGTGTTCTAGCAGTTATGAGTCTATTAAATTTTTCTTGACATTTTTGCAAAGGTCCTTATATTTTTAATTATGGCTTTTCATGATTTCTTAGTGCCTAATAAAATATTTAACCATGGATTGGCTCTGTACTACGGTTCTTTGCATTTTTCCTATGTTTTTCATCACTTAGGTATTCTAGAAAAATATGTTCATCCTCTGTTTTTTTCCATTGCCTTTCTTAATTTTCTAAGTTTTCGGCAGAAATAGTTTTCAATGGACATTCTTGAGTTATTCTTGTATACTGGGGTGCTTAGTATTTTTAAACAGTGTTGTTGGGGCTTGCTCTCAAATGCTATAAATTGAGAACAAGGCAACACCAAAACATGTTACTTGTTAATGCCCTTCGTCCTTCGAAGCATTATTTCACCGAGGATATAATGATCTTCGGACGAAGGTCATGAAGGGCATACCTTCATCATCTCAACATACATATATGTATAATTATTAACAACGAATGGAGCATGTAAAGCATAAAAAACAATATGAACAATAACATTATCATATATATTTCTCAGTATATAATCGTAAATTAATATAAGGACAATATTGAATTACATTTGATACATTCGGCTTGACAGAAAACAAAGGTACGAGCGTGACGCAAAAGCAAATGCCAAGTCAGCGTGAACAGTACGGGAATACTGTTCATCTATTTATAGGCACGGGACGCAGCCCATGTGAAATTACATCCATGCCCTTTACATTTGCTAATGACTCTAAGGTAATCCATCAAGGTCTGAATAGCCTTTTCCCCTTTAAGTCGGTTCCCTTTCCTGTTGTCATGCCGAAACTCCCTTGCACATAGCTTCGGCGCTGCGTCGACCTTCGTATTGTTCGTGCTTCTCACACTGTGGTTCTGATCCGAGTTCGAAGGTACATGTTCATGTATTACACTCCAGAAACATTGTTAAATCATGTTTTTGAGGACCTTCGGAAGACGAAGGCCCCCAACAAGTGTGTATGTTGGGTATGTACCTCTACAATTTTTCTTCAGCCTAGTATAGAAGTATTTCTATTTTTCTCTGGTTTAATAGGTTTTGGGTATTTTCCTAATTTAAATCAACACTCTAAAAGTACTGCAGAAACCATGAGGTTTACTATTTTTGTCTGATAGTTTATAATATGTAGGTCCTAGCAAAATTGGTTTGACCAATTTTGGTTGAATAATACTCAAGTTATGAATTTTCTAGGTTCCCGGGCTTATTTCTAACTGAGTCGTTTTAATCCATGCCCCTGAAGAACTATTCACCTGAGTCACTGACTTAGCACTTAACCCCCTAGCTTTTTATCCCCTCTAACCCGTGCTCCTCCCTCGCCTGAACAGTGACCGAAGAAGAAAAAAGCGGTGGCGTGGCTTACCGGCGATGGTAGAGGTCCGGCGAAGGGTCGCGTGAGGTCCGGGGGTCTCTAACGATCACGTCGAGGTGCGAATCATCGGTGGTGGTGGTCGGAGATGGGCTGGCCGCGTGCGCAAGCGGTCGGGCTCGCCGGCGATGCGTGTTCCGGCCTGCTCACGGTGGCAGAGTCAAATTAAAGCGCTCGGGGAGCTTTAGGGGAGGTTAGCGATGGTGTGGTACGAGGAATCGAGAAAAGACTCACTGAGTGACCCAGTCCACACGTGGTGACGGTCGACCGAAGTCCGGTGAGGTCGCGCTCGCTTCTCCCGTGAGGCAATGCCTCGGCTCAAGCTTGGGAAAGCTTCTCCGCCTCTCGAGGAAGCCGTCCAGGGGCTAGGGCGAGGCTAGGGGTTGTCGGAAAGAGCTAGCCACGGTGGCTGTGCTTGGGCAGGGATGGCGGGCGGTGGAGAGCTCGCTGGAGCTGGAGATTTTGCTCGAGGCGTGCGGCAAAGTGAAGAGCGGACTATTGTGCACCAGAGGTACTTATAGGCGCCCTCGGGCATGGCTGGGAGTAGGCGCGGGGGCAGGCGCCGAACGTGCGCGGCGCGCGCGAAGAGGGCAGCCAGTGCGCGGCCGAACGCTTGGGCACGCGATCGAACACGTGGAAGTGTGATTCTGTCCAAGTTCAAATGCCTAGAGGGCGCATATCTTTGCGAATTTGGGCAAGATCGCCGTGTAGGATTTGTTCCCCCAACTGAGTTCTGTCGTTTGTGTGTGGAAGTCATGCGGTTTTGGGCTATGGACAGGGAGTTGTCACGTTGCCAAAACGCCAGTGTCTCACGGTCGAGTCCCGAGGAAATCTTCGCCAAGATCGTGTCAAACGTTTGAGAAATTTTGTCAAACTTCGCCAGGTTGTGTTCAAAGTAGTTTGGCGCCACTTTGGTATTTGGACTTTATGGATTCAAGTTTTGAAAAACAGAGAACACCGCTGATCTTTGAAAAGGGGTCGAAATTCAAATTTCTGAATTCCTGAATTTTTCCATAGGGGCATTACTTCATGGGCTGATTTGGGGATTTTGGAAAATTCAAATGACCAATCTTCCTTACTACATTTCGTAGGTTATTTAGTACACTAAAACTTTGTTAATTGGTTCATATCAAAATTTTGTATTTTTCCCAAGTCTTTTCTCCAATTCCCTTTTTGTGATTAAATGGCCCATTTGAAAGGTGTTAGGCTTTTAGATGTTTTTCTCACTTAAAGTGCATGATGTGCTTAGTGTATAATTCTTGAGCTAATAAGTTTTGGTGTTTCATGCACCATTAGAGCCACATGTGATAATGGTCACAAGTTGGGGTACTGGAAACCCTAAGTAACATTGGGGTGTTACAGCGTGCGAGGGGAACGGCGCCGACAAGACTGGCCCACTGGGCAGCGAGAGGGAGAAAGGAGAGAGCGCGTGGGCGAGACAGGCGAACGGGCAGGGTCCGCCTGTCAGCGCGGGTGGGCCCTCGGGCGCGCGCGTGGGCTGGGCCGACTTTGGCTAACTGGGCCACATTGGCTTTTTCTATTTCTAGGGAATTTCTAATGCCTTTTCTATTTATTTTCCCTAGGGTTTTCAATTCAAATTCAAACCAAGATTCAAATTCAAATTAAATCAAACATTTGCAACAATTCAGAGAATATTTGGAGTTCAACATGATGCAACATTTCATGACTCATGGTTTTGACAAAATAAAATAAATATTCCCTTACTAATCAAGCTAATTCTACAAAAAGAAAAGTAGAGAGAGAAACTAGAGAGAGAGAAGAGTAACACCTGAAGTTGGTTGATAAATAGAAAGAAATTTTATACCCCAAATTCAGGGTGTTACACTTGGGCAGGGATCATATCCTAGTTTGATCATAATTTATGAATAAATTAAACAAGATTAATCTACTATAACATAGGTTAAATGTGAAAGGGAAATAGGGTCAAACCTTTTCCTATATAAATTTTGGTGGTTGAATTGCCCAACACAAATAATTGAACTAACTAGTTTGCTCTAGATTATAAGTTTTATAGGTGCCAAAGGTTCAACACAAATCAATAAATAGTCAAAGAAAGGGTTCAAAGAAAAAGAGCAAAAGACAACCCTAAGGCAGCCCTGGTCTAGCGCACCGGACTGTCCGGTGTGCCACCGGACAGTGTCCGGTGCACCAGGGAGTTCCACTCCAAACTTTCCACCTTCGGGGATCCGGGGAGGCCGCTCTGCTATAATTCACCGGACTGTCCGGTGTAGCACCGGACTGTCCGGTGTGCCAAGCGGAGCAATGGTCGTCCACACCAACGGTCGTCTGCAATGCTACAGTGAAACGCTACAGTGCGCGACTACGCGCGCAGAAGGCTCACCGGACAGTGAACAGGACCTGTCCGGTGCACCACCGGACTGTCCGGTGGCCCAGTTGTCAGAAGCTCCAACGGTCGGAACCCAACGTCCTGGTGACGTGGCTGGCGCACCGGACAGTGTCCGGTCGCGCACCGGACTGTCCGGTGCGCCATACGACAGAAGTCCTCACCAACGGTTCTTTTGGTGGTTGGGGCTATAAATACCCCTAACCACCACACTTCATGCATCCAAGTTTTCAGCCATCAAACCTCATACATGAGCTCTAGACTTCATTCCAAGACACAAACAAAGAGATCAAATCCTCTCCCAAGTCCAAAGATCATTCCAATCAAATAGTGACTAGTGAGAGAGACAATTGTGTTCATTTGAGTTATTGCGCTTGGATTTCTTTTCTTCTTCCTTCTTTCTTGTTTCCAACTCAATTGTAATCAAGGCAAGAGACACCAATTGTGTGGTGGTCCTTGTGGGGACTTAGTGTCCCGTTTGATTGAGAAGAGAAGCTTGAAAGTCACCTAGAGTGGGGGGTGAATAGGGCGAATCTGAAATTTATAGACTTAAGTACAACTACAAGTCGGGTTAGCGTTAGAAATAGAAACGAGTCTGAGAGAGAGGGCGCAAAACAAATCGTGAGCAAATAAAGAGCGAGACATGATGATTTGTTTTACCGAGGTTCGGTTCTTGCAAACCTACTCCCCGTTGAGGTGGTCACAAAGACCGGGTCTTTTTCAACCCTTTCCCTTTCTCAAACGGTCACTTAGACCGAGTGAGCGTCTCTTCTCAATCGAACAAAACCCAAAGTTCCCCCAAGGACCACAACACAATTGGTGTCTCTTGCCTTGATTACAATTGAGTTTGTCACAAGAAGAATGAGAAAGAAAAGAAGCAATCCAAGCGCAAGAGCTCAAACGAACACAACAAATCTCTCTCTCTAATCACTAAAGCTTTGTGTAGAGTTGGGAGAGGATTTGATCTCTTTGGTGTGTCTTGTATTGAATGCTATAGATCTTGTAAGGTGTAGAAGTGTACAAACTTGGATGCCATTGAATGTGGGGTGGTTGGGGTATTTATAGCCCCAATCACCAAAAAAGGCCGTTGGAAGGCTGCTGTCGCATGGCGCACCGGACAGTCCGGTGCGCCACCGGACACTGTCCGGTGCGCTAGCCACGTCAGCAGACCGTTGGGGTTTGACCGTTGGAGCTCTGACTTGTGGGGCCTCTGGGCTGTCTGGTGGTGCACCGGACAGGTCCTGTAGACTGTCCGGTGCGCCAACTGCGTGTGCTCTGTCCTCTGCGCGCGCAGGCGCGCATTAAATGCGTTGCAGTCGACCGTTGTGCGCGAAGTAGCCGTTGCTCCGCGGGCACACCGGACAGTCTGGTGTGACACCGGACACTGTCCGGTGCTTCACCGGACAATCCGGTGAATTATAGCGGAGCGCCCTCTGATATTCCCGAAGGTAGCGAGTTCAGCATCGAGTGCCCTGGTGCACCGGACATTGTCAGGTGGCACACCGGACAGTCCGATGCGCCACACCAGGGTGCCTTTTGGGATGTCTTTTGCTCACTTTGTTTGAACCCTTTCTTAGTCTTTTTATTGGCTTATTGTGAACCTTTGGCACCTGTAAAACTTATAGACTAGAGCAAACTAGTTAGTCCAATTATTTGTGTTGGACAATTCAACCACCAAAATCAATTAGGAAATAGGTGTAAGTCTAATTCCCTTTCAATCTCCCCCTTTTTGGTGATTGATGCCAACACAAACCAAAGCAAGTATAAAAGTGCATAATTGAACTAGTTTGCATAATGTAAGTGCAAAGGTTACTTAGAATTGAACCAATAAATATTTTCATAAGTTATGCATGGATTGTTTCTTTATTTTCATCATTTTGGACCACGCTTGCACCACATGTTTTGTTTTTGCAATTTCTTTTGTAAATTCTTTTCAAAGTCCTTTTGCAAATAGTCAAAGGTAAATGAGAAAGATTTTGAGAAGCATTTTCAAGATTTGAAATTTTCTCCCCCTGTTTCAAATGCTTTTCCTTTGACTTAAACAAAACTCCCCCTTAATAAAATCCTTCTCTTAATGTTCAAGAGGGTTTTAAGATACCAATTTTGAAAATGCTACTTTCTCCCCTTTTAGAAAATTGGTGGTGGTGCGGTCCTTTTGCTTTGGGCTAATACTTTCTCCCCCTTTGGCATGAATCGCCAAAAGCGGATACTTGAGTGAAATATAAGCCCTTTTTACTACTTTCTCTTCCTTTGGCGAACATAATATGAGTGAAGATTATACCAAAGTTGGAGAGTTGCTCGGAGCGACGGCGAAGGATGAGTTATGGGGTGGAGTGGAAGCCTTTGTCTTCGCCGAAGACTCCAATTCCCTTTCAATACACCTATGACTTGGTTTGAAATATTCTTGAAAACACATTAGTCATAGCATATAAAAGAGATATGATCAAAGGTATATTAATGAGCTATGTATGCAAGATATCAAAAGAAATTCCTAGAATCAAGAATATTTAGCTCATGCCTAAGTTTGTTAAAAGTTTGTTCATCTAGGGGCTTGGTAAAGATATCGGCTAATTGTTCCTTAGTGTTAATATATGCAATCTCGATATCCCCTTTTTGTTGGTGATCCCTTAGAAAATGATACTGAATGGCTATGTGTTTAGTGCGGCTATGTTCAACCGGATTATCCGCCATGCAGATTGCACTCTCATTATCACATAGAAGAGGAACTTTGGTTAATTTGTAACCACAGTCCCTAAGGTTTTGCCTCATCCAAAGTAATTGCGCGCAACAATGGCCTGCGGTAATATACTCGGCTTCGGCGGTAGAAAGAGCTACGGAATTTTACTTCTTTGAAGCCCAAGACACGAGAGACCTTCCCAAGAACTGGCAAGTCCTTGATGTGCTCTTTCTATTAATTTTACACCCCGCCCAATCGGCATCCGAATAACCAATCAAATCAAATGTGGATCCCTGAGGGTACCAAAGCCCAAACTTAGGAGTATAAACTAAATACCTCAAGATTCGTTTTACGGCCGTAAGGTGGGCTTCCTTAGGGTCGGCTTGGAATCTTGCACACATGCATACGGAAAGCATTATGTCCGGTTGAGATGCACATAAATAGAGTAAAGAGCCTATCATCGACCGGTATACCTTTTGATCGACGGATTTACCTCCCGTGTCGAGGTCGAGATGCCCATTGGTTCCCATGGGTGTCTTGATGGGCTTGACATCCTTCATCCCAAACTTGTTTAGAATGTCTTGAATATACTTCGTTTGGCTAATGAAGGTGCCCTCTTGGAGTTGCTTCACTTGAAATCCTAATAAGTACTTCAACTCCCCCATCATCGACATCTCGAATTTTTGTGTCATGATCCTACTAAATTCCTCACATGTAGATTCGTTAGTAGACCCAAATATAATATCATCAACATAAATTTGGCATACAAACAAATCATTGTCAAGAGTTTTAGTAAATAAAGTAGGATCGGCCTTTCCGACTTTGATGCCATTAGTGATAAGAAAATTTCTTAGGCATTCATACCATGCTCTTGGGGTTTGCTTGAGCCCATAAAGCGCCTTAGAGAGTTTATACACATGATTAGGATACTCACTATCTTCAAAGCCGGGAGGTTGCTCAACATAGACCTCTTCCTTGATTGGTCCGTTGAGGAAGGCACTTTTCACGTCCATTTGATAAAGCTTAAAGCCATGGTAAGTAGCATAGGCAAATAGTATACGAATTGATTCTAGCCTAGCTACGGGTGCATAGGTTTCACCGAAAACCAAACCTTCGACTTGTGAATACCCCTTGGCCACAAGTCGGGCTTTGTTCCTTGTCATCACACCATGCTCGTCTTGCTTGTTGCAGAAGACCCACTTGGTTCCTACAACATTTTGATTAGGACGTGGAACTAGATGCCATACCTCATTCCTAGTGAAGTTGTTGAGCTCCTCTTGCATCGCCACCACCCAACCCGAATCTTGTAGTGCTTCCTCTACCCTGTGTGGCTCAATAGAGGAAACAAAAGAGTAATGCTCACAAAAATGTGCAACACGAGATCTAGTGGTTACCCCCTTATGAATGTCGCCGAGGATGGTGTCGACGGGGTGATCTCGTTGGATTGCTTGGTGGA
Organism: Zea luxurians; assembly: GCA_029449295.1. Classification (NCBI taxonomy): domain Eukaryota; kingdom Viridiplantae; phylum Streptophyta; class Magnoliopsida; order Poales; family Poaceae; genus Zea; species Zea luxurians. Next base: position 9,822,255 of record JAOPSE010000022.1, read on the forward strand.
CTCTTGGGTGTGGCGGTCTTGCAACTTGTTCATCTTCCTCATCTTGGTCATGGGCATCTCCCCCTTGATCATTGCTCTCCTCTTGAGGTGGCTCAATTTCTTGATTTTCTCCTTCATCATTTTGAGCCTCATCCTCATCTTGAGTCGGTGGAGATGCTTGTGTGGAGGAAGATGGTTGATCTTGTGTTTGTGGAGGCTTTTCGGATTCCTTAGGACACACATCCCCAATGGACATGTTCCTTAGCACGACGCACGGAGCCTCTTCATCACCTATCTCATCAAGATCAACTTGCTCTACTTGAGAGCCGTTAGTCTCATCAAACACAATGTCACAAGAAACATTAACTTGTCCAGAGGACTTGTTAAAGACTCTATATGCCCTTGTGTTTGAATCATATCCTAGTAAAAAGCCTTCTACAGCCTTAGGAGCAAATTTAGATTTTCTACCTCTTTTAACAAGAATAAAGCATTTGCTACCAAAGACTCTAAAATATGTGTTAGAATACCCGTTTAGGGTTTGGGATTGTTCCCTATGTAATTACTATCTCGCCCTCTGTAATGGGCCTGGCCCAGTACTCAAGTCTATTAATACACCACCCAACCCCTGTGAGGGTTAGGGTTTTCACCGTTCAACTTGGTACCAGAGCCAGTGTAATTTTTTTTTCTCCCTGGCGACCAGCCGCCACTCCCTGCGCCGCCACCTCCGGCCGCCCGCCCCTCCCCTCCTCCCAGGCTCTCAATCGCTCTCCTCTCTGTCCCTCTCCCCTGCGCGCCGCCACTGCGGGCATCTACACCGCTGCCGCTCCTCTCTTCTCAGAGCCGCAGCTCTTCTCTCTCCTTCCCTGCGCGCCGCCACTGCGAGCAGCCTGCGCGCCGCCGCTGCGTGGCTCTCCATTCCTGGATCCGCGCGCTCCTGCCCCTTGGTGTGAGTCTGTGACCCTACCTGCACGTGCGCCCTGCAGTGCTGCCTACCACGGATCCGCCGCGGGCCCGCGCCATCTGCCCCTCGCCTGCGGCTCGGCTTCACTACACGGTGGTCGGCGGTGGCTCCACCTCCGGCTTCCACCGCCAGTCCACCACAGTGCCGCCACCTGCGCTCCAGTCTGCAGCCTCATCGGCCTCCACCAGCGCTGTCTAGCAGCAGCAGCCTCCGTCGCCTGTCCGGACGCCTGCGCACCGACCAACAACCCTCCATCGCTCCCCTGCGTCGGTCCGGTCGCCTGCGCGCCGCCGGCTGCCTCCACTGCGCCCCTGCGCAGCCAGCCGTCGACGACCATCTCCCCTAGGCCCGGCCGCCGCCTCCTGTTGACGTCCCCGCTGCTCGGTAGCCTTCTCCTCCCTGCTTCACCCGACCAGGAGCACCCGCCCGGGGGACCCGCGTCCCTGCGTCGGCCTGCACCGGTCGCCATGAGCTTTACCTCGCCTGCTGCTCTCGTGACTGTGCGTGTCCTCCTCTACGACGGCCAGCTCATTCGGGGCATGCTCGTGTCCTTCGACCCAGTCTGGAACCCTATTTTTCGGGACTGCGTCGAGGTCCACCCTCAGGCGGGCCGTCACGTGCCTGGACCGCTTGTCTTCCCACGTGCTGCGATCGCCTCCCTAGCGGTTGAGCCTGTGTCATCTCCCTCCCTTCCTCGTGCCTCCGTCGGGACACCTTCTTTGGCCCTCTCCGCTCACACCGTACCTTCGCCACTTCCACCTCCCCGAACTACCACCGATTGGGTGGTTGACTCCGGGGCCTCCTTCCACACTACCCCCACCACTACTTTGTTACTCCACTCCCATCCACCCCACCCCTCACATCCTACCTCCATCGTCGTCGGCAACGGTTCCACCCTCCCGGTCACCTCAGTAGGTACATCGGCTCTTCCAGGACCATTCTGCCTTAACGACGTCCCTGTTGCTCCCGGACTAACTCATCCCCTCCTCTCGGTTCGTCGCTTCACCAGTGACAACCAGTGCTCTATGGAGTTCGACCCCTGGGGCCTCACCATACGCCACCTTCCCACACATGCTGTGCTCGCTCGCTGTGACAGCTCCGGCCCCCTCTATTCTCTTCACTTGCCCTCCACTCCCCACACCAGAGTAGCCTCATCTCCTGTACTTACTACTACCACCACATCTCATGCTCTTGCTACTACCACCACCTCCTCCGCCATTTGGCACCGTCGCCTCGGGCACCCTGGACCTGACGTCATGTCCCAGCTTTCCGTCCACTCCGACATATCATATACTCGGGGCTCTTCTGAGCGTCTCTGTCATGCCTGTCAGCTCGGCCGTCACTCCCGTCTTCCTTTTTCTACTTCCACGTCCAGGGCTGCTCAGGCCTTTGATCTTATCCACTGTGATCTCTGGACATCTCCTGTCCTTAGCCTCTCCGGCTACAAATACTACCTGGTCATTCTGGATGACTACTCCCATTTCCTTTGGACTTTCCCCCTTCGGCTGAAGTCCGACACGTTTCCCACCCTCACTCACTTTTTCGCCTGGGTATCCACCCAGTTCCGGCGCCCGGTCCGTGCCTTGCAGTGCGACAATGGCCGCGAGTTCGACAACAACGCCTCCCGCTCTTTCTTCCTCACTCACGGCGTCCAGTTGCGTCTCTCGTGTCCCTACACCTCTGCTCAGAACGGCCGGGCCGAGCGCATGATTCGCACCACCACCAACATGATCCGCTGCCTTCTCTTTCAGGCGTCTCTCCCTATCGCCTACTGGGCAGAGGCCCTTCATACCGCCACGCATCTCCTCAACCGTCTTCCCTCGAAGGCGGTGAGCCACCCTACACCTCACTTCGCCCTATACGGCACATCCCCTTCCTACGACCACCTGCGCGTGTTCGGCTGTGCCTGCTACCCTAACACTTCCGCTACCGCCCCTAACAAGCTTTCTCCTCGCTCCACTCGCTGCCTCTTCCTCGGCTACTCCCCTGACCACAAGGGGTATTGGTGCCTGGACCTCACCTCCCACCGCATCATCATCTCTCGTCACCTCGTCTTCGACGAAGATGTGTTTCCCCTTGCTGGCTCCACCACACCCACCGACCTTGACTCCCTCCTCGAGTCCGATCCGATTCCTCCCCCACCTTCGGCTCCCCGTCTTGCGCCGTTACCTGCTCCTCGTGCGGCCCCCACGACCCCGCCTGCGCCACGCGCGGCCCCGTCGACCACGCCTGCGCCACGCGCGGCCCCGTCGGTCCTGCCTACGCCACGCGCGGCCCCGTCAACCCCGCCTGCGCCACGCGCGGCCCCGTCGACCACGCCTGCGCCACTCGCGGCCCCGTCGGTCCTGCCTGCGCCACGCGCGGCCCCGTCGACCCCGCCTGCGCCATGCGCGGCCCCGTCGACCCCGCCTGCGCCACGCGCGGCCCCGTCGACTCCGGCTCGATTCGCCAACCCCGCCCTCGTCTACCATCGCCGCAGCCACGCCACTACCTCGGCGCCCCCCGACTCGGGCCCGTCGACGAGCGCGGCCCGATTCGCCGACCCTGCCGTCGTCTATCACCGCCGTGAGCCGGCCCCACCAGCCGCTCCCGACGTTCCGGCGGCTCACTCCGAGTCGTCCGTATACCACCCGGTCGCCATCCATCGCGACCCCGGGCACGTCCACCCGATGGTGACTCGGTGCGCTGCTGGCGTTCTCCGCCCCGTTGACCGGCTCATCCTGGCAGCCACTATGACCAGCACTCCACCCGACGCTTCCCCGGTACCCTCCTCCGTTCGCACTGCCCTCGCCGACCCACATTGGCGTCGCGCTATGGAGGAGGAGTACGCGGCCCTCTTGGCCAACCACACCTGGGACCTGGTGCCGCGTCCACCAGGCACCAACGTGGTCACCGGTAAGTGGCTATTTCGCCACAAGCTGACCTCGGACGGCTCCCTCGACCGCTACAAGGCCCGTTGGGTCCTTCGGGGCTTCACCCAGCGCCCCGGAGTGGACTACGACGAGACCTTCAGCCCTGTCGTCAAGTTCGCCACTGTTCGCGCCGTCCTCTCCCTCGCCCTCTCCCGCGACTGGGCGATCCATCAGCTCGATGTCAAGAATGCCTTCCTCCATGGCACTCTGACGGAGACTGTCTACTGCAGCCAGCCCACCGGCTTCGTCGACGCTGACCGTCCGGACCTGGTTTGCCGGCTGAACCGGTCCCTGTACGGCCTCAAGCAGGTGCCACGGGCTTGGTACAGTCGCTTCGCCTCCTACCTGGCCTCCGTCGGTTTCGTCGAGGCCAAGTCGGACACGTCCCTGTTCATCTACCGGCGCGGCGACGACACCGTCTACCTCCTGCTCTACGTCGACGACATTGTGCTCACGGCATCCACCGCCGACCTCCTTCACCGCACGATCGTCGCCCTTCAGCGGGAATTCGTGATGAAGGACCTGGGGCCCCTCCACCACTTCCTCGGCATCACCGCCGAACGTCGGCCTCAGGGTCTCTTCCTCCACCAGCGCCAGTACGCCATCGACATCCTGGAGCGGGCTGGCATGTCTGACTGCAAGCCCTGCTCCACGCCTGTCGACACTCAGGCGAAGCTCTCTGAGGACGACGGGCCTCCGGTCGCTGACGCGACGTCATACCGGAGCCTCACCGGCGCGCTCCAGTACCTCACGTTCTCTAGGCCCGACATCGCCTATGCCGTCCAGCAGGTGTGCCTGCATATGCACACTCCGCGGGAGCCCCATCTCACTGCGCTCAAGCGGATTCTACGCTACCTCCGCGGCTCCCTCGACTACGGCCTCCTACTCCGCCCATCCCTGACGTTGGAGCTCGTGGTCTACACCGACGCTGACTGGGCTGGCTGTCCCGACACGCGCCGGTCCACCTCCGGCTACGCCGTCTTCCTGGGCGCCAACCTCGTCTCTTGGGCCGCCAAGAGGCAGCCCGTCGTCTCTCGCTCCAGCGCTGAGGCCGAGTACCGTGCCGTGGCCAACGGCGTGGCCGAGGCCTCCTGGCTGCGCCAGCTCCTCCACGAGCTCCACAGTCCCCTTCAGCGCGCCACCCTCGTCTACTGCGACAACGTCAGCGCGGTCTACCTCTCCACCAATCCCGTGCAGCATCAGCGCACGAAGCACGTGGAGATTGACCTGCACTTCGTCCGCGAGCGTGTCGCTGCCGGTGACGTTCGGGTTCTCAGTGTCCCCACCACGCTGCAATTCGCTGACATCTTCACCAAGGGGTTACCGTCGAGTGTATTTTTAGACTTTCGCTCCAGTCTCAACATCTGTACAGGATAGAGTTGTGACTGCGGGGGGGTGTTAGAATACCCGTTTAGGGTTTGGGATTGTTCCCTATGTAATTACTATCTCGCCCCTCTGTAATGGGCCTGGCCCAGTACTCAAGTCTATTAATACACCACCCAACCCCTGTGAGGGTTAGGGTTTTCACCGTTCAACTATATGAAACATTGGGCTTTTTACCGGTAAGGAGTTCGTATGATGTCTTCTTAAGGATTCGGTGTAGATACAACCGGTTGACGGCGTAGCAAGCGGTGTTGACCGCCTCGGCCCAAAACCGATCCAAAGTCTTGTATTCATCAAGCATGGTTCTTGTCATGTACAATAGAGTTCGATTCTTCCTCTCCACTACACCATTTTGTTGTGGCGTGTAGGGAGAAGAGAACTCATTCTTCATGCCCTCCTCCTCAAGGAAGCCTTCGATTTGTGAGTTCTTGAACTCCGTCCCGTTGTCGCTTCTAATTTTCTTGATCCTTAAGCCGAACTCGTTTAGTTCTTGACTTTAGGTACCCAAATGGTTTTGGGTCCTTTGACATTAGATACAAGAACTTTGGGTACCCAAACACAAGTCTTTGACCCCTTGTGTTTGCCCCCAACATACTTGGCAACTACCTTGCCGGATTTGTTAGTTAAAACATACGATGCATCAAAAAATTTAAATGAAATGTTATGATCATTTGATGCAGTGGGAGTTTTCTTCTTAGGCAATTTTGCACGTGTTGATTGCCTAGAAATAGATGTCTCACCCTTATACATAAAAGCATGATTAGGGCCAGAGTGAGACTTCCTAGAATGAATTCTCCTAATTTTGCTCTCGGGATAAACGGCAGGGTACAAAATGTAACCCTCATTATCCTGAGGCATGGGAACCTTGCCCTTAACAAAATTAGACAATCTTTTAGGAGGGGCATTAAGTTTGACAATGTCCCCCTTTTGGAAGCCAATGCCATCCTTGATGCCAGGGCGTCTCCCACTATATAGCATGCTTCTAGCAAATTTAAAATTTTCATTTTCCAAGTCATGCTCATTAATTTTTGCATTAAGTTGAGCTATGTGATCATTTTGTTTCTTAATTAAGGCTAGGTGGTCATGGATAGCATCAACATTAATGTCTCTACATCTAGTACAAATGGAAGTATGCTCAACGGTAGATGTAGAGGGTTTGCAAGATTTTAATTCAACAACCTTAGCATGTAATATATCATTTTAATTTCTAAGGCTAGCAAGAGAATCATTCAATTTTTCAATCTTAGCAAGCAAATTAGCATTAACATTTCTAAGATTGGAAATCGAATCATCACAAACATTAGAATCAACCTTAGCAATAAGTTTAGCATTTTCATTTCTAAGGTTGGCAATAGTTTCATGGCAAGTGCTTAGCTCACTAGATAATTTTTCACATTTTTCTACTTCTAGAGCATAAGCATTCTTAACCTTAACATGCTTCTTGTTTTCTTTAATAAGGAAGTCCTCTTGGGAGTCCAAGAGATCATCCTTCTCATGAATAGCACTAATTAATTCATTTAATTTTTCTTTTTGTTGCATGTTTAGGTTGGCAAAAAGGGTGCGCAAGTTATCCTTCTCATCACTACAATTATCCTCATCACTAGAGGTTTCATATTTAGTGGAGGATCTTGATTTTACCTTCTTTTTGCCATCCTTTTCCATGAGGCACTTGTGGCCGACGTTGGGGAAGAGAAGACCCTTGGTGACGGCGATGTTTGCGGCGTCCTCGTCGTCGGAGGAGTCAGTGGAGCTCTCGTCGGAGTCCCATTCCCGGCAAACATGGGCATCGCCGCCCTTATTCTTGTAGTACCTCTTCTTCTCCTTTCTTCTCCCCTTCTTGTCGTCGCCCCTGTCACTATCACTAAATAATGTACATTTAGCAATGAAATGACCGGGTACCACACTTGTAGCATACTTTCTTGGAGCGGGGCTTGTAATCCTTCCCCCTCCTTTGTTTGAGGATTTGGCGGAAGCTCTTGATGATGAGTGCCATTTCCTCGTTGTCGAGCTTGGAGGCGTCGATGGGTGTTCTACTTGATGTAGATTCCTCCTTCTTCCCCTCCGTTGCCTTGAATGCGACCGGTTGTGCTTCGGACATGGAGAGGCCATCTAGCTCGACAATTTTTTTGAGCCTTTGATCATCAATTCAAAGCTCACAAAATTCCCTATCACTTCCTCAGGAGTCATTAGTGTATATCTAGGATTACCACGAATTAATTGAACTTGAGTAGGGTTAAGGAAAACAAGTGATCTAAGAATAACCTTAACCATTTCGTGGTCATCCCATTTTTTGCTCCCGAGGTTGCGCACTTGGTTCACCAAGGTTTTGAGCCGGTTGTACATGTCTTGTGGCTCCTCCCCTTGGCGAAGCCGGAAGCGACCGAGCTCCCCCTCGATCGTCTCCCGCTTGGTGATTTTGGTCACCTCGTCTCCTTCGTGCGCGGTCTTTAGCACGTCCCAAATTTCCTTTGCGCTTTTCAACCCTTGCACCTTATTATACTCCTCTCGACTTAGAGAGGCGAGGAGTATAGTTGTGGCCTGGGAGTTGAAGTGTTGGATTTGTTCGACCTCCTCCGAGTCGTAATCCTTGTCTCCCTTCTTTGGTACCTGCACTCCATACTCAACAATATCCCATATGCTTTTGTGGAGTGAGGTTAGGTGATGCCTCATTTTATCACTCCACATAGAATAATCTTCACCTTCAATCATAGGTGGTTTTCCTAATGGAACAGAGAGTAATGGAGTACGTCTAGAAATGCGAGGATAGCGAAGGGGCATCTTACTATACTTCTTGCGCTCATGGCGTTTTGAAGTAGTGGAGGCCGATTCCGAGCCGGAGGTGGAGGGTGACGAAGAGTCGGTCTCGTAGTAGACCACTTTCCTCATCTTCTTCTTCTTGTCACCCATCCGATGGGACTTGATGGAGGAAGAGGATTTGTAACACCCTAGGTGTTTATGTTCCGCTCGACAACGAATACGGCTTTAAGCACGTAATATCAGTGGATAAAACAAATGTTAAATATTAAATATCTTTGTCTATCGCGATTTCTATATCGCATCTGTTTTGTTTGTCGCGAGCGCGACATCGTTTTTATTTCTATCTGTCCGGGCTCTTCCGAAATTTTCGTGTTATTCGGAACATATTTGTTCTGAAAATCGGTGCGTCCGGTGATTATTTAAAATTCATCGCTCGCGCGAATACGAAATCGGAAGCCAGATCCATTCGGATGATTTTATCCCGAACAAATTAAATAGTACTCGGCGACTAAAGTTTTTATGTGAAAAATAATTTAGTCCCTTCTCGTCAATTGAGAACTCGCGTCCGAGGATTTATAATTAAGCTTCGACTCTCTGGTAAATGATTTGGTTCGCTAAATTCGGACTGACGTGTGTTGGATTTAAAATTCGAGAGTAAACCTAAGTAAGCACGAATTGTTCAAAAGATTGCAGTATAAATTCCAATCAAGACAAATCATAGGCATGAGATTCAAACTTGGAATAATTCTTGTGCTAAAAAAAAATTTTCTCCACAGCTGTCGTTTCCCCTTTCTTATCTTACCGTTCTCTCCTTGATATTTTCATTGGCCTTATCCACCGCCGTCCATAGGTCCTTGATTTTCTTCTGCGCAGTGCATCCTGTACACGTCAAGCCTCTAAAAGAAAATATCTCTGGCTTCAGTATCCTCTCCTGGCGTTATCTGGTTTTCGCAGATGTTTTTCCTCGCCGCTCTTCTAGTCTTCTCCCCTTCAGATTTTTTTAGCTGCAGGTCTTATCTTCTCCACGCAGTTTCTCTGCTTCCCATTCGTCGGCGTTCCTCTCCCCTATATTCTTCCTGGCCACGTCCTCTGCTCCGTTGTTCCCAGCGCCGGCCGAGTCCCTCCATCACGGTGCCCCTCTCCCTGGTCGGGCTCCTCTCCCTCTCTCGTCTTCCTGCGCACGGCTGAAGCTCCACGCTCGCCCTCTCCATTTCTCGAGCTCGCCGGCGTACCTCCCTGCGTGCTTCTTCCTGCTCGGTTGCGCACGCCCAGAGCCCCGCGTCGCATCCCTCTCCCCTCTGATCGTGCGGCGGGGGCACGTCGGCGGCGTGGTCACCAACTGGACGCTCGTGTCCATGAACCACGACACGCAGTCGTGCAAACGCCGTGGCGGTGGAGGACCTGGTCGTGCGGCGCGGACACCACTCCTCTGTTCCTGTGCCCAGCGCCCAGTGCTCCACCTCGCTGACCGTCGAGCTCCCACAAGCGCGCGTCCCTGCTTCCCTTGTCGCTGCTCATTGTTGGAGTTCGCCCTCTGGTTCAACGTCGCCGTGCCCTTGCGCTGTTGCTGCTCACCCTGATCCGTCCTCGTCGCGATAACTATAGCCTCACACAGACCGTCCGGTGGTAAGCGACTTGCCTGTGTGCTGATGAGGTAGGAGGAGATTAGTTGAAGAAAGCAAAAGGTAGAAGGTCGCTCACCTGGTGCTCGGCGAGAGGCTTGAACCAAAGCATGTCGGCGGTTCGTATTTGTCGAGCCCTGAAGTCGATCTGGTGGTCACCGATTTCCAAGAATTAACGCCTTCAGCTCGCCGGTCTCCTTCTAATTTAATTTGGGGTTACTGCGACTCAGCCTTGATCTGTCGTGGCCCGGCTCACTGTCAACCCATTCGGACTCCGCCCTAGCCAAGCCTTTCTGCTTGTGTCGTTGTGTCGTTGCCGTCGAGTCGTCAAACACGTCATCCCTGGCTCGACCCCCACCTCACCAGCTCGCTTCAAACACGATCTCGTCGTCAAGCTTCGCCTCAGCCTTAGCTCGTCGATCACGCTCGCCAGATGTTCGATTAAGGACTTCAGCTGAAGGCCGTCGTCGTTCAGGTAACTACCAAATCGAGTTGTGATGTGGTGAGCCGATTTATAATTTTTGTAAGTTTATCTGATGATTGGATTAACTAGAATTATTAGTTGTAATAATCCTTGTATTTAGCGCAGGCACATTGTGGTAGTGTTAAAAATAAGTGAAGTACGATAGAGTTAGTAATGCGAAAGATAGCTTAATGTAGGTAATATTCGGGTGAGCTGATGACAAAAGAAATAAGCTTAGTTTTCCCATCAGCTAGTTAATAGAGTGTTCTAGTGTCGTTATGTCAATTCGGTTAATTGATTGAGTCGATAGATGAAATAAATTAATGGGCTAGTGTGATGCTCATTAGGTGCTCGATAAATTGCGTAAGTCACGAAACTCTCGTCGACTTCGCAGTTCTTGCGATTATCGAGCCAGGTTCAGTTATAGCGAGCTGTGTCGCTATCCCGGTCAATTAATTAAATTAATATACTGAGTAGAATATTAGTAGGCCTATGTGGTAAAGAAATATTTTAATCACTTGTAAAGATGTAGTATAATTTATAACACAAGAGATAAGGTTAGCATTTAATTAATTAGCTGATGAGTTGTGTTTAGGCTAATTATGTTTAAAGTGTATAATTTGTTTGCAATGTTTGTGTTAGGTTCGTTTAATTTAGGAAAGCGTAATTATTGCGCTTAGCCATATGCTGATAACTAGTGTTTCGAATAAAACGGTACAACCCCTCGCCACTAGGTGTTTTATTCGCTATCACGTAGCACTATTTAGGTTTGTAATATTTCCATCAACATGCATTCATGTGCATAATACATTCCATTCAGGTACATAATTAATCGCGTGATGCGGAAGATGAGCCAAGCCGACCCCAAGCGCGGGCTAATCTGCAAGATGAAGTTGATGAATCAACCTGAAGATGGTTAAATCAAGCAAGTGCTCGGTCGAAGAATACTCGTCAAGCGGATGTCACCTAACAACACTAACCTAGTGTTACTCAGGCAAGCCCCGGTGCATTTGCCACCTCCTTGTGTTTTAAAAATCTTTTTCACTTGCTTGATGCATTAGGTGATAGGAGTTGATTGCTAAAACAATTCCTGCATTACCTTCCTTGAACTTGATTACCTTCCTTGATCACCTGTTTTACAAAAGATTTTTGATGCTTAGCATTGCTTTAGAAAAACAAAATGTTTTGTTTTTACAAAAGTTGATGTGGCAAAAGTGGTTGGGATGTTTTTGAAAACAAAACTTGATGGTGGATCCATCATGGCCATGATGGGTCCAACATCGGAAAAGATGTACCTCTGCCAGGTACCAACCTTTGGGGTTAAATGATTAAGCTGAGACAGGGTGGGTGACTTGCACGAGAAAGAGAGTCTCAGTGTAGTGTCTCCGTATGAGTCGATTAAGGGCCGTCTCGATGTAAGCCTGCTGACCGAGGACCCTTTAACTGGTCACATGCCTCGTCATGGGTAAGCTTTGCCTCGGGCAGACTAAGGCCAGAATAAGATAACACGAAATAGGCGTGGAGCGGTGGCGAGAGTAGCGTGTACCCTCCGTGGCAAGAGGCTGGACGGTGGTGTATCTGTGCTCTCGGTTTGCGTGAACCTGATCTGGTCTTAAGAAACCCGGTGGCGGGTTGACATATGCAAGGGTTAAGTGCTACATATGTCGTGTGATCGGAGATCCTCAGTTGAGTATAATCGATTCGGATCGCCGTACCTCCGCGGTTATGGAGACTTGGCCACTGACTTACACGTAGCAATCCAGTGAAGATGAAGGGTTGATAAGAAATTGGCTAGTGCAGGTCAAGTGCTTGAACTAGGGTGACAGAACTCTAGATGCAGGTAATTTTACTTAACCTGACATTAAAAATGGATTTTTAAGGATCCACTCATAGTAAGCTTTTCTGCAAAACAGAGTCCTTAATTCTTGATAAGCCTTTCCTTGAATCCCTCTAGCCAGCATACCCTTGAGAGTCTTTTCTTTAGTCGGGTAAGTCTTGCTGAGTAATTCCATACTCAGGGTTTTATTCCCTGTTGTTTTTCAGGTTCTAACCTTGTGCTGTTGTGATGGTGTTAAGTGCCGGTGGGCTCGGCCTTCTTATAAGTCTAAGTAACCCCTCTATACTTCTTATTGAGGATGATCATTTGAGCTAGCATATATTTCAAACTTATACTTTTGTAATCACTCCGATAAAATAATATAAAATTTTTGTAACTTGTAAAATTTGGTAATAGTATTTCCGCTGCAAAAATATTGGTGTGTGTGATTTGTGTTACTTAATCCCACGGTTCTGGTTGAAAGTGGTTTATCCGATGTCCTTGGGGCAATCGGACAGATCCTGTTGAGTTATCTGGTGCACATGCATGGCCGTCTGAGGTCTTTGGGACAAGGACGGGTGCATGTGGGCCCAATAACTTGGAGGTTCTGCCACAGGATTCCTCCTTGTGCTTGTGGGCGGACTCCCTTGAGTGTGTTCTTCCCGAGCTTGCGGACTTGTTGCCGGTCCCGAGATCCCTCTTGGCGGATGCTCCCGACATCACTTCGAGCAGTTTGGCTCTAATGAAGCACCAAGCTTTGATACCAGTTGAAAGTCGCCTAGAGGGGGGGTGAATAGGGCGAATCTGAAATTTATAGACTTAAGTACAACTACAAGCGGGGTTAGCGTTAGAAATAGAAACGAGTCCGAGAGAGAGGGCGCAAAACAAATCGTGAGCAAATAAAGAGCGAGACACGATGATTTGTTTTAACGAGGTTCGGTTCTTGCAAACCTACTCCCCGTTGAGGTGGTCACAAAGACCGGGTCTTATTCAACCCTTTTCCTTTCTCAAACGGTCACTTAGACCGAGTGAGCTTCTCTTCTCAATCAAACGGAACCCAAAGTTCCCGCAAGGACCACCACACAATTGGTGTCTCTTGCCTTGATTACAATTGAGTTTGTCACAAGAAGAATGAGAAAGAAAAGAAGCAATCCAAGCGCAAGAGCTCAAATGAACACAACAAATCTCTCTCTCTAATCACTAAAGCTTTGTGTGGAGTTGGGAGAGGATTTGATCTCTTTGGTGTGTCTTGTATTGAATGCTATGGCTCTTGTAAGGTGTAGAAGTGTAGAAACTTGGATGCCCTTGAATGTGGGGTGGTTGGGGTATTTATAGCCCCAACCACCAAAAATGGCCGTTGGAAGGCTGCTGTCGCATGGCGCACCGGGCAGTCCGATGCGCCACCAGACACTGTCCGGTGCGCCAGCCACGTCAGCAGACCGTTGGGGTTCGACCGTTGGAGCTCTGACTTGTGGAGCCTCTAGGCTGTCCGGTGGTGCACCGGACAGGACCTATAGACTGTCCAGTGCGCCAACTGCGCGTGCTCTGTCCTCTGCGCGTGCAGGCGCGCATTAAATGTGTTGCAGTCGACCGTTGCGCGCGAAGTAGCCGTTGCTCCGCTGGCACACCAGACAGTCCGGTGAATTATAGCGGAGCGCCCTCTGATATTCCCGAAGGTAGCGAGTTCAGCTTCGAGTGCCCTGGTGCACCGGACACAGTCCGGTGGTGCACCGGACAGTCCGGTGCGCCATACCAGGGTGCCTTTTGGGATGTCTTTTGCTCACTTTGTTTGAACCCTTTCTAGGTCTTTTTATTGGCTTATTGTGAACCTTTCGCACCTGTAAAACTTATAGACAAGAGCAAACTAGTTAGTCCAATTATTTGTGTTGGACAATTCAACCACCAAAATCAATTAGGAAATAGGTGTAAGTCTAATTCCCTTTCAAAGCTCACTCGGTCTAAGTGACCGTTTGAGAGAGGGAAAGGGTTGAAAGAGACCCGGTCTTTGTGACCACCTCAATGGGGAGTAGGTTTGCAAGAACCAAACCTCGGTAAAACAAATCATCGTGTCATCCGCCTTATTTGATTGTGATTTGTTTTCGCCCTCTCTTTCGGACTCAATTATATTTCTAACGCTAACCCTGGCTTGTAGTTGTGCTTAAACTTTATAAATTTTAGATTTGCCTATTCACCCCCCTCTAGGCGACTTTCAATTGGTATCGGAGCCCGGTACTTCATTAGAGCCTAACCGCTCGAAGTGATGTCGGGAGCATCCGCCATGAGGGAAATCGGGACCGGCGACAAGTCCGCAAGCTCAGGGAGAACACATTCAAGGGAGTCCTCCCACAAGCACAAGGAGGAATCCTCTTCCTCCATCAAGTCCCAACAGAAGGGTGACAAGAAGAAGAAGATGAAGAAAGTGGTCTACTACGAGACCGACTCTTCGTCACCCTCCACCTCCGGCTCGGAATCGGCATCCGCCACTTCTAAGCGCCATGAGTGCAAGAAGTATAGTAAGATGCCCTTTCGCTATCATCGTATTTCAAAACGCACTCCATTACTTTCCGTCCCATTAGGCAAACCACCTATGTTTGAAGGTGAAGATTATTCTATGTGGAGTGATAAAATGAGGCATCACCTAACCTCACTCCACAAAAGCATATGGGATATTGTTGAGTATGGAGCGTAGGTACCAAAGAAGGGGGACAAGGATTATGATTCGGAGGAGGTCGAACAAATCCAACACTTCAACTCCAAAGCCACTACTATACTCCTCGCCTCTCTAAGTCGAGAGGAGTATAATAAGGTGCAAGGGTTAAAGAGTGCAAAGGAGATTTGGGTCGTGCTCAAGACCGCGCACGAAGGAGATGAGATGACCAAGATCACCAAGAGGGAAACGATCGAGGGGGAGCTTGGTCGCTTCGTGCTTCACCAAGGAGAGGAGCCACAAGCCATGTACAACCAGCTCAAGACCTTGGTGAACCAAGTGCGCAACCTCGGTAGCACCAAATGGGATGACCATGAAATGGTCAAGGTTATCTTAAGATCACTTGTATTTCTTAACTCTACACAAGTTCAATTAATTCGTGGTGATCCTAGATACAAGCTAATGTCTCCCGAGGAGTTATAGGAAAATTTGTGAGCTTTGAATTGATGATCAAAGTCTCCAAGAAAATCATCGAGCAAGGCATCTCCTCCACACCCGATGTGCAACCCGTTGCATTCAAAGCAACGGAGGAGAAGAAAGATGAGTCTACGTCAAGTAGGCTCCCCATCGACGCCTCCAAGATCGATAATGAGGAGATGGCGCTCATCATCAAGAGCTTTCACCAAATACTCAAGCAAAGGAGGGGGAAGGACTACAAGCCCCGCTCCAAGAAAGTTTGCTACAAGTGTGGTAAGCCCAGTCATTTCATTGCTAAATGTCCATTATCTAGTGATAGTGACAGGGACGACGACAAGAAGGGAAAGAGAAGAGAAAAGAAGAGATACTACAAGAAGAAGGGCGGCGATGCCCATGTTTGCCGGGAGTGGGACTCCGACGAGAGCTCCACCGACTCCTCCTCCGACGAGGATGCTCCAAACATCGCCGTCAACAAGGGCCTCCTCTTTCCCAATGTCGGCCACAAGTGTCTCATGGCAAAGGATGACAAGAAGAAGAAGGTAAAATCTAGATCCTCCACTAAGTATGCAACATCTAGTGATGAGGCTAGCTCTAGTGATAATGAGGATGATTTATTTACACTTTTTGCCAACCTAAACATGCAACAAAAGGAGACATTAAATGAATTAATTAGTGCTATTCATGAGAAGGATGAACTCTTGGATAGCCAAGAGGACTTCCTTATTAAGGAAAATAAAAAGCATGTTAAGACTAAAAATGCTTATGCTCAGGAGGTAGAGAAAAATGGAAAATTAACTAGTGAGCTAAGTACTTGCCATGACACTATCTCAAACCTTAGAATTGAGAATGCTAATTTGATTGCTAAGGTTGAGAAATCAAATATTTGTGATGATTCTCTTGTCAACCTTAGGAATGATAATGCTAATTTAATTGCTAAGATTGATAAGTTGAATGCATCCCTCTCTAGCTTTAAGTTTGACAATGATAAATTAATTGCTAAGGCTAAGGAATTAGATTTTTGCAATGTTTCTATTTCCAATCTTAGAAATGAGAATGCTATTTTACATGCTAAGATTGTTGAATTAAATACTTGCAAACCCTCTACATCTACCGTTGAGCATGTTTCTATTTGCACTAGATGTAGAAATGTTAATGTAGATGCTATTCATGATCACCTTGCTTTAATCAAACAACAAAATGATCATATAGCTACATTAACTGCTAAAATTAAAGAGCATGACTTAGAAAATGAAAAATTTAAATTTGCTAGAAGCATGCTCTATAGTGGGAGACGCCCTGGCATTAAGGATGGCATCGGCTTCCAATAGGGAGACAATATCAAGCTTAATGTCCCTCCTAAAAGATTGTCTAATTTTGTTAAGGGCAAGGCTCCCATGGCTCAGGATAATGAGGGTTACATTTTATACCTTGCCGGTTATCCCGAGCACAAAATTAGGAGAATTCACTCTAGGAAGTCTCACTCTGGATCTCATCATGCTTTTATGTATAAGAGTGAGGCATCTAGTTCTAGGCAATCAACCCATGCTAAATTGCCTAAGAAGAGAACTACTATTGCATCAAATGAACCTAACATTTCATTTAAGACTTTTGATGCATCATATGTTTTAACTAACAAATCAGGCAAAAAAGTTGCCAAATATGTTGGGGGCAAACACAAGGGGTCAAAGACTTGTGTTTGGGTACCCAAGGTGCTTGTTTCTAATGTGAAAGGACCTAAGACCGTTTGGGTACCTAAGAACAAGGACTAAATTTGTGTTGTAGGTTTATGCGTCCGGGGGCTCAAGTTGGATAATTGATAGTGGGTGCACAAACCACATGACAGGGGAGAAAAGGATTTTCTCCTCCTATGAGAAAAACCAAGATCCCCAACGAGCTATCACATTCGGGGATGGAAATCAAGGTTTGGTCAAAGGATTGGGTAAAATTGCTATATCACCTGACCATTCTATTCCCAATGTTTTTCTTGTAGATTCATTAGATTACAATTTGCTTTCTGTTTCTCAATTATGCAAAATGGGCTACAATTGTCTTTTCACGGATATAGGTGTTACTGTCTTTAGAAGAAGTGATGATTAAGTAGCATTTAAGGGAGTGTTAGAGGGTCAGCTATACTTAGTTGATTTTAATAGAGCTGAACTCGACACTTGCTTAATTGCTAAGACTAACATGGGTTGGCTCTGGCATCGCCGACTAGCCCACGTTGGGATGAAGATTCTTCATAAGCTTCTAAAGGGAGAGCACATTTTGGGACTAACCAATGTTCATTTTGAGAAAGACAGGGTTTGTAGCGCATGTCAAGCAGGAAAGCAAGTTGGTGTTCATCATCCACACAAGAACATCATGACGACTGACAGGCCGCTTGAGCTACTCCACATGGACCTATTCGGCCCGATCGCTTACATAAGCATCGGTGGGAGTAAGTACTGCCTAGTTATTGTGGATGATTATTCTCGCTTCACCTGTGTATTCTTTTTGCAGGAAAAATCACAAACCCAAGAGACTTTGAAAGGATTCTTGAGACGGGCTCAAAATGAGTTCGGCTTGAGGATCAAGAAATTAGAAGCAACAACAGAACGGAGTTCAAGAATTCACAAATTGAAGGCTTTCTTGAGGAGGAGGGCATCAAGCATGAGTTCTCTTCTCCCTACACACCACAACAGAATGTTGTAGTGGAGAGGAAGAATAGAATTCTATTGGACATGGCGAGGACCATGCTTGATGAGTACAAGACTTCGGATCGGTTTTGGGCCGAGGCGGTCAACACCGCTTGCTGCACCATCAACCGGTTATATCTACATCGAATCCTCAAGAAGACATCTTATGAACTCCTCACCGGTAAAAAGCCCAATGTTTCATATTTTAGAGTCTTTGGTAGCAAATGCTTTATTCTTGTTAAAAGAGGTAGAAAATCCAAATTTGCTCCTAAGGCTGTAGAAGGCTTTTTACTTGGTTATGACTCAAACACAAGGGCATATAGAGTCTTTAACAAGTCCACTGGACTAGTTGAAGTTTCTTGTGACATTATGTTTGATGAGACTAACGGCTCTCAAGTAGAGCAAGTTGATCTTGATGAGCTATATGATGAAGAGGCTCCGTGCGTCGCACTAAGGAACATGTCCATTGGGGATGTGTGTCCTAAGGAATCTGAAGAGCCTCCATAAGCACAAGATCAACCATCTTCCTCCATGCAAGCATCTCCACCAACTCAAGATGAGGATGAGGCTCAAGAGGATGATAATGAAGATCAAGAAGATGAGCCACCTCAAGAAGGGGACAATGATCAAGGAGGAGACGCCCATGATCAAGACAAGGAAGATGATGAGGGTCCAAGACCGCCACACCCAAGAATCCACCAAGCAGTGCAATGAGATCACCCCGTGAACTCCATCCTCGACGATATTCATAAGGGGGTAACCACTCGATCTCGTGTTGCTCATTTTTGTGAACATTACTCCTTTGTGTCTTCTATTGAGCCATACAGGGTAGAAGATGCATTAAAGGATTCGGATTGGGTGTTGGCAATGCAAGAGGAGCTCAACAATTTCACGAGGAATGAGGTATGGCATCTTGTTCCACGTCCTAACCAAAATGTTGTAGGAACCAAGTGGGTCTTCCGCAACAAGCAAGATGAGCATGGTGTGGTGACAAGGAACAAAGCCCGACTTGTGGCCAAGGGATATTCATAAGTCGAAGGTTTGGATTTCGGTGAAACCTATGCACCAGTAGCTAGGCTTGAGTCAATTCGCATATTACTTGCCTATGCTACTTACCTTGGCTTTAAGCTTTACCAAATGGACGTGAAAAGTGCCTTCCTCAATGGACCAATCAAGGAAGAGGTCTATGTTGAGCAACCTCCCGGCTTTGAAGATAGTAAGTATCCTAACTATGTTTATAAACTCTCTAAGGCGCTTTATGGGCTCAAGCAAGCCCCAAGAGCATGGTATGAATGCCTAAGAGATTTTCTTATCGCTAATGGCTTCAAAGTCGGAAAAGTCGATCCTACTCTCTTTACTAAAACAATTGCAAATGATTTGTTTGTATGCCAAATTTATGTTGATGATATCATATTTGGGTCTACTAACAAATCTACTTGTGAAGAGTTTAGTAGGATTATGATTCAAAAATTCGAGATGTCTATGATGGGGGAGTTGAAGTATTTCTTAGGATTTCAAGTCAAGCAACTCCAAGAGGGCACCTTCATTGGCCAAACAAAGTACATTCAAGACATTCTTACCAAGTTTGGGATGAAGGATGCCAAACCTATCAAGACACCCATGGGAACAATGGGCATCTCGACCTCGACACGGGAGGTAAATCTGTAGATCAAAAGGTATACCGGTCGATGATAGGATCTCTACTTTATTTAAGTGCATCTCGACCGGATATTATGCTTTCCGTATGCATGTGTGCAAGATTCCAAGCCGATCCTAAGGAAGTTCACCTTAGGACCGTGAAACGAATTTTGAGATATTTAGTTTATACTCCTAAGTTTGGCCTATGGTACCCCAGGGGATCCACTTTTGATTTAATTGGATATTCAGATGCTGATTGGGCAGGGTGTAAAATTGATAGAAAGAGCACATCAGGGACTTGCCAATTCTTGGGAAGATCTCTGGTGTTTTGGGCTTCAAAGAAACAAAATTCTGTAGCTCTTTCTACCACCGAAGCCGAGTATATTGCCACAGGCCATTGTTGCATGCAATTTCTTTAGATGAGGCAAACCCTTAGGGACTATGGTTACAAATTAACCAAAGTTCCTCTTCTATGTGATAATGAGAGTGCAATCCGCATGGCGGATAATCCTGTTGAGCAGAGCCACACTAAACACATAGCCATTCGATATCACTTTTTGAGGGATCACCAACAACGGGGGGATATCGAAATTGCTTATGTTAGTACTAAAGAACAATTAGCCGATACCTTTAACAAGCCATTAGATGAGAAAACCTTTACCAAACTTAGGCATGAGCTAAATATTCTTGATTCTAGGAATTTTGATTGATATTTTGCACACATAAGCTCATTTGTATACCTTTGATCATATCTTTTTCATATGCTATGACTAATGTGTTTTCAAGTGAATATTATGCTAAGAAATAGATTGAAATGGAAATGGAGTCCTCGGCGAAGACAAAAGGCTTCCACTCCACTCCATTAAATTATTCATCCTTCGCCATGCCTCCGCACCGCTCTCCAATTTGGTATAATCTTCACTCCTATATTATTTACCAAAGGGGAGAAAGTTTGAAAAAGGGCATATATTTCACTCACAAGTATCCGTTTTTGGTGATTCATGCCAAAGGGGGAGAAAGTATTAGCCCAAAGCAAAAGGACCGCACCACCACCAATTTCAAAAATTTGTAGTCCTTCAATTTGTATTAAGAAGTGTTTTTTAAAGTTTTTCAAATTGGTATCTTATTTTTGATATAATTTCAAATTGGTATAACCTCTTCAAAATTAATATCTAAAACCCTCTTAAACACTAAGAGGAGAGTTTCTTTGAGGGGGAGTTTTGTTAAGTCAAAGGAAAAGCATTTGAAACAGGGGAGAAAATTTCATATATTGAAAATGCTTCTCAAAATCTTGTTCATATACCTTTGATGTGGCGGAACTGCCCGAATTATTCCAACTTAAGTGCCTGAGCCCTGCCTTAGAGGCTAGACCACACTTAAATGGGAATAACCCGTCAATCCCTCGGATCTAGTCCGACACGGCCACTGACAGGATCAAGTACCACAGTCTCACTCGATGGTGAGTCACAGAGCAAATACAATAAAACATAAAACCATGCATGGAAGAGTGTTAAATTATTACATCATCATCGTCGGAGTTTTGCCAAAAGTAGTCATCATTGTTCGAAGTGCAGCGGAATAAAACTAACGATAATTAAACGGAGAGATGGGGAAGCCTGTCCCATCACTCCTCATGCTCCTCCTCAGCCGAGGCGGGGTCCCACTCGACAGTCCAACCCGGTGGCAGGGTGGATGGCCAAGTCACTCCAGCAGCCATTTCCTCCAGAGAACCTGTAAAATTATGCCACAAGCAAGGCTGAGTATACTAATACTCAGCTAGACTTACCCGGTGTGAGGAGTCTATACTCCTCTACCTCTAGACATGCAGCTGTTTGGCTGTGGGGTTTGGTTGCCAAAAGCACTAGCTGAGTTTCTAAATCAAGATTTTAACTTTGTCAAAATTAAGTGTGACTCTCTTAAGGCTAAAAGTGTACTATCTACTCATACATAGTAGCAAGCATTTTTAGCAATCAATATCTTGTATCATCTCAACATAGTTCCAATTGTTACTCAATGCAGCAGCATGGATCAAGCAGTCTCATTAGCTGCGAGAAGCAGACGATTCGAATCGAGTTTTTATCCTTGCAAGGTAAACCTAAACACACGATATGTAGGGGCACTCCGTCCCCACACACATCAACCGTCCCCATCGATTCCCTGGCAACAGAAAGGGGCTCACCGCCTTGGCGTACAATGCCCCACTGACCCCGACTGGCCGTCGTGCAGTGACCGCACTTGTACCCACCATAACCGGAATGGGAGACTACGTCTCAGGTCGCGTGAGGAGGGCAATCTGCGGGCAGGTTCACTCAGGTACTAGGCTTACCGATTTACCATATTTCTCGGTATGTGCTTAGTACGTTCAAACGCTTGACTCACGGTACCACACCTTAATCCTTATTCAAATTTTTATCCCGTGAACAACCAATCCCCATGGATTGTTGCCTACAAACCAACATCAATATGATAAGAAAAGTGGATACAGCCAATTCCTGACCTCGCGCGAGTGCTAGAAAAATCACTCGACTTCTACCGAGATCCTAATTAATAAAGCAGCTACTCGACCTAGCATACTAGTATTCATCTCAATAGGATTCCTGAGATCATGCAACTAGGATTTAAATCAACTCCTACACTTAAGTGCACAATACAAGCCTACAAACATTAAGTGTAGTAAAATATCATATAGAACAGGTTATGCATAAAACCGGGGCTTGCCTTCTAAAGCAGTGGCAGGCAGGTCCTCTGGTGCAGGCTTTGGTGCTGGGTCTGGGGCAACCTCCTGGGCAGCTCCTTGCTCCGGCACGAGGATGTACTCTCTGTCAGCAAGATTACAGTCTATCGAAATGCAATGAACATATGTGTCATGATTATGCAAGATTGAAGAACATTAAGCTACAGAAATTAAGTCAAGAATTAATTTAGGGTTCCTTGGCTATGTGGGTCTCCTAGTGGTTTATATTTAGCACTTTTATATTTAAGTCTTTATTTGGGCTAACAAGGAGAATTGGTATTGCACTTGTATATTTCTATTTCAGGGAACAACGTACAAGGGTCTTAGGGGATACTAATTTCCATTGTTCATTTTCCTCTCTTTAGTGTTCATTTATGAATTCTAGTGGGGTTTGAACTACCAAGGTGAATTAACTATTTTCAATAATTCCACAAAAATTACAGTGGCTTGCCCTTGGTCAATAGGGCCTGTCTTAGGAATATGGGATTCAAAATAAAAAGGCTAGGCTGTATACAAAAATAACAAAAAGTGGGGCAATTAAGCCACTTTGCACTACAAGTCCTTTATTAAAGTGGATCCTAACCTAAGGGTTATTTTTGTTGGCCTCTAACAGTGATAATAAGCTCTTGTACCAAAAATGACAGAGAGCCACATGATGGTTAATTAATGGTGGATTTCTAAAATTTGGTGCAAAAAGGGTGTTTAGAACTAACTTGTCATTTGAAAAATATCAAACAACAGATTTCAGATTTTTCCTAAGTTCTTATTATCAAAACATTAGTTATCCTAAGGTTTGGGGAGGTTTCACCTTAGGGTTATTTTTGTAGGGTTTTTCTAAGTTATCCTTATTTTATTAATTTAAAAGGTATCCTTCTTATTTTACACTACAACAGGGTATGATATATTTTTCCAGTGAACTACATTGACTAAGTATCTCAACAAAAATAGGGGTGCCCTCTGGTTCATTATTTATGTCACTTTTTCTATTTTTCTTAACCTTAAGCATATTATGGAATAAGGGGTAAAAACTAACTTAATGTAGGGGACAGAGGGGTTTAACATTTTTAACTAGGTCAGTAGGTAGATATAAACTTCTCCAAATTTTTCTAACCCTAGTTAAATAGTACAACCATTTTTCTTGCTATTATTAAGCTTTTGGTCAAAACTAAAATTAAATCAGAACCTTATATTTTTCTCTAGTACCTATGGGGTTTTATATTTTTCTTAGATAGGTTACATTATTTAGAGTCTGGCAAAATTAGTTTGACCAAATTTGGATAATCCAAACAGAAGTTATGGGTTTTTAAAGTTTCTGCTTGAATTTAAATCAGGTTTTAATAAGGTTTTTCTGAAAAAGCAGTTTGCGCCGAGGTCCCTGGGGTTAAACCGAATCAAACCTCGCAGATCTACCCTCGCGCCACTATTCCCCTGAGTCTCTGACATTTCACTTAACCCCTTGGCTTTCTCTCCCTCTCACCCGCAGTCCTTCCCCCAACTGAAACAGTAGCCGCGAGAGAGAAAAGGATGGCGCGGCTTACCGGCGGCGAGGGAGGTTCGGCGAGGTGGTCAGTGACGTTCAGGAGGTCGCGACGGTCACGTCGATGTGCGGGTCGTCGCCGGAGGTGGTCGGAGTTACCCTGGCCACGAACACAGGCGGCGGGGATCGTCGGCGGCGCCTGCTCCGGCCAAACCACGACGGTATAGTTCAATTAGGGTGCACGAGGAGCTTCACGGGGTGACACAGAGGCCATGCGCGCATCGAATTGGAAAACGGTGCAGGGGCTTACCCGGTCCACGTGCGCCGGCGGGTTCTTGAACTCCGGTGAGCATGATTTGGCTACTCCGGTGACGCGGGTCCTCAGGTCAAGCTTGAGCAAGTCTCACGGCCTCACCAGGAAGCTATCTGGGGGCTTGGATCGAACAGAGGAGGACGGGAGAGGGTTTGGCCATGGTGGTTGCTCTCGGGCGGCACTGGCGGGTCGCGGGGAGGTCGCCGGAGGCAATGGCTGGCTCGGGCAAGTCAGGCGAGGTACGGAGGAGGCAATGGGGAAGGCAGCCGAGCACTGGGGCGGGTTTTATAGCCGTGGCGCGGGCGTGGTCACGGGCGGCCGCGGGCGCGCGGGGGTTCGCACACGAGCGTGCTCTGAGCGAGCCCCCGGATGCCAGCTCGCGTCGAACACGTGGAAGGTTGCTTCTGCCAAGGTTCAACGGCCGATTTGAGCGCCATAGCGTGCATATCTTGGCAAAGTCACTGTGTACGGTCACTTCTCTGCTCCAAATCCTATCCTTTTGCTGTGAGTTCCAAGTCGAGATATGGTCAGGGCAGGGAGATAGAGAGGGAAGAAGTTTGCTGTGTCAGCTGGGTCCAAACCGAGACAAAAGGGGTGTCAAGTCGTGTCTAGCGCCCTAGGGTAGGTGTCATCTCTTGCCAGGGTGTTCTAGGGTTAATTTGGCGCCATTTTGTCAATTGGGTCGACAGGTTTTGAAAAGGGGATCAAGGTGAACATGTGGAGTCTTTGCTCAAGGGTTAGGTTCTATACTTAGGCAAAATCTGAATTTCTCCCTTGTGTTCAACCTTTGGTGATCTTTTTAGGACTTTTATGAAAACTTTTTGGGGGTACTTCCTTACTATTAATGGTAGGTTATTAAGTATATTACAACTTTTATATTTGGCCCAAACCATGATCATGATGTTTACATGATCTTTTGATCATGGCTTCAATTAGGGTTCTTATTGCCTATGGAGGTTTTGCTCTAGGGTTTTGGGAGAGCCCCACTTAGATGGGCATGACAAGCTAAGGCATGATATCCAAGATAGTTTGCACTTGATTAGGACCTTGAATTCCAAGATTGAAGTACTTTGCTCATAAATCTTTATGTAATTATGGGTTAAAAGGGGTAACTCTGGGGTGGACACCCTAAGTAACACCTAGGGTGTTACAGCCCTCCCCCCTTAAAGGAATCTCGTCCCGAGATTTCAGGTAGAGTCCCTTGGAGGGTTGCTTGAAGGTGTGTGGGTGTTACTCTCCCCTTATACCCAAGTTTTGCCCTTTTTAACTGTTCTTCGAATGTCATCCTCTTTGCAACTTCAGAAGGAAGCCCTTCTTAAGTTAAATCCACAACTTAGACTATCCTTGTTATCTAAGTTTTTCTTATAATTGACTTCAAAGGGCAGGTGGGGGTGGGGCTTTTGGGGTTACGTACCGACTCCTTTGGGCAGAAAGTCGGGGAAGCGAGAGTGTAGAAAATCCTCCGTTTCCCATGTAGCTTCTTCCGCTGAATGATGACTCCACTGAATCTTATACATTTTGATTGACCTTGCCCGAGTTGATCTCTCCTTTTGATCCAATACCTTGACGGGGTACTCTTGGTAGGACAAGTCTGGTTCTATCTCAATATCTGGTTCCGGTAGCACTTCAGTGGGTAGACGAACACATTTCCGCAGTTGAGATACATGGAACACACTGTGAATTGCTGACATGCGGGGTGGCAATTCCAATTGGTAAGCTACGGGTCCACAACTTGCCTTGATCTTATAGGGTCCAATGTAACGAGGGGCTAATTTGCCCTTGATCCCGAATCTCTGGACACCCTTGGTTGGTGATATCTTAAGATAGACATGGTCTCCCACCTCAAACTGTAGAGGCTTCCGCCTCTTGTCATGATAACTCTTTTGTCTGGCCTGAGCAGCTTCTAGGTTTTTCTTGATAATTCTAACCTTTGCCTCTGCTTCAAGCACCAAATCTGGCCCAAAAACATCCCTTTCTCCTGCTTGAGACCAATTTAGCGGGGTCCTACACCTTCTCCCATATAATGCCTCAAAAGGTGTCATCTTCAGACTGGACTGATAGCTGTTATTGTAAGAAAACTCTGCCAAGGAAAGACACTTATCCCAATCCCTTCCATAGTGTAGTGCACATGCTCGCAACATGTCTTCCAAAATCTGATTTACCCTTTCTGTTTGACCATCTGTTTGGGGGTGGTATGCTGAGCTTCGTATGACCTGGGTTCCAAGGGATTCCTGTAGTTGCTCCCAAAATCGTGCCACAAAAGGTGCCCCTCGGTCTGAGACTATAGTCCTTGGTATCCCATGCAGACGAACTATCTGGTCGATGTAGATCTCCGCATACTTCTCCGCCCGGTGGGTGGTGTGCACGAGCAAGAAATGAGCAGTCTTGGTCAATCTGTCCACAATAACCCATATAGAATCATGGTGCCTGGAGGTATTGGGTAATCCCACTATGAAGTCCATGCAAATGTCCTCCCATTTCCAAGATGGTATGGGAAGGGGTTGCAAAGGGCCTGCTGCCTTCAAGTGACTGGCTTTTACCCTCTGGCAAGTGTCACACTCGGAGATGTACTTGGCAATTTCCCTCTTCATTCTGGTCCACCAATACAAAGATCTGAGATCATGGTACATCTTGTTGCTACCAGGGTGCATGGAGAACTTGGAAAGGTGAGCTTCATCCAATATCTTCTTTCTGAGCTCAGGGTCCTTGGGAACAACCAATCGATCTCCAAACCATAAAATCCCCTTGCTGTCCTGACGGAAACACTTGTATTTTTCTGCCTTTTGCTTGATCATTTCTTTAATAACCTGGACTCCCTTGTCCCCAATCTGTGCCCTGACTATTTGCTCTTGCAATGTGGGTCCACTGTAATATAACTCAATTCACCGGAAGGAACCACTTCTAGGTTTAGCTTGCACAACTCATCACACAAGGTGGTAATTCCCACATCCATGTTCAAACAATTGCACTGGGCCTTTCTGCTCAAGGCATCTGCCACCACATTGGCCTTGCCAGGATGGTAATGCATTTCCAAATCATAATCCTTGATTAATTCCAACCATCTCCTCTGCCTCATGTTCAGATCCGCCTGAGTGAAAATATATTTGAGGCTCTTATGGTCAGTGTAGATGTTGCAGTGAGCTCCCATCAAATAGTGTCTCCATATCTTAAGAGCATGAACCACTGCTGCCAATTCCAGATCATGTGTAGGATAGTTCTGCTCATGGGGTCTGAGAGCTCGGGAAGCATAAGCAATAACTCGGTTATCTTGCATCAAGACACAACCCAGTCCGGTACTAGAAGCATCACAATAAACTTCAAATGGCTTGGTATTATCTGGCTGAGCTAGCACTGGAGCTGTTGTCAAATGTTGCCTCAAGGTATGAAAAGCATCTTCACACTTTTGGCTCCACATGAACTTGGCTCCCTTCTTCAATAGCTCAGTCATTGGCTTGGCAATTCTGGAGAAATCCGGAATAAATCGTCGGTAATACCCTGCCAATCCCAGAAAACTCCGAATCTGTCTCACTGTAGTCGGAGGTTTCCAGTCCATCACTTCTTGCACTTTCTCAGGGTCAACTGATATCCCATTCTGAGAAATTTTGTGACCCAAGAATTTAATCTCCTTCAGCCAGAACTCACACTTAGACAACTTAGCATACAACTGATGGTCACGGAGTCTCTGAAGTACAGTATGCAGATGTTTAATGTGCTCAGCTTCATTCTTGGAATAAACCAGAATGTCATCGATGAAAACGACCACGAACTGGTCTAACTCTGGCATGAATACTGAGTTCATCAAGTACATAAAGTAAGCCGGGGCATTGGTCAGCCCAAAAGACATCACCAGAAACTCGTACAGTCCATATCTGGTAGAGAAAGCCGTCTTGGGAATATCACTGGTTCGAATCTTGATCTGATGGTAGCCCGAGCGAAGATCTATTTTGGAGAAAACCTTGGCTCCCACTAACTGATCAAACAGGACATCAATGCGGGGTAGCGGGTATTTGTTCTTTATAGTCACCGCATTGAGAGGACGGTAGTCAACACACATCCTCAAACTCTCATCCTTTTTCTTCACAAATAAAGCTGGACATCCCCATGGTGAAGTGCTTGGACGAATAAACCCCTTGTCCAACAATTCTTGCAATTGTTTCTTCAGTTCTGCCAATTCCGCGGGAGGCATCCTATAGGGTCTCTTGGAGATAGGAGCAGTCCCGGGTTGCAATTCGATGGCGAACTCAATATCTCGGTCAGGTGGCATCCCTGGTAATTCATCTGGAAACACATCCGGGTAGTCACAGACCACTGGGATCTTTTCCACTGGGGATTCTACCATAACAAAGGCACAAGATCGGGTACAACCCTGGTTGGGTAAATGCAAAACAGTCTCGCCATAAGCAGGGGAATGAATTTCAATGGCTCTGGCTGCAATGTCCAATACTGCCTGATGCCTGGTCAACCAGTCAGCTCCCAGAATAATATCCATGCTATCCAATCCTAAGATGAGAAGGGTGGTTCTAATCACCAGACTACCAAATTTTATAGGCACTTGCCGGTTGATTTGATAAGTGGCAACTCTGCCTCCGGGTGTTGAAATTGTAATGCCCCCATCGGTATGGTGAAAGGGCAACTGACATTTGGCACTAAACTTGGCACTGATAAAACTATGTGAAGCACCGGAATCAAAAAGAACAATAGCAGGATAATTTAAAACTGTAAAGATACCAGTCATGACGGGTGCTCCCTCTGGAATGTCAGCCATGGTAGTGAAGTTCAGCTTGCCCTGCCTCACTTGCACCTTATGTCTCTTGCCTTGGTTCTGATTGACATTCTGCCCCTGCCTCTGCTGGTTTCTGGGGCAATTCTTGGCATAATGCCCAGTGCTGCCACAAGTGAAGCACCTGTTGTCATTGGCCTGACTGTACTGCTGCTGCTGCTGGTTGCTCCTCTGAGCGGGAAATTGGGTGCGGTTGGGTGCCTGCTGCTGCTGTGGTGGTCTGATCACCCATCTCCCTTGCTGCTGCTGAGGTCCCTTGCTCTGCGTGTCAGACACAATCCTGAAGCGCTGTGGCTGAGCTGAGGGTCCTGCCATAGGGGTCTTCCTCTTCTTCTCTGCCTGTCGAGCTAAGATGCAGTCCTCCTGGGAGATAGCCATGTTGACCAACTCATTGTAGCTGTTGGCCCTGACGGTGTTGAGATGATCACGGAGCTTGGTGCTGAGCCCCCGTCTGAACCTGTCCCTCTTCTTCTCATCCGTGTCTGCATGGTATCCAGCATACTGGCACAAGTCATTGAAGGTCTGGGCATACTGCAACACTGTCCTGTTGCCCTGAGTGAGTGCCAGAAACTCATTGAGCTTCCGGTCCATGATGCCAGCGGGGATGTGGTGTCCTCTAAAAGCTGCCTTGAACTCCCTCCATTCCACCTCTCTACCTTCTGGCTGCATGGCAAGAAAATGGTCCCACCAAGTCCTTGCGGGTCCGCGAAGTTGCTGGGTGGCGAACCTGACCTTGGTGACCTCTGAGCAAGCTCCATGGAGCAGTGGGAATTTGGATTCCACCACCCGCAACCACACATCTGCATCAAGTGGGTCCTCTGCCCTTGTGAACAATGGAGGCTAAGTGCTGAGGAACTCCTGATAGGTAGCCGCCGCAGGGTGACGCTGATGGTCTCCACCACCATAGTGCTGTGGTGGTGGCTGACGCTGAGCCAGCTGCCTCAAGATCTCATTTTGCTAAGCCATGAGCTCCTGCAGAGTGGGAGGCGGTGGCGGTGGAGGAACGTGCTCATTCTGGCCACGACGCTGCCTCCCGGCCATCTGAAAAGCCACATACATGCTTAACACCACATCTCCAAGTTCAAGATTTATCGCGGAGAAAAAGTTAAAACAACATGATAGACTCCAACTTCAACATGAAGATTTTTAAAAGTCATAAATTCGTTTTTTTTTCAAATTTAAATTGACAGTAGCATCCATAAAACAGGCTTCCAAGAGAGTTTAGCACGATTACATCGATTTGTCCCAAAATGTCTCAACTCTAACTAGCCCAGTACCCCAAAGGCGCAAAAGCTAAGCTAGCCGCGAGGAGTCCTACCATCACCAACGTCTGACTCTACTCTGGTCACCTAGTGCGCGAATGAGGCCGCACTCGACTCGGGGGAAGGTGGTCTTCCCGAGCCAGCAGTGTCTACACTGGAGGCAGGCTCATCTCCTCCCTCGATGTCGACGTCCTCGTTGGCCTCTCGGTCCTGGATCTCCTGGTGATGCATGTCCAGGTGCTCGTTAGCCTCAGCAAGCTGCTGCTGAGTGTTAATGAGCTGATCCTCTAAAACCTCGATGGTGTTCTCCCTGGTGCCCACTAGCTCCTCCAACTCATGAACCTCATCAGACAGCTGCTCCACTTGCAAATCTTTTTCTACCAGCTCCTGGGACAAGTCAACCACGAGCTCCTCCCTGTTGTCCAAGGTGATCTTGGTCGCCTCTAGCAGTGCCATCAAATGAGACATTGCCTCCCCACGCATTACTTGCAGACGATACAGGGCGTTCATGCATCACACCGACAAGTGAGCCGTGTGGCCAGGGTAGAGAGCCCAGATGTCCTTGGCATGCTCCACCCGATCCTTCCACATCGGGTCGTCCTCCTTTTCCGCAGGGAACAACCCAATGGGGTGGGTAGCCAGCTCCAAGGGATGGAATCCACAGAAAGTAGTCAGTCCATGCAGAGCGATTGCCTCGATTGTGTCCTCCGCTCGGTACCCGAAAGACTCAGAGTCCAAGGAGCGCCAGCCTGGCTGCAGAGGATGAGGCCCCAAAGTCATCCTCACCCTACAGCGAGGCACCCGGTGCTTCCCGAACTGCTGCACCGTGTACTAAGGGGGTGTCAAGTATCCTGCCCCCTGAAGTACCTCCAACAAGATGCGGGGAAAACCCTCTCGTGCAAGTCCGTCAGTGTGGGTCAGTGCATTTCCGTCCTCGGAGGATCCGTGGGAAGTCATCTGTGCACGGTTAAGCGTAAGTAAAAGAAAAAGAATTACAAAAAGAACAAGGAAAATAAAACTCAGCCTGTCTCTAGCTAAAAGAAAAAGGCATTGGGGACCTAGTTGGCTGTTATCTCATTTTTAAGTCCTTTTACTTAGTTATCCATTTGCTTAATTAAGAATGCATGCATGCGCGTCCTGAACGACCTCTCCAGAAGATAAAAAGGACTAGGGAAGAACTCCCATCCTTTAAAAAGTGGCCTGTAGGGCCTAGTCACTTAGCCACCTAGCTACCCTTCTATTATCCTAAGGCTTCACGTCCTAGGTCTATCCTGCTCGTCCTACGATCTATCCAACATTGTTTCTATCAAATTTTACTTTAGAAAAGGGATGGCATTCATGGTTTATTGATTCCTCTGTGGTGGTACAAGCTCCGATACCAGCTGTGGCGGAACTGCCCGAATTATTCCAACTTAAGTGCCTGAGCCCTGCCTTAGAGGCTAGACCACACTTAAATGGGAATAACCCGTCAATCCCTCGGATCTAGTCCGACACGGCCACTGACAGGATCAAGTACCACAGTCTCACTCGATGGTGAGTCACAGAGCAAATACAATAAAACATAAAACCATGCATGGAAGAGTGTTAAATTATTACATCATCATCGTCGGAGTTTTGCCAAAAGTAGTCATCATTGTTCGAAGTGCAGCGGAATAAAACTAACGATAATTAAACGGAGAGATGGGGAAGCCTGTCCCATCACTCCTCATGCTCCTCCTCAGCCGAGGCGGGGTCCCACTCGACAGTCCAACCCGGTGGCAGGGTGGATGGCCAAGTCACTCCAGCAGCCATTTCCTCCAGAGAACCTGTAAAATTATGCCACAAGCAAGGCTGAGTATACTAATACTCAGCTAGACTTACCCGGTGTGAGGAGTCTATACTCCTCTACCTCTAGACATGCAGCTGTTTGGCTGTGGGGTTTGGTTGCCAAAAGCACTAGCTGAGTTTCTAAATCAAGATTTTAACTTTGTCAAAATTAAGTGTGACTCTCTTAAGGCTAAAAGTGTACTATCTACTCATACATAGTAGCAAGCATTTTTAGCAATCAATATCTTGTATCATCTCAACATAGTTCCAATTGTTACTCAATGCAGCAGCATGGATCAAGCAGTCTCATTAGCTGCGAGAAGCAGACGATTCGAATCGAGTTTTTATCCTTGCAAGGTAAACCTAAACACACGATATGTAGGGGCACTCCGTCCCCACACACATCAACCGTCCCCATCGATTCCCTGGCAACAGAAAGGGGCTCACCGCCTTGGCGTACAATGCCCCACTGACCCCGACTGGCTGTCGTGCAGTGACCGCACTTGTACCCACCATAACCGGAATGGGAGACTACGTCTCAGGTCGCGTGAGGAGGGCAATCTGCGGGCAGGTTCACTCAGGTACTAGGCTTACCGATTTACCATATTTCTCGGTATGTGCTTAGTACGTTCAAACGCTTGACTCACGGTACCACACCTTAATCCTTATTCAAATTTTTATCCCGTGAACAACCAATCCCCATGGATTGTTGCCTACAAACCAACATCAATATGATAAGAAAAGTGGATACAGCCAATTCCTGACCTCGCGCGAGTGCTAGAAAAATCACTCGACTACTACCGAGATCCTAATTAATAAAGCAGCTACTCGACCTAGCATACTAGTATTCATCTCAATAGGATTCCTGAGATCATGCAACTAGGGTTTAAATCAACTCCTACACTTAAGTGCACAATACAAGCCTACAAACATTAAGTGTAGTAAAATATCATATAGAACAGGTTATGCATAAAACCGGGGCTTGCCTTCTAAAGCAGTGGCAGGCAGGTCCTCTGGTGCAGGCTCTGGTGCTGGGTCTGGGGCAACCTCCTGGGCAGCTCCTTGCTCCGGCACGAGGATGTACTCTCCGTCAGCAAGATTACAGTCTATCAAAATGCAATGAACATATGTGTCATGATTATGCAAGATTGAAGAACATTAAGCTACAGAAATTAAGTCAAGAATTAATTTAGGGTTCCTTTGCTATGTGGGTCTCCTAGTGGTTTATATTTAGCACTTTTATATTTAAGTCTTTATTTGGGGTAACAAGGAGAATTGGTATTGCACTTGTATATTTCTATTTCAGGGAACAACGTACAAGGGTCTTAGGGGATACTAATTTCCATTGTTCATTTTCCTCTCTTTAGTGTTCATTTATGAATTCTAGTGGGGTTTGAACTACCAAGGTGAATTAACTATTTTCAATAATTCCACAAAAATTACAGTTGCTTGCCCTTGGTCAATAGGGCCTGTCTTAGGAATATGGGATTCAAAATAAAAAGGCTAGGCTGTATACAAAAATAACAAAACTGGGGCAATTAAGCCACTTTGCACTACAAGTCCTTTATTAAAGTGGATCCTGACCTAAGGGTTATTTTTGTTGGCCTCTAACAGTGATAATAAGCTCTTGTACCAAAAATGACAGAGAGCCACATGATGGTTAATTAATGGTGGATTTCTAAAATTTGGTGCAAAAAGGGTGTTTAGAACTAACTTGTCATTTGAAAAATATCAAACAACAGATTTCAGATTTTTCCTAAGTTCTTATTATCAAAACATTAGTTATCCTAAGGTTTGGGGAGGTTTCACCTTAGGGTTATTTTTGTAGGGTTTTTCTAAGTTATCCTTATTTTATTAATTTAAAAGGTATCCTTCTTATTTTACACTACAACAGGGTATGATATATTTTTCCAGTGAACTACATTGACTAAGTATCTCAACAAAAATAGGGGTGCCCTCTGGTTCATTATTTATGTCACTTTTTCTATTTTTCTTAACCTTAAGCATATTATGGAATAAGGGGTAAAAACTAACTTAATGTAGGGGACAGAGGGGTTTAACATTTTTAACTAGGTCAGTAGGTAGATATAAACTTCTCCAAATTTTTCTAACCCTATTTAAATAGTACAACCATTTTTCTTGCTATTATTAAGCTTTTGGTCAAAACTACAATTAAATCAGAACCTTATATTTTTCTCTAGTACCTATGGGGTTTTATATTTTTCTTAGATAGGTTACATTATTTAGAGTCTGGCAAAATTAGTTTGACCAAATTTGGATAATCCAAACAGAAGTTATGGGTTTTTAAAGTTTCTGCTTGAATTTAAATCAGGTTTTAATAAGGTTTTTCTGAAAAAGCAGTTTGCGCCGAGGTCCCTGGGGTTAAACCGAATCAAACCTCGCAGATCTACCCTCGCGCCACTATTCCCCTGAGTCTCTGACATTTCACTTAACCCCCTGGCTTTCTCTCCCTCTCACCCGCAGTCCTTCCCCCAACTGAAACAGTAGCCGCGAGAGAGAAAAGGATGGCGCGGCTTACCGGCGGCGAGGGAGGTCCGGCGAGGTGGTCAGTGACGTTCAGGAGGTCGCGACAGTCACGTCGATGTGCGGGTCGTCGCCGGAGGTGGTCGGAGTTACCCTGGCCACGAACACAGGCGGCGGGGATCGTCGGCGGCGCCTGCTCCGGCCAAACCACGGCGGTATAGTTCAATTAGGGTGCACGAGGAGCTTCACGGGGTGACACAGAGGCCATGCGCGCATCGAATTGGAAAACGGTGCAGGGGCTTACCCGGTCCACGTGCGCCGGCGGGTTCTTGAACTCCGGTGAGCACGATTTGGCTACTCCGGTGACGCGGGTCCTCGGGTCAAGCTTGAGCAAGTCTCACGGCCTCACCAGGAAGCTATCTGGGGGCTTGGATCGAACGGAGGAGGACGGGAGAGGGTTTGGCCACGGTGGTTGCTCTCGGGCGGCACTGGCGGGTCGCGGGGAGGTCGCCGGAGGCAATGGCTGGCTCGGGCAAGTCAGGCGAGGTACGGAGGAGGCAATGGGGAAGGCAGCCGAGCACTGGGGCGGGTTTTATAGCCGTGGCGCGGGCGTGGTCACGGGCGGCCGCGGGCGCGCGGGGGTTCGTGCACGGGCGTGCTCTGAGCGCGCCCCCGGATGCCAGCTCGCGTCGAACACGTGGAAGGTTGCTTCTGCCAAGGTTCAACGGCCGATTTGAGCGCCATAGCGTGCGTATCTTGGCAAAGTCACTGTGTACGGTCACTTCTCTGCTCCAAATCCTATCCTTTTGCTGTGAGTTCCAAGTCGAGATATGGTCAGGGCAGGGAGATAGAGAGGGAAGAAGTTTGCTGTGTCAGCTGGGTCCAAACCGAGACAAAAGGGGTGTCAAGTCGTGTCTAGCGCCCTAGGGTAGGTGTCATCTCTTGCCAGGGTGTTCTAGGGTTAATTTGGCGCCATTTTGTCAATTGGGTCGACAGGTTTTGAAAAGGGGATCAAGGTGAACATGTGGAGTCTTTGCTCAAGGGTTAGGTTCTATACTTAGGCAAAATCTGAATTTCTCCCTTGTGTTCAACCTTTGGTGATCTTTTTAGGACTTTTCTGAAAACTTTTTGGGGGTACTTCCTTACTATTAATGGTAGGTTATTAAGTATATTACAACTTTTATATTTGGCCCAAACCATGATCATGATGTTTACATGATCTTTTGATCATGGCTTCAATTAGGGTTCTTATTGCCTATGGAGGTTTTGCTCTAGGGTTTTGGGAGAGCCCCACTTAGATGGGCATGACAAGCTAAGGCATGATATCCAAGATAGTTTGCACTTGATTAGGACCTTGAATTCCAAGATTGAAGTACTTTGCTCATAAATCTTTATGTAATTATGGGTTAAAAGGGGTAACTCTGGGGTGGACACCCTGAGTAACACCTAGGGTGTTACAGACTATTTGCAAAAGACTTTGAAAAGTATTTCCAAAACATTTGCAAAACAAAACAAGTGGTGCAAGCGTGGTCCAAAATTTTAAATAAGAAGAAAACCATCCATGCATATCTTATGAAATGAATATTGGTCACTCACATTATGCAAACTAGTTCAATTCTACACTTTTATATTTGCTTTGGTTTGTGTTGGCATCAATCACCAAAAAGGGGGAGATTGAAAGGGAAATAGGGTCAAACCTTTTCCTATATGAATTTTGGTGGTTGAATTGCCCAACACAAATAATTGAACTAACTAGTTTGCTCTAGATTATAAGTTTTACAGGTGACAAAGGTTCAACACAAACCAATAAAAAGTCAAAGAAAGGGTTCAAAGAAAAAGAGCAAAAGACAACCCTAAGGCAACCATGGTCTAGCGCACCGGACTGTCCGGTGTGTCACCGGACAGTGTCCGGTGCACCAGGGAGTTCCACTCCAAACTTTCCACCTTCGGGAATCTTGGGAGGCCGCTCCGCTATAATTCACCGGACTGTCTGGTGTAGCACCGGACTGTCCGGTGTGCCAAGCGGAGCAACGGCCGTCCATGCCAACGGTCGTCTGCAATGCTACAGTGAAACGCTACTGTGCGCGACTGCGCGCGCAGAAGTCAGAGCAGGCGCAGAAGGCGCACCGGACAGTGAACAGGACCTGTCCGGTGCACCACCGGACTGTCCGGTGCACCACCGGACTGTCCGGTGGCCTAGTTGTCAGAAGCTCCAACGGTCGGAACCCAATGGCCTGGTGACGTGGCTGGCGCACCGGACAGTGTCCGGTGGCACACCGGACTATTCGGTGCGCCATACGACAGAAGCCCTCACCAACGGTTCTTTTGGTGGTTGGGGCTATAAATACCCCCAACCACCACACTTCAATGCATCCAAGTTTTCAGCCATCAAACCTCATACAAGAGCTCTAGACTTTATTCCAAGACACAAACAAAGAGATCAAATCCTCTCCCAAGTCCAAAGACCATTCCAATGAAATAGTGACTAGTGAGAGAGACAATTGTGTTCATTTGAGTTCTTGCGCTTGGATTGCTTTTCTTCTTCCTTCTTTCTTGTTTCCAACTCAATTGTAATCAAAGCAAGAGACACCAATTGTGTGGTGGTCCTTGTGGGGACTTAGTGTCCTGTTTGATTGAGAAGAGAAGCTCACTCGGTCTAATTAAGTGACCGTTTGAGAGAGGGAAAGGGTTGAAAGAGACCCGGTCTTTGTGACCACCTCAACGAGGAGTAGGTTTGCAAGAACCGAACCTCGGTAAAATAAATCACCGTGTCATCCGCCTTATTTGATTGTGATTTGTTTTCGCCCTCTCTTTCGGACTCAATTATATTTCTAACGCTAACCCCGGCTTGTAGTTGTGTTTAAACTTTATAAATTTCAGATTTGCCTATTCACCCCCTCTAGACGACTTTCAAAATGGTATATACAAAAGTTGTGGAACTTGATCAAATAATATTGCACTGTGTAGGCAACTTTATTACGAAACTAACGCAACTGGAACAGGTCAATTTGGAGTTAAAACGGATGAAATATGAGTTTTCTATGATCCTAGGATTATTTTTATACTATAAACTCGTTTTTCTGGGGTTTTCTGGATTATAAAATTCAATTTACTTTATTATCCCACGACCAGGGGCAGCGGGGATAATTTCTACGAAAACCAGGGTTAAAACCATAAATTCTAGGACTAAATTGCGTTGGTCTTATTATAAGGATGGACCACGGGTTGATTTCTATATAGAGCAGGGTCTCTTTTAGAAAACGCACACAGCGAAAGGGTAAGGATCAACCAGAGCCGTCCGATTTTATTCTCACGGGTCAGATTAGAACTACCCAAGAGATGAAGGGGTATACCATACAGACCCTTGGATCCCTGACTCACGGTTCAGATGCAATCAGTTTGGATTCAAAACCTCATCCACAGATCCGCGCATCAACGGTGTAGGATCCACAGATTGAATCGGTATCCCCACGTTTAATCTGGCCCGATCATCAAACGATCAATGGCACGCAAGTCTAGAGCTACATAGGTACACTAGGCTTAATCTCCGTCGTTCAGCACAAATCCAACGACGGACGCCCTTTCGTCCACCCCCGGCATCGCAGCACAGAGAGGTAAATAGGGCAGCGCCCCGAGCTTGCCGACGTGATGAGCCCCAGGGCCAGTGGAGCACTAGATCACGGACGGATAGGTACAATTCGCAATTCGAAGTAAGGAGAATGAATAAAGGTAGTAATTACCGGTAAATCCCCAACGTCGAACCCTAGCCACACCAATAGGCGGGACCGCGGTGGAGCCGGTACTCCGACGAGCAATTCACTGGACACCGAAGGCCTCCGTGGCCAAGCACTTGCCCGATCACAATCCACGCGCACCGGCGATTCTCCCAGACCCCACCATGGACACCGAGTGGAGACAGAGATGACAGACCATGGTGGCAGCATTTCCTCGATGCACATGGCGGTACTGTGATGGAAAAAGGGGGTGCGGGGAATGCGACAGCTGGCGCTAGAGGGAGGAGTAAGGACGAGATGAGGAGGTGCGATTATATAGGATGGGGGCAACCAGAGAATCGGAGTGATGAACCCAACGGGTAGAAGGGTGCCCGATCTTTCGATGAGAGATGATGGAGGTGGAAAACTTGTTGGAGAACGACGTTGGCTGCCCGACTACCACAACCAAGATGGTGTGGCGCCTTGAGCGACAGGTACACCGTCTCCTGATAACTACGATTTGGGGTGGAGGTCGATGTTGTGCTATCCGACTACAACAACCACAAGGGTGCTGCGCCTTAGCGATAGTTACACCGGCTCCTGTTGTTGCTGCTCTTGCCGTGCCAAGAACAGCCTTGAACTTGCAAGCAATCGAGAACAAGCAAGAACAAGATAACAAGCAAACACGCACGGATCTGATATAGTTGGGGTCCTGTTTCAAGTATTCGGGTGGTCTAGCCGACACACGCGTTTACAAGGAAGTAGCAAAGGCTAAACTTACATCAAACAAAACCCAAGTTATTTGGTGGCTGCTAGTTGCTTAAATAGAGAAATAGGAAGAAGGAATTCTGGTGGAGTCATGAAGTTCCCTCGGCAGTTCCTGGACGCCTCGGGTGTCGTCTCTCATTAATTCTTGATCCACCAGCAAGTAGACGAAGGGAGCTTTCCAACAAGTATTTATTTGCATTAATCGGCCTTGGAAGTTGGAAGATATGCCCCATTTAAACTTGTACTTGGTGCTGTTACGAAATCCTCTCGGGTGCAGCAGCCTTTATTGCTTTGTTGCCTTCTCCAGTTCAAGATGGTTCACCTCCCAAACACCTGAGCATAATAAAGTCATCGCAAGGCTTTAGTACCTCATTTAAAGAAGAATTAGCTTCAATAGCAAGGAACGAGTTCACCTGATAATTAAGTTTACGTGCACGGGCTCGTGTCATTGGTCCTTGATTAGCTACGAATGGTGAAGTGGTCACTGGTATGGTTGTATCAATGATAGTGATGTCCTCATCATCCTCCCCTTCTTGCAACAAAGTCGTCCTCGACTCAAACGTGTCATTCTCTCCCAAGTATGGTGTTAAATCTGCAATGTTAAAAGAGGAACTGACCCCAAAATCTGCAGGCAACTGAACTTTATATGCATTATCATTAATTTTGTGAAGCACTTTGAAGGGTCCAGCAGCTCTTGGTTGTAATTTAGATTTGCGCATATCAGGGAATCTATCTTTCCTTAAATGCACCCATACTAAATCACCAGGTTCAAAGGTAATATGCTTTCTACCCTTGCTACCTGCTTCTGCATACTTAGCATTCATGGCTTTAATATTTGCTTTAGTTTGTTCATGCAGCTTTATAATCAGTTCAGCACGACGAGAAGCATCAAAATTCATTATTTCAGAATGTGGGATGGCGATAAGATCAATAGGAGCTCGAGGGACAAAACCATACATAATTTTAAAAGGGCATAGTTTAGTTGTAGAATGCTGAGAACGATTATAAGCAAATTCAATGTGAGGCAAACATTCTTCCCACAATTTGATGTTATGTTTCAGAACAGCCCTAAGCATGGTAGATAAACTATGGTTTACGACTTCGGTTTGTCCATCGGTTTGAGGGTGACAAGTAGTAGAAAAGAGCAATTTAGTTCCCAACTTAGCCCATAACGTTTTCCAAAAATGACTAAGAAATTTGGTATCCCGATCAGACAAAATAGTGTTTGGAACCCCATGCAAACGAACAACTTCACGAAAGAACAAATCAGCAACATGGGTAGCGTCATCAGTTTTGTGACATGGTATAAAGTGTGCCATTTTTGAAAATCTGTCCACAACAACAAAAATACTATCCCTCCCCTTCTTCGTTCTAGGTAGTCCTAAAACAAAGTCCTAGAAATATCCTCCCATGGTGCACTAGGAACTGGGAGAGGCATGTATAAACCATGTGAATTAAGGCGAGACTTAGCTTTTTGACATGTAGTGCAGCGAGCAACAAATCGCTCCACGTCTCTTCTCATCTTCGGGCAAAAGAAATGGCTGGCCAGGATGTCTTCTTTCTTCTTCACACCAAAGTGTCCCATCAACCCACCGCCATGTGCTTCCTGTAATAATAATATACGCACG
Source organism: Zea luxurians (assembly GCA_029449295.1). Lineage (NCBI taxonomy): Eukaryota > Viridiplantae > Streptophyta > Magnoliopsida > Poales > Poaceae > Zea > Zea luxurians. Next base: position 9,862,550 of record JAOPSE010000022.1, read on the forward strand.
GAACCACCTGGAATGCATAATTTGTTAGCCCGAAACACAAAGCCATCAGTGAGAACAAATTTGTTCCATGTCCTTCCTTCTTTACAATGTAATAGCACATCTTTGAAATCAGCATCGAAAACATATTGTTGTTTAATTGTTTCCAAGCCAAAAATCTTAAAATCAAGTTGAGACAGCATGGTATAACGGCGAGACAAGGCATCTGCAATGACATTATCTTTTCCTTTCTTATGTTTGATGACATAGGGAAAAGATTCAATAAATTCGACCCACTTGGCATGCCTACGGTTCAGATTTGTTTGGCTCCTTAGATGCTTTAAAGATTCATGATCAGAATGTATAACAAATTCTTTATGCCATAAGTAGTGTTGCCATGTTTCCAAAGTTCGAACTAAGGCATATAATTCTTTATCATAAGTGGAATAGTTCAGACTGGGTCCATTCAGTTTCTCACTAAAATAAGCAACAGGCTTCCCTTCTTGCAACAAGACACCACCCAAACCAATACCACTAGCATCACATTCCAATTCAAAAGTCTTACTGAAATTAGGTAATTGGAGAAGGGGTGTATGAGTTAACCTATCCTTCAATGTTTCAAATGCAACCTCTTGCGCCTTGCCCCAAGAAAATGGAGCACCCTTCTTAGTAAGCTCGTGCAATGGCCCTGCGATGGTGCTGAAATTTTTCACAAATCGACGATAGAACCCCGCAAGCCCGAGAAAGCTTCGGACTTGCGTGACCGTGGTAGGGACTGGCCAGCTATGTATGGCCTCCACCTTAGCCTGATCAACTTCAATTCCCTGCGGTGTCACAACATAGCCAAGAAAAGAGACACGGCCTGTGCAAAATGTGCACTTGTCAAGGTTACCAAATAAGCGTGCTTCACGTAAAGCATTGAAAACAGCACGTAGATGATCAAGATGGTCTACTAGACATTTGCTATAGATCAAGATGTCATCGAAGTAGACGACCACAAATCTTCCAATGAAAGCACGTAAAACCTCATTCATTAATCTCATGAAAGTACTAGGTGCATTAGTGAAACCAAAAGGCATGACTAACCACTCATACAAACCAAACTTGGTTTTAAATGCCGTTTTCCATTCATCCCCTAGCTTCATGCGAATTTGGTGATATCCACTACGTAAGTCAATTTTAGAGAAAATCATCGAGCCACTAAGTTCATCCAGCATATCATCTAACCTAGGGATAGGATGACGATATCTGATGGTAATGTTATTAATTGCTCGACAATCTACACACATGCGCCATGAGCCATCTTTCTTTGGGACTACTAAAACAGGGACAGAGCAAGGACTAAGGGACTGACGCACATAACCTTTATCGAGTAATTCTTGTACTTGTCGCTGAATCTCCTTGGTTTCTTCCGGGTTTGTCCTGTATGGCGCTCGGTTTGGCAAGGAAGCCCCTGGGATCAGGTCAATCTGATGCTCAATTCCTCTTATCGGTGGTAGGCCAGGTGGCACTTCGTTTGGAAATACATCAGCATATTCCTGCAAAAGATTAGTGACAGTAGAAGGCAAAGTAGATGGTATGTTGTGAAGTGAGAACAAAGCATCCTTGCAAATAAATACATAGCAGATTGAAGCAACATCATTTAATTCAAGCAAATCAGATTTGGAAGCAAGAAAACAAGCACTTTTCAGTTGTATTTCTGTCTTCCTCACTTGAGTAGATTTAGAATTGTCACTCTTATGTTGTACCAACTCCTTTGCAGCACCTAGATTTTTATTATGAACAGATTTATTTTTCTCTTTGCAAGCTCTAGCAACTTCATCCTTCAAAATAGCATCAGGGGACATGGGGTGCAATACAAGCTTCTTCTCATTATGCATAAAAGAGTAGTGATTTGTTTTACCATGATGCACGGTGTCCTTATCAAATTGCCATGGTCTACCAAATAACATAGAGCAAGCTTGCATAGGTACCACATCACAATCAATATAATCATGGTATGAACCAATTGTAAATTCCACACGGACCATACGTGTTACCTTAAGCTTACCACTGTCGTTGAACCATTGGATGTAGTAGGGGTGTGGATGTGGAAGCGTTTTCAGCCCAAGCTTCTCTACCATGGTGGTGCTTGCTAAGTTGTTGCAGCTTCCTCCATCAATTATAATACGACAAGATCGTTCCAAAACTACACATTTAGTTTGGAACAAATTGTGTCGCTGGTTTTGTTCAGCTTTAATAATTTGGGCACTCAAGACACGTCTTACAACGAGGCTCTCATAGTGTTCAGCATGTTCAGCCCCAATATGCTCTTCATCATCATGCTCCTTTTCAGCATCTTGGGCAGCAAGCATGGCATATGTATCATTATCTAAATCGCTGGCTGATGAGTACTCACCATTTTCTCTTATAATTAGTACACGCTTGCTTGGACAGTCCCTTCGGATGTGCCCAAATCCTTTGCATTGGAGGCATTGGATGTCCTTTGTTCTTCCCGTGGAAGCAATAGAAGAAGATTTGGCTACAGCTTGGGAGGATCCTTTCCCTGTCTCAATAGCACGAGAAGGTGCTGATTTCAATGGTGTTGTGGATGATCTATTGGAAGCATCTCCCTGAAACACATGGTTAGAGCTAGCAGCACTAGTGTGGGGCTGCCAAGATTTATTGCGACCTGCATAAGTGTTAGTTCTCAAGCATCATCCCTGGACTTCTCTTTCAGCCTTACAAGCAAGATGAAATAAGCGAGTAACATTAGTGTATTCCTTGTAACCTAATATATCCTGAATTTCTCTTGTCAAACCACCCATGAACCTAGCCATTGCAGCTTCTTCATTTTCTATGAGACCACACCTCAACATGCCTATTTGTAATTGTTGATAATACTCTTCAACAGATTTGTTGCCTTGTCTAAGCTGTTGTAATTTATGTAATAAATCACGAGCATGATAGGAAGGAATAAAACGACTACGCATGATTCTTTTTAAAGCATTCCAAGTTTGTGGTATGGTAGCTGGATGTGTAGTTTGGTACTCATGCCACCAAATAGAAGCAAAATCAGTGAATTCACTCGTAGCAGCTCTAACCTTTTTATCATCAGAAAAATCATAGCATGCAAATTTTTGATCTACCGACAATTCCCATGTTAGATATGCATCAGGATCATATTTTCCATCAAACGATGGTATGGAGAATTTAATTCTTCCTAGAGAATCATCATTTTCACATACCTCACGTCGTGGAGGTCGACCACCCAAGCCATGGCGATCACGTCGTTGGTGTCGTCGGTGCCTAATAGATCGGTCATCACGCTCGGTGTCTGCTGAATACTCCATAGCATCATCTCTTGCGGTACCAGCAATGGAACCATAGCCATCATCATCACCTTGTTGCCAACCTGCACGCCCAACGTGGTCCATCCTATCTAAGCGCTCAATAATTGCTGCAAGAGAGGTGTTAGTAGCAGCAACTGTTCGTTCCAAAGTGGTCAATGTGTTGTTGGTAACAATTTGTGCTGTTTCTAATTGACCAATGCGCTCATTGGTGATTTGAACATCTTCATTGAGGGCATCTGTGTGCAACCTTACTTGACGTTCGAAATGTTGAATGATGCTCACTGTTCGTGGAGAATGTGGAGGTCGCGCATTTGCATCCTCTACCATGGTTAGTGCAAAAGAGATACAAAAACAAGGAATGCAGCCTAGTAGTTGCTATGATGTGGATGGATAAACACTGCCTCACTAGCAAGAAATCAAGCTCTTACAAGTTCTCACCACGCAAAGCAAGTGGCGCTGGCAAACAACAAGAACAACAATAGTGGCTGCTAGCACAACCTGGTGGTGTTGTAGAAAAATTTGTGGATTTATAGGTGGCTGCTAAAACAATAGTTCCAAGGAATAGCTAGTACCACATTAGCCACAACAAGTTGAATAAACGTTCCACAATGGTGTTGTGCTGGTCCTAGTCCAAACCGTAATAGAGACGCGAGCCGTTACACAAATGATATCACCAAATACTCAAAACAGCAAGCTGACTTAGAAAATTGTGAAACGGTGGCACACAAACTGTCTTTGTTTCGTTGCACATGGAATTTTATCTACCAATATTCTTACTGCGATTTTTTTCTCTTTTTTGTACGTGCTTTTTTTTTATCAGCGCGGCTTTTTTTTGTGCACTTGCCTTTTCCTTGTTTTTTTTGAACTACAGCTAGAGAACTAAAAATGGTGATCTAAACAAGGTGGCACGAACTCGAAACTCTAGCAGCAAGAAACTTTGGACCAGCAACTCGACACAAATGCAGCAACCGTGAATTCAACAAGTCGAAAACTAAGTAGTAAAGAAAAGGCTCAAAATGTTTTTAGGTGGTTTTCTGCTCTAAATATATCTTTGGCAAAAGTGGACTGTAGGTAAATAAAATAAGGAAGATGGAGATCTCTCACCAAGCAACCTGAAATTTGATACCACTTGATGAACCCAACGGGTAGAAGGGTGCCCGATCTTTCGATGAGAGATGATGGAGGTGGAAAACTTGTTGGAGAACGACGTTGGCTGCCCGACTACCACAACCAAGATGGTGTGGCGCCTTGAGCGACAGGTACACCGTCTCCTGATAACTACGATTTGGGGTGGAGGTCGACGTTGTGCTATCCGACTACAACAACCACAAGGGTGCTGCGCCTTAGCGATAGTTACACTGGCTCCTGTTGTTGCTGCTCTTGCCGTGCCAAGAACAGCCTTGAACCTGCAAGCAATCGAGAACAAGCAAGAACAAGATAACAAGCAAACACGCACGGATCTGATATAGTTGGGGTCCTGTTTCAAGTATTCGGGTGGTCTAGCCGACACACGCGTTTACAAGGAAGTAGCAAAGGCTAAACTTACATCAAACAAAACCCAAGTTATTTGGTGGCTGCTAGTTGCTTAAATAGAGAAATAGGAAGAAGGAATTCTGGTGGAGTCATGAAGTTCCCTCGGCAGTTCCTGGACGCCTCGGGTGTCGTCTCCCATTAATTCTTGATCCACCAGCAAGTAGACGAAGGGAGCTTTCCAACAAGTATTTATTTGCATTAATCGGCCTTGGAAGTTGGAAGATATGCCCCATTTAAACTTGTACTTGGTGCTGTTACGAAATCCTCTCGGGTGCAGCAGCCTTTATTGCTTTGTTGCCTTCTCCAGTTCAAGATGGTTCACCTCCCAAACACCTGAGCATAATAAAGTCATCGCAAGGCTTTAGTACCTCATTTAAAGAAGAATTAGCTTCAATAGCAAGGAACGAGTTCACCTGATAATTAAGTTTACGTGCACGGGCTCGTGTCATTGGTCCTTGATTAGCTACGAATGGTGAAGTGGTCACTGGTATGGTTGTATCAATGATAGTTATGTCCTCATCACAGAGGATCCCAACGACTAAGAAAAGTTCTGGGCGGATCATCGACTGTCTGTTTGAGTCCCGTGAAGATGGAGATGAGGGAGATAGAGCTGACAGCGCAGGTCCCATTGGTCGGTGAGTGTAGGAGAGCACGCGCAAAGGGAAACTGGGCAGTGGGTCCCGCCGGTCAGTGAAATGGGGTGGAGTGGTTGTGTCGCTTGGGTCCACATGTCGGCGCCAGAGGTCCACTGTTGGGCCGCGCAGAGGAAGGAAGATGGGCCGAGGGTCTTCTGTTTCGGCCCAGTACAGGGTTCCCCCCCATCATTTTCTGATTTGTTTTCTATTTTCTCATTTCAAATTCCTATTTCAAATTCTCAAAATTGAGTTTGGAGTTCTCTTATTCAAATTAGTATGCACAGAACAAAACCCCAGCATGGTGGTAAAAATGTTTTATTTTATTTTAATATATAATTAACCACATGCTTCAGAATGTAATTCACATACACCTATCTTATTTTAATAGGACACTCTTTTGGAATTCTAAAATTCACAATTCCTTTCCTATCTCCACTTAACATGAATTATTTTAATACAAATATTTTTAAAGATTACTTTAATTATATAATTATAATGGAAAATAGTTTTAAATCCTTTCTTCTATTTGTTGCTCTAAGTTTTAGTTCTAAGTTTTGGATCTAAAATTTGAATACCAATCTCTTATTGCTATTTATTATCACCAAAAACGCTCTTATATAAATGTATGTATTTATTTATTTATTATTATACCAATTTTAGGGCTTTACAGTTAAGGGGGTGGACATATTGTGCTATGTCTACGGTGTCCAAGCTAGATGCCAGCTCTAGTTCCTCGGGATCCTCCTCCTCCTCGATGTCCTTGTCCACCTCCATGTCCCGCTGCATCTCTTGATGATGCATCTCCAAGTGAGCATTTGCCTCATCTAGCTCAATCTGCAAATCGTGGAGTTGATTTTCTAGAACTTCAATGGTGTTGTCCTGGACCTCCACTTGCTCCTTTAGTTCATGGGTGCGGGTGCCCATCTACTCGATCTAGAGATCCTTCTCCACCAACTCTGAAGATAAGTCTACCATAAAAACCTCCCTATCGTCGAGGGTCACCTTGGAAGTATGTGCTAGGCCAGTTAGGTGTGACATGGCCTCGCTCTTCAAGGCCTGTAGACGATACAATGCATTCACGCACTATACCGCCACTCGAGGGGTCTGCTCAGGGTGTAGTGCCCACACATCCTTCGCATGGCTCACCCTGTCGCGCCACATTGGATCATCCTTGCAGTCAGTGGGAAAGAGATCCATAGGATGAGTCAGCATCCCTAGTGGGTGAAACCTACACAAGGTCGTTAGAGCCCGCAAGGCTGCAACCACCATTGTGTCGTCAGCGCGGAACCCGATAGTCTCGGCGTCTAGCGAACACCATCATGGCTACAGGGGATGGGTATCCAAGGCCAACCACACCCTGCAACATGGTACCATGTGCTTCTCGTATAACTGCACCGTGTACTAGGGAGGCATGGGGTATGTAACATCCAAAATCCTAATTCTAGGTTTAATATTTTTTAAAAAAAATCAAATTAAAGTGTCTCCTGATAAAGAATTATACATTAGAATTTTTTTGTCTTAAAACAAATAAATATGAACTTTTGAGTATGCTTTAAATTTGGCTTCACATACATAATAATATTTCCTTAACATAAACATAATGTGTGTGTGCATTGCCTATTTAAAACAATTTCCCAAATAAAGGGATAAAATAATTAGTATAACAATACATGGTGAGATTTTGAAGTGTGCATTTATTGGAGGTTCAAATTTGAACTTTGTCATTTACCAAAGAAAAGAAAGAAAAATAAAAAAAGAACCGTAGCCTTACCTCTCCGCTAGCCTCTTCCTAAGTAGCCCGCATCTTTCTTTTTTTTCTTTCATTTTTTTGGCCATTATACGTAATGCATACATGACGTCAACTCATCACCCATCCGATTTCTTCTCAACGGTTCCATCTTATTTTCTTGACCAGCAGCGATAGCCACGAGCGCGGCCGTCATCCAAACCACTCAGTCTGTCGGCAGTTGAGCTCACAGCTATAAGCCGTTATGACCATTTCGTCGAAGTTCAACTCTCTCCCTAGCTCTAGGAACAACTCCGGCGAGAAATTTCTCATCGTCCGTTCATCTTCCCGAGTAACCTAGAATATCGCCGTGACCTAACCGGCTCGCGAGAGCTTCGTCACCGCGCTTCTGGTTCGGCGATCGGATCTCCGGTTCATAATCAAAAACCGAGATGACCAGCAACAATGAGGGAGTGAAGAGTTTAATTGGAAGGTAAGTTAGTGGTAGGTTAGAGATCTTTCCCGTATGCTAGGCTTGACGATTTCCACCTAAGAAATAACCACCACCACATACCTTTTTACATGCAACATTACTATACAACACAAAATTAATCATGATAAGATGAAAACAGCTAGGTTATACATTTATAAACAAACATTTCTCACCGTCATGTCACCTATTTCTGTGCAGCCCTACTAATTTATGAAAAATGTGATATCTTATAAGTCGAATAATTTATTTTAATCTGTTCAAGTTGTGTTAGTTTCATATTAATTTTTGCGTACATAGTAATAACATTGTTTTAATTATGCCACATATTTTAATTAATTTACTAATTTAATTACTTATTTAATTAATGTTAATTAGCTAGAAAATCTGGTTAATCTAATTTATAGTTCTAATCTATGCATTTTATAAATAATTGTTAAAAATTAATACTAACTCAAATATTTTAATTTAATACCTGTTTAGTTCAAATGCAATATCTGCTAGATCCCATCCGTTAGATTTATTTTGTCTAAAATATAGTTTTATCCATAACTTCTTCGTTTTAACTTCGATTTTAATGGTTCTCGAACCTACGATCTCGTAGCGGCGCGTATAATTTTCTTACGCAGTTTGTTCTTATGCTTTGGTTGTAATGTTACCGTATATCTATTATTTGCTTGATTGTATGTATTGCGACGAATAGAGGTGAGGTGACGAGGAACCCGGCGCCCAACTTTTGGGTCAGCATCTCGGTAACAGGTTCTCACAAGTATAATGCAAGTTGTGTCCTTGATCACTCCTCTTTACCTAATAATGTTCCTATCAATCACTGTTACATGCTTAGGTTAATTTGATGGGACCCAGTAGGTTTTCCTAGTTTTGTTTACCCCACACCTTGCAGACAAATGAACTATTGGGTAGACTTGCTATTGCTCTACCTAGTTTTAGGATTAATGTTGTCCTGAATCATGTTCCAATTTTGTTGTTGATTTAATTATTGTTCATGACAAGATTATTGTGTTAATTGGAACATGGAGAACCACCCGGGAAAACATTGCTACCACAAGGGTGGTATGAGACGCCCTTGGGTGACAAATTAGGAAAGATAGTGGAGGACTACCTTACCCAAAAGGGGCAAAGGCGGTAGAGGAGCTACGGTATAGGGAGGTTCTTGGGTCGATCATGCTGCGATGGCTTTGAGGACGAGGGATTCCTATATCGCCCTTCTCAGAAACCATAGCAGGTTTTCTGAAGCTAGTGGAACTTTGTAAAGCCCTCGTAGTGCTACCCTGCCTCGCCTCCTCGATAGAGGTTTATGGGATTCATGACCCCGTGGTAGATGGGTAACACGACTTGTGGGTAAAGATCTACAACCTCTGCAGAGTGTAAAACTGGTATATCAGTCGTGCTCACGGTCATGAGTGGCTCGGACACACATGATTAATTTATGGAATTAAATTTAATCTATCATTTGCATTGCATTATGGAATTTATTATTAATTACGATCTCTTATTTAATTGGGTTGGTATCTACTTACACTTAGTAACTACAAATAAACCTTTGACCAACTTTAACAACTTCTTTGGTAAGCCTTATACTTTACATGAGCCCCCACCGTAAGTGAGCTCATGCACATTATTCCCCACAACTTGTTGAGCGATGAGCGTATGTGAGCTCACCCTTGCTATACTCACATCCCTCTAGGTCAAGGACATGTACCACAAGATAAGGAGCATGAAGGATGCGGCGATGAGTTCGAGAGGTCTAGGCGTCGTCTCCCAGTCAACTATGGTTGTTGGATCGTCGTCTTTGTATGATCTAATTATATAGCTATTATGTACAGAACTCTTATTATATAGTAAAGATGTGACATTCGTTTCTATACCATGAGTCATCATATGTGTGAGACTTGATCCTAGCACATATTTGATTCGTGCCCGGGTTTGCCCCCTAAATCCGGGTGTGATAGAAGTGGTACAAAATCAATGTTGACTGTAGGACATAACCTAGATAGAACTAAACAAAACCCTTTACCTACTTACCTTTCTACCCTGATTTTTTCTAGACTTTCCTTAATCTTTTCTCATATATTGTTGCTTTACTCTGATTATTCTTATTCTATTCTTTCAGAAAACCAAAAGAGGATTTCACACCTTGGAATCATATACCTAAGATTGTCCCTAAGTAATAGGAGACCTAATCCTAAACAAAAAAACTATTTTATAGGTATTTATGCGCTTGAATACTTGTCCTTATGAATCTTGTTTGATTTGGTTCTTTGATTGTGTGTGATGAGTTGTGGAGTTATGTCCATAATTGCATCTGCATACATATAGGCATAAAACTATGTTTATAAGACAACTACACAACTTAGAGAATACCCAATAAAAATATATATCTAGCTTAATAGATTCATCCTGTCCTTATAACCATACTTATCCCACCCTAGAATAACAAACACGATCTAATCCAATTAATTAGATCTTATTTAGTCGAATCAAGTCATACCAATCTAATCTAGTTCTCATATAATCTAATCTAATTAGATCTAATCTAAACCAATCCAATGTGACCTAATTTGACCTAATCCAATATAATTTGGATCTAATGTGACCTAATATGAGTAATCTGATCTAGTTAATTTAATCTTTTCTCATTTAAACTAACTAGGTCTAGTCTAAATACATTAGACCTAATCTGACCTAATCAAGTCAAAACTAGTCTAATCTAATACTTATCTTGTCTGACTCATCTCTCTTGCCTATATCTGAGTTAGAACTAATTAACTTAGACTAGTCATTATTACTAAAATAGATTAGACTACCACTCCTATAAACATTGTTACCACTTTAGTATCTTACCCTAAATTGGTGCCCAAGCCTAACTCGGCCATATACAACTACTTGGCCTAGAGGTTGGGTTGCATAATTTGTATAGACCAACCTAAAAAAGCACCCAAGATTCTGAACTATCTTATCTAACATTTCCTACCCACAACTATCTTAACTATATGTCCCTAACTAGAATGAAAGCACCAAGGCTGGAGAAGAGATAGATCAACATCGTCAAGTAAAGATAGAAATCAAACAGATCCCTAGATGAGCCAAGATCCACCACCCGTGATGAACACTTTCCTTACCCTAGTCTTTCTTACCCCGACCTACCATTTCTGACCTACCATTTCTCTAACCATCTCTTATCCTGCTTATCAGATGGCTTGACATAAAAGAAGCTCATACTTTCCAAGTCAGTACTAGTTAATATTAAAAAAATAAAAAACCTTTGATTCCTAAACTAATCAGAAACTGAAAGCTAAAATACAAACTGAACCGTCTGCATCCCTTTTCTACGAATCTCGAGGACGAGATTCTTTTTAAAGGGTAGAATTTGTAACATCCAAAAATCCTAATTCTAGGTTTAATATTTTTTAAAAAAAATCAAATAAGTGTCTCCTAATAAAGAATTATACGTTAGATTTTTTGTCTTAAACAAATAAATATGAACTTTTGAGTATACATTAAATTTGGCTTCACATCCATAATAATATTTTCTTAACATAAAAATAATGTGTGTGTGCATTGCCTATTTAAAACAATTTTCTAAATAAAGGGATAAAATAATTAGTATAACAATACTCCCACATACATGGTGAGATTTTGGAGGTTGAAATTTGTACTTTTTCATTTGCCAAAGAAATGAAAGAAAAATAAAAAAAGAACCATAGCCTTACCTCTCGGCCAGCCTCTTCCTAAGTAGCCCGCATCTTTATTTTTTCTTTCTTTTTTCTGGACAGTATACGTAATGCATGCATGACAACAACTCATCACCCATCCGATTTCTTCTCAACAGAATTGCGTATCTACCAAGTGGAGTTGTTAGGATTGACCGAGATCCGCGTATGTAACACCCTGAATTTGGCGGTATAAAATTTTTTCATCCCATGCCTACCAAATTCAGGTGTTACCTCTTGTTTCTCTCTCTATAGATTTTTGTTCTCTCTTTTTATTAGCTTTTCTCACTTTTTTATTAGAATTATGTCAATTAGATGAGGGATTAACTATTTGTTTATTTTATTAAAATCTATGTGAGTTATGAAATGTTGCATAATGCTGAACCTAAATTATTTTTTTGTTTGATGCACATGTATGAATTAGCTTGAATTTGAATTTGGTTTGAATTTAATTTGAAATCCATAGAGAAAATAAAAAGGAAAGCATTTGGAAAATCGCTGAAAAAAGAAAAACCGAATTTGACCAACTCCAGCCCAGCCCAGACAGGTCGCGCGCGCTCGCTTCGCCTGACAGGTGGGTCCCACCTGTCAACAACGGCCTCACGTCCGTGCTCTCTCCCTCTCTCCCTCCCGCTGCCCGGTGGGGCTAGATTGTCGGCGCTAGTTTCTTCGCGCGCGCTTACTCCCTCTCTCTGCCTGGTGGGTCCGGCCTATCAGTGCTGACCGTCCGTTCGCGTTTTCGCACTCGCTGGCTCACGGACCCCACCTGTTAGCCTCCTCCCCTTCCCTAACCTCCCGCTCGCGCACTCCGCCATGGACGCACCCATGTCGAGCGTTTTCTGGCCACTCCCCCTAGGCGCCCGTCCTCCTTCTGAGCCCACACCCACTCGCTCACTACCCTCGCTCAGTAGTGCCCCCAACAGACCCCCTCACACCTCTCTCTTGCACCACGCGCACCCGTGGAGCATCGTCGTTGTTCGCCATCCGTTCCATGCCCGACGTCGAGCTCTTGTCTCGTCCATTGCCCTGGTGAGCTCCGCCTCCTCGCTAGCAACACGAGACACCCTCGGGTTTACCCCCAGCCCCTCTATTTCCCTCGGTTCACGCTAACCGAACTTCTTGCCACGCAGTCGAGTCTCTGCCGCAGTCGACCAGGGCCCTCGCGGTGTCCTTGTCGTTGCTCAAGTGCTCCAGAGCAGTCTCTCGAGATAACAAACCCACCCATGCCCTTAATTTCCCATTTACGACCCTTCTGTCCGCACAATCCCTCGCCGGAGTTGAGCTGCGCCGTCGTTAGGCTGCTCCACCGTGGACCGTGTCCTCTGGTGCCTCTATGCCAGTGGCATGCCCACGGCCAAGTCCGCTGTGTCACCCCGAGCTCGCCTGAGCCCTTTCCTAGCACCCTAGACCATCGTTGTGGCTGCGCCCTCGCTTCCGGTGAAACTCCGCCACGGAATCAGGCGGCGCTGCCACGGGCAGCCCTGTAAACCCGCTCGAGCTCACCATCAGATCTTAGGCGTCCATCTGAGATATGACGGCCTGGCTTCAATTAAACCTGTCGGCATTTCGACCCTGGGGGGTCCTTGGACCGATGAGTAAATTTGTCGCTGCGTGTCCCAACCCAGACGGGTTGGCACGAGATGGAACACAAGGGAGAAACGCGGCTCGTGTTATCCCGCGCCAGTGGTGTGTCCTCGTAGTAGGGGTTACAAGCGTTCGTGAGAGAGAGAGAGAGAGTGAGCCTGTTTGTTAGCTCGTTCTCCTGCGCGACCCTCTTGCATGAAGGCCATGGACCTCCCTTTTATAGATGCAAGGAGAGGGTCCAGATGTACAATGGGGGAGTAGCTAGGCGCTAACGTGTCTGGCAGGGAAGTGCCTGAGCCCTGTGTACATGCCAACGTGGTTGTCGGAGAGGTGCTAGAGCCCTGTGTACGCGGTAACGTGGCCGTCGGAGAAGTGCCTGAGCCCTGTAGAAGCACAGCTATCGGTGCTGCTGGGATCTTGCTGACGTCTCCTTGCTTCCGTAGGGGGCTGAGAACCACCGTCGTCATGGACGCACGCGGGGAGCCATCATTACTTGTTACCGGGGCGAGCCAGATGGGACACCGGTCTTGTCCCCCGTATCCTGAGCTAGCTAGGGGTAGGGTAATGATGTATCCCCCGTGGCGCGGTCGGTCCGAGCCCAAGGTCGGGCGAGGCGGAGACTTCTCCTGAGGCCGAGGCCGGGGTCGGGCGAGGACGCGATTCGTCCTGAGGCCGAGGTTGAGGCTGAGCCCTGAGGTCGGGCGAGGCGGAGACCACCTTCCGAGGCCGAGGTTGAGGCCGAGCCCTGGGGTCGGGCAGGCGGAGACCTCCTTCCGAGGCCGAGGCCTAAGGTCGGGCGAGGCGGAGCTTCCTGTTGCGCCCGAGGCTGAACTTGGCTATTGTCAGCCTCGCCCTGGTGGGTGGCACAGCAGTCGGAGCAGGGCGAGCGGCGCTGTTTTCCTGTCAGGTCGGTCAACGAAAGGGTGAAGTGACTGTGGTCACTTCGACCTTGCCGACTGAGGCACGTGTGTCAGGATAAGGTGTCAGGCGATCCTCGCATTGAATGCGCTTGCGATACGGTTGGTTGGAGAGACGATTTGGCCAAGGTTGCTTCTCGACGAAGCCTGCCCGAGTTGGGCCTCGGGCGTGCCAAGGGTGCGCCCACTGCCTAAGCAGGCCCTCGAGCGAGACGTAACTTCGTCCGGGACTACAGTTCCCGCCCGAGGCTGGGCTCGGACGAGGCGAGATCGCGTCCCTTGGGTAGACGAAGCCTTGACCTGAATCGTGCCCATCAGTCTCTGCAGCTTGTGCTGATGGTGGTTACCAGCCGTGTTTAGGAGTGTTGGGGGTACCCCCTAATTACAGTAGCCGATTGTAGCCCCCCGAGCCTCGAAGGGAGTGTTGGTACTCGCTTGGAGGCTTTGCCACACTTTTTTGCGAGGGGACCGGCCTTTCTCGGTTATACTTTGTTCCGGTGGGTGTGCGCGAGCGCACCCGCCAGGTGTAGCCCCCGAGGCCTCGGAGGAGTGGTTTGACTCCTCTGAGGTCTTAATGCCTTTCGTGATGCCCTGGTCGGCCTGGTTGTTCCCTCATGCGACCTGATTGTAGCCCGGGTGCATGGTCAGGTTCCATGTTTTTAGGCTGGTTTGTTGACGCTGTCAACGGTTTGGCCGTAGCCGGGTTGCGAGAGCAGCCCCCGAGCCTCTGCACAGAGCGAGAGGACGATCAAGGACTGTCTTGACTTTTATTATACGCCCCTTCGTCGCCTTTCCGCAAGGAGGAATGGGGGAAAGCGCCATGTTGCCCTCGGAGGGCGCCGAACATGGTGTCTGCAGTGAGTTGCTAACGGGTGATCCGAGTGGACGCCCGTGCCCCGTTCGATAAGGGTCGGCTAGTGGCCCAGAGGCGCGCTCCAAAAGTACCTGCAGGTGATTTGCCGGACCCGGACCCGTTCGATAGGGTCCGAGGGCTCGATGCCTCCCTCTGGTGGGATTCCGTTACAAAATCGCTCCTGCTGGTCTCGGAAATGTCCTAGGGTACCTCGGGAGCATAGCCCGAGCCTCTACCATGTAACGAACGTACCTAGAGTCATCCCTCACTCTGCGTGCTCTAGGGCGGCTGTTGAACCCTTTCGAGGGGCCAGCCTTCGAACCCCTGATCAGTAGTGGGCGCGGAGCCCGAGTGCTCTGAGGCGGCTGTCGAACCCTTCTGAGGGGCCAGCCTTCGAACCCCTGATCAGTAATGAGCTTGTAGCCCGAGTGCTCTGGGGCGGCTGTCGAACCCTTCAGAGGGGCCAGCCTTTGAACCCCTGATCAGTAGGAGGGCTCGGGGCCCGCTTCCTTCGCGGAGAAGGATCCCTTTCAAAATATCCCCTTTCTCGGTCCCTGTAGCAAGAGAGAGAAAGGGGAAGAGGAAAAGGATATGAATTTAAACGGTGTGGCACACCTTTTTTGACGCGGTCATCATGGAGGGGGTGAAACGACGCCCGCTTCGCCTGCCAAAGGTGTCGCTTGCCCTGCCGAGGAGTTAATGCGACAGGACAGGCAATTCGCGGGGCGGCCGCATGCGCGGGTCGTTCGAGGAACGGAACACGGGCGCGTCGTCTTCACGCCATGGGAGAGGGCTCCCCTACCGCTTCAGGAGGGGACGCGAGCCTGCAGGCGATTTGACCGCTGCTTCCGCTCGTCTGCTGCCGCCATTACTGCCTATCCACTTTTGGCCATATTGACCGTCGCACCTCCTCCCGCGGCTGACTGACCCGTGATCGTTGTGCTTGATTGGCACTGTTGGGTCATGTGCAGGGTTGCCTCGAGTCGCGGCACCGGTTCCGCAGTTGAGAAGGCGTGGCATTGGCACAAGTGGCGGTGCGGTTTCTTGCATGTAGTAACCGACGCGCCGGTTACATGATGTGTGGGCCTAGGCCTTCACGCTGACCCACTGGATGCGATAAAGCCGAAAGGGTGCACAACCGTGGTGCGGTTGCACGCCTCCTGCATGGTGGTCCGCCCTTTCGACCGCTGGTTTCGGCGAGGGTGGAGGAGTGCTTGTAACCGTGGGGCGGTTACATGCTCCGCGTGCGGCGGTTTGGCTTCTTCTGTTTCGGGTTAGCTTGCATGACGTGGGACCCAGCCCCCGTGTCGTAGGGGGAGGACCCTAGAGCACGTCGGTGAAGACTTTGCCCGTGACGCTTGAGGACGCGAGTGGGGAGAGCCGCCTTTAAAAAGGGGTCGATCCCCCGGGCGGTAGCCATGTCTTCACACTCCCCTCATGCATCGCTCCCTTCCACCTTCCGAGCCCCCGGATGGGGGGCACCTGCGTTGCCTTCGTCTTGCTGCTGTTTAGCCGCCCGAGGCGGAGGTCGTTGTCGCTGCTGGTGCAGTGGTCGCCATCGAGCCACCTTGAGTTTGTCGTCCCGCAGGCCCTCTGGTGTGGAGGTTGTTCATACCCGCGGGAGTGGAACCGAATTCCCGTTTGTAATGGTACCCTGAGTATGGGTGTTTGTTCATTGTGGCTGTCGAGGCCTGAACATCTGGGTATTTGAGTGTAATACCGTGTTTCTCCCTCATTTTGAGCAGTGGGACTCGCCAGTCGACTAGCTGAACCGCTTAACCGAGCGTGAGTTGCCTTGCACGGAAGGTGATGAGTGAGATATCCGTATCCCGGAGGCGTAGAGTCCCTCGGCTCGGTCGGCCTTGCCGCTCAAGGCTTCTCTTGCTCAGTTTTTAGAACCTTCGGTCGCTCTGTGATGAGCCGAAGCCGGAGGCAGCGGTGTCGGCGTGGTCAGTGGCAGAGTCGGCTCGAAAAGAGGCTTCGTCGGCCCGGGAGCACGTGGCTTCCCAGGCCGAGGAGGTGCAGCAGGGTGGCTGGAGCTTGGCCAGGTCATCCGCGAGTGGGACCAATCCTGGAGTCACGCCGCCGAGGCCGGGAGCTAGGCTGAGGTCCTCGGGGGACAACCGGCTGAGGCTACGGAGCGGCTAGCCAGGGTGTCTGCTCGGGCCGGAACCCTTGCGGAGAACCTGGTCGTGAGGGCCCAAGCGCGGTGCTGGCGTCCTCCTCCGAGGTGGAGATCCTTCTGCCCGAGTCACCGTCCGAGGCTGGGCCAGGATCTACCGAGGGTGGAAACGTCGCCGAGGGTGCTGCTGCTCCCCCTGCCGATGTTCGAACCTGCAGGAACAGTTTGTCTGAAGTATGCGTATGTTTTTTCGGCTGCTGGGGCCTAAACATTTTAATGCCGGATTATAAAGCTATGTTTTCTTTCCTCTTGTTTTGTGTGTTTGGACTTGTTTGGTAGCAGAGTCCCTCGTCCGAGCGTGAGTTACTTTTCGCGGAAGGTGATGAGTGAGGTATCTGTATCCCGGAGGCGTAGGAGTCCCTTGGCTCGGTCGGCCTTGCCGCTTACGTGTACTCTCGTCGTTTTTAGGACCCCGCTATCGAAGCAGTCGAAACAGCACGAAAGCTGTTCTGGCAGAAAAGTTTTCAAGCGTTAGGACTTGTTCGGCAGTAGAATCCCTCGTTCGAGCGTGAGTTACTTTTCGCGGAAGGTGATGAGTGAGTTATCCGTATCTCGGAGGCGTAGGAGTCCCTCGGCTCGGTCGGCCTTGCTGCTTACGTGCACTCTCGTTGTTTTTAGGACCCCGCTATCAAAGCAGTCAAAACGGTACGAAAGACGTTCTGGCAAAAGACTTTTTCGAGGAAAATTTTGATGCAGAGGGGGTTCCCCCCTTCTAGCCCCCGAGGGAGGGTCGGGCTTTGCCGAGGCAAGGCTGACCCTTCTTTGACGGTTAGACTTTATTTATGTATGTAAAGAAAAATGAGGTATATGAACGACTTGAAACATCTTAAGGGTAGAAGCGACGTAGCTGTTGGATGTTCCAAGCGTTGATGTAGACCTCGCCTTGATCGTTGGCTAGCTTGTATGTTCCGGGCTTCAAAATCTTGGCGATGATGAACAGCCCTTCCCAGGGAGGGGTAAGCTTGTGGCGCCCTCGGGAAGTACCAAGTCTCCCAACTGGAAGCCTCGGGGTCGAACCCCTCGGGCGTGGTAGCGTCGCAGGGAGTCTTCGAGCTGGTACCGTGCCGAGTGTAGTAAGGCCATGTCCCGAGCCTCTTCGAGCTGGTCCAGTGAGTCTTCTCAGCTGGTCTGGTTGCTTCGGTCGTCGTACGCCTTTGTCCTCGGGGAACCATATTCTAAGTCTGTGGGTAAGATAGCCTCGGCCCCATAGACTAGAAAGAACGGCGAGAAACCCGTGGCTCGGCTCAGCATCGTCCTCAGACTCCAGACCACCGAGGGTAGCTCTTTCATCCACCGCTTGCCGAACTTGTTGAGGTCGTTGTAGATCCTCGGTTTAAGTCCCTGCAGAATCATACCGTTGGCACGCTCCACCTGCCCATTCGTCATGGAGTGAGCTACGGCGGCCCAGTCCACATGGATGTGGTGGTCCTCGCAGAAGTCCAGGAACTTCTTCCCAGTGAACTGTGTGCCATTGTCGGTGATGATGGAGTTCGGGACCCCAAAGCGATGGATGATGTTGGTGAAGAACGCCACTGCCTGCTCGGACCTGATGCTGGTTAAGGGTCGGACCTCGATCCACTTGGAGAATTTGTCGATGGCGACCAGCAGGTGCGAGAAGCTCCCGGGTGCCTTCTACAAGGGACCGACGAGGTCCAGACCCCACATTGCAAACAGCCAGGTGATGGGTATTGTCTGCAGGGCCTGAGCGGGCAGGTGCGTCTATCTTGCGTACAATCCTAGTGGCGTCGGCCATCACGGTCGGCCAGTAGAAACCTTGTCGGAAGGCGTTTCCCATGAGGGCTCGAGGTGCTGCGTGGTGACCGCAAGCCCCCGAGTGTATTTCTTGCAATAGCTCCTGTCCTTCGGCGACGGATATGCATCGTTGGAGAATGCCTGAGGGGCTGCAGTGGTAGAGCTCCTTTTCATCACCCAGTAAGACGAACGACTTGGCACGCCGCGCCAGTCGCCGAGCTTCGGCCTTGTTGAGGGGTAGCTCTCCCCGGAGGAGATATTCTAGGTACGGGGCCTGCCAGTTCGGGTCAGGCGTGACCCCATTCCGCTCTCCCTCGACGCGCAGGGCCTCACCCTCGGCGGTCGGGGATACCTCGGGCTGGGCCGAGGCCTCCTCGGGCTCGGGCGTGTCGTCGATCTTAACGGAGGGTTGATGTATGTCTCTGGAGAAGACGTCTGGGGGAACCGTTGTCTGCCCCGAGGCTATTTTCGCCAGCTCATCCGCAGTCTCGTTGTACCGTCGAGCGATGTGGTTGAGCTCCAGCCTGTAGAACTTGTCTTCCAGGCGCCGAACTTCGTCGCAGTAGGCCTCCATCTTCCGGTCGCGGCAGTGGGAGTTCTTCATGACTTGGTCAATAACAAGCTACGAGTCGCCACGAGCGTTGAGGCGCCGAACCCTTAGCTCGGTGGCGATGCGCAACCCATTAACCAGAGCCTCGTACTCGACCACGTTGTTTGACGCCGGGAAATGGAGGCGCAACATGTAGCGGAGATGTTTCCCGAGGGGTGAGATGAAGAGCAGGCCAGCACCTGCTCCTGTTTTCATCAGCGACCCATCGAAGTACATGGTCCAAAGTTCCGGTTGAATCAGAGCTGTTGGCAATTGGGTGTCGACCCATTCAGCCACGAAGTTCGCTAAGACTTAGGACTTTATGGCCTTCCAAGGAGCGAACGAGATTGTCTCGCCCATGAGCTCCACTGCCCACTTTGCTATCCTACCCGAGGCCTCTCGGCACTGGATGATCTCCCCCAAGGGGAAGGATGACACCACAGTCACCGGATGAGACTCGAAGTAGTGTCGCAATTTTTGCCGCGTCAGAATTACTACGTACAGTAGCTTCTGAATTTGCGGGTAGAGGATCTTGGTCTCGGATAGCACTTCACTGATGAAGTAAACCGGCCTCTGGACGAGCAGTGCATGCCCTTCTTCTTGTCTCTCGACTACGATCGCGGCGCTGACCACCTGAGTGGTTACGGCTACGTAGATCAAGAGGGCTTCTCCCGCAGCAGGGGGCACCAAGATGGGCGCGTTTGTAAGGAGCGCCTTTAAGCTTCTGAGGGCTTCCTCGGCCTCGGGGGTCCAAGTGAAGCGCTTGGCCTTCCTTAAGAGGCGGTACAAGGGTAGGCCTTTTTCGCCGAGGCGCGAGATGAAGCGGCTTAGAGCCGCAAGGCATCCCATGACCCTTTGTACTCCTTTCAAATCTTTGATAGGCCCCATGTTGGTGATGGCCGCGATCTTCTCCGTGTTGGCCTCGATGCCCCGCTCGGAGATGATGAACCCCAGGAGCATGCCTCGGGGGACTCCGAAGACACACTTCTCGGGATTGAGCTTCACGCCCTTCGCTATTAGACACTTGAATGTCGTTTCAAGGTCGGAGAGGAGGTCGAAGGCTTTCCTCGTCTTGACAACGATGTCATCGACGTAAGCCTTGACCGTTTGGCCGATGTGCTCTTCGAACACGTGGTTCATGCACCTTTGGTATGTTGCACCTGCATTCTTCAAGCCAAATGGCATAGTAGTATAACAGTACATACCAAAAGGTGTGATGAAAGAAGTCGCGAGCTGGTCGGACTCTTTCATCTTGATTTGGTGATAACCTGAATAGGCGTCAAGGAATGACAGGGTTTCGCACCCAGCAGTGGAGTCCACAATTTGATCGATGCGAGGCAGAGGGTAGGGAACCTTTGGACATGCCTTGTTTAGACCAGTGTAGTCTACGCACATCCTCCATTTCCCACCTTTCTTTTTTACAAGCATAGGGTTGGCTAACCATTCAGGATGGAATACCTCTTTGATGAACTCTGCAGCCATGAGCTTGTGGATCTCCTCGCCTATGGCTCTGTGCTTTTCTTCGTCGAAACGGCGCAGAGGCTGCTTCATGGGTCGGGCACCAGCTCGGATATCCAGTGAGTGCTCGGCGACATCCCTCGGTATGCCGGGCATGTCCGAGGGGCTCCACGCAAAAACATCGGCGTTCACGCAGAGAAAGTCGACGAGCACTGCTTCCTATTTGGGGTCGAGCTCGGAGCTGATCCGGACTTGCTTGCAGGCGTCGTTGCTGGGGTCGAGGGGGACGTACTTAACCGCCTCGGCCGGTTGGAAGTTACCGTCATGCCGCTTTGCATCGGGCACCTCCTTGGAGAGGCACTCTAGGTCGGCGATAAGGGCCTCAGACTCGGTGATGGCCTCGGCGTACTCCACGCATTCCACGTCGCATTCGTACGCGTGGCAGTACGTGGATCCGACGGTGATGACCCCGTTGGGGCCTGGCATCTTGAGCTTGAGGTACATGTAGTTGGGGACGGCCATGAACTTGGCGTAGCACAGTCTCCCCAGCACTATGTGGTAGGTTCCTCGGAACCCAACCACCTCGAATGTGAGGGTTTCCTTTCGGAAGTTGGAGGGAGTTCCGAAGCAGACGGGCAGATCGAGTTGTCCAAGGGGGAGGACGCGCTTCCCGGGGACGATCCCGTGAAAGGGCACCGCACCAGCCCGGATCGTGGATAAATCGATCCCCAAGAGCCCAAGGGTCTCGGCGTAGATGATGTTGAGGCTGCTGCCCTCGACCATGAGGACCTTGGTGAGCCTGGCATTGCCGATGACAGGATCGACAACGAGCGGGTACCTTCCTGGGCTCGGCACGCAGTCGGGGTGGTCGCCTTGGTCGAAGGTGATGGGCTTGTCGGACCAGTCTAGGTAGACTGGCGCCGCCACCTTTACCGAGCAGACCTCCTGGCATTCCTGCTTGCGGTGCCGAGCCGAGGCGTTCGCCACTTGCCCACCGTAGATCATGAAGCAGCCGTGGACGTCGGAGAACTCCTCTTTCTTGTCGCCCTCTTTCTCGTTGTTGTCTTGGCCTTTGCCGTCTTCCGCCGGGGGCCCGGCCTTATGGAAGTAGCGTTAGAGCATGACGCACTCCTCAAGGGTGTGCTTGATAGGACCCTGGTGATAGGGGCACGACTCCTTGAGCATCTTGTCGAACAGGTTGGCCCCTCCAGGAGGCTTCCGAGGGTTTCTGTGCTCGGCAGCAGCGACAAGATCTGCGTCAGCGGCGTCGCGCTTTGCTTGCACCTTCTTCTTGGCCTTCTTCTTCGTGCCCCGCTGGGCGGACGCCTCGGGGACGTCTTCCTGCTGCCGTCCCTGAGGCTGCTTGTCCTTCCAGAAGATGGCTTCGACCGCCTCCTGACCAGAGCGAACTTGGTGGCGATGTCCATCAACTCGCTCGCCTTGGTGGGAGTCTTGCAGCCCAGTTTGCTCACTAGGTCGCAGCAAGTGGTGCCGGCGAGGAACGCCCCGATGACATCCGAGTCGGTGATGTTGGGCAGCTCGGTGTGCTGCTTCGAAAGCCGCCGGATGTACTCTCGCAGGGATTCCCCTGGCTGCTTGCGGTAGCTTTGGAGATCCCAGGAGTTCCCAGGGCGCACGTACGTGCCATGGAAGTTTCCAGCGAAGGCCTTGACCAGGTCGTCCCAGTTGGAGATCTGCGCAGGAGGCAGATGCTCCAGCCAGGCCCGGGCGGTGTCGGAGAGGAACAGGGTGAGGTTGCGGATGATGAGGTTGTCGTCGTCCGTTCCTCCCAGCTGACAGGCCAGCCGGTAGTCCGCAAGCCACAACTCCGGCCTTGTTTCCCCCGAGTACTTGGTGATGGTAGTCGGGGCCCGGAACCGGGTCGGGAACGGCGCCCGTCGTATGGCCCGGCTGAAGGCTTGCGGACCTAGTGGTTTGGGCGAGGGGCTCTGATCCTCCTCACTGTCGTAGTGTCCCCCACGCCTGGGGTGGTAACCTCGGCGCACCTTCTCGTCGAGCCAGGCTCGACGGTCGCGGCAGTGGTGCTCGTTGCCGAGGCGACCCGGGGCTGCAGGCGTCGTGTCCCGCGTGCGCCCGGTGTGGATGGAGGCCTCCCGCATGAGTCGGGAAGTCGTTGCGCGATGCTCTAGGGGGCACCCTTGCCTTCGGGAGGCAGAGCTTTCGGCCCGTCAGACCTCGGCATCCTCCAGGAGATTCTTGAGTTCTCCCTGGATACGCCACCACTCGGTGGTGGATGGCTCCAGCATCGCTCGGAGTAGTATTGCCGCTGCAGCCAGATTCTGGCCGACCCCGCTGGAGGCCAGGGGCAGCCTTGCCCTGGCATCGTCAACGATATGGCGCTGGACGTCCCGGGCCTGATGACGCGCTTCTCCGGCGAGTGCTCGGCCTGCCCACTCCTGCTCGATGTTTTGCCGGAGCTGCACAAGTTGCCCTGCTTCCTCGTCGAGCTTGGCCTGCATCTCGTGGATTTGCTGTGTGTCCTGACCCCTCGCAGGGATTGGGACCACAGCTAGCTCCCGCAGGATGTCAATGCGAGGCGCAGGCCCAGGGGGATCGTCATCCTCCGGCATGCCGAGGTGGTTGCCTTCGTCGTGACCCCCTAGATCGACGTGGAAACATTCACGACTTGGGCCACAACCCTCATCGTCAAGGCTGTGGCCATCATCAGAGTAATCGGAGAGGCAGTAGTCACATGCGGTCATGAGGTCTCGCATGGCACTAGGATCGTGGAGCCCTGAGAAATCCCAACCGGAGTTGGGACCATCCTATTCCTCGGAACCCGGGGGCCCGTAGGTGGAGACGGCCGTCAGTCGGTCCCAAGACGACCACATGTGGTACCCCGGAAGGTTAGGGTATGCCTTTACAAAAGCGCTCACCGAAGCGGGGTCGCTTGGTGGATCGAAGCTGAATCTAAAAGGCACAGGGCGGAAAACGGACGGTACCTCTTGGTCGATGGACGGTGACGAAGTCGCGTCGGGGACGGACTGCACCGTTTTCTCAGGTACAAGGCTAACGCCCAGGAAGCCCTTCGCGAGTGTGATGGCGTCATCTGTCCGCTTGGGGTTGGCATGTTGCGGGGAAACGACATCCGTCGTTGTCTCAGGTGCGAGGACAACGCCCGACATGTCCCCCATTGGGGTGCCGATGTCGCCGACTCGCTCGACAGCCGATGAGGCGCCGCCTCCTGCCTGGCCACGGTTGCCCCGTCTCCTCCTCCTGCGGCGAGGAGGGTGGCGGGACAAACTTGGATGCTGCTCTTCCACCACGGGGGGAAGACATCGTCGAGTTCGCCGCCGCCGGGCGAGCTGACGACCGTCGTGGTTGCTGTCGCGCTGCTGGGGGAGGAGTACCATGTCGTAGCTATCGTCGAGGGACATGAACTCGAGACTCCCGAAGCGGAGCACCGTCCCGGGCTGAAGAGGATGCTGTAGATTACCCATCTAGAACTCAACGGGAAGTTGTTCGTTAACACGCAGCAGGCCCCTACCTGGCGTGCCAACTGTCGGTGTTTCGACCCCGGGGGGTCCCTGGACCGATGAGTAAATTTGTCGCTGCGTGTCCCAGCCCAGATGGGTTGGCGCGAGATGGAACACAAGGGAGGAACGCGGCTCGTGTTATCCCGCGCCAGGGGGGTGTGCTCGAAGTAGGGGTTACAAGCGTTCGCGAGAGAGAGAGAGAGAGTGAGCCTGTTTGTTAGCTCGTTCTCCCGCGTGACCCTCTCGCATGAAGGCCCTGGACCTCCCTTTTATAGATGCAAGGAGAGGGTCCAGATGTACAATGGGGGGTGTAGCTAGGCGCTAACGTGTTTGGCAGGGAAGTGCCTGAGCCCTGTGTACATGCCAACGTGG
The DNA here is from genome assembly GCA_029449295.1 of Zea luxurians. Taxonomy (NCBI): domain Eukaryota; kingdom Viridiplantae; phylum Streptophyta; class Magnoliopsida; order Poales; family Poaceae; genus Zea; species Zea luxurians. Next base: position 9,887,177 of record JAOPSE010000022.1, read on the forward strand.
CTGTCGGAGAGGTGCTAGATCCCTGTGTACGCGGTAACGTGGCCGTCGGAGAAGTGCCTGAGCCCTGTAGAAGCACAGCTGTCGGTGCTGCTGGGATCTTGCTGATGTCTCCTTGCTTCCGTAGGGGGCTGAGAACCACCGTCGTCATGGACGCACGCGGGGAGCCATCATTACTTGTTACCGGGGCGAGCCAGATGGGACGCCGGTCTTGTTCCCCCGTAGCCTGAGCTAGCTAGGGGTAGGGTAATGATGTATCCCCTGTGGCACGGTCGGTCCGAGCCCAAGGTCGGGCGAGACGGAGACTTCTCCTAAGGCCAAGGCCGGGGTCGGGCGAGGACGTGATTCCTCCTGAGGCCGAGGTTGAGGCTGAGCCCTGGGGTCAGGTGAGGCGGAGACCACCTTCTGAGGCCGAGGTTGTGACACCCCAGTGTCACCTAGGGTTTCTCTCAAATGCCAAACCAAGAACCATCATTTTATGTGAACCAAAGTAAGCATGAGCATCAAATAACTTAAGTACTAAAAGATTCACCAAGTATATACATAAAAGTATCATGATCCAAACAATTGAGTCTTTTAAAAAAAAGATAAGAATGTACAACCCTAATGAAAACCCTAAGTGAGCCCCATGAGCTAAATTCAAGAAAGTAAGAAAAAGGGGATGAAAAGTTTAAAATTTTGACTTGAGCCAATTATAAAAATTGAAGTATATTTAATGAGCAACAAGAAAGGTTGAGAAAGCTTAGCCAAAATAACTCAAGAAAAACCCCAAATCAAGCTTCTCATGTGGGGACTTAATGGGGATTCTGAATTTCAGAATTCTGAAATTCAGACCTTGAGCCAAAGATCAGGGATGTTCACCTTGATCCCCAACTCGAATCCTAATGGCCCCATTGACAAAATTTTGTCTAACTAACCCCTCTGTCGTGTGCCAGAAGATGGCATTGGGACACGAGCCCTAGACACGACAAAACCTTGGATTTGCCTTGGGTTTGAGCAGGGAGACAGACCGGATTTCCTGGCTCCATATCTCTGCAACCAGTAGGCAAAATCCTTTGACCCCCACACAAGAATGGTAGCTTGTAGGGAGGAGAAGAGGTTTTGTGCACTGACCAAGGCGAGAGCAGGCTCGGATGAGCGACCACACGCGCCAGAACTTGGGCAGAACGCACGGGCACACGTGTTCGACCCTGGTCGGCACGCCAGAGCTCGCCCAACCCGCGCGCGCGCTCGCCCCGGCGTCCGGTCAAGTCCGCCGCGCGCCCACGCCCTCAGCCGTGCCCGCCCGCGCCTATAAAGCTTCCCCAGGCGCACCTCACTTCGCCCCGCACTCACCCTCACCGGCCAGCTAGTTTCCCTTAGCTCCGGCGAGCTCAATTCCGCCCGCCATTGCCGCCAGAGCCTCGGCCATCGTGTTCAGCCCACCCCAGCCATCCTCTGGGCAAGCCAGTGCTTCGGCTAGCTCCACCAGTAGCCCGTGAAGCTTGCCGAGCCCTCGGACCCGGCCGGACTTCACCGAAGGCCCGAGATCGACCTCACCGGACTTCGGTCTTTCGACGCCGCGCGTGGACCGAGCTATCCAGTGAGTCTCCGACCAATACCTTGCACCCATATCTTCTCTGGCATCCCATGAACCTCTCTGACCCATCCAATTGCTCTATCTCACCGTGACCAGGCCGGACTCCTCGCCTCCGACGAGCATCCCCGCCTGCGCGCGTGGACCGACCGACTCTGGCCATCTCCGACGGCGACCCGCACCTCGTTGTGATCCCCGAGACCTTCCCTACGTCCTCAACCACTTCACCGGAGCAATCTCGCCGCCGGTAAGCCCCTCCGCCCTTTCTTCCGCCGTGGTTACTGTTTGAGGTAGAAGAAGGACCTTGGGTTAGGATCCGTAGAACCCGAGGGGTTTTCTGTAACGTCAGCGACTCATGTGAATAGTAGCTTAAGGACTGATTCGCGAGGAAAACTTAAAAACCCGCCAGGGACCCCAGTGCAAAGTGGATTTCCATTAAACCATTTCTGTTAATCTTTTTAAAATGACCAGAGAACTTAGAAAATCCATAACTTGCTGAATTCTTCATAAAAAGTTGTCAAACCAATTTTGCTAGCTCCTGAATATTATGAACTGTCATTTAAAAATGATAAACCCTATGCTTTCTGTTCTAAATTTTAGAGTGTAAAATTAAAAACAGAAACCCACCAAACCTTGTTTAATTAAGGAAAATTAGTTTTTCTTCTGTGCTGAACTTAAGAAAATTTGTAGATGTTTAAACCTCCTTTAGACACTGTTTAAAAAAGGTAGGAACCCCAGCATTAGAAATTATGATGTAGTTATTCATTTAAAGCTAATTTGTCCAAAACTTAGAGAAAATTAGAAAGGCATTAGAAATTAATGTACAATGATTAAGATTATTTTTCCTAGTTTACTTATGTAACAGAGAACCTAGGAAAAATACAGAGACCATTAATTTGGACCAGTCTTAAATTAAGATGATTTATTTAGCCTTATATAGACTGAAAATCAATTATTAGAATGGCAAAACTATAACCAAAATGATTAATAAAAATCCAGTGGACTTACAACCCCCAGAGCCCCACTACAAAAATAAAGAGCACCTCAGCCCAACTTTTTAAGTAAGGAAAATAAATACAAAGTGATAATAAGGCATTTTTCCAATAATTCTTTAACAACCCCTAATAATGTGATAATGGGCGACTAAAAATTAGCTAAGTCCATGATGAGATAAACTACCAGAGAAAAATGCAAACCCATGAAAAAGAAGCAAACTCATACCTATTGCTAATAATTTAAAAGAAAGGCCATTTGATTCAAATAATGCATACCACCCCTTCCCTTAAGCAAATAGATGCCAAACTTCAGAATGATTGCTCTTGCACAAAACAAAAACTAAGAAAAATAAGAACTCTGTTGTTTGATATTTTTCACATATAGTGGTAGTAGAAAGCACCAATGTGGCTAGAAACTTGAGAAAGCCATAGAAAAATAACTAAAAGGTATTAATGGCTAGAAGTTTGCACCAAATCATGTTATGACACCTAAAAGCCAGCAAAAATAAGTTTTAGAAAATTACCCACTGTTAAATAATAGTTGTAGTTCAAAGCACCCCTTCTGCCCTAGGATTTGATAATTTTGTCCAGAGAAAACTATTCCCTTTCTGTTCCCCAAATTTTGAGACAGAGAAACATACACCAGTACCAAGCCACTGTAATTTTTGCAGAATTTTTAGAATTTTATAAAAGCAACTTGTAGTTCAAACCCACTCCAAAACATTAAAAAGAATAAAAGAAAAGGGAAGAAGAAATAAACCTCACCCCAATAAGGCTAACTTGAGAACTTATCAATTCTCCCTAAGACTTAAAAGGAATTCAGTGGAAACCGAAAAAAATTGAATCCACTACTTACCTTAGCTAAGTTAAGCCAATTTACCAAATATACCACCCAAGGGTCTTACATAAGTAAAGTAACCTTGTTTAACTCAAGAAGATCATACACCTTTAAAGTTGTAATTTCTAGAAGCACATATCATATCATGCATATATCTTACGCATTGCAATCATTAGATTGTAATCTTGCCGACGGAGAGTACGTGCTCATCCCCGAGCAAGGACCTGTCCAAGAGGAGGACTAGGAGCAGGCTTCAGAGGCTGCTATTGAGGATCTCCCTGCAGCCCCAGCAATTGAAGGCAAGCCCTGGTTTTATGCATAACCGTTTATATATGCTATTTTACTACACTTAATGTTTGTAGGATTGTAATGTGCACTTAAGTGTAGGAGTTGCTTGAAACCTCTAGTTGCATGAACTTAGGATTCCTTTTTGAGATGAATACTAGTATGCTAGGTCAAGTAGCTGCTTGCTAATCAGGATCTCGGTAGAAGTCGAGTGATTTTCTAGCACTCGCGCGAGGTCAGGAATTGATTGTATTCATCTTGATAACGGGGTATATGTTGGTCTATGGACTTGGATCCAGGGAGGATGTCTTGTCCATGAGACGGGAAAAAGAATTAAGGATTAATGTGTGGATACCTGAGTCAAGCTTTTGAACGTACTAAGCACATGCCGGGAAATATGGTAACCGGTAAACCTAGTACCTGAGTGAAGCCGGGCGCAGACTTTATCCCTCATGCGACCTGAGACTGGGTCTCCCATGCTAGCTATGGTGGGTACAAGTGCGGTCACTGCACGGCGGCAGCCGGGGTCAGTGGAGCATTGTATGCCAAGGCGGTGAGGCCTGGACGCGAACGGGGAATCGATGGGGACGGTTGTCATGTGCAGGGTCGGAGTACCCTGACATGCCGTGTGTTTAGGTTTACCTTGCAAGGTTAAAACTCGATTCGAATCGTCTGCTTCTCGTAGCTAATGAGACTGCTTGATTCCTTGTACTGCATCGAGTAAGAAGTGAAATGAGGTTACATGAGATAACTTGTTGATTGAACTAAATGCTTGTTACCATGTATGCTTAGAAGAAGTAAATCTAGCTAAGTTAATGATGATAGAATTTGAAAAGCTAAAAGTTGATTTTAGAAACAGCTAGTGCTTTTGGCAAACCAAACCCCTCAGCCAAACAACTGCATAGTCTAGAGGTAGAGGAGTAGATTCCTCACACCGGGTAAGTCTAGCTGAGTATTAGTATACTCAGCCTTGCTTGTGGAAAAATTTTTGCAGGTACTATTCAGGAAATGGTTGATGGTGTGACTTGGCCTACCACCCTGCCACCGGGTTGGACGGTCGAGTGGGATGTTGCTCCGGCAGGAGAGGAGCACGAGGAGTAGTGGGCTAGGCCTTGCCCAATTCTTCGATACTGACGACATCGATTATCCGCTGCACTTTATTTTGTGAACTCTTATTTGCTACTCAAAAACTCCGATTTATGTAATAACTCAGTACTTAATTTGAGGTTTCCTGTTTTATTGTATTTCTTCTGTGACTCACCTTCGAGTGAGATTGTGGAATTTGATCCTGGTTAAGTGGCTCCATCAGACTAGATCTGAGGGACTGACGGGTTATTCCGATTTAAGTGTGTTACGGCCCTTGAGGCGTGACTAAGGCACTTAAGCTGGAATAATTCGGGTGGTTCCGCCACAGCTGGTATCGGAGCAAATTCCACCACAGAGAAGGACAATAAACCATGAATACCAATTTTCAAAATCTAAAACTTGCCTAGAAACTGTTATGGATCGTCAGGACTAGACCGCTAGACCTAGGACGAAAGGCCTTAGGCATAGAGGGAGAAATAGGTGGCTAATTGATTAGGCCCCATGGGCCAGTACTTCTATTTTCAAGGATGCCCTGAAAAGCACCCTATTTTCTTTCGAGAGGCAACGTTTTCTTTTTCCCAGCATGCATGCATTATAAGACATCAAAGAGGAATTAAAAATTTGAGCTAACCCACTTTCTTTAAAACCATCCGGGCTCTCTTTTTCTTTTTTCCTTCCACCATAATCTTTACCTTTGATTCCCCTCCGCAGATGAATTCACCCACCCCCGCCAGTGGAGGAGACTCTCGTTTCAGTTCTGACTTCCTTTGTCGCAATGGTTTTCCTTCCATCTTGTGGGAAGTGCTTAACTCCGCCGGCTACCCCACGCCCCCTTTGTACATGGTGCAGTTGTATGAGGAGCATCGAGTATCTCGTTGTCGGGTCTGGCTGACTTTGGAGGCTCATCCCCTTCAGCCGGGTTGGCGTTCTCTTGATTCTGAGACGATTGGACTCAGGACGGACGACACCGTTGAAGCAGCAGCCATGAAGGCCCTGACAACTTTCTATGGCTATCATCCCCTGGAGATGGTGATGCACCCCTTGGGACTCTTCCCTGCTGAGAGGAAGGATGATCCCATGTGGTGTAACCGCGTGAGCCATGTGAAGGATGTGTGGGCAATGTATCCTGACTTGGTTGGGAGGGTCACTGTTCAGTGCATGAGTGCGCTGTACCGCCTTCAGGCCCTTTAGAGCGATGCTATGGCACTCCTTGCCAACACTGCTCAGACTGCCAAGCTCACTCTCGACAGTCAGGAAGATTTTGTGGTCGACCTATCCACTGAGTTGGTAGAGAAGGATCTGCAGGTGGAGAGGCTGAGCCAGCGCATCACCACCTTGGAGCAGCAGGTGGAGATCCGAGACAACACTATTGATGTCTTGGAGAACCAGCTCCACGATGTGCAGAGAGAACTCGAAGAAGCGAATGACCACCTGGATATGCACCACTTGGATATGGAGGCCAATGAAGCAGGAAGCGAGGGAGAAGAGGATCCCGAGGAGCTAGGACCAGCCCCTGGTGCCAATGGGACTACCTCCGCGATGCCCCCTTCACCCGCATCCAGTGTCGCTTCCACCGCTCAGGGTTAAGCAGTCGCTTCGGCACTTTTCAGCGGAAAGAAACCTATGCGAGCTTAGTAATATCACATTTTGGACTAGGCTTATGGGTACTTTCCCCTGATTAATGTAACCCTGTGAACTTTTGAAATCTGTGGGATGTTTGTCACCATGTTATCTTCATTTCGAACCTAATATTATGATTATGGCATTTTTCCTTCCATATGAGATGATATCTTGTCATTCGAAACTGTGAGTTGGGATAACAATGGCGGCAATCTCTGTTTTCAGATGGCAGCTAGGCAGCATCGCGGGCATAACGAGCAGGTTCCCCCGCCACCTCCTCCAGCTCCCACAGTGCAGGAGCTGATGGCCCAGCAGAATGAGATTCTGCGACAGCTCTTGCAGCGCCAGCCCCACCCTCAGCAGCATGGTGGAGGCCAGCCTCAGCGACCTCCGGCAATGGCCACTTACCAGGAGTTTCTGAGCACGCAGCCGCCCCTGTTCACCAAGGCAGAGGATCCGTTGGACGCCGACGTATGGCTTCGCGTCGTCGAGTCCAAGTTTCCCCTCCTCACGGGAGACTGCCCTGATGCTACCAAGACCTGCTTCGCCGCGCAGCAGCTTCGCGGATCTGCTCAGACTTGGTGGGATCACTCCCGTGCTATGCTCCCCGCTGATCGTGAGGTATCTTGGGAAGAATTCAAGACTGCCTTCAGAGGACACCACATCCCAGCTGGCATTCTTGATCGGAAGTTGAATGAATTTCTGGCCCTTAATCAAGGAACCCGCACGGTACTGCAGTATGCGCAAGCCTTCAACGACTTATGCCAGTATGCAGGGTACCATGCTGATTCTGATGAGAAGAAGAGGGATCGCTTCCGCAGGGGTCTCAATACCAAGCTGCGGGAACGACTCAACACTGTCCAGGCCAATAGCTTCAATGAGTTGGTCAACATGGCCATCTCCCAGGAGGATTGCATTGTTGCTCACCGGGCAGAGAAGAAGAGAAAGGCACCAATGGCAGCACCATCCACTCAAGCTCAGAGGTTCCGGATTGTTTCTCACAATCAGAGCAGGGGTTTTCAGCAGTAGGCGGCAGATGGGTGATCAGGCCACCTCAGCAGCAGCAGCCGGCACCCAACCGCTACCCAGCTCCCGCCCCAAGGAACAACCAGCCTCAGCAGCAGCAGTTCCGCCAGGGCAATGGGAACAAGTGTTTCATTTGTGGCAATGTGGGCCACTATGCCAAGAATTGTCCCAGGAACCAGCAGAGGCAGATGCCAGCACCAAATCAAGACAAGGGAAGAAAGCAGAAGGTGCAAGTCAGGCAAGGGAAGCTCAACTTCACCACTCTAGAGGAAATACCTGAAGGAGCTCCTATCATGACTGGTATCTTTTCAGTTTATAATCAACCTGCTTTAATTCTGTTTGATTCTAGTGCATCTCATAGTTTCATTAGCCGAAAGTTCAGTGCTAGATGCAAACTACCATTCTCTCATTCTAAAGGGTCATTCATGATAGTCACACCTGGGGGTAAAATTGCAACTAATCAATTAAACCAAAGTGTGCCTATTCAACTGGGAAGCCACATTATCAAAACCACTCTTCTTGTGTTGGGATTGGAAAATGTGGACATTATTCTAGGAGCAAATTGGATGACCTTGCACCAAGTTGTGCTTGATGTAGCCAGCCGTACCGTGGAAGTTAATTCTCCGTTCTGTGGGAACTTCACTTTAATTCTGCCCAGTCAAGGTTCTACTCAGTCATGTGCTTTCTCTATGATGGAGTTACCTTTGAAGAAAATCCCAGTGGTCTGTGAGTATGCAGATGTCTTTCCTGATGAGTTGCCAGGAATGCCACCGGACCGGGATGTTGAATTCGCCATCGAGTTGCAACCAGGAACGGCCCCAATTTCCAAAAGGCCCTACCGGATGCCACCCGCTGAGTTGGCAGAGTTGAAGAAGCAATTGCAAGAGTTGCTGGATAAGGGTTTTATTCGCCTAAGCACTTCATCTTGGGGATGTCCAGCACTATTTGTGAAGAAGAAAGATGAAAGCTTGAGGCTGTGTATAGATTACCGCCCTCTTAATGCGGTAACTATCAAGAACAAGTATCCTTTGCCTCGTATTGATGTTCTCTTTGACCAGTTGGTTGGGGCCAAGGTATTCTCCAAGATAGACCTTCGCTCTGGCTACCATCAGATCAAGATACGAGCAAGCGATATTCCAAAAACGGCATTCTCGACCAGATATGGGCTATATGAATTCTTGGTGATGTCATTCGGGCAGACAAATGCACCAGCATATTTCATGTACCTGATGAATTCTGTTTTCATGCCTGAATTGGACAAGTTCGTGGTGGTTTTCATCGATGATATTCTGGTGTACTCAAGGAACGAAGAAGAACATGCCGGGCATTTGCATGTAGTGCTTCAACGTCTGCGAGAGCACCACCTTTATGCCAAGTTATCCAAGTGTGATTTTTGGCTAAAGGAAATCAAATTCTTGGGTCACACTATCTCTCAGGCCGGAATAGCTGTTGATCCTGATAAAGTGCAAGAGGTGATGAACTGGAGGCCACCAACAACTGTTCGTCAGATTCGGAGTTTTCTGGGATTAGCTGGTTATTACCGAAGATTTATTCCGGACTTCTCTCGAATTGCGAAGCCTATTACTGAGTTGCTGAAGAAAGAAGTCAAATTTGTTTGGAGTCAGAAGTGCGAAGATGCCTTCCATGCATTAAGGCAGCATCTGACCACAGCACCAGTGTTGGCACAGCCTGACAACAGCAAGCCTTTCGATGTATATTGCGATGCCTCTGGCATCGGGCTAGGATGTGTCTTGATGCAAGACAACCGAGTCATCGCTTATGCCTCAAGAGCACTCAGGCCCCATGAGCAGAACTATCCCACTCATGACCTTGAGCTAGCAGCAGTGGTTCATGCATTGAAGATGTGGAGGCATTACCTAATGGGGACCCACTGCAACATCTTCACTGATCATAAGAGCCTTAAGTACATTTCTACTCAGGCTGATCTCAACATGAGGTAGAGAAGATGGCTAGAGCTGATCAAGGATTATGACCTGGAGGTACATTACCACCCAGGAAAAGCTAATGTGGTAGCAGATGCCTTGAGCCGGAAGATGCAGTGCAATTGTATTGTGATGGATTCTTGCATTAACACCTTGTGTGATGAGTTGAGCAAGATGCAAATTGAAGTAATTTGTAACACCCCCAGGTGTTACCATGGCTAGAGCCCACCTTGCTATTAAAGGGTATGAGCACCTGTGGAAGAACTTAATGAATAAAAGCATAAGGGCTTGGAAAGCTAGAGGTTAACCAAGGATTGTGAGTAACCAAAAGCATTACTCTAATCCTTGCACACTCACTACTTTGGGTGAGAAGGGAGAAGAACCCTAGGTAAGAGGGAAAAGAGAGTGAGCAAGTGTGCAAAACATGAGCAACATTTACCCAAACCTTAAGTAACCTTGTAACCAGCAATTAGGGGAGGAAATTATTGCAAAAAGGCCCCTGGTAAAACCCCAAATCAAATCACTAAGTGGAGAGAGAGCTAGAGCTCTCTATTCCTCTCTAAGTCCATATTTGACCCTAGTTTAAGGATCAGCCGTGTTCACCTTGAAGATGGCATCAAATCCACTTGTGATCTATACCAAAAATGTGGCATACTACCTAGGGCACCCACTGGAAAAAGTTGAGCCCAAGACTCGGACGTTTGACATGCCATGGCATGGCTTTTGTCGCGAAGTGCCCAGTGAGACACACCTGTTTTGGCATCCAAAGATCTCCCTCCCTAGGCCATATCTGCCCCGGCTTCTCACAGTTGAGTGACAGCCCTAGGTGCCAGGAAGAGGTCTGCGCCGAACCTTTGCAAAGATTCGCACGTTTGCGACCTCTGTCGACGTTTGAACACTGGAAGAAACAAACCGCCACGTGTTCGACGCGTTCTGCCGCGCCAGAGCACGCCCGCGCGCGCCCCGCGCCGCGCCCGAGCCAAGCCGGTGCCCTGGCCGTGTCCGCGCCTATAAAACCCCCCCCCCAGTGCTCGGTTGCCTTCCCCATTGCCTCCTCCGTACCTCGCCGGACTCGCCCGAGCCATCCATCGCCTCCGGCGACCTCCCCGCGACCCGCCAGTGCCGACCGAAAGCCACCACCGTGGCCAACCCCTCTCCAGTCCCCCTCCGTTCGATCCAAGCCCCCAGTTAGCTTCCTGGTGAAGCCGTGAGCCTTGCTCAAGCTTGAACCGAGGGCCCGCGTCACCGGAGTAGCCGAATCGCGCTCACTGGAGTTCAAGAACTCGCCGACGCTCGTGGACCGGGTAAACCCCTTCACCATTTCCCGATTCGTTGCGCGTAAGGCCTCTTTGTCATCCCGTGAAGCTCCTCGTGCCCATTGATTGAACTCTACCGCCGTGGTTTGGCCGGAGCAGGCGTCGCCGACGATCCCCGCCGCCTGTGTCCGTGGCCAGGGGAGCTCCGACCACCTCTGACGCCGACCCGCACATCGACATGACCATCGCGACCTCCTGAGCATCGCTGACCACCTCGCCGAGCCTCCCTCGCCGCCGGTAAGCCGCGCCACCCTTTCTTTTCCCGCGGCTGCTGTTTCAGTGAGGGAGGGACTGCGGGTGAGAGGGAGAGAAATCGAGGGGGTTAAGTGAAAAGCCAGAGACTCAAATGAATAGTGGCCCGAGGGTAGATCTGCGAGGTTTGATTCGGTTTAAGTCCAGGGACCTCGGCGCAAACTGCTTTTCCAGAAAAACTTAATTAAAACCTGATTTAAATTCAAACAGAAACTTTAAAAACCCCTAACTTCTGTTTGGTTTATCCAAATTTGGTCAAACTAATTTTGCCAGACTCTAAATAATATAACCTGTCTAAGAAAAATATAAAACCCCATAAGTACTAGAGAAAAATATAAGGTTCTGATTTATTTTCAGTTTTGGCCAAAAGCTTAATAATAGTAAGAAAAATGGTTGCACTATTTAACTAGAGTTGGAAAAATTTAGAGAAGTTATTGTCTACCTCCTGACCTAGTTAAAAATGTTAAACCTCTCTGTCCATTAAATTAAGTTAGTTTTAACCCCTTATTCCATAATATGCTTAAGGTTAAGAAAAATAGAAAAAGTGACATAAATACTGAACCAGAGGGAACCCCTATTTTTGTTGAGATACTTAGTTAATATAGTTCACTGGAAAAATGTATCATACCCTGTGGTAGTATAAGATAAGAAAGATACCTTTTAAATGAAGAAAATAGGGATAACTTAGAAAAAAACCCTACAAAAATACCCCTAAGGTGAAACCTCCCCAAACCTTAGGATAACTAATGTGTTGATAATAAGAACTTAAGAAAAATCTGAAATCTGTTGTTTGATATTTTTCAAATAACAAGTTAGTTCTAATCACCCTTTTTGCACCAAAGTTTAAAAATCCACCATTAATTAACCATCATGTGGCTCTCTGTCATTTTTGGTACAAGAGCTTTTTATCACTGATAGAGGCCAGCAAAAATAACCATTAGGTCAGAATCCACTTTAATAAAAGACTTGTAGTGTAAAGTGGCCCATTTTGCCTAACTATTGTTATTTTTGTTTAAAGGCTAGCTTTTGTACTCTAAGCCTCAAATTCTTAAAACAAGCTAAAATAGCCAGTGGCAAACCACTGTAATTTTTACAAAATTTTTGGAAATTTTTAAACTACTGTCATAGTTCAAACCCCTACTAGAAACCCTAGATGGAAATTAAAGAAAGGAAAATGGATGATGGAATCTAATATCCTCCTAAGACCTTTATAAATTGTCCACTGAAATCCATAAAGGCAATACAAATCCAATATGTTATCCTAAAAGAAAACCTAAACCTAAAAGGTAATAAGTCTATGTATACCACTAGAAGACCCACGTAGCCAAGGAACCCTAAGTTAATTCTTGACTTGATTTCTGTGGCTTAATGTTTTTAAATCTTGCAAATCATGACATACATGTTCATTGCATTTCGATAGACTGTAATCTTGCTGACGGAGAATACGTCCTCGTGCCGGAGCAAGGAGCTACCCAAGGGGTTGCCCCAGACCCAGCACCAGAGCCTGCACCAGAGGACCTGCCTGCCACTGCTTTGGAAGGCAAGCCCCGGTTTTATGCATAACCTGTTATTTATGCTATTTTACTTCACTTAATGATTGTAGGATTGATTGTGCACTTAGGTGTAGGAACTGTTTGAAACCCTAGTTGCATGATCTCAGGTAATCCTTTTGGAGGTGAATACTAGTATGCTAGGTCGAGTAGCTGCTTTATTAATTAGGATCTCGGTAGAAGTCGAGTGATTTTTCTAGCACTCGCGCGAGGTCAGGAATTGGTTGTATCCACTTCCCTATCATATTGAGGTTGATTGTGGGCAACAATCCATGGGGATTGGTTGTCTACGGGATAAAAATTTGAGTAAGGATTAAGGTGTGGTACCGTGAGTCAAGCGTTTGAACGTACTAAACACATACCGAGAAATATGGTAAATCGGTAAGCCTAGTACCTGAGTGAACCTGGCAGTGGACATATCCCCTCACGCGACCTGAGACGTAGTCTCCCATTCCGGTTATGGTGGGTACAAGTGCGGTCACTGCACGACGGCCAGTCGGGGTCAGTGAGGCATTGTACGCCAAGGCGGTGAGCCCTGATCTGCTGACGGGGAATCGATGGGGACGGTTGATATGTGTGGGGACGGAGTGCCCCTGCATGTCGTGTGTTTAGGTTTACCTTGCAAGGATAAAAACTCGATTCGAATCGTCTGCTTCTCGCAGCTAATGAGACTGCTTGATCCATGTTGCTACATTGAGTAACAAGTGGAACTGTGTTGAGATGATACAAGCTATTGATTGCTAAAAATGCTTGCTACTATGTATGAATAGATAGTACACTTTTAGCCTTAAGAGAGTCACACTTAATTTTGATTAAGTTAAAATCTTGATTTAGAAACTCAGCTAGTGCTTTTGGCAACCGAACCCCATAGCCAAACAGCTGCATGTCTAGAGGTAGAGGAGTATAGACTCCTCACACCGGGTAAGTCTAGCTGAGTATTAGTATACTCAGCCTTGCTTGTGGCATAATTTTACAGGTTCTCTGGAGGACATGGTTGCTGGAGTGACTTGGCCATCCACCCTGCCACCGGGTTGGACTGTCGAGTGGGACCCTGCCTCGGCTGAGGAGGATCATGAGGAGTGATGGGACAGGCTTCCCCATCCCTCCATTTATTTATTGCTAGTTTATTTCCGCTGCACTTCAAAACAATGATGGTTACTTTTGTGAAAACTCCGATGGTGACAATGGTGATGTAATAATTTAATACTCTTCCATGCATGGTTTTATGCTTTATTGTATTTGCTCTGTGACTCACCATCGAGTGAGACTGTGGTACTTGATCCTGTCAGTGGCCGTGTCGGACTAGATCCGAGGGATTGACGGGTTATTCCCATTTAAGTGTGGTCTAGCCTCTAAGGCGGGACTTAGGCACTTAAGTTGGAATATCTCGGGCAGTTTCGCCACAGCTGGTATCGGAGCTTGTACCACCATAGAGGAATCAATAAAACATAAATGCCATCCCTTTTCTAAAGTAAAATTTGATAGAAACAATGTTGGATAGATCATAGGACGAGCAGGTTAGACCTAGGACGTGAAGCCTTAGGATGATAGAAGGGTAACTAGGTGGCTAAGTGACTAGGCCCTACAGGCCACTTTTACAGGATGGGAGTTCTTCCCTATTCCTTTTATCTTCTTGAGAGGTCGTTCAGGACGAGCATGCATGCATTCTTAATTAAGCAAATGGATAACTGAGTAAAAGGACTTAAAAACAAGATAACAACCAATTAGGTCCCCAGTGCCTTTTTCTTTTAACTAGAGACAGGCTGAGTTTTATTTTCCTTGTTCTTTTTGTAATTCTTTTTCTTTTACTTACGCTTAACCGTGCACAGATGACTTCCCACGGATCCTCCGATGACGGAAATGCACTGACCCACACTGACGGACTTGCACGAGAGGGTTTTCCCCACATCTTGTGGGAGGTACTTCAGGGGGCCGGATACTTGACACCCCCTCAGTACGCGGTGCAGCAGTTCGAGAAGCACCGGGTGCCTCGCTGTAGGGTGAGGATGACTTTGGAGCCTCATCCCCTGCAGCCAGGTTGGCGCTCCTTGGACTCTGAGTCTTTCGGGTACCGAGCGGAAGACACAATCGAGGCAATCGCTCTGCATGGACTGACTACCTTCTGCGGATTCCATCCCTTGGAGCTGGCTACCCACCCCATGGGGTTGTTCCCCGCGGAAAAGGAGGACGACCCAATGTGGAAGGATCGGGTGGAGCATGCCAAGGACATCTGGGCTCTCTACCCAGGCCACACCGCTCACTTGTCGGTACGATGCATGAACGCTTTGTATCGTCTGCAAGTGATGCGTGGGGAGGCCATGTCTCACCTGATGGCATTGCTGGAGGCCACCAAGATCACCCTGGACAACAGGGAGGAGCTCGTGGTGGATTTATCCCAGGAGCTGGTGGAGAAAGATTTACAAGTGGAGCAGCTGACTGACGAGATTCATGAGTTGGAGGAGCTAGTGGGCACCAGGGAGAATACCATCGAGGTTCTCGAGGATCAGCTCCTCAACACCCAGCAGCAGCTAGCGGAGGCTAATGCGCACCTGGACATGCATCACCAAGAGATCCATGATGAGGAGGCTGACGAGGACGTGGACATCGAGGGAGGAGATGAGCCTGCCTCCAGTGTAGACACCGCTGGTTCAGGGAGACCACCTTCCCCCGAGTCCAGCGTTGCCTCGTTCGCTCACTAGATGCCAGGCTAATACTAGAGGTTGATGATAGTTGGACTCCTCGTCGCTAGCTTAGCTTTTGCACCCTTAGGGTACTAGGCTAGGTAGAGTTGAGTCTTTTGATCATTGATGTAACCAGTGTTAGAACTCTTTTGGAGGTTCAGGGATGATTAATGGCAGTTTAAATTTGGACGGAAGGTTTATGTTTCCGTTTGTTTTATTTGGAATCTATCAAATTGCTTTAACTCCCCTACCATGTTGAAACCTTAAGCTTGGAGATGTGTTATTGAGCAACCATGTGATTTTTCAGATGGCTAGGAGAGCGCGCCGTGGCCAGAATGAGCACGTTCCTCCACCGCCACCGCCTCCCACTCTGCAGGAGCTCATGGCCCAGCAAAATGAGATCCTGAGACAGTTAGCTCAGCGTCAGCCACCACCTCAGCATTATGGTGGAGACCATCAGCGTCACCCCGTCGCTGCTACCTACCAGGAGTTCCTTAGTACTCAGCCACCACTGTTTACCAGGACGGAGGACCCACTTGATGCAGATGTGTGGTTGAGGGTGGTAGAATCCAAATTCCCACTGCTCCATGGGGCTTGCTCAGAGGTCACCAAGGTCAGGTTCGCCACCCAGCAGCTTCGTGGACCCGCAAGGACTTGGTGGGACCATTTTCTTGCTATGCAGCCAGATGGTAGAGAGGTGGAGTGGAGGGAGTTCAAGGCCGCTTTCAGAGGGCATCATATTCCCGCTGGCATCATGGACCGGAAACTCAATGAGTTTCTGGCACTCACTCAGGGCAGCCGGACAGTGTTGCAATATGCCCAGGCCTTCAATGATTTGTGTCAGTATGCTGGATATCATGCAGATACGGATGAGAAGAAGCAAGACAGGTTCAGGAGGGGGCTCAGCACTAAGCTCCGTGACCGTCTCAACACCGTCAGGGCCAACAGTTACAATGAGTTGGTCAACATGGCTATCTCCCAGGAGGACTGCATCTTGGCTCGACAGGCGGAGAAGAAGAGGAAGACCCCTGTGGCAGGACCCTCATCTCAGCCACAGCGCTTCAGAATTGTGTCTGACACGCAGAACAAGGGACCTCAGCAGCAGCAAGGGAGATGGGTGATCAAGCCACCGCAGCAGCAGCAGCAGCAGGCACCTAACCGCGCCCAGTTTCCAGCTCAGAGGAACAATCAGCAGCAGTAGTACCGCCA
Organism: Zea luxurians; assembly: GCA_029449295.1. Lineage (NCBI taxonomy): Eukaryota > Viridiplantae > Streptophyta > Magnoliopsida > Poales > Poaceae > Zea > Zea luxurians. The sequence continues at coordinate 9,903,551 of JAOPSE010000022.1, forward strand.
GGCCAATGATAACAGGTGTTTCACTTGTGGCAGTACTGGGCATTATGCCAAGAATTGCCCCAAGAATCAGCAGAGGCAGGGGCAGAATGTTAATCAGAACCAAGGAAAGAGGCAGAAAGTGCAAGTGAGGCAGGGCAAGCTGAACTTCACTACAATGGCTGATATTCCAGAGGGAGCACCCGTCATGACTGGTATCTTTACAGTTTTAAATTTTCCTGCTATTGTTCTTTTTGATTCTGGTGCTTCGCATAGTTTTGTCAGTGCCAAATTTAGTGTCAAATGCCAGTTGCCTTTTCACCACACCAACGGGGCTATTACCATTTCAACCCCGGGAGGCAGGATTGCCACTAATCAAATCAGCAAGAATGTGCCCATAAAGTTTGGTAGTCTAATAATTAAAACCACCCTCCTCATTTTGGGTTTGGACAGCGTGGATATCATCTTGGGAACTGATTGGTTGACCAAACATCAGGCAATATCGGATATTGCAGCCAGAGCCATTGAAATTCATTCCCCTGCTTATGGCGAGACTGTTTTGTATTTACCCAACCAGGGTGGTACCCGGTCTTGTGCCTTTGTTATGGCAGAATCCCCAGTAAGGAAGATCCCAGTAGTCTGCGACTACCCCGATGTTTTTCCGGAGGAATTGCCAGGAATGCCACCTGACAGAGATATTGAGTTTGCCATTGAATTGCAGCCCGGGACTGCTCCTATCTCTAAGAGACCCTATAGGATGCCTCCCGCAGAATTGGCAGAAATGAAGAAACAATTGCAAGAATTGTTGGACAAGGGGTTTATTCGTCCAAGCACTTCACCATGGGGATGTCCAGCCTTATTCGTGAAGAAAAAGGATGAGAGCTTGAGGATGTGTGTTGACTACCGCCCTCTCAATGCGGTGACTATCAAGAACAAGTACCCGTTACCCCGCATTGATGTTCTTTTTGATCAGTTGGTAGGAGCCAAGGTATTCTCCAAGATAGACCTTCGCTCGGGCTACCATCAGATCAAGATCCGTGCCAGTGATATTCCCAAGACGGCCTTCTCTACTAGATATGGGCTGTATGAGTTTTTGGTGATGTCTTTTGGGCTGACCAATGCCCCGGCTTATTTCATGTACTTGATGAACTCAGTGTTCATGCCAGAGCTAGACAAGTTCGTGGTCGTTTTCATCGATGACATTCTGGTCTATTCCAAGAACGAAGATGAGCATGCTGAGCATTTACACATCGTACTTCAGCGACTGCGCGATCACCGTCTTTATGCTAAATTGTCTAAATGTGAATTCTGGATGAAGGAAATTAAATTCTTGGGTCACACAATTTCTCAGGATGGGATATCAGTTGACCCTGAAAAGGTACAGGAAGTGATGGACTGGAAACCTCCGACTACAGTGAGACAGATTCGGAGTTTTCTGGGATTGGCAGGATACTACCGACGATTTATTCCGGATTTCTCCAGAATTGCCAAGCCAATGACTGAGCTATTGAAGAAGGGAGCCAAGTTCACGTGGAGCCAAAAGTGTGAAGATGCTTTTCATACCTTGAGGCAACATTTGACAACAGCCCCAGTGCTAGCCCAACCCGACAATGCCAAGCCATTTGAAGTTTATTGTGATGCTTCTGGTACAGGATTGGGATGTGTTTTGATGCAAGAGAATAGAGTAATTGCTTATGCTTCCCGAGCACTCAGGCCCCATGAGCAGAACTACCCGACACATGATCTGGAGTTGGCAGCAGTAGTTCATGCCCTCAAGATATGGAGACACTACTTGATGGGAGCTCACTGTAACATTTACACTGATCACAAGAGCCTCAAGTACATTTTCACTCAGGCAGATCTGAACATGAGGCAGAGAAGATGGTTGGAATTAATCAAGGACTATGATTTGGAGGTGCATTACCATCCTGGCAAGGCCAATGTTGTGGCAGATGCCTTGAGCAGAAAGGCCCAATGCAATTGCATGAACATGGATACAAGAATCACCACCCTGTGTGATGAGTTGTGCAAGCTGAATCTGGAAGTTGTTCCTTCCGGTGAATTGAGATATATTGCAGTGGAGCCCACATTGCAAGAGCAAATAGCTCAGGCACAGTTTGGGGATAAGGGAGTTCAGGTTATCAAAGAAATGATCAAGCTGAAGGCCGAGAAATACAAGTGTTTCCGTCAGGACAGCAAGGGAATTTTATGGTTTGAAGATCGATTGGTGGTTCCCAAAGACCCTGAGCTCAGAAGGAAGATATTGGATGAAGCTCACCTTTCCAAGTTCTCCATGCACCCTGGTAGCAACAAGATGTACCATGATCTCAGACCTCTTTATTGGTGGACTAGAATGAAGAGGGAAATTGTCAAGTACATCTCAGAGTGTGACACTTGTCAGAGGGTAAAAGCTAGTCATTTGAAAGCAGCAGGCCCTTTGCAACCCCTTTCCATACCATCTTGGAAATGGGAGGACGTTTGCATGGACTTCATAATAGGATTACCCAATACCTCCAGGCACCATGATTCCATATGGGTTATTGTGGACAGATTGACCAAAACTGCTCATTTCTTGCCAGTGCACACCACCCACCGGGCGGAGAAGTATGCGGAGATCTACATTGACCAGATAGTTCGTCTGCATGGGATACCAAGGACTATAGTCTCTGACCGAGGAGCACCTTTTGTGGCACGATTCTGGGAGCAATTACAGGAATCACTTGGAACCCACGTGATCCGAAGCTCAGCTTATCACCCTCAAACAGATGGTCAGACAGAAAGGGTAAATCAGATTTTGGAAGATATGTTGCGAGCATGTGCACTACACTATGGAAAGGATTGGGATAAGTGTCTTTCCTTGGCAGAGTTTTCCTACAATAACAGCTATCAGTCCAGTCTGAAGATGGCACCTTTTGAGGCTTTGTATGGGAGAAGATGCAGAACCCCGTTGAATTGGTCTCAAGCAGGAGAGAGGGAAATATTTGGGCCAGATTTGGTACTTGAAGCAGAGGAAAAGGTCAGAGTCATCAGGAAGAACCTAGAAGCTGCTCAGGCCAGACAAAAGAGTTATCATGACAAGAGGCGGAAGCCTCTACAGTTTGAGGTGGGAGATCATGTCTATCTTAAGATATCACCAACCAAGGGTGTCCAGAGATTTGGGATCAAGGGCAAGTTAGCCCCTCGCTACATTGGACCATATAAGATCAAGGCAAGTTGTGGACCCGTAGCTTACCAATTGGAATTGCCACCCCATATGTCAGCAGTTCATAATGTGTTCCATGTATCTCAGCTGCGGAAATGTGTTCGTCTACCCACTGAAGTGCTACCAGAACCAGACATTGAGATAGAACCCGACTTGTCCTACCAAGAGTACCCCGTCAAGGTATTGGATCAGAAGGAAAGATCAACTCGGGCAAGGTCAATTAAAATGTATAAGGTTCAATGGAGTCACCATTCAACAGAAGAAGCCACATGGGAGACGGAGGATTTTCTACGCTCTCGCTTCCCCGACTTTCTGCCCAAAGAAATCGGTATGTAACCCCAAAACCCCACCCCCACCTGCCCTTTGAAGTCAATTATAAGAAAAACTTAGATAACAAGGATAGTCTAAGTTGTGAAAGTGACTTAAGAAGGGCTTCCTTCTGAAGTTGCAAAGAGGATGACATTCGAAGAGCAGTTAATAAGTGAAACTTGAGCATAAGGAAGAATAGCACTAGCCCACCTTCAAGCATCCCTCCAAGGGACTCTACCTAAAAATCTCGGGACGAGATTCCTTTAAGGGGGGAGGGCTGTAACACCCCCAGGTGTTACCATGGCTAGAGCCCACCTTGCTATTAAAGGGTATGAGCACCTGTGGAAGAACTTAATGAATAAAAGCATAAGGGCCTTGGAAAGCTAGAGGTTAACCAAGGATTGTGAGTAACCAAAAGCATTACTCTAATCCTTGCACACTCACTACTTTGGGAGAGAAGGGAGAAGAACCCTAGGTAAGAGGGAAAAGAGAGTGAGCAAGTGTGCAAAACATGAGCAACATTTACCCAAACCTTAAGTAACCTTGTAACCAGCAATTAGGGGAGGAAATTATTGCAAAAAGGCCCCTGGTAAAACCCCAAATCAAATCACTAAGTGGAGAGAGAGCTAGAGCTCTCTATTCCTCTCTAAGTCCATATTTGACCCTAGTTTAAGGATCAGCCGTGTTCACCTTGAAGATGGCATCAAATCCACTTGTGATCTATACCAAAAATGTGGCATACTACCTAGGGCACCCACTGGAAAAAGTTGAGCCCAAGACTCGGACGTTTGACATGCCATGGCATGGCTTTTGTCGCGAAGTGCCCAGTGAGACACACCTGTTTTGGCATCCAAAGATCTCCCTCCCTAGGCCATATCTGCCCCGGCTTCTCACAGTTGAGTGACAGCCCTAGGTGCCAGGAAGAGGTCTACGCCGAACCTTTGCAAAGATTCGCACGTTTGCGACCTCTGTCGACGTTTGAACACTGGAAGAAACAAACCGCCACGTGTTCGACGCGTTCTGCCGCGCCAGAGCACGCCCGCGCGCGCCCCGCGCCGCGCCCGAGCCAAGCCGGCGCCCCGGCCGCGTCCGCGCCTATAAACCCCCCCCCCAGTGCTCGGTTGCCTTCCCCATTGCCTCCTCCGTACCTCGCCGGACTCGCCCGAGCCAGCCATCGCCTCCGGCGACCTCCCCGCGACCCGCCAGTGCCGACCGAAAGCCACCACCGTGGCCAACCCCTCTCCAGTCCCCCTCCGTTCGATCCAAGCCCCCAGTTAGCTTCCTGGTGAAGCCGTGAGCCTTGCTCAAGCTTGAACCGAGGGCCCACGTCACCGGAGTAGCCGAATCGCGCTCACCGGAGTTCAAGAACTCGCCGGCGCTCGTGGACCGGGTAAACCCCTTCACCATTTCCTGATTCGTTGCGCGTATGGCCTCTGTGTCATCCCGTGAAACTCCTCGTGCCCATTGATTGAACTCTACCGCCGTGGTTTGGCCGGAGCAGGCGTCGCCGACGATCCCCGCCGCCTGTGTCTGTGGCCAGGGGAGCTCCGACCACCTCTGACGCCGACCCGCACATCGACGTGACCGTCGCGACCTCCTGAGCATCGCTGACCACCTCGCCGAGCCTCCCTCGCCGCCGGTAAGCCGCGCCACCCTTTCTTTTCCCGTGGCTGCTGTTTCAGTGAGGGAGGGACTGCGGGTGAGAGGGAGAGAAATCGAGGGGGTTAAGTGAAAAGCCAGAGACTCAAATGAATAGTGGCCCGAGGGTAGATCTGCGAGGTTTGATTCGGTTTAAGTCCAGGGACCTCGGCGCAAACTGCTTTTCCAGAAAAACTTAATTAAAACCTGATTTAAATTCAAACAGAAACTTTAAAAACCCCTAACTTCTGTTTGGTTTATCCAAATTTGGTCAAACTAATTTTGCCAGACTCTAAATAATATAACCTGTCTAAGAAAAATATAAAACCCCATAAGTACTAGAGAAAAATATAAGGTTCTGATTTATTTTCAGTTTTGGCCAAAAGCTTAATAATAGTAAGAAAAATGGTTGCACTATTTAACTAGAGTTGGAAAAATTTAGAGAAGTTATTGTCTACCTCCTGACCTAGTTAAAAATGTTAAACCTCTCTGTCCATTACATTAAGTTAGTTTTAACCCCTTATTCAATAATATGCTTAAGGTTAAGAAAAATAGAAAAAGTGACATAAATACTGAACCAGAGGGAACCCCTATTTTTGTTGAGATACTTAGTTAATATAGTTCACTGGAATAATGTATCATACCCTGTGGTAGTATAAGATAAGAAAGATACCTTTTAAATGAAGAAAATAGGGATAACTTAGAAAAAAACCCTACAAAAATACCCCTAAGGTGAAACCTCCCCAAACCTTAGGATAACTAATGTGTTGATAATAAGAACTTAAGAAAAATCTGAAATCTGTTGTTTGATATTTTTCAAATAACAAGTTAGTTCTAATCACCCTTTTTGCACCAAAGTTTAAAAATCCACCATTAATTAACCATCATGTGGCTCTCTGTCATTTTTGGTACAAGAGCTTTTTATCACTGATAGAGGCCAGCAAAAATAACCATTAGGTCAGAATCTACTTTAATAAAAGACTTGTAGTGTAAAGTGGCCCATTTTGCCTAACTATTGTTATTTTTGTTTAAAGGCTAGCTTTTGTACTCTAAGCCTCAAATTCTTAAAACAAGCTAAAATATCCAGTGGCAAACCACTGTAATTTTTACAAAATTTTTGGAAATTTTTAAACTACTGTCATAGTTCAAACCCCTACTAGAAACCCTAGATGGAAATTAAAGAAAGGAAAATGGATGATGGAATCTAATATCCTCCTAAGACCTTTATAAATTGTCCACTGAAATCCATAAAGGCAATACAAATCCAATATGTTATCCTAAAAGAAAACCTAAACCTAAAAGGTAATAAGTCTATGTATACCACTAGAAGACCCACGTAGCCAAGGAACCCTAAGTTAATTCTTGACTTGATTTCTGTGGCTTAATGTTTTTAAATCTTGCAAATCATGACATACATGTTCATTGCATTTCGATAGACTGTAATCTTGCTGACGGAGAGTACGTCCTCGTGCCGGAGCAAGGAGCTACCCAAGGGGTTGCCCCAGACCCAGCACCAGAGCCTGCACCAGAGGACCTGCCTGCCACTGCTTTGGAAGGCAAGCCCCGGTTTTATGCATAACCTGTTATTTATGCTATTTTACTTCACTTAATGATTGTAGGATTGATTGTGCACTTAGGTGTAGGAACTGTTTGAAACCCTAGTTGCATGATCTCAGGTAATCCTTTTGGAGGTGAATACTAGTATGCTAGGTCGAGTAGCTGCTTTATTAATTAGGATCTCGGTAGAAGTCGAGTGATTTTTCTAGCACTCGCGCGAGGTCAGGAATTGGTTGTATCCACTTCCCTATCATATTGAGGTTGATTGTGGGCAACAATCCATGGGGATTGGTTGTCTACGGGATAAAAATTTGAGTAAGGATTAAGGTGTGGTACCGTGAGTCAAGCGTTTGAACGTACTAAACACATACCGAGAAATATGGTAAATCGGTAAGCCTAGTACCTGAGTGAACCTGGCAGTGGACATATCCCCTCACGCGACCTGAGACGTAGTCTCCCATTCCGGTTATGGTGGGTACAAGTGCGGTCACTGCACGACGGCCAGTCGGGGTCAGTGAGGCATTGTACGCCAAGGCGGTGAGCCCTGATCTGCTGACGGGGAATCGATGGGGACGGTTGATATGTGTGGGGACGGAGTGCCCCTGCATGTCGTGTGTTTAGGTTTACCTTGCAAGGATAAAAACTCGATTCGAATCGTCTGCTTCTCGCAGCTAATGAGACTGCTTGATCCATGCTACTACATTGAGTAACAAGTGGAACTGTGTTGAGATGATACAAGCTGTTGATTGCTAAAAATGCTTGCTACTGTGTATGAATAGATAGTACACTTTTAGCCTTAAGAGAGTCACACTTAATTTTGATTAAGTTAAAATCTTGATTTAGAAACTCAGCTAGTGCTTTTGGCAACCGAACCCCACAGCCAAACAGCTGCATGTCTAGAGGTAGAGGAGTATAGACTCCTCACACCGGGTAAGTCTAGCTGAGTATTAGTATACTCAGCCTTGCTTGTGGCATAATTTTACAGGTTCTCTGGAGGACATGGTTGCTGGAGTGACTTGGCCATCCACCCTGCCACCGGGTTGGACTGTCGAGTGGGACCCTGCCTCGGCTGAGGAGGAGCATGAGGAGTGATGGGACAGGCTTCCCCATCCCTCCATTTATTTATCGCTAGTTTATTTCCGCTGCACTTCAAAACAATGATGGTTACTTTTGTGAAAACTCCGATGGTGACAATGGTGATGTAATAATTTAATACTCTTCCATGCATGGTTTTATGCTTTATTGTATTTGCTCTGTGACTCACCATCGAGTGAGACTGTGGTACTTGATCCTGTCAGTGGCCGTGTCGGACTAGATCCGAGGGATTGACGGGTTATTCCCATTTAAGTGTGGTCTAGCCTCTAAGGCGGGATTAGGCACTTAAGTTGGAATATCTCGGGCAGTTCCGCCACATAATTCCTTCTGGTTCTTTGTCTCACATTTCTGTTGAGCCAGCTTTGCAAGACCAAATCATCATGGCCCAGCTCAGTGACAAGGGAGTGCAGATTATCAAGGAGAATCTCCATCAGAAGGTCAAGAAGTATAATTGTTTCCGCCAGGATGAAAAGGGTGTGTTGTGGTTTAAAAACAGATTGGTGATTCCTAAGGACCAGGATCTCAAGAGGAAAATTTTGGACGAAGCTCATCTCTCCAAATTCTCTATGCATCCGGGAAGCACCAAGATGTACCATGATCTGAAGCCTTTGTACTGGTGGACCAGAATGAAGAGGGAGATAGCCCAGTATGTATCAGAATGTGACACCTGTCAGAGGGTAAAGGCAAGCCACTTGAAGTCAGCTGGAGCTTTGCAACCCCTGTCCATACCTTCATGGAAGTGGGATGACATCAGCATGGATTTCATTGTGGGTCTGCCCAACACCTCTCGTCATCATGATTCGATTTGGGTTATTGTGGACCGATTGACGAAAGTGGCACATTTTCTTCCTGTGCACACCACTGATAAGGCTCAGAAATATGCAGAATTGTATATTGACCGGATCGTGTGTTTGCACGGATTACCTCGGACCATTGTTTCTGACCGAGGAGCCCAATTTGTTGCCAGATTTTGGAAACAATTGCAAGAGTCTCTGGGAACTAAGCTAATCAGAAGTTCAGCTTACCACCCACAGACTGATGGTCAGACGGAAAGGGTAAACCAAGTTCTGGAGGATATGCTGAGAGCTTGTGCGATCGATTGTGGCAAGAACTGGGATAAGCACCTCTCCTTAGCAGAGTTTGCTTATAACAATAGTTATCAATCCAGCCTAAAGATGGCACCTTTTGAAGCTCTCTATGGAAGAAGGTGCAGGACACCACTCAATTGGTCTCAACCTGGTGAAAGAGAAGTTTTTGGACCTGACTTAGTGACTGAAGCCGAAAGGAAGGTCAAACTAATCAGGAAGAATCTAGAAGCTGCTTAGGCCAGGCAGAAGAGTTACCATGATAAGAGAAAGAAACCTCTCCAGTTCGAGGTGGGAAGTTTCGTATACCTCAAGGTATCACCCACCAAGGGAATGCAGAGGTTTGGGATCAAAGGCAAGCTAGCCCCTCGCTACATCGGACCTTATGAGATCATAGAAGCATGTGGACCCGTGGCATACAAGCTGAAGTTACCTTCAAAGATGTCTGCCATTCACAATGTATTCCATGTATCTCAACTAAAGAAGTGTGTTCGATTGCCGACTGAGATCTTAGCAGAGCCAGAATTAGAGATAGAGTCAGATCTATCGTACCAAGAGTACCCCTCCAAGATTCTGGATTGCAAGGAGAGATCAACTCTGGCTAAATCGATCAAGATGTACAAGGTCCAGTGGAGTAATCACTCAGAGGAGGAAGCTACTTGGGAAACCGAGGAATTCCTGAGATCCAACTTTCCCGATTGCCTACCTAAGGAAGCTGGTATGTAATCACCCCCCAACCCCTCCTCCTGCCCTTCGAATCTAATTTTCAAAAATATAATCTTAATTCAGAATGAAGTAACTATGAAGTAAAACTTAAAAGGGCTTCCTTCTGAAGTTGCAAAGAGAATGACATTCGAAGAACAGTTTTACCCTGATAATAACAACACTCACCCATTTCCTATAAGTCTCACCCTTCGCTTCACCCCGGGAGGACTCTGGCCCCAATCTCGGGACGAGATTCCTTTAAGGGGGGAAGGCTGTGACACCCCAATGTCACCTAGGGTTTCTCTCAAATGCCAAACCAAGAACCATCATTTTATGTGAACCAAAGTAAGCATGAGCATCAAATAACTTAAGTACTAAAAGATTCACCAAGTATATACTTAAAAGTATCATGATCCAAACAATTGAGTCTTTTAAAACAAAGATAAGAATGTACAACCCTAATGAAAACCCTAAGTGAGCCCCATGAGCTAAATTCAAGAAAGTAAGAAAAAGGGGATGAAAAGTTTAAAATTTTGACTTGAGCCAATTATAAAAATTGAAGTATATTTAATGAGCAACAAGAAAGGTTGAGAAAGCTTAGCCAAAATAACTCAAGAAAAACCCCAAATCAAGCTTCTCATGTGGGGACTTAATGGGGATTCTGAATTTCAGAATTCTGAAATTCAGACCTTGAGCCAAAGATCAGGGATGTTCACCTTGATCCCCAACTCGAATCCCAATGGCCCCATTGACAAAATTTGTCTAACTAACCCCTCTGTCGTGTGCCAGAAGATGGCATTGGGACGCGAGCCCTAGACACGACAAAACCTTGGATTTGCCTTGGGTTTGAGCAGGGAAACAAACCGGATTTCCTGGCTCCATATCTCTGCAATCAGTAGGCAAAATCCTTTGACCCCCACACAAGAATGGTAGCTTGTAGGGAGGAGAAGAGGTTTTGTGCACTGACCAAGGCGAGATCAGGCTCGGATGAGCGACCACACGCGCCAGAACTTGGGTAGAACGCACGGGCACACGTGTTCGACCCTGGTCGGCACGCCAGAGCTCGCCCAACCCGCGCGCGCGCTCGCCCCGGCGTCCAGTCAAGTCCGCCGCGCGCCCAAGCCCACGGCCGTGCCCGCCCGCGCCTATAAAGCCTCCCCAGGCGCACCTCACTTTGCCCCGCACTCACCCTCACCGGCCAGCCACTTTCCCTTAGCTCCAGCGAGCTCAATTCCGCCCGCCATTGTCGCCAGAGCCTCGGCTATCGTGGCCAGCCCACCCCAGCCATCCTCTGGGCAAGCCAGTGCTTCGGCTAGCTCCGCCAGTAGCCTGTGAAGCTTGCCAAGCCCTCGGACCCGGCCGGACTTCACCGAAGGCCCGAGATCGACCTCACCGGACTTCGGTCTTCCGCCGCCGCGCGTGGACCGAGCTATCCAGTGAGTCTCCGACCAATTCCTTGCACCCATATCTTCTCTGGCATCCCGTGAACCTCTCTGACCCATCCAATTGCTCTATCTCACCGTGACCAGGCCGGACTCCTCGCCGCCGACGAGCATCCCCGCCTGCGCGCGTGGACCGACCGACTCCGGCCATCTCCGACGGCGACCCGCACCTCGTTGTGATCCCCGAGACCTCCCCTACGTCCTCGACCACTTCACCGGAGCAATCTCGCCGCTGGTAAGCCCCTCCGCCCTTTCTTCCGCCGCGGTTACTGTTTGAGGTAGAAGAAGGACCTCAGGTTAGGATCCGTAGAACCGAGGGGTTTTCTGTAACGTCAGCGACTCATGTGAATAGTAGCTTAAGGACTGATTCGCGAGGAAAACTTAAAAACCCGCCAGGGACCCCAGTGCAAAGTGGATTTCCATTAAACCATTTCTGTTAATCTTTTTAAAATGACCAGAGAACTTAGAAAATCCATAACTTGCTGAATTCTTCATAAAAAGTTGTCAAACCAATTTTGCTAGCTCCTGAATATTATGAACTGTCATTTAAAAATGATAAACCCTATGCTTTCTGTTCTAAATTTTAGAGTGTAAAATTAAAAACAGAAACCCACCAAACCTTGTTTAATTAAGGAAAATTAGTTTTTCTTCTGTGCTGAACTTAAGAAAATTTGTAGATGTTTAAACCTCCTTTAGACACTGTTTAAAAAAGGTAGGACCCCAGCATTAGAAATTATGATGTAGTTATTCATTTAAAGCTAATTTGTCCAAAACTTAGAGAAAATCAGAAAGGCATTAGAAATTAATGAACAATGATTAAGATTATTTTGCCTAGTTTACTTATGTAACAGAGAACCTAGGAAAAATACAGAGACCATTAATTTGGACCAGTCTTAAATTAAGATGAATTATTTAGCCTTATATAGACTGAAAATCAATTATTAGAATGGCAAAACTATAACCAAAATGATTAATAAAAATCCAGTGGACTTACAACCCCCAGAGCCCCACTACAAAAATAAAGAGCACCTCAGCCCAACTTTTTAAGTAAGGAAAATAAATACAAAGTGATAATAAGGCATTTTCCCAATAATTCTTTAACAACCCCTAATAATGTGATAATGGGCGACCAAAAATTAGCTAAGTCCATGATGAGATAAACTACCAGAGAAAAATGCAAACCCATGAAAAAGAAGCAAACTCATACCTATTGCTAATAATTTAAAAGAAAGGCCATTTGATTCAAATAATGCATACCACCCCTTCCCTTAAGCAAATAGATGCCAAACTTCAGAATGATTGCTCTTGCACAAAACAAAAACTAAGAAAAATAAGAACTCTGTTGTTTGATATTTTTCACATATAGTGGTAGTAGAAAGCACCAATGTGGCTAGAAACTTGAGAAAGCCATAGAAAAATAACTAAAAGGTATTAATGGCTAGAAGTTTGCACCAAATCATGTTATGACACCTAAAAGCCAGCAAAAATAACGTTTAGAAAATTACCCACTGTTAAATAATAGCTGTAGTTCAAAGCACCCTTTCTGCCCTAGGATTTGATAATTTTGTCCAGAGAATACTATTCACTTTCTGATCCCCAAATTTTGAGACAGAGAAACATACACCAGTACCAAGCCACTGTAATTTTTGCAGAATTTTTAGAATTTTATAAAAGCAACTTGTAGTTCAAACCCACTCCAAAACATTAAAAAGAATAAAAGAAAAGGGAAGAAGAAATAAACCTCAGCCAAATAAGGCTAACTTGAGAATTTATCAATTCTCCCTAAGACTTAAAAGGAATTCAGTGGAAACCCAAAAAAATTGAATCCACTACTTACCTTAGCTAAGTTAAGCCAATTTACCAAATATACCACCCAAGGGTCTTACATAAGTAAAGTAACCTTGTTTAACTCAAGAAGATCATACACCTTTAAAGTTGTAATTTCTAGAAGCACATATCATATCATGCATATATCTTACGCATTGCAATCATTAGATTGTAATCTTGCCGACAGAGAGTACGTGCTCATCCCCGAGCAAGGACCTGTCCAAGAGGAGGACCAGGAGCAGGCTTCAGAGGCTGCTATTGAGGATCTCCCTGTAGCCCCAGCAATTGAAGGCAAGCCCCGGTTTTATGCATAACCGTTTATATATGCTATTTTACTACACTTAATGTTTGTAGGATTGTAATGTGCACTTAAGTGTAGGAGTTGCTTGAAACCTCTAGTTGCATGAACTTAGGATTCCTTTTTGAGATGAATACTAGTATGCTAGGTCGAGTAGCTGCTTGCTAATCAGGATCTCGGTAGAAGTCGAGTGATTTTCTAGCACTCGCGCGAGGTCAGGAATTGATTGTATTCATCTTGATAACGGGGTATATGTTGGTCTTTGGACTTGGATCCAGGGAGGATGTCTTGTCCATGAGACGGGAAAAAGAATTAAGGATTAATGTGTGGATACCTGAGTCAAGCTTTTGAACGTACTAAGCACATGCCGGGAAATATGGTAACCGATAAACCTAGTACCAGAGTGAAGCCGGGCGCGGACTTTATCCCTCATGCGACCTGAGACTGGGTCTCCCATGCTAGCTATGGTGGGTACAAGTGCGGTCACTGCACGGCGGCAGCCGGGGTCAGTGGAGCATTGTATGCCAAGGCGGTGAGGCCTGGACGCGAACAGGGAATCGATTTGGACGGTTGTCATGTGCAGGGTCAGAGTACCCTGACATGCCGTGTGTTTAGGTTTACCTTGCAAGGTTAAAACTCGATTCGAATCGTCTGCTTCTCGCAGCTAATGAGACTGCTTGATTCTTTGTACTGCATCGAGTAAGAAGTGAAATGAGGTTACATGAGATAACTTGTTGATTGAACTAAATGCTTGTTACCATGTATGCTTAGAAGAAGTAAATCTAGCTAAGTTAATGATGATAGAATTTGAAAAGCTAAAAGTTGATTTTAGAAACAGCTAGTGCTTTTGGCAAACCAAACCCCTTAGCCAAACAGCTGCATAGTCTAGAGGTAGAGGAGTAGATTCCTCACACCGGGTAAGTCTAGCTGAGTATTAGTATACTCAGTGTTGGGACCATGCTTCGTCGCCGAAGGTCCTGCAGGAAGAAACAACTTCGGCTGAAGCTGTCGGCACGTGATGACCGAAGGTTGCTGTTCATGAAGCTTCGGAATTGCAAACCGACTTAAAAGTAGAATGACCTTTTAGTCCACAAGTGTTTGAGTCATTGTTATAAACTTTTATGAGGGGCATGATTATAATTCCTCACAGGCTGTGTCTTGTGTCTATAAATATTGAACAGTATTCCTTTACTATTCACGCTTTCCTGTAATTGCGAACGCATTGCCCAGGAATTATTATCTGTCAAGGAGAAGGTACAAATGTACTCAAACTGTATGTTCTGACATTTTTATGTTCATATAATGAAATATGTGAATGATGTTACTTATTTCTGATACATTTATCTTTAATGTCTCATGTTTTATATATTATTTCATATTATTTTGTAAGTTTAATCACGAAGGTACGACCTTCGTGATATTTCACTCATGGTCTTCGTCCGAAGTTCATTAGATCCTTGGGGAAATAATGCTTCAGCGGACGAAGGGCATTTATACGTAACATTTTATGTTGCCTTGTTCTTAATTCATAGCATTTGAGAACAAGTCCCCAACATTGGCGCCCACCTCCGGTGAACTCACTACCACTTTTTCTGAGCTGATGGCTTCGTTCAATATTCAAGCTGGAGCTGCTTCGGTTCCGAAGCTGGTACTCCCGATAACAGGCGGTTCATGTTCAGAACCAGCCAACAAGAAGCAAAAGAAGGAAGCACAGAGAAGGGTACAGCATGTCGGGGTGCAAGGACCCTTCATCAAGTCCAGATGGTCTCACATTCCTATTACCTTCTCCCAAGAGGATCTTCAACTCAAGGATTACCCACACAATGATGCTATGGTTATCTCTTGTGTTATTAAAGGATTTCTGGTCCACAATGTTTTGGTTGATACAGACAGTGTAGCCGACATCATATTTGCTAAAGCCTTCAGACAGATGCAAGAGCCCGAAGATAAAATTCTTGATGCCACACATCCCCTCTGTGGCTTCGGAGGAAGGCAGATTGTAGCACTCGGCAAAATCTCAATGTCAGTGGCCTTCGGATTCATCAACAACACAAGAACTGAACAAATTATGTTTGATATCGTTGACATGGAGTACCCTTACAATGCAATCATTGGTCGTGGTACTCTTAATGCCTTCGAAGCAATTCTGCATCCAGCTTATCTTTGCATGAAGATACCTTCGGACCAAGGGCCCATTGCTATTCATGGAAGTCAAGAAGCTGCCAGAAGGGCCGAAGGAAATTGGACAGACTCAAAAGCAATCCATAATATAGATGGAGCTGAAGCTTGTGAGCAATACAAGTTCAGAAGGGAAAAAGCTGCTTCGGCTGACCAGCCGAAACCCATGCTCTTATGTGAGGATATAGCAGAGCAGAAGGTGCTATTGGGATCTAATTGTCCGAAGAGCAGGAGAAAACCTTGATAAGGTTTTTGTTTAACAATAAAGATGTTTTTGCTTGGTCAGCTAATGATCTTTGCGGAGTTAACAGGGATGTTATTGAGCACTCGCTCAATGTTGATCCATCCTTCAGACCTAGGAAACAGAGGCTTTGGAAGATGTCTGATGACAAGGCCGAAGGTGCTCGAAATGAAGTGAAAAGACTCCTCACTGCCGGAGTTATTAGAGAGGTAAAATATCCAGAATGGTTGGCTAACACTGTTATGGTGAAGAAGGCCAATGGTAAATGGAGAATGTGTATCGATTTTACTGACCTTAATGAAGCCTGTCCGAAGGACGAGTTTCCATTGCCAAGGATAGATTCCTTAGTTGATGCAGCAGCTTCATCAGAGCTCATGAGTTTGCTGGACTGCTATTCAGGCTATCATCAAATATGGATGAAGAAGGAAGATGAACAAAAAACCAGCTTCATAACCCCTAGTGGGACATATTGCTACCTTCGGATGCCTGAAGGGCTTAAAAATGCTGGAGGAAGTTTCAGCAGAATGACAGCAAAGGTTCTCCATTCTCAGATAGGCAGGAATGTACTAACTTATGTTGATGATATCATTGTAAAAAGTATGAAGCAGGATAACCACATTGCTGATTTACAGGAGACCTTCGCTAATTTTAGACAGGCTGGTCTAAAGCTGAATCCAGAAAAATGTGTCTTCAGAGTAAAGAAGGGGAAATTTCTCGGTTGTTTAGTTTCAACAAAGGGAATTGAGGCCAACCCAAGTAAAATCGAAGCTATACTTCGAATGGAGCCACCTAGTACAAAAAAGGGGGCTCAAAGATTAACAGGAAGGCTAGCATCTCTCAACAGATTCATATCTAGATCAGCAGAGAGAAACTTACCATTCTTCGAAGTGCTGAAGACAGCTGAAGTCTTTCAATGGGGACCACTCCAGCAGAAGGCCTTCGAAGAACTGAAGCAGTATTTGATAGATCTAACGACATTAACTCCACCAACGCCACGGGCTCCTTTGTTATTATATGTGGCAGCTTCGCACTCAGCGTTAAGCGTAGCACTTGTTCAGGAGAAGCTTGAAGGCCAGGTTAAGAGGCAGGCCCCAATATATTTTGTATCCGAGGTTCTTAGATTATCAAAGAAAAATTATACAGAGTTGGAGAAGGTACTGTATGCTGTCTTGATGGCCTCCAGAAAGCTTCGGCACTATTTTCAAGCTTACAACATAATTGTTCCTTCTTCACAACCTCTGAAGGATATTATGAGGAACCGAGAAGCTACTGGAAGGATTGGAAAATGGGCTACAGAGCTCAATGAATTTTGTATTGATTATGTTCATAGATCTTCAATTCAGTCCCAGGCATTAGCAGACTTCATTGCTGATTGGACGCCAGGGGCTCAGGAGGAAGAAACAAATAAAGATGCCGAAGCATGGACAGTGTTTTGCGATGGGTCTTGGGGAACCTTCGGAGCAGGAGCAGCTGCTGTGTTGGTTTCACCTTCCAAAGTTAAAACTTGTTATGCGGCAAGACTTGATTTTAGTTGCACAAATAACATCGCCGAGTATGAAGCTCTGCTTTTGGGTCTTCGGAAATTAAAGGCAATGGGAATCAGAAGGGCCATTCTTAAAACTGATTCTCAAGTTATTTCTGGTCATGTTGACAAAAGTTACAAAGCAAGAGACCCGAAGCTTGAAAGGTATCTAGATACAGTCCGAAGGATTGAGGCTTCCTTCGAAGGTTTCTCTGTCAAAAATATTCCTCGTGGAGAAAATGAATACGCTGATCTATTGGCTAAGTCAGCAGCCCAGGGGCTGCCTATACCTTCGGAAGTATTTTTTGAAACAATAAAAGCACCTTCGGTCGAGCTTCTTGAAAGAGCAATCCTCAACATATCCCCTGTTTATAGTGAAGATTGGAGAACTGAAATCATCTCTTTCCTTCAAGGTAATTTTCTTTCAGACGACGAAGCTTATAACAGGAGAATAGAAGCAAGAGCTCGACCATATGTCATAATAGAAGGGGAGTTATACAAGCGTGGGGTCTGTTCCCCATTGCTCAAGTGCTTATCCAGATCCGAAGGTATAGAATTAATGAAGGACATACATGCAGGTCTATGTGGATCTCATATTGGATCTAGGCCCTTGCTTGGGAAAGTTTTTCGCCAAGGATTTTATTGGCCAAAGGCAGCTTCGGATGCAGCGGATTTAGTTCAAAAGTGCGAAGGTTGTCAGAAATGTGTAAGAGATCAAAAACAACCTTCGTCTTTAACTCAATTAATACAGCCCACTTGGCCATTGCAAAGGTGGGGTCTGGATTTGCTAGGTCCATTACCACCTGCACAGGGGAACTTAAGATATGTGGTGGTGGCAGTGGAATATTTTTCCAAGTGGATTGAGGCAAAGCCCTTAGCCACAATAACCTCGTTTACTACTCAAAAGTTTTTCTGGCAAAACATTGTTTGTCGCTTCGGAGTGCCGAAGGCCATAACTGTGGATAATGGGACACAGTTTGATTCTGAAGCCTTCAGAGAATTTTGCAATCAAATCGGCACGAAGATCCATTTTGCATCAGTCCGACACCCAGAATCTAATGGACTTGTTGAAAGAGCCAATGGGATCATAATGACAGGAATAATGAAGTCAATCTTCAATCAGCCAAGGGGAAAGTGGCCAGACGAGTTAATCAAAGTGGTGTGGAGTCATAACACAACCATTTCAAGATCAACAGGCTTTACACCCTTTAAACTATTGTTTGGTGACGAAGCAATAACCCCAGAAGAGGCTAAAACAGGATCGATAAGGACAGTAGCTTCGGCAGAAGGCGAAAACGAAGCTGATTGTTCTGTGGAAAAAGATGCTATTGAAGGGATTAGACTTCAAGCTGTGGAAAACATCAATAAATACCAAGCTGAAACAATAAAATGGCGTGATAGAAAGGTCAAGCTAAAGAATATTGAACCAGGACACTTGGTACTTCGAAGAGTAGCTAACCCTGAAATAGTAGGCAAATTACAGCTGAAGTGGGAAGGCCCCTTTTTGGTAGTATCTTCGTCAAGACCTGGTTCCTACAGATTGAAGGATATGGACGGCAATGACATTCCTAGATCGTGGAATGCGGATGAGCTTCGGCGATATTATGTTTAGTTTGATGTAATTTTTTATATTCTTTTTTGTGGCACCCTTTTCCTTTCCAAAGGGGGAGAAAGGTTTTTAATGGGGCCACAACATGTAATTTTTCATTTCCTTATTTCAATTCTATAAGAGCGATATCCCCCAAAATGTAAATGTAAAAGCTGAGAAAGCACCTTCGAGTGCAAAGAAAAAAGAAAAGAGAACAGGGAAAAGCTCAAAGGTCGTTCCTAAGGGAATGCAGAGCTTACAGCGAAAAATAAACGCTGATTCCGCTGAAAGTAAAAGGCGAAGAAGCTCCTAAGGGAGGCTTACAGCGAAAAATAAATGCTGATTCTGCTGAAAGTAAAAGGCGAAGAAGCTCCTAAGGGTGGCTTACAGCGAAAAGTCAACGCTGATACACCGAAAAGTAAACGGTGAAGCCGAAAAGTAAACGGCAAAAAGATTTTTATCATTCTTAAGGGGACGAAGGGCCGTGCTTATGTTTTTTTTGAACATGTGTCCTAATATTCATTCGCACTAACATATCATCATGTCATTTGCATTCATAAACATCCATTTAGACATATGTAGAGTCATCATCATGCTACACAAAAAAGACAGGTGCTTCAGAAAATAAGGAAAAGATTCGAAGGAAAAATTTTCTATGCTTCGTTGTGTACGAAAAGAAGGGAAGATGTTTTTCGCCTTCGGCTCAAAAGAGAAGTTTCGTCCACAGCAAAGCAGATTGGATGTGGTTATAGGAGACAAAATATATTACAAGGTATGTACGAATTTACATAAGTTATTCCATATCTATATTACAAGAGTTTCTCCAAGAATTTTTGCAATTTTAAGCTTCAGCCAAGGCTTCGTCTTCAGTTTTGTCAAACTTCAGCATTGTCAATCTTCAGCTTCGTCATCCTATATATCAAACATCACAGTAAGAAAGGTACAAATTTCAAAGGAGAAGGTAAAAGTAACAAACATAAGTTTCTTACCGGCTTCAGATGGCTTCGAGCTTCGTCGCCTGCCATTTTCCGCCCGCCACTTACCAAGATCTGGGTCATGAATCTATTTCCAATGCTTCTGGCTAAGCTTGGGATATCTAACAAATCTGAAGCTGACAAGCTGAAGTTTGGTCTGTTCACGATGTTTCCATGTGTGCAGCCAGCCTTCAAAAAAGCAGCAGCTATGCCACGAGAAGATACCAGGGCGCAGAAGTCAGCGTGCCCACCAATAACTTCGTCAAGGGCATCAACTTCGCCTTCAATATGTTCTAATGTTCTTGGCAGATTTTCAGCTGAAGGTGTAAATTTCGAAGAGCTAGCTCCGACAGAGTGAAATACGTCCTTCAGCCGCTGCACACATCGGATGCCGAAGCTTAAGCATTTCTCCTGAAGTTCTGTAAAGGATTTCTGCAAATTTGAGTATTTATCCACTTCAGCTTTCAGGCTTGTTTCAAAATATTTCTTTTCTTGCTCGAATTTTTCTGATTGACGGAGCAATTCATTCTTTAATTTATCATTTTCAGTTTGGACTTCAGCTAAAGAGCCCTCCATGGTCTGAATAACAAAATCTTTCTTTTCTAATACACCTTCGTGCTCTTTGACCATGATTTCAAGATCTTGGATTGCGAAGTCTTTCTTTTTCAGATTGGTTTCGTAGTTTTCAATCTTTTCAGTCAAATCTTGAATGACAGTTTTATTTTTCTCTTCCTCCAGATCTTGTTGCATTTTCAGAACCTTGCTTAATAATATGCTCTGTCGAAATGATCTTCGTTAGAACACGACCCAAAAGTTAATAATATCAGTAATAAAATAACAAAAATATTCGTTACCTTGAAGTTAGCATAAAGCAAGCTTCCGGCGATGTGGTGTCGTTGATAACGACACAAGTCCGCTTCCACCTTCGGCAAGCCAATGCTTTTGGAAAGGGTTCTGATAATTTTGGCCTCGGTGCGGTTCCGAAGGCACCTTAGTTTCCCTTCGTTCACCCCACCAAATAGCATAGCGCCTGATTTATATCCGCAAGATATGGCATATTTTTTCAACTCCTCTTTCTCAGTGTCTGTTAACTCTTGTCCAAGTAGGTCTTGAAAGTTAAAATCTTCTCCTTCAGAAATTTCACCAATTTGCTCTTTCCCCTTTTCAGTTGCTGTATTCACCGCAGCCACAATAGCTTCTTCTTCGGCCATTTTCAGGAGAATATTGTCAATAACCTCAAGTGTAGTTTCCAGGTTCGACTCTTCGGTGGCCCCGGCTTCGGCCCCGGTAGCTTCGGGTTCGCTGGTTTCAGTTTCAGTAGTTTTCATCCCAGTAGCTTCGGCTTCGGCAGTTTCAGCAAAGGGAATTTTCGGCACCGTTGCCAGTGGCGGTGTCTGGTGGATCACATCTGTTACTTGAATAATTCTCCGTTTTTTTGGCTTCGCAGGACTTTCTGCTGCCGAAGCTACCTTGTCCTTCTGAAAAAACTTCGTCAGTTCCAGTGCCAGTGGACTTAGCCTGATAGGCAAGGGTTCAGTCATTACCTTCATAATTTCTTCTACTTCAACAGCAGAAGGAGAAGCAGGAATATCTTCTTCTCGGACCGACGTTTCCGGCTCCGGGGACGCACCTTTTCTCTTTCTTGAAGTGGCCACCTTCGGCTCAGGATTTAACTCTTCAGCGCTAAGACTTTCAGAATCTTTCTTTTTCTTCTTGGCTACCTTGACGACCTCTTCGTCAGTAGCGCTAGCAATCCTTTTTCGCTTCGGGCCTCCGGCATCTCCGCCCAGTCGACCGTAGTCAGCGTATTCAAATCCTATGGCATCAAGCACTCTGTTCAGCCTTCGTCTCGGCCGAGTGCCGAAGGCCGCTGTCATCAGTTGGTCCTCTTTTTTAGAGTAGTTCCCAAGAATTTCATTGCTCATCATTTCAATTGTATCAAGCCATTTTTGGCAGGGTACTTTAAAAAATTTCTTGAATTTATAATGATAAGGTAGCCTGACGAGTTCCCCCTCTTTCTTTTCCCCTTCAAGCTTCGGCATTGTCCACTCTTTCATCGTTGGAAAAACTCTGAAAGCCAGGAATTCTTGCACTAAATCTCTAGTGCCAATATGTTCTGCTATAATTTTGAATTCACCCAGTGCAGCCCAAGTTGGACCTTCTACTACCATTTTGCATCGGGGTCTTGTTTCTCCGAAGATTAATTCAAGAGGGCTCTGAACCAGCTTCTCTTTATCTTCATCAATTTTGACATAAAACCATTCTGATTTCCAGCCTGCCGGCCATTTGCTTCGGTAGCTGATCACGGGAAACTTCGTGGTTTTCCGATAAGCAAAATTATAGCAGCCAAAATTCTCATGCAATCCATCTTTTCTGGCCTTAGTTTGGTAATGCAACTCATGAACTCGACAGAAGCTGTCAGCAAATGGCTCCACTGCCTGACTTCGGAGAGCCCAGATATAGACGCTGAGCCTAACAATTGCGTTGGGAGTCAGTTGGTGAAAGTAGATACCAAATCTTTGCAGCACATCAGATATCATCCTATTTAAGGGGAATCTTAATCCAGCTTTTAGAAAGCTCTTAAAAATAACTATTTCATCTTTTTCTGGCTTCGAGGTAGTTTCTTCCCCCCGAAGCGAAGTAGCTTCTTCTCATTCTCACTGAAATAACCCGACTTCACCATCTTGGAGAAATCAGCCTTGGAGACAGTCGACTTCCCGAAGTCCAAGTGGCTGGACTTGCTTGGCACGGCAATATGATAATCATCATCAGAATCAGCTTCCTCAATATTACCTTCTTCCGCTTCGGCAACAGCTTCTTCTGTCTCGGCAGCAGTCTGCCCTGTCTCGGCAGTACGGATTCCTTCCGAGGTCACCAGTCCGGATCGTTGCATCGCTTCGGAGATAGGAACAGTCTCCGCTCCTTCGGCTTCGCCTCCCTTACGCTCAACACTAGCGGTAGAGCGCACTCTGGCCATTTAATTCTGAATTTCTTGGAAACTAAAGAACTTTTTCTTCCGAAGCTTTTTCTTCTGATGAAGTAGGCTTTAAAATTGGAGCTTCGTCTGCTTGCGAGAGTCAAGCTTCGGCTATGGTTAAAAATTTTGGCAGCAAAACAGTGCAATAGCAATGAATGCTATGGTAACTTCACACCTACCCATCTGTTTATATTGTGCTGCAGGTAAGAAGGTGAATCGTCAGGATTTACACACCAGGCAAACAGCTGCTTACACCCGCTGCGCGGTGGACCGCAGAGACCAAATAGTAACCCTGCAGGGTGGGATCGCTACGAGCTCGGAAACTGAATCGTTTCTCGACAACGAGCTCAGGCAAGGTGTTTTTCGGACCTTCGGCTTCCTGAAGCCTAAGAGACTTTTTTCACGGATCAAGCTCGTTACGAAAAACGATCTAGCACCGCGAAGGGGCTACTGTTGGGACCATGCTTCGTCGCCGAAGGTCCTGCAGGAAGAAACAACTTCGGCTGAAGCTGTCGGCACGTGATGACCGAAGGTTGCTGTTCATGAAGCTTCGGAATTGCAAACCGACTTAAAAATAGAATGACCTTTTAGTCCACAAGTGTTTGAGTCATTGTTATAAACTTTTATGAGGGGCATGATTGTAATTCCTCACAAGCTGTGTCTTGTGTCTATAAATAGTGAACAGTATTCCTTTACTGTTCACGCTTTCCTGTAATTGCAAACGCATTGCCCAGGAATTATTATCTGTCAAGGAGAAGGTACAAATGTACTCAAACTGTATGTTCTGACATTTTTATGTTCATATAATGAAATATGTGAATGATGTTACTTATTTCTGATACATTTATCTTTAATGTCTCATGTTTTATATATTATTTCATATTATTTTGTAAGTTTAATCACGAAGGTACGACCTTCGTGATATTTCACTCATGGTCTTCGTCTGAAGTTCATTAGATCCTTGGGGAAATAATGCTTCAGCGGACGAAGGGCATTTATACTTAACATTTTATGTTGCCTTGTTCTTAATTCATAGCATTTGAGAACAAGTCCCCAACACTCAGCCTTGCTTGTGGAAAAATTTTTGCAGGTACTATTCAGTAAATGGTTGATGGTGTGACTTGGCCTACCACCCTGCCACCGGGTTGGACGGTCGAGTGGGATGTTGCTCCGGCAGGAGAGGAGCACGAGGAGTAGTGGGCTAGGCCTTGCCCAATTCCTCGATACTGACGACATCGATTATCCGCTGCACTTTATTTTGTGAACTCTTATTTGCTACTCAAAAACTCCGATTTATGTAATAACTCAGTACTTAATTTGAGGTTTCCTGTTTTATTGTATTTCTTCTGTGACTCACCTTCGAGTGAGATTGTGGAATTTGATCCTGGTTAAGTGGCTCCATCAGACTAGATCTGAGGGACTGACGGGTTATTCCGATTTAAGTGTGTTACGGCCCATGAGGCGTGACTAAGGCACTTAAGCTGGAATAATTCGGGTGGTTCCGCCACAGAGGTTGAGTCCAAGCCCTAGGGTCGGGCGAGGTGGAGACCTCCTTCTCAGGCCGAGGCCTAAGGTCGGGTGAGGCGGAGCTTCCTGTTGCGCCCGAGGCTGAACTTGGCTGTTGTCAGCCTCACCCTAGTGGGTGGCACAGCAGTCGGAGCAGGGCGAGCGACGCTATTTTCCTGTCAAGTCGGTCAGTGAAAGGGTGAAGTGACTGCGGTCACTTCGACCTTGCCGACTGAGGCACGTGTGTCAGGATAAGGTGTCAGGCGATCCTCGCATTGAATGCGCCTATGAAACGGTCGGTTGGAGAGACGATTTGGCCAAGGTTGCTTCTCAACGAAGCCTGCCCGAGTTGGGCCTCGGGCGTGCCGAGGGTGCGCCCACAGCCTGAGGAGGCCCTCGGGCGAGACGTAACTTCGTCCGGGACTACAGTTCCTGCCCGAGGCTGGGCTCGGGCGAGGCGAGATCGCGTCCCCTGCGTAGATGAAGCCTTGACCTGAATCGTGCCCATCAGTCTCTGTAGCTTGTGCTGATGGTGGTTACCAGCCATGTTTAGGTGTGTTGGGGGTACCCCTAATTACGGTACCCGACAAAACCCGATCTGGTCCCAGCGGTCGATGGAGATCTGGTTGCTCGGATCTGCCCCCTCACCCGTGCCCTGCAGCTGGGCCCGACCGGTCAGTCCGCCTCAACCCTAGGTCGATGACTCCCCTAGCCCTCCTGTCAGCCCGTGCTCGCGCCCACCCGTGCATGCTCGTGCTCAGATCTAATCCTGGCCATTGATTCATGATCAAACGATCGAGATCAATCGATACCCGTTCGCGTGGAAAGCATGTTAAACCCCTGGCTTTCTGAGAATTAAACCGCCGTCCCTAGGTTTCGCGCGCAGGCCCCTGTACTTTTGCGGAAAGGCCCCTGATCTTTTAGGTTATCATAGAATTGGACCTAGTTTTGTATTTTGAATTCCAAAACTTGTTTATTTCATATCTTTTGCATATTAACTCCAAATTGAGTGATTCAAATTGAAAAATGTTCATGAGATTATTCTCTGCCTATTTAAATTATAACCTTTTATTGTCTGCATGTGCTAATTTTATGCCTAGACTCTAGGTTACTGTAAGTGATGGCTTTTTTATTAATAAGAAAGATAAATGGAAAACCATAATGGTAATTAGATGTTTAACTTTGTGAGGTTAATAATATGTAGTATATGAACCTATCCCTAGTATAATTCTTGTGTCTCATTAAGATAAATGAAATTAAGTTATGTAATCTATTGAGATAAGTAATACTTAGAGAACCACAAACCTCTATGTGTCCACCCCAGATCCTAGACTTTGCTTTTGAGTTTGTTACTTTCTTTTGAATTAGTGTTCACTTGATTGTACATGTTTGGTGTATTGTTTTTTTGTCGTTATCCAAATGTGTTGAATGCATGATCGCTTTGCGTAGACAACAAGCAGCCCGTGGTTCCTGAGTGTGTTGCCGAAGATCTTCCTGAGCAACAACCTGGTGAAGGCAAGTGTCCTTTGACCTATTATGTCCTACTTACTTTATAATTCACTATCCCACATTACTTAATTAAAACCTAAGGATTGACTAGTCTATATTTACCTTGTCCTTGATTACCTTTTTGGGTTATTATGGTTAGCTTCATGCTATTGATCTACTTTAATCAATGAACATGATGCGAATATTTATGATACAATTCTGTTATTATGGTTATGATGATGTTCTTATGGCACTTTAGGGGACTCAGGTTATTTTCCTAGGTACCTCTCCATAAGGACTTATTCGTTGAGTGACCACCCGGGATAACAGTGCAACCATGAGGGTGAAATGAGACGCCCTAAGCTGATTAATTAGATCAACTGGGGCTGTAGTTGGCTTTGCTAGAGGGCCATCAATGGGGGCCATGGCATAGTGCTCGCTCTGCTAAGGGTGGGTGCCGAGGTTCATTCGAATTGATTTTGTTAGTCACCCACCTTAGGGAGGAGTACTATGTTTGTACGACTGGCGAAACCTAACGAGCTGCTATGCACCAGGGGAGTCTTTGTAAAGGCTGCGTAGTGTATCCCTAGCCATTCACCTTGGTAGTGAAGATCGGGTCCGTACAACCCAGGCTAGAAAGGGATCACGACTCACGAGTAAAGTGTGCAACCTCTGCAGAGTGTAGAAGCTGGTATATCAGTCGTGCTCACTGTTAAGAGCAGGCTTAGGATCCTCTTTGATTGGAAGAACATTGGATACTTTTATGATCATGGCTAATATTGATGGTTAAAACTCTAACTTCTGATATTTCCTCTTGGAGGAAGTACTCTTGGGTAATTACTAGATTTATTACTAAAACTTGGCTTACTACTAGTAATAAATATGTGACCAACTAAAAGCAACTGCTTTAACCTTAACTCCACATACAGCTAGTCCACTTTACCAAAACGGGACATTTCCTGAGTATGTTGATGTGTACTCACCCTTGCTTTAAAAAAACCCCACCCTAGGTTGTCCCCATTGCAATAAGTGCTCAGGAGGAGATGTAGGCAACATGGAGGACTTTGAGAAGTTTTAGGACTACGATGAGTTCTAGTTGTGTTAGTGGCAAACCCCTAGTCAGCTGCCTATGAAGTCCTTATTTGCTACGTTTTGTATGATGCACTTTGATCACATTTATGACAATGTTAAGTTAGTAACTCTGTGGATGTCTTGGACATATTGATGTAATAAAGTACCTTTTCCGCTATTTATTTTGAGCAATGTGTGATGATGTCCAACTATGTAATCGCTGTGTACATGAGTTTTTGATCCTGGCACGTACATGGTTCACATTCGGTTTGCCTTCTATAACCGAGTGTGACATAAGTGGTATCAGAGCCTTACTGACTGTAGGACCGCCAGCCTAGACTAGAACGGTCGCTTTAAGGACTATAGACCCTTACCATTACCTTGACCCTTTGTGTTACTTCAAAAGTTGGTCATCTCGACCAATTCTATGTTATATTACTATCTATATACTCTTCTTACAAAATTTTTATCTCACTTTGCTTATGGTTTATATGCTGGTCATATAGTTCTATTCTCACTCTTGTGCTTACGATGTCTTTTATAGATGGCCCGTCTTAGATGCACTGCACATAAGTCAGTGATCCCTTTTTTGCCCTCTTGCCTTGTGGAGTGCCCACTGCGCCGCACGGTGATAGGTAAGTTGAGCCACCTGGAGAGACTGCACCACCACCTGCACGAGAAGCAGGAGCACCGACGCTAGAAGCAGGAGCAGCAGGACTCTTCCTCCTCACCTCAGCAGGAGGTGGAGTCTGGGAGGCAGCCCTCCCCTGCGCCTCAGCAAGAGATGCCCCCTGCACCACCACAGGGCATCCTAGCTGCTGGAGGAGACCTTGATGGAGACGGAGATGACAACGATGGTGGCAGTTCAAGCCACAACATGGAGCTTTCGGAGGGGCAGGATCCGGAAGGATGGATCGCCCGACCCATCACTTGTTACGTCGCTCGTGGTTGTCATTTCCACGACGCTCTCGACACCTTGCTGCGTCGAGCCTTCGACCGACACACTTGGTCCATCGAGTACTGTTGTGTAGTCTACTAGCATCATCGCGGGTTATACCCAGACCAGTGGGAGGCTACTTGCTTGGTGCGCCATCCGGACGATGATCTCTAGGGTGTAGAGGCCTTCTCAGAGCATTATTCTATCACTGAGGGGACACTATCGAGGCAGCCATGCAAGATGCTGCACGACGTGCGCTTTCGCAGTACTGTTCATTGTTCAGCGAGGTAATTGATGGCCTCGACTTGAAGTACTACCCTCATCGTTCGACCGGCAGTGCTGGAGGTGTTATTGTCTCACAATTTGGTGAGGGCAATCCCAGGCTGAGCAGCATGGTCAAACTGGTCGCCGTGCTCAACATCAAGCTGGACCACACCCTTGACGAGTTGGGCAAGGCTCAGGCGGAGATTGCGGAACTACGTGCTGAGCGAGCGGAGCACTGCCATCAAGAGGATGGGTCCCCCACTCCTGTCGGGATTCAACACCCTTATCGCTCGCCGCCCCATGGTCATTATGCTTATGGAACCCCTGACAGCAGGACCTAGATAGATTTGGAGCCATATATGAATAGAGTCAGAGTCTGTAATAATGCTTAAGTCAGTGTCAGTCTTTGTTGGTTTTAGTTTGCTTATCATATGTTTTGATGCTTGTCGTGATTCGTGATGAAGTTGGATCTTTGTAATGATTGTCACCAAACTATGGGCATCCCTTGCAACTTGGTGTAGTTATTAATAAAGTTAGTCATTTAGTTGGGCAACCTTTTATTTCCACTTTCCTCTTTATCTGAGAAGATGTGCTTGGCTATGTTGGGAGTCAGTGAAGATGCTCATTTGTTCAGTGTTATTAAGATTTCTATGTAGCTTTCCTATTGCTGAAACACTACAGAGTCAGATCTGATGTGTGTATGCTTTCTACAGATGTCTTACAATAGGCGCAGAGGTGGAAGGCGTGCTCAGCAGGAGTAGCAGGCACACCAGTAGCAGTTGCCACCACCACACCCAATAACTATTGAGCAGATGTTTCTGATGCAAACCCAGATAGTCCAAGTGATTGGCTAGACTCTAGCAGCCATGCAACAGGTGCAGCAGTAGAAACCCCCACCTCAAACTCAGATGCAAGTGCAGATGACGCAGATGTCGACGAATAAGCGTGCAGAGTTCATGAGGGGTCATCCCCCTGTCTTTGCCCATTCTGCAGACCCCATGGACGCTGAAGACTGGTTGCGCATAGTGGAGTGGGAGTTGCATACCGCTCAATGCAATGATCGTGAGAAAGTTCTGTATGGTCCCCGT
The DNA here is from genome assembly GCA_029449295.1 of Zea luxurians. Lineage (NCBI taxonomy): Eukaryota > Viridiplantae > Streptophyta > Magnoliopsida > Poales > Poaceae > Zea > Zea luxurians. Next base: position 9,932,519 of record JAOPSE010000022.1, read on the forward strand.
CTACTAATGGGAGCAGCACAGTCCTGGTGGGAGTCTTACCTCGCTACCCAAGCATACCCTGAAGCCATCACCTAGGAGGAGTTTAGAGACAACTTCCGTTGGTACCACGTGCCTGAGGGATTGATGATAGTAAGGAAGTAAAAATTTCTGGCATTGAAGCAAGGTCCCCTGTCTGTCAGTGAGTATAGGGACAAGTTCCTGCAACTATCTCGTTATGCACCTAAGGATGTCAATACTGATGCCAAGAGGCAGTATAGGGTTCTAAGAGGTTTGGTTGACCCCCTTCACTACCAGCTGATGAACCATACCTTGTCTACCTTCCAGCATATGATTGATAGAGCCATCATGACCGAGAGGAAGCACCAGGAGATGGAAGACAGGAAATGCAAGATCGGTGGATCTTAGGCCGGGAGCAGTAGCCGTCCCCGTTTCTGAGGCAATTGACCCCAGCAGTTCAAGCAAAGTCACCCGCAAGGACACTAGCAGCATCATCAGCATCAGCGTCAGCACAAGCAGCAGTATCAGAGGCAGTTCCCTCAGTAGCAGTAGTAGTACCACCAGAATAACCAAGCACCTCGCCTTCCTACCCCAGCAACTAATCAAAGCAACCAGGCAGCTCCAGCGCAAGGAGGAGGCTGTTGGGGATAGATATCCCCCGGGTCCACTAGAAGAAGAAAGGTCCTTGCGCAGGGGCCATGGGCCTGTTACCCCGCAAGGCCATCTCTTCGTGGGCCGGGCAAAAGATACTGGTGGAATGGGCCAATCCGAGAAGTCGATGGATCTAAGCCTAGATGGTCCGTCGAATCGCGTGCTACCCCGAGAAACCGCCCGACTTTCCCGCGCCTGGCCTCCTCTAATGACGGGTGGATTAGGGATGAGTCTGCACGTTTTTTGAGAGATTGGTTTAGTCGGTTCACTATTATTTAGGAGATATGTGATCATAATGTATGTATGGAGTACTCCACGGTCGTGTATATAAGGCCCAGGGGTACTTGTAAAGCCCAAAATTAGTATAAGAGAAAAATAAGGAAACAAATAAATAAATGTATTTATATGATAATGTTTTGGGATTATGAAACCTAAGGAGATTAATTGATCCTCTTTTTCCCTTTAGCAAGTCCATTTAATAGGATTATATTAGTCAAATACCAAAATAAATAAATACAGAAATGTGTACCTCATAATGAAATTCTTGTATTTGTATTCAAATTTGTGAAACAAGTTGAGTTTAAGAATTAGAATTGGAAAATAAAAGGGAATAGAAAAGAAAAGGATGGGAATTTTAAGGAAACCATTTATTCCTCTCATAAATACATAACAAGGAAAATAGTAAATAATAATATTGGAAACAATAGAGGTTATAATCACATTAGTATTAACTTTGGCACTTGGGAATTTGGAAGATCAAAACATGAGTTTGAATTTGAAATGGGTTTGGAAAGAAAAGAAAAAAAGCACCTAGTCGGGCCTGGTTTCGTGCTTTTGGCCCAGCTGGCCTTCCTGGTCGCGCGGCCCAACTCGCCCCTGTATCGGCTTCACAGGTGGCGCCGACCAGTGGCCTTGCGGGGTCAGTCACTTGTGCGCCACCCGGACTTCTCTCCAGGCGCTGACCTATGGGCCATACCTGTCAGCGCCATCTCCCATAGATCCCGCGGGCGCTGGACTCCATCAGCATCCCGGCCGAATCGGCTACGGCCGTTGCACCTTGACCCTCGGACTATAAAACTGTGCGCATGGTGCTCCTCTCCTCCTTCCCTTGAACCCGAATCCTCGCCACCAACGCTAAGCACGAACGAGGCGCTTGAAAGGGAAATGTGCCCTTGGGCCATTTCTATGTATTTTGGTGATCAAGTGCCAACACAAATGGTTTAAGTGTGAAACTATGCCAAATGGTGGAAGAAGTGCAAAATCAACACAAAGGTATGATTTCTAGACTTAGTACATTGGTTTTTGTGTGCTAACATATTTGTCTAAGTGCTAGAATCAGAGAAAAGACAAAAGGAAAAAGAGTTGGCTGTGTACAGCCAACTGCTGCTCAGTCTGGGTGCACCGGAGTGTCCGGTGGTGCACCGGACAGTGTCCGGTGCGCCAGGCTGGCTCTGGTGAAAAGGCTGCTCTCGGGAATTCGTCGGCGGCGTACGGCTATAATTCATCGGACTGTCCGGTGAGCCAACGGTCGACGGCGCCAACGGTCGGCCGCGCAATCCGCGCGTGACGCGTGGCCGAGCCAACGGTCTGATGGGGGCACCGGACTATCCAGTGCACACCGGACAGTGTCCGGTGCGCCAACGGCTCCAAATCTTCAACGGTCGGCTGCGCCAGAATAGGAAAGCAATCAGCACCGGACAGTGTCCGGTGCTGCACCGGAGTGTCTGGTGCGCCACCCGACAGAAGGCAAGAATTGCCTTCCTGGATTGCTTTCAACTGCTCCTAGCTGCCTTGGGGCTATAAAAGGGACCCCTAGGCGCATGGAGGAGCACACCAAGCATTCTTTGATCATCTCTAAGCACTAAGTCTTCATTCTAGCGCGTTTGATTCTTTGTGATAGCAATGTGATCTCCTCTTGAGTTGAGAACTCCGTGTGTGAACTTAGAGCTCAAGTTGTGACTAGTATGCGTGTTTGAGCTGTTGCTTTTGAGACTTGTGTGTGTTGCTTTTCCCTCTCTTACATCCGTGCTTCTTTGGGATCATCATTTGTAAGGGCGAGAGGCTCCAAGTTGTTGAGATTCCTCGCAAACGGGATATAGTGAAAGAAAGAAGAACACCGTGGTATTCAAGTTGATCATTGGATCACTTGAGAGGAGTTGAGTGCAACTCTCGTCCATTGGGACGCCACAACGTGGAATAGGCAAGTGTTATACTTGGCCGAACCACGGGATAAATTCTAGTGTCTCTTGTGCTTGTTCTCACTGTGTCTATTGTGTTTCACAAGAGCTCTCCTTTAGCCACTTGATTTCATTGTGCTGACTCTTAATCAGGTTTTGTGGCTTTAAGTTTTAAGTTTTTACAGGATCACCTATTCACCCCCCTTTAGGTGCTCTCAGCACTAGCGTGTGGAAGGAACGGTCCCCGCCAGCCATCCTCATCTAGCCTCGATCTTGTGCTCGGTCAATGCGTGCGGGACGTTGGCGACTGATCGACGAAGCAACTGTGTGACCTATCCGCGCTCGGCGTGGGTTGGTGTTGGGGGAATTGCTCACTGGAGCTCCTTCATCGCCGCCGTGCCGCTCCATCGTGTGGCCCGCACTACTTGGACAATAATCGTCGGTAAGGATGCCGCCATCAAGCTCGCCTATTCCTCCTCTTTGTTAATCTCAGGATTCATTAACAATTAGCGTGCCTGGTTGCGGGTCTCACGAACTCCGGCGAGCACGCCACAGTAGGGGCTTCGCTCCGCCGTGCGGGAGTACCTGCTAGCATGGGTGGCGCGTGGTAACCATTGGATGCCAGATGAACGCATGGGGATTAGGTCGTCAAATAACATTTCGATTGAATCCTATCGACACCGTTGGTTGGCGATCAGACCACTCTTAGGCGGTTTTGGGGCAGGAAGGATTGTTGGCCGTGGATCTCTGATCCTGTGGCCACAAATGCATACTGGTTCAGTGTTAGGCCGATCTAATCCTACCCTGGGTTTCTAATCTAGTAGCTAGATGCATGCATACCCCTTCGTCCGTGCTAACTTATAAAATAGCCCCTCAGTTTTATAGTATTAAACCCGCCATCCTGTGTGAGTGTAGTTAGACTCTGTAGGATCTTTCGATTTAGGCCCTGTGGTTCTCTATTATTGGCGCCCAGTCCAAAGCTCAGAGAAATCAGATAATTAAATTTAGAAATTGGTTTTTAATAAAAAAATAAATGCAGAAACTTGTTTAATTCATATTTAATTCATTTTAACTCCGAATTGACCCATTCCAGTGGCATTAATTTTGTTTTAATATTGTTTATAATCTAGTAACTCTGTTTAGCAATGAAACTTAGATTAAAATTGTTCACTTGAATTAACCTATACTGGGCATTAAATAACTCTAGAAATTCATAACTCGATTATCATAACTCCGAATTTAGTGATTCTTGTTCCTATGATCTCGTTACGACGCGTAGATTATTATTACACAGTTTGTTATTATGTTTGGTGTCATGTTAATTTTGCCTATATACTGTTTGTTTGTATTGCTACGACTAGCACGAGCTCACGAGTCACCTGAAGAGCAAGTTGGTACCATGAATATCAAGTCCCAGGCAAGTTGTGCCCTTGATCACTTTAATTTACCCCATAATGTTCTCTATAATTGTTGTATCATGCATAGGTTAATTTTGATGGGACCCAATAGGTCACCCTAGTCTGGTTATCTTTATACCTTGTTTACCCGTGAACTATTTGGGTAGTTTTTGCTATTGCTCTATATAGTTTTGGGTTTAATATTACATTTTGTTCATGTTCCAATTATACTGTTATTTTATTTATTGTTCACGACAAGATCATTATTTTTAATTGGAACATGGAGCTTAACTTGAGAAACACGTGCCACCACAAGGGTGGAATGGGACGCCCTTGGCTGACTAACTAGGAAAGCTAGTAGAGGACTACCTTACCCGATAGGGGCAAGGGCAGTAGTGGAGTAGGAGTGTAGGAAGGTTCCCGAGTTGATTTTGCTGCGATGGCGGTCAGATGGGGATTTCTGCATTGCTCTTCCTAGAAACTGTAGCGGGTTTTCTGAAGATAGTGGAACTTTGTAAAGGCTTCATAGTGGATCCCTAGCCATTCACCTCGATAGTGTCTAAGGGTCTAGCTAACCCTCGTGACATGGGATACATGACTTGTGGGTAGAGGGTACAACCTCCGCAGAGTGTAAAACTGGTATACTAGCCGTGCTCACGGTCATGAGCAGCTCAGGACTCTCGCATGATTAAATTATGGAACTAAATTCAATTTGTCATTTGCATTGCATAGGATTTATTATTAATTTTGTTCTATTATTATTATGGTTTGGTATTTACTTACATTGAGTAGCTGCTGACAAAATTTAACCAACTCATTAAAAGCAATGCTCAGCTTTAACCCCTATTATTGATCAGCCTTATACTTCACATGAACTCCCACCTTTGGTGAGTTCATGCACATTATTCCCCACAACTTATTGAGCGATGAACATATGTGAGCTCACCCTTGCTGTCTCACACCCCCAACACATGTCAAGAACAGGTACCGTAGGATGAGGCTCATGGAGGATGCTGCGTTGTGTCACTATAGGAATCCAATTAATTCCCGTCGGCTTAGAACCGACAGGAATAAGCACTAAACCAACGAGGATTACTAATTCTTGTCGGTTCTAAGCCGACGGGCATCATATGTCGGGGATAAGCTTATTCCCGTCGAGCGCTGAGGGAATTAGTAATTCTCGTCGGCTGCTTACAAGTCGACGGGAATTAGGGTTAATCCCCATCGGCTACGGCTAGCAGACGATGAGACATTTAAGATTGGGTATTCAAAAATTCAAAAGATTAAAGAATTTAGGGTTCTAATACTATTTTATGTAATACATTATTGAAAAATTAGTGTTCTAACACTATAGATCACTAAAAACATGGGTATTCAATGAATACCCATGAATACCCTGTGGGCCCGCCCATGGTCATCATTCAAATTCATTTCCTCCCCAAACTATTAATTATTCCACAAAGCATTAGCAAATTCTGTAATATTAGTTAACTAAAACTATTAATCTTAAATGTCTCGTTCATCATCATGGTACCTCTTCTTTCGAGCAATTACATTATGTTCTTCTACAAAGTAACAACTTGTGGAGTGTGCTACCTCCTTCAGTTTAAATTGTTCCGCAATACATCCTTCAACTCTTGCCTTATTGCCCACCATTGCTCTAAGCTTCTTTAATGCTCTTTCTATATGAAACATTCACCAGTACTGAATAGGAGCACCGACCTTAGCCTCATATGGAAAATGTATAAAGAGATGCTACATAGGATTGAAGAAACCCGGTGGAAATATTTTTTCCAATTTGCACAAAAGCACCGGTGCCTCTTTCTCTAGGTGCTCCATCACATCTCTTATGATTTGTTTAGCACACAACTGTCTGTAGAAATAGCTAACTTCAGCTAACGTTTTCCACACAACATCAGAAATGTACCCACGAAACATTACATGCATGAGCCTTTCCATAATTATGTGGAAGTCATGGCTCTTCAGTCCATTCATCTTCATTGTCTTCAAGTTCACAGATCTTCTAAAACCAGCAGCATAACCATCGAGGAATTTCATATCCTTCATCCACTTCATCACTTCTTTCCGTTGCTTAAGTTTCAGACAATAGTCAGCTTTTGGTTTGCATCCATTTCTCTAAGCACTTGGGTTGGACGATCACATATCACGGCTAAGTCCATGCGTGCCTTGTCATTGTCTTTCGTTTTATCAGGGAGATCCATGCATGTATTTATGAGGGCTTGGCAAAAGTTACTCTCTCGATGCATGACGACGATGTTGTGCATCAAAATCAATGACTTAGCATAAGGAAGCTCCCACAAGCCACATATGCGAGTCCAGTTATGCTCCTCACCAAAACATAGATACCTTTTCCCACTCTCATCTGGGACAAGTTTCCTATGCTCTTATGTAATTTCTATCCCACTACGTCGCTTGGGCGGTCCCGTCGTGACGATGGTGCCCTTCCTAAACTGCTTTCTCTGCCTTCTGAAGGGGTGATTGAAGGGTAGAAAACATTTATGGCAATCAAAGTAACATATCTTGCCACCAGCACTTAGACGAAAACAATCTGTATCTTTAGCACAATAAGGACACATCGATCTACCATGCACGCTCCATCTAGAGAAAATACCATACGCCATAAAATCATGAACCGAGAACAGATATGGAACACGAAGATTGAATTTCTGCTTCTTGAAGTAGTCATAGGCTTCCATTCCTTGCCATAGCTTCTTTAATTCTTCAATCAGTGGTTGAAGCATCACATTGAGGCGTACGCCAGGATGCTCAAGCCCAGGTATAACAAGACATAGGAACATAAACTCATATTTCATGTAAAGAACAGGTGGAAGGTTGTACGGTATGGCAATGACAGGCCAACATGAATACGACGCAGCGATCATATTGAAAGGTGTGAAACCATCAGTTGCCAAGCCGATACGAACGTTTCTTGCATCGCTGACAAACACTGGATCAAAGTTGTCAAGAGCCTTCCATGCATCACCATCTAACGGGTGCACCATTAACCCATCTTGTCTATGGGTACAATCTTTATGCCACCTCATGTGCATAGCGGCCTTCCTCGAGAGAAACAAACGTTTCACTCTAGGAGTGAGAGGCATGTACTGAAGCTGTTTATGTGCAACCTTTATCACCACCTTCTCCCCATCTTCATTTACAAGCTCCACGTACCTCGACTTCCCACATTTTAAGCATTTCTGCTCTCTACCATGTTCCTTCCAAAAAAGCATGCAGTTGTCCTGGCAAACATCAATCTTCTCATACTCCATACCAAGACCTTCAAGCAATTTCTTGGACTGGTACATGTCTTTGAGCATCTTGTGACCCATAGGAAGAACCTCGCCAATCAAATCCATGAGCTCTTTGTAACAATTAATAGAGAATGCAAACTTGGACTTGATTGACATTAGTCGTGTCACAAATTCGAGAACGGTCACATCGGTGTGCCATGAAGAGGCTCTTCTGACGCTTTGAGGAGGTCGAAGAACTTCTGAACCTCCGGTGTTGGTGACTCATGATGATCTAGGGCCAATTCAGGCTACAGATCCTCAAGCATATGGTCCATCCTATCAACATCGTCACCGCCATCAACATCTACTACCACTGCTCGTTCAAGGCATGACTCCCCATGGAGATACCAGACCTTATAGCCTAGCACAAAACCATGCGAGCACAGCTGTAGTGTGACTACATTTATTGCATGAACACCTAATATTATCTATTTGTGACAAAGCAGTTGCATGGTTCAGAAACATCTGAGTCTTGGCAAACCATTCACTTGTGTAACACCCACCCTTCTTGAAACCTTCATACATCCAATCACGTCTATCACCCATTATTGTAGCTGTGTATGTATGAGTAAGAGTGCATGTGAGACATTCATGTTTCTACATGTCACACATACCATGTATGGTATATATATAGTTGCAACAATGAGGTAGTATAATCAATACGTACATACATGACATTCATCAATTAACAATATTTACAACAATTAATATTTGCAATAATTATTATTTGTATAACACATCACATTCACCGTCAAATTCATTAACTAATAACATCAAACCACACAGTTTATATTTGCAACATAAAATTAAAAATATCAACTACAATGTATAAAGTCATTGAAGACTAATAACACTATCAATTAACAGATTTAAACTAACTCTAATCACATAAAAGTTAACTACCATTGGCCACAAAAAACCAACAAAAATAATCACATATTCATTTACATTTAGGTATAGAATTATACCTCAACGAATCGAACGTGGACCGGATGGCGAGCCCTCGGTTGCGGTGGCTGACCGACGCGTCGGGGCACCGGCGGACGGCGGAGTGGTGGGGACGGCGGACGACGGCGGGCTAGGGATGGCGACGAGCTGGGGACGACGGCGGTTGTGGACGGCGGCGGCTTGTTGTGGGCGGCGGGCTGGGGGCGGCGGTGTGAGGAAGTGAAGGAGACGAAATGAGCCCAAGCGTGCGGGGCTGGCTCATAAAAGTTTAATCCCTGTCGGCCAGAGTATGGGGCCGACGGAGTATGTTAATCCCTGTCAGCCTGTGACTTAGCCGACGGGAGTTAATATAATTCCCGTCGGCCCTCACACAGGCCGATGGGAATAAGTTAATTCTCGTCGGCCAAGGCACAAGCCGACATGAGTTAATATAATGCACGTCGGCTGTTAGGTAGCCGACGGGAATTACTTTATCCCCGTCAGCATTTGCCTTGGCCGACGGGAGTTACCCTGGCCGACAGGAATCTTTAGAATTCTTGTAGTGTGTTTGTGAGAGGTCTAGGCCGTCGTCTCTCAGTCAACTTTGGGTTGCTGGATCGTTGTCTCCTTACGATGTATTTATTTATTTATTTTGTACAGAAACTCCTATTATATAGTAAAGTTGTAACATTCGTTTCTGTACCATGATTCATCATATGTGTGAGACTTGGTCCTAGCACACCTGGTGATTATGTTCACGCCCGGGTCCCTAAAACCCGGGTGTGATAGAAGTGGTATCAGAGGAAGGTTGAATGTAGGACGAAACCTATATAGAACTAGACAACCATTGTCTACTTACCTTTGCTACTCTGATTCTTTTCTAAACTTTTCTTAATACTTTCTCATCTATTTCCGCTTTACTCTAATTATTCTTACCTTTTACTTCTAAAGACAAATGTGGATTTCACACTTTAAAATCCTGTGCCTAAAGTGACCTTTAGGAATAGGTGACCTACTCTTAGGAATAAAAAAAATCAAAACTATTTTTTGTAAATATTTGTATGCTTGATTGTTTCTTCTTGTGATACATGTCTAATTTGGATCTTTGATTGAGTGTGATGAGTTGTGGAGTAATGTCCACAATTACATCTGCATATACATATAGGCATAAATATAAATAAATAAAATTCATAAGATAACTAAACAACCTAGATTATCCTCCATTAAAGTGTATCTATTTTAAATAGATCCCTCTTACCTTAAAGGATTTCATCTTATCCTAATAGGTTCATCTTATGTTAAAAAATATATCTTGTCCTCATAAATTGTTTATAAGATAAACTAGACCAACTAAGAATACCCCCACTAGAATATATCAAGCCTAATAGATCCATCTTATCTTAAGAAACTCTCTCTTATCTTAATGGATTCATCTTATCTTGAAGGAATCATCTTATCCTAACCACTTTACTTATCTCATCCTAAAGTAACAACCAGGTTCTAATCCAAAATAATGAGATCTTATCAAGTCTAATCTAGTCACACAAATATAACTTAAATCTGATCTAATGTGATAGATTAATCTAACCTAACGAAGCATAAAGTCGAGCTAATCTAATGTAAGTTGCTTAACAAGAAGGATAATACTAATGAAATAAATGAGACTCTACTCCTATAAAATATGTTTTAACTTAATTCACTCTGCACTAAGTTAAGAATGACCGACCAACTCGAGCTTATGTAACTACCTTAACCATTCGATGGTTACATAACCCCTCTGTTTTAACCTAACAGAGATTCTGACTTACCTACACCACATAATCCATATTATCTCAAAAGATTCTAACATATCCTAAAAATATATATCCTACCCTGGTAGATTTATCTAACTAAAACTAGTCTAATCTAGTTATTGTTGGGGGCCTTCGTCTTCCAAAGGTCCTCAAAAACATGATTTAACAATGTTTCTAGAGTATAATGCGTGGACAGGTATCTTCGGATTCGAATCAGTACTACAGTGGGAGAAGCACAAAGAATACGAAGGTTGATGCAGCGCCGAAGCTTTGAGCAAGGGAGCTTCGGCATGATAGCAGAAAAGGAAACCGACTTAAAGATGAAAAGGCTATTTAGACCTCGATGGATTACTATAGAGTTATTTGCGGATGTAAAGGGCATGGGTGTAATTTTACATGGGCTGCGTCCCATGCCTATAAATAGATGAACAGTGCTCCCGTACTATTCACGCTGACTTGGCATTTGCTTTTGCGTCACACTTGTACTCTTTATTTTCCTTCAAGACCGAAGGTACACTTGTAATAAGTTATGATCTCTATTGACTCATAGTAATAAAATAAAAATAATTCAATGATAACAATATATTTAATTGTTCATGATGTTTATTGTATTTCGTATGAATTTCTCTTCATTTTTATATGTTGAACTTACGAAGGCATATTCTTTGTAACCTTCGTCCGAAAGTCGTTATATCCTAAGGGAAATAATGCTCCGAAGGACGAAGGACTTTAACGTTTAACATTTTTTGTTTTGCCTTGCTCTTAAGCCGAAGCATTTGAGAGCAAGTGACCAACATTGGCGCCCACCTCCGGTGAACCCTTTCTGACCACCTTCGGCAAGCATTGACCTTCGTCATGCCACCAAAGAAAGCTTTAGCAACAGGGGCTGCCGCTCTGCAGCCGCTGGACCCGAACCAGGAAACCCTTTCTCTTCAGGAGGCCCGAAGCTAGAAGAGGAAGGCCACCAGTCCAACGCCTCAGGAGGACGACTTGGACCAAGAAATCAGGAATATGGAGATGCTGCATCAACAAGTACAAAGGAAGAAACAAAAGATGGCCCGGCTAGCTGACCTACAAAGGCAGATAGACGAAGCCTCTGAAGAAGTTCGTCATCTTACACAAGATGAGCAGAATCGGAGGCCCCAGTGCAGAGAGCTTCACCAAGAGGGCTTCGTCAACGAGGATGACTGGTATGAAGATTTCCATCATGGAAATTTTGCTTTTGATGATGCTTGTCCTCTGTCAGCAGAACTGCAGGCTACACCTTGGCCCCCGTCTTACAAACCACCCCAGCTCCCAATGTATGATGGACACTCAGATCCGAAGCAATTTCTGATGAGCTACGAAGCAACCATATCTTCATATGGTGGCAATACTACGGTCATGGCGAAATCCTTCATCATGGCAGTCAAAAATGTTGCACAAACCTGGTACTCTTCTCTTCGGCCAGGAACAATTACATCGTGGTAAAAGCTGAAGGACATGCTCATCACCAGCTTCCAAGGGTTTCAGACGAAGCCGGTCACTGCTCAAGCTTTGTTCCAGTGCACTCAGGATCATGAAGAATACCTTCAGGCGTATGTCCGAAGGTTCTTACGACTGAGGGCACAAGCGCCAACGGTGCCTAATGAAATTGTTATTGAGGCCATGATTAAGGGGCTTCTAGGACCTACAGCCCAATACTTCACCAGGAAACCCCCTTAGACCCTGGAGAAACTGCTTCAGAAGATGGATGAATATATCCGAGCAGATAATGACTTTCGACAAAGAAGGGAGGAAGCTTACAGGTTCTCCGAAATGACCAGGGGCTTCGGAGGGAGAATCCACCCTAGGCACGTCAGATCTATCCACTCTACTCAGAATGATAATAGAGGAAGTCAGCAACAGAGGCCGCAGTATTCCTCCCATTCTTCGGGGCAGCAACAGAACTATCCCCGGCCCCCAGCTCCAAGGGGCAGAGGCGCCAGGGGCTTTGGAGGAAGGTTTGGGGATCAGCCCAGGAAAATTTATTGCCTATTCTGTGGTGAGGACAAGGGCCATACTACCAGGATGTGCCATGTCACCATCCAGAAACAGAAAGAGATAGCAGAAGCTGCAGCCCAACAGAGCCAGCTGAAGCAGGTTATGCATACTGCTTCGTACCACACACCATACATTCTAGAGTATGTGGGTAACCATCCTGCAGTCTCTGTTGCTTCGGCAAGCCAACCTCAGGCATCTTGGCAACAGCCTCCACCTCCACCACCAATGCAACCCGCTTATCCCCAAGGCCAGCAGCCAGAAGGGAACACACTCACCAGCAGCGAGACTTTAGGGAGCAGTCCGAAGCTCGCACAGTCAACAGTACTGTGCCAGAATCGAAGCACATCTACTAAGACATATCCTACCTCTGAAACATTTTTTACATTTGTTATCATTTACCTTTTTCAATAAAGAGCAATCATTGAAAGTTTAGTTCTTTTGTTGATTTCAATTTCTTGTAATAGCTTCGTCATTATCATAATGTAATACCTTCCTCATAAATCGACGAAGATCCAAAAGTTTTGACGAAGCAATAAAAAGCCGTTTTAAGGAACGCATGGCAAGTCTTTGCCGGAGCAACAAAAGTCGTTCTTAAGGGAACACAGCGTAAGTTTTTTGCTCAAAATTCGTTCCAAAGGGAATGCAGAGCTTACAGTGAAAAATAAACGCTGATACCGCCGAAATAAAAGGCGAAGAAGCTCCTAAGGGAGGCTTACAGTGAAAAATAAACGTTGATACCGCCGAAATAAAAGGCGAAGAAGCTCCTAAGGCAGGCTTACAGCGAAAAATAAACGCTGATACCACCGAAATAAAAGGCGAAGAAGCTCCTAAGGGAGGCTTACAGCGAAAAGTCAACGCTGATACGCCGAAAAATAAACAGCAAAGAGACTATGTCCTACTGTGGGAACGTACATGTATCTTCGGCACAAATATCATTTTGCATATCATAGCATCATCACATCATTCACATAACATGACATCATACATCACATTGCATCAATGGCACAAGAAGGGAATACAATGTTAATCTTCGGAAATTGCTTAAAGAAATTGTGCCAAGGCACAAAACAAAGTTTGAAGATGTACAGTTTCGTCAACTTTAGTATCAGAGGAGATCTATTACTTACGAAGCATAATATTTTCGCGCACATGGATATTCTTCATGAAGCATGAAAAGAAGGGAAGGTGTTTTTTCTCCAAAGGCTCAAAAACGGTATGTACGTAAAGTTTCATGCATCGTAAAGAACTGAATTACATACAGCTTATATGTTACTTTCAAAACCATAGAATATTACGCACTTTGTTCAGCAAACATTACATCAATATTCCAAATGTTTTTGCAACAATAGCTATTCTTCTTTTAAAACTACTTCCGCAGCTTCGTTTAGTAGTTGAAAAACAACTTTGTCCATAATAGCTTCGGCCATCTTAATAATTTCATCTTCCTTTTTTACTTCGGGGTTGGCCTGTGACCCGAAGGGCTCCGGGGCAGAGGATAATTCGGCTGTGATACAAAACATGAATAAGTTCGAAGCCACAATAATAAAACATAAACTCAAAAGCAATTAGACAATACCTATTCGCTTTTCAAGTTCTGCAGTTTTTTCAGCTGCATTTGCTGCTTCTCTAGCATCGTGGGTATCTTTTTCACTTTTCTTTATAATTTCATGAGCCATCCCTCGGCCACCATTTTCCCAGATGTCGGTGAAAAACTTTCCGCCAACAAAGCTTGCCTCGGCCGAGGGGTCCTTTGTATCTTCAATAGAGAATGTGGCTTTGGCTTGGGCCAGAATCTTCACATGCTCGCAACCTGCCTTCTCCAAAATAGCCACAATTCCCCTGGCACCTGAGAAGGCACAAACATCTCCACGGCCACTTAAAACTTCCTCAAAAGCTTCGGCTTCGCCGTTGATCCAGTGATTGGACCTTCGGGATTGCCATGTACGAAGTTGCCTTCATTCGAATATGTGCCGACGCTGGCGAAACTAGTCTTAATTTTTTCCACAATTCCATGGATTTTTCATAACATCTTTCTTTTGAAGACCGAAGTTCTGCAGTTGTTTTCTCCCAATGATTTTTCCAGTAATCGCTGGCGTCTCGGTCAGCTTCGGCAATTGCACACTTTAATTTCGCTTCAGCCAGCTGTTTCTGAAGATCTTCAATTTCGCAATTCTGGCTTCAGCTTGGGCCTTGGAAGTAGCTTCGTCTTCTTTTATTTTATTAAGCAATGAGTTTAATATTTTATCTTTCTCAAGACCTTCGTTCCTTAGCTCAATCACTTCGGAACGAAGGTTATTCAATGCCATGGTACATCCCTCGTCTTCAGCGCTTTTCTGCGCTCTGAGGGCATTGCTAAGAATAAGGCCCTGCAAAAGGAATGTGGTATTAAAAAATAAACACATGAATTTTTAAGCACACAAAAATTTTATTTTCTCACCTTTAAGCTGTTGTACGCTAAGTTGTCGGCCAATTCATCTTTTGACAACACTGAGAGCCCGTCTTCTAGCGTTAGGAATATCAATGCCCTTGCTGTCTCCCGGCAGACAGAGATCTCCTTGCTGTCTGGGAGACAATACAAGAAGTCTTCTTCTCCGCTGCCCTTGAATATCAATGCCCCTTTTGGACATTTTAATTTCTAGGCATAATGATGAGCTTCTCGCTTTTCCTCTTCAGATAGCATTTTGCCCGAAGCATGTCGTACAATATAATCAGGTAATTTGGAAGATGCTTCGGGAGTTGAAGAGAGAGTTTTTTCAGAAAGAATTTGCTTTATAGCCTCCTTTGTAGTTTCTCCTCCAGTTTCCAAGGATTTCTCCTTGGCAGGCTCTGAAGGTCCAGTTTCGATCTCAGCCTGGTGCTTTGTAGCTTCGGCTCCGGAGGTTGTTGTTTCAATTTGTGCTTGTTGAGCTTCGGCAATTTTTCTCGGAGTAGAGCTTGAAGACTTTATTGTCTCCAGTACATATAGAACATTAACCATCCTTTTTCTTTTGGGGGTCACTGCTGGACCTTTCTGGTTTTTTGGCACTTCAACTTCTGCCGAAGGACTTAAAATTTCTGATGTTTTTGTCCCTTCAGCTCTCGACTCTTCAATTTTTTCAGCCTTCGGCGTTGCAGTCAGCTCTTCAGTTTTCTGCGCAGGTGTAGGTTCTTTGGCTTCAGTAGCCGAAGAGGCCTTGCCAACAAACTCGGGCACTATGGCCGGTTCAATAAAGAGCGGTCGGTGAGTAAGGACTTTTACCTTTTTCCTCTTCGGCACAGGCTCGCTTGGAGCAGCTGAAGCATCATCATTCCCGGAAGTTGCATCTTTTCTCTTTTGCCCCCATAGCGGGTAGCGGTAGTCAGGGTACACGAACCCAGTAGCATCAAAAACTCGGTTGAACCTTTTCTTCTTTCGGCATTCGAAGGCCGCAGATAACGTAGTATCTTCTGCCTTCGAGTATGGCCCAAGCAGTTCATCGCTTGTGGCTTCAATACATTTCAGCCAATCATCATCTGGCTCAACAAACTTACCCTCGTATCTGAAGGTGAACTTCATCCTAATCAACCCACCTTCGTCAGACTTGGTGATAGTTTCCTTTGGCATTTCCCACTTTTCTACAAGTGGCCATACTCTGAAGGCTATGTGCTCCTAGATTAAATCCCTTGTCCCGATGAAAGAGCAAACTATGTCGAAGGCCCTCTAGCATTCTTCGACTGCCTCATCAATATCCACCTTTGGTTTCCGA
The DNA here is from genome assembly GCA_029449295.1 of Zea luxurians. Taxonomy (NCBI): domain Eukaryota; kingdom Viridiplantae; phylum Streptophyta; class Magnoliopsida; order Poales; family Poaceae; genus Zea; species Zea luxurians. The sequence continues at coordinate 9,948,519 of JAOPSE010000022.1, forward strand.
AGGCCGAAGCGCTGCCAGATAGGGCGCATGATGATATCTTTAATATCTTCCCGTGCCTTCAAATCATTTTTCACATAGAACCATTCCTTCATCCAATCTTCGGGACATCTCTTCCGAAAAGTTGGCACGGGACAGCTTGACCCAGAGCGAGCACCGAAGCTATAACAGCCAAAATTGTTATGATATTGTTCTTTACCCCAGGGTTTCGTCTCATATAATAGTTCGTGTATATTGCAGAAACTTTTTGCATTTGGCTCCAAGCCTTGGTCCTCACGGCCCATACAAAGATTCCCATTCTTATAATAGCTTCGTGAGTAAGTTGATGAAGGTAGACCTGATATATCTTCAGAACTTCAACCACAAATCTGTTTAAGGGAAACCGAAGCCCAGATTTAAAAAAGCTTCAGAAGATCACGACTTCATTCTCTTCGGGAGTAGGCACAGTCCTCTCCCCGTCATCTGCCCTCACAGTAGACATGTCTCGAAAATATCATCCCCTCATGTTATCAAGATGACTCTGTTTAATGCTCGATTTTCCGAAGACTGTGTGACTTGGTCGCCACGGTCGATATTCGGAGTCTTCACCCCACTTTCTACATCATAACTATCACTTTCACCGGTATCTTTAGATAAACCTTCTAAAATTTCTCTGGTAATCTTCACTGTATTTTTTCTCGCTATTGATTCAAGAAAGCCCAGATTCTTCTCCTCAGAAAGGCTCAGTTTCATTTCAGCAATAACTTTCTTCTCCTGAGACATCCCTTCGAAAATGCTGAAAATGTGCTCTTAGGGCCGAAGCTAAAAATTTTAAAAGCTGGACAAGCGTTTGTAGGCAAAGAGCTATTTGAGCAGGCAAAGCAGATGGCAAGAAAGCGTGCCAAATGAGCTCTGGTCGGATCATATTTATATGCCTAGGGCGTTGCAAGTGGGAGGGTCCCGCTTGTCATTGACTGATGCTATTCTAGCAAAGGGAAGGTGTTTTTTCGGATCTTCGGCTTAGGGCCTTCGTCCATATCGCAATCTGAATTTATCATTCTAACAAATTAATATTGCGAGGGGCTACTGTTGGGGGCCTTCGGCTTCCGAAGGTCGTCAAAAACATGATTTAACAATGTTTCTGGAGTATAATGCATGGACAGGTATCTTCGGATTCGAATCAGTACTACAGTGGGAGAAGCACAAAGAATACGAAGGTTGATGCAGCGCCGAAGCTTTGAGCAAGGGAGCTTCGGCATGATAGCAGACAAGGAAACCGACTTAAAGATGAAAAGGCTATTTAGACCTCGATGGATTACTATAGAGTTATTTGCTGATGTAAAGGGCATCAGTGTAATTTTACATGGGCTATGTCCCGTGCCTATAAATAGATGAACAGTGCTCCCGTACTGTTCACACTGACTTGGCATTTGCTTTTGCGTCACACTTGTACTCTTTATTTTCCTTCAAGGCCGAAGGTACACTTGTAATAAGTTATCATCTCTATTGACTCACAGTAATAAAATAAAAATAATTCAATGATAACAATATATTTAATTGTTCATGATGTTTATTGTATTTCATGTGAATTTCTCTTCATTTTTATATGTTGAACTTACGAAGGCATATTCTTTGTAACCTTCGTCCGAAAGTCGTTATATCCTAAGGAAAATAATGCTCCGAAGGACGAAGGACTTTAACGTTTAACATTTTTTGTGTTGCCTTGCTCTTAAGCCGAAGCATTTGAGAGCAAGTGACCAACAGTTATATCCAATCTAATCTAGACCCTACCTAATCAAATATGATCTAATCTAAAGGGAGTTACTTAAATAAGTTAGTTAATACTGGTAACATAGATTTGACCATATTCCTATAAATGAGTTTTAAACCTAAATTGGTGTCTTAGTCCAACTCGTCCGTGAAACCACAACCTAGCCTATGTCATAAGTTGCCCAACCCATTTATTCCAAAAGCAAAGTAAAACTCTGTTTAACCTACCTAACCCATGTACCTGCAATTGTTATCCCAACTCAGATAAAGGCATCTAACACCATGACGGATGGTCCCTAAATCAGACCCAAAAATTAGGTTAACCTCAACAATGAAGGATATGAGTTAGAAATAGATCTTTAGATGAATCAAGATCTGCCACCTGGAATAAAAGTCTCCCTTACCTAATAGCTAAAACCTGAGGTATCCTTATTTTCTATGTCACACCTGCTAATGGCATGAAGAATTTTAGGTGTATAAAAAAATACTAATTGGAAGTTCCATTTAGATAAAAAAAGAAAAAAAGGATACTAGAATTTCATAAACATAAAGTCAGCTTGATATGCTCAACTAAATGGTATTCTTAAATAGGATTATAGAATCTGATGTGATCTAATCTAATATGATCTCATATAGAGTGAGTTACTTAATGCTGGTACAAAGGATAAGGCCATACTCCTAATTCATTTAAGCCTAAATTGGTGACTTAGATCAACTCGACCAAACTCGGCCATATACCATCGACCTACACATTCTTGATAAATTGCCTAATCTATCTATATATAAAAAAAGAGAGATTCTAATCTACCAGCTTGACCTACATATTTCCAATGATATACATCATTGTTTTTCCATGTCCGACCTAAAACAAATTAAAGTCAACCAACTAAAATTTGACATAACACACTAAACTTATACTAATCTAGAGCTTATTCAATCTATTGTGAGCCACTTAACAAGTTAACACTAGTGAAATAAACTGGATTCTACTCCTATAAACCTTGTTCTCCCCTCATGCACTTAAACCTAAATTAGTGCATTAAACCAACTCAGCCACATGCATGAAAGCTAACCCAACCAATAGAGTCATGATGGATTGCATAATCTGTCTATCCCCACCTAACATCAAACAAGATTGACCTACATCATGTAGTCTATCTCACCCATATCTATCTCATCTTGACAGATTCTATCTTACCTTTGGACATTCACCTTATACGACTAGTTATCCCAATCTTGACATAAAACAACAGATTAAGCCCTGCCAAAGAATCTTCGATTCATAACCAAATACTAGCCTATTCGTTCTGCCTACCAAATAATTTCCCATGCAAAACTATCTTACCATATTCTTCTAACTCAGATGGTATTACCTAGAAGGTAGGAGGAATTGATCTACCAGCCAACCCCCACAACAGGAGGATTATCAGACAACAGCAAATAGAAATGAATCCCCCAAATCCTCCACCGTTAGGGACCAATCCAGTGGTTGCCACCCAAATGCAGGTACTACAACAAATGACAAACACGATGAACGAAATGCAAAATCAGATAAGGCAAGAACGCCAGGAAATGTGTCAGGAACGGCTGGAGATGCGTCAAGAAATGAGGCAAGAACGGTTGGAAAGACAACAACAACCACCACTACCTCTACCACCACCACTAGCTCCACCAAGATACATAAATATATATATTTATTACTATTTGTAAGACTTAAATGTTACTTTAGTTAGTAGTTAGTATTTTACTATTTTAGGAATAATAATAAGGTCTATTTGATCCTATGTGTTGCTAATAAGTTATGCATCATGTTGAGATTTTTGTTGTGCATATGTGTTGAGACAATATGGGTAAACATCTTTTTCTTACAAATCTCGAGGACGAGATTTCTGTTAAGGGGGTAGGATTTGTAAAGCCCAAAATTAGTATAAAAGGAAAATAAGAAAACAAATAAATAAATGTATTTATATGATAATGTTTTGGGATTATGAAACCTAAGGAGATTAATTGATCCTCTTTTTCTCTTTAGCAAGTCCAAATAATAGGATTATATTAGTCGAATAACAAAATAAATAAATACAGAAATGTGCACCTCATAATAAAATTCTTGTATTTGTATTCAAATTTGTGAAACAAGTTGAGTTTAAGAATAAGAATTAGAAAATAAAAGGGAATAGAAAAGAAAAGGATGGAAATTTTAAGGAAACCATTTATTCCGCCCATAAATACATAACAAGGAAAATAGTAAATAATAATATTGGAAACAATAGAGGTTATAATCACATTAGTATTAACTTTGGCACTTGGGAATTTGGAAGATCAAAACATGAGTTTGAATTTGAAATGAGGTTTGGAAAGAAAAGAAATAAAATAGAAAACAATAAAAGCACCTAGCCGGGCCTGGTTTTGTGCTTTCGGCCCATCTGGTCTTCCTGGTCGCGCGACCCACCTCGCCCCCGCATCGGCTTCACAGATGGCACCGACCGATGGCCATGCGGGGTCAATCACTTGTGCGCCACCCGGACGTCTCCCCGTAGATCCCACGGGCGCCGGACTCCGTCAGTGTCCCGGCCGAATCGGCCGCGGCCGTTGCACCTTGACCCTCGGACTATAAAACTGCATGCATGGTGCTCCTCTCCTCCTTCCCTTGAACCTGAATCCTTGCCACTAACGCTAAGCACGAACGAGGCGCTAGCGCGTGGAAGGAACAGTCCCCGCCAGCCATCCTCACCTCGCCTCGCTCTTGTGCTCGATGAATGCATGCAGGACGTCGGCGACCGATCAACGAAGCAAGTGTGTGACCTAACCGCGCCTAGCGTTGGCTAGTGTTGGGAGAATTGCTCACATCAAGCTCGCCTATTACTCCTCTTTGTTAATCTAAGGATTCGCTGAGAATTACGGCGCCTGGTTGCGGGTTTGATGAACTCAGGCGAGCACGCCGCCGTAGGGGCTTCGCTCCGCCGCGCGGGAGTATCTGCTAGCATGGATGGCACGCGGTAATCGTTGGATGCCACATGAACGCACGGGATTAGGTCGTCAAATAACGTTTCGATTGAATCCTATCGTCACTGTTGGTTGGCGATCGGACCACTCCTAGGCAGTTTTGGGGCAGGAAGGATTGTTGGCCGTGGATCTCTGATCCTGTGGCCACAAATGCATACTTGTTCAGTGTTAGGCTGATCTAATCCTAGCCTTGGGTTTCTAATCTAGTGGCTAGGATGCATGCATACCCCTTCGTCCGCGCTAACTTATAAAATAGCCTCTCGGTTTTATAGTATTAAACCCGCCATCCTGTGCGAGTGTAGCTAGAGTCTGTAGGATCTTTCGATTTAGCCCATGTGGTTCTCTGTTATTAGCGCCCAGTCCAAAGCTCAGAGAAATCAGATAATTAAATTTAGAAATTGATTTTTAATAAAAAATAAATCCAGATACTTGTATAATTCATTTTAACTCCGAATTGACCCATTCCAGTGGCATTAATTTTGTTTTAATATTGTTTATCATCTAGTAACTTTGTTTAGGCATGAAACTTAGATTAAAATTGTTCACTTGAATTAATCTATACCAGGCATTAAATAACTCTAGAAATTCATAACTCGATAATCGTAACTCCGAATTTAGTGGTTCTTGTTCCTACGATCTCGTTACGACACGGAGATTATTATTACGTAGTTTGTTCTTATGTTTGGTGTGATGTTAATTTTGCCTATACATTGTTCGTTTGTATTGCTACGACTAGCGCGAGGTCACGAGTCACCTGAAGAGCAAGTTGGTACCTGTAATCTCAAGTCCCAGGCAAGTTGTGCCCTTGATCACTTTTATTTACCCAATAATGTTCTCTATAATTATTTTATCATGCATAGGTTTAATTTTGATGGGACCCAATAGGTCACCCTAATCTGGTTATCTTTATACCTTGTTTACCCCTGAACTATTTGGGTAGTTTTTGCTATTGCTCTATATGGTTTTGGGTTTAATATTACATTATGTTCATGTTCCAATTATACTGTTATTTTATTTATTGTTCATGACAAGATTATTATTTTTAATTGGAACATGGAGCATAACTTGAGAAACACGTGCCACCACAAGGGTGGAATGGGACACCCTTGGCTGACTAACTAGGAAAACTAGTGGAGGACTACCTTACCCGATAGGGGCAAGGACAGTAGGGGAGTAGGCGTGTAGGGAGGTTCCCTGGTTGATTTTGCTGTGATGGCGGTCAGACGGGGGATTCTTGCATCGCTCTTCCTAGAAACTGTAGCGGGTTTTTAAAAGCTAGTGGAATTTTGTAAAGGCCTTGTAGTGGATCCCTAGCCATTCACCTCGGTAATATCTAAGGCTCTAGCTAACCCTGGCGACATGGGATACACAACTTGTGGGTACAGGGTACAACCTCTGTAGAGTGTACAAGCCGTGCTCACGGTCATGAGCACCTCAGGACTCTCGCATGATTAAATTATAGAACTAAATTCAATTTGTCATTTGCATTGCATGGGATTTATTATTAATTTTATTCTATTATTATTATGGTTTGGTATTTACTTACCTTTAGTAACTGCTAATAAAATTTGACCAACTCATTAAAAGCAATGCTCAACTTTCACTCTATTTGGCAAAGCTGAAACTTATTCAGAAGCTAGCTGATGGCTAGCTGGCCCGAGAAGCAGCTGAGCAAAGAAGCGGCTGCTCTGTTAAGCTAGCTGTTTGGAAGTTTGCTTATTGAATAGGCTAGAGCCTGTTAAAAGTGAGAAGTGTCTGAAATACCTTTACTATTCCTTAACTAAAGCACATATATATTCTCTCATTGTCATTAAAAATTTTAGCAGTAGTTGGATCCCATTGTGCATTGGGTTTCCTGTTCTTTGGCATGTCCTCCATCTATGCATTCAAGAAACGTACTCACTGATTTTTGAAAGCAAAAATTCATGCATATAGTGTTCAGATTTCAGTGGATCGAACGACAGAAATTCAATAAACCAAAACAATTTATTACCATACTCAGAGGGGCAAAAGGAACCAGGGTGTCGTACCTGGGCGTTGGTTGTCTAGATGCTCGAAGGAGGGGGGAGCAGAAGATGTAGGTGAAGCAGCTTCGCCGAACGCTGGTGTAGTGAGGGTCATAGTGTTCATCAGATGTCTAAAACCCTAGCCGCCGCCATCCCAGGAGACGAGCAGAGCGGAAGAAAAGTGCGAGATGGGTGTGGGAGGGTGAGATGATCGATCCTTTTATACGATGGCAAAAGCGGGTAAATATATGTGAACTTGGATGACAGTTTGACCGCATAAGAGGCGAGAAGCGCCCTGCTCCCCGCGTCTGATTTTCCACTGATTTTACGAACGTTTTGTTGAGCTCTAGTTTTGAACGCGGGACAAGAAACAGACCGTTTGGCTGCTGCACCGCTTAAACTTAATGAGAAGTCGACCAATAAGCTGCCCCAAACAGGCCCTTTAACCCCTATTATTGATCAGCCCTACACTTCATATGAACTCCCACCTTTGGTGAGTTCATGCACATTATTCCCCACAACTTGTTGAGCGATGAACATATGTGAGCTCACCCTTGCTATCTCACACCCCCCACATAGGTCAAGAACATGTACCGCAGGATGAGGCTCATGGAGGATGTTACGTTGTGTTCGTGAGAGGTCTAGGCCGTCGTCTCCCAGTCAACTTTGGGTTGCTGGATCGTTGTCTCCTTACGATGTAATTATTTATTTATTTATTTTGTACAGAAACTCCTATTATATGGTAAAGTTGTAACATTCATTTATGTACCATGATTCATCATATGTGTGAGACTTGGTCCCAGCACACCTGGTGATTATGTTCGCGCCTGGGTCCCTAAAACCTAGGTGTGACAGTACCCCATCATTTTCATCTAGCTATCTATCCAAATCAACCCCATCTACTTGTCTCATTAGTTTCTCTCTATTCAGGAGACACAACTTGTAACACACCACATACAGATCCACCCCAGGACGTAGGGTATTACGCCTCTCCAAGCGGCTCGAACTTGTAGAATATCGCCTGTCTCTCTCTCTCTCGTGCTCCCAGCACGAACCATTTAGCCACATTCAATAGCACCGTCCTACCCAAAAGTACCACAAGGGTAACCCTGGGTGAGCAGTCGGACACTAAACACAGATAGCTAGCGCGCCAGGTAGGGGGTGTGTCGTTGATTAGAGCTAGCTCAATGGCCATCACCTCCAAGTGCAAGATCGCCTTTCGCCCTGGAACTATGTTTTGCTTTGGAACCATCTCGTCCATAGCGGATGAAGAGGGGACTCTGCACCACGTGGCAGATCCGTCGGAGAAGAAGCTTTCCTCGGAAATACCGAGGGAAGCCAGAGCAGAAGAGCGGGTGGCGCCACCACTCGCATCTCGAGGGAAGATGACCCCTCACAAACCGAAGGTCGGGATCTCACTTACCCGAAGAACTCCACTATCCACCTCGTCCATAGAGGTATGGACGCAGATCACTCGAAAGAAAGAAGCAAACGTCCCGAGTCAGGGGACGAGAACACGCCGAGCCATCTTTCCGATGCTTTCGCCTTCAAAGGAGGACAAAAAGAAGAGTGCCATCGCGCTGGCTCCTTTCTACCCCAACGTCCTCTTCATCGAGGGGAGATTGGAGTCATCACCCATCTCCGACGACAAGCCTACCATGCAAGGGGAAGAACCTCCCCAGCATGAAGCGCGACGACGGAGGAACTGACGCTGGAACATACGGCGACATCATGAAGCTGGGGAACGGGATCCGGCGTAGCCCGTATACCGAGACGAAGCCTCAGAAGTGGTAGAAACTCCAGACGAGCGAGCGCACCAAGAAAGGCGGAACTCTCGTCGCCGCGATCGCTGACAAGCTCAGGACCAAGAGCGAGAACAAGCCGAGCAAGGTGCAAGGCTGCACCGAGAGAACCCTCTCTTCGCTCGGAACCTGTACCCTGACTTTGCTCATGCAATGAACACACCGAGTGAAGTAGGAGGGGTACTGGCCCAAATAGCTGATGGTCTCCTGCTAACCCTAGACGCGGAAGGCTACCGGCGGATGCTTACACATGCAGCTAATCACCGCCTACCCCTCGCTCAACCTCCGAACGACCTACGTCACGCCATCAACAGCCGCCGAGACGCGCGGAGCTCCATCAACGCTTCGCGCGACCGACGACATGAAAATGAGATAAGTGAAAGGGAATTAGGCTTACACCTAGTTCCTAAATAATTTTGGTGGTTGAATTGCCCAACACAAATATTGTACTAACTAGTTTGCTCTAGTGAATAAGTTATACAGGTGCAAAAGGTTCACTCTTAGCCAATAAAAAGATCAAGTTTTGGATTCAACAAAGGAGCAAAGAAGCAACCGAAGGCACCTCTGGCTGAAGGCACCGGACTGTCCGGTGTACACCGGACAGTGTCCGGTGCGCCCAGAGGACTCCAACTCAAACTCTTCGCCCTCGGGAATTCTGGGAAGCCGGCGCACTATAATTCACCGGACTGTCCGATGTACACCGGACAGTGTCCGGTGCTCCAAGGAAGCGCGGCCTCCGGAACTCGCCAGCCTCGGGTTCGCGCGGTAGCCGCTCCGCTATAATTCACCGGACATGTCCGGTGTACACCGGACTGTCCGGTGTACCAACCGGGCAACGGCTATTTCGGCGCCAACGGCTACCTGCGGTGCATTTAATGCGCGCGCAGCGCGCGCAGACGTCAGGCGCGCCCATACCGGCGCACCGGACAATGAACAGTTGTTGTCCGGTGTGCACCGGACACCCAGGCGGGTCCACAAGTCAGAAGCTCCAACGGTCTGAATCCAACGGCATTGATGACGTGGCAGGGGCACCGGACTGTCCGGTGTGCACCGGACTGTCCGGTGCGCCATCGAACAGAAGCCTCCAGCCAACGGTCAAGTTTGGTGGTTGGGGCTATAAATACCCCAACCACCCCACCATTCATTGCATCCAAGTTTTCCAACTTCCAACCACTTACAAGAGCTAGGCATTCAATTCTAGACACACCAAAGAGATCAAATCCTCTCCAATTCCACTCAAGCATTTAGTGACTAGCGAGAGAGATTTGCCGTGTTCTTTTGAGCTCTTGCGCTTGGATCGCTTTCTTTCTTTCTCACTTGTTCTTGTGTTCAAAACTCAATTGTAACCAAGGCAAGAGGCACCAATTATGTGGTGGCCCTTACGGGGAAGTTTTGTTCCCGTTTGATTGAGAAGAAGAAAAGCTCACTCGGTCCGCGGGACCGTTTGAGAGAGGGAAGGGTTGAAAGAGACCCGGCCTTTGTGGCCTCCTCAACGGGGAGTAGGTTTGCGAGAACCGAACCTCGGTAAAACAAATCCACGTGTCACAATCTTCATTTGCTTGCGATTTGTTTTGCACCCTCTCTCGCGGACTCGTTTATATTTCTAATGCTAACCCGGCTTGTAGTTGTGATTATTTTTGAGATTTTCAGTTTCGCCCTATTCACCCCCCCTCTAGGCGACTTTCAATTGGTATCAGAACCCGGTGCTTCATTAGAGCCTAACCGCTCGAAGTGATGTCGGGAGATCACACCAAGAGGGAGATGGAGACCGGCGACAACAAGCCCACTACAAGCCAAGGGAGCACTTCATCGGAAGAGTCCCGCACCAAGAGAAGGGAGAAGAAGAAGAACTCCTCCAAGCGGAAGGAGAAAAGATCTTCCTCTTCTCACCACAAGGAGAAGAAGGAAAAATCTTCTTCTCACAAGCCGCATCGGAGTGGAGACAAGCACAAGAAGATGAGGAAGGTGGTCTACTACGAGACCGACACTTCATCAACATCCACCTCCGACTCCGATGCACCGTCCGTAACTTCTAAGCGCCAAGAGCACAAGAAGTTTAGTAAGATCCCCTTAAACTATCCCCGTACATCTAGACATACTCCTTTACTTTCCGTTCCATTAGGAAAACCGCCGACTTTTGATGGCGAAGATTATGCTAGGTGGAGTGATTTAATGAAATTTCATCTAACCTCACTCCACAAAAGTATATGGAATGTTGTTGAGTTTGGAGTACAGGTACCATCAATAGGGGATGAGGATTATGACACGGACGAAGTGGCCCAAATCGAGCACTTCAACTCCCAAGCCGCAACCATTCTCCTTGCCTCTCTTAGCAAGGAGGAATACAACAAAGTGCAAGGGTTGAAGAACGCAAAAGAGATTTGGGACCTACTCAAGACGGCGCACGAGGGTGATGAACTCACCAAGATCACCAAGCGGGAAACGATCGAGGGGGAGCTCGGTCGCTTTCGTCTTCGCCAAGGGGAGGAGCCACAAGACATGTACAATCGGCTCAAGACCTTGGTGAACCAAGTGCGCAACCTTGGGAGCAATAAATGGGATGACCACGAGGTGGTTAAGGTTATTTTAAGAGCACTTATTTTCCTTAACCCCACTCAAGTTCAATTAATTCGTGGTAATCCTAGATATCCACTAATGACCCCCGAGGAAGTTATCGGGAATTTTGTGAGCTTTGAATGCATGATTAAGGGCTCAAAGAAGATCAACGAGCTTGACGAACCTTCCACATCCGAGGCGCAACCGGTGGCCTTCAAGGCCACGGAGGAGAAGAAGGAGGAGTCTACACCAAGTAGACAACCAATTGATGCCTCCAAGCTCGACAATGAGGAGATGGCCCTAATCATCAAAAGCTTTCGGCAAATCCTCAAGCAACGGAAGGGGAAGGACTACAAACCCCGTTCCAAGAAGGTTTGCTACAAGTGTGGTAAGCCCGGTCACTTTATAGCTAAATGTCCATTATCAAGTGATAGTGACAGGGGCAACGACAAAAAGGGAAGAAGAAAGGAGAAGAAACGGTTTTACAAGAAGAAGGGCGGCGATGCCCATGTTTGTCGGGAGTGGGACTCTGACGAAAGCTCAAGCGACTCCTCCGACGATGAGGACGCCGCCAACATCGCCGTCACCAAGGGCCTCCTCTTCCCCAACGTCGGCCACAAGTGTCTCATGGCCAAGGACGGCAAAAAGAAGGTGAAATCAAGGTCCTCCACTAAATATGAAACATCTAGTGATGAAGATGATGATAAAAATGAGGAGGATAACTTGCGCATTCTTTTTGCTAACCTCAACATGCAACAAAAAGAAAAATTAAATGAATTGATTAGTGCTATACATGAGAAGGATGATCTCTTGGATTCTCAAGAGGACTTCCTTATTAAAGAAAATAAGAAGCATGTTAAGGTTAAAAATGCTTATGCTCTAGAAATGGAAAAATGTGAAAAATTGTCTAGTGAGCTAAGTACTTGCCATGAGACTATAGATAACCTTAGAAATGAAAATGCTAATTTGTTAGCTAAGGTTGATTCTCATATTTGCAATGTTTCAATTCCAAATCCTAGAAATGATAGTGATGATTTGCTTGCTAGGATTAAAGAATTGAACATCTCTCTTGCTAGTCTTAGATTAGAAAATGAAAATTTGATTGCTAAGACTAAAGATTTTGATGTTTGCAATGCTACTATTTCCGACCTTAGAACTAAAAATGATTTATTACATGCTAAGGTTATTGAACTAAAATCTTGCAAACCCTCTACTTCTAATGTTGAACATGTTTCTATTTGTACTAGATGTAGAGATATTAATGTTGATGCTATCCATGATCACCTAGCCTTAATTAAAAAACAAAATGATCACATAGCACAACTTAATGCTAAGATTAGTGAGCATGACTTAGAAAATGAAAAATTTAAATTTGCTAGAAGCATGCTCTATAATGGGAGACGCCCTGGCATCAAGGATGGCATTGGCTTCCAAAGGGGAGACAATGTCAAACTTAATGCCCCTCCAAAGAATTTATCTAACTTTGTTAAGGGCAAGGCTCCCATGCCTCAGGATAACGAGGGTTACATTTTGTACCCTGCCGGCTATCCTGAGAGCAAAATTAGGAGAACTCATTCTAGGAAGTCTCACTCTGGCCCCAATCATGCTTTCATGTATAAGGGTGAGACATCTAGTTCTAGGCAACCAACCCGTGCCAAGTTGCCTAGAAAGAAAACTCCTAATGCATCAAATGATCATGCCATTTCATTTAAAACTTTTGATGCATCTTATGTTTTAACTAACAAATCTGGCAAGGTAGTTGCCAAAATTGTTGGGGGCAAACACAAGGGCTCCAAGACTTGTGTTTGGGTACCCAAAGTTCTTGTTTCTAATGCCAAAGGACCCAAAACCGTTTGGGTACCTAAAATCAAGAACTAAAATTGTTTTGTAGGTTTATGCATCCGGGGGCTCAAGTTGGATACTCGACAGCGGGTGCACAAACCACATGACAGGGGAGAAAAGGATGTTCTCCTCTTATGAGAAAAACCAAGATCCCCAACGAGCTATCACATTCGGGGATGGAAATCAAGGTTTGGTCAAAGGTTTGGGTAAAATTGCTATATCACCTGACCATTCTATTTCCAATGTTTTTCTTGTAGATTCTTTAGATTACAATTTGCTTTCCGTATCCCAATTATGTCAAATGGGCTACAACTGTCTATTTACTGATATAGATGTTACTGTCTTTAGAAGAAGTGATGATTCAATAGCATTTAAGGGAGTGTTAGAAGGTCAGCTATACCTGGTTGATTTTGATAGAGCTGAACTCGACACTTGCTTGATTGCTAAGACTAACTTGGGTTGGCTCTGGCACCGCCGACTAGCCCATGTTGGAATGAAGAATCTTCATAAGCTTCTAAAGGGGGAACACATTTTAGGACTAACAAATGTTCATTTTGAGAAAGACAGGATTTGTAGCGCATGCCAAGCTGGGAAGCAAGTTGGCACTCATCATCCACACAAGAACATCATGACTAGTGACAGGCCACTGGAGCTCCTACACATGGATTTATTCGGCCTGATCGCTTACATAAGCATCGGCGGGAGTAAGTACTGTCTAGTTATTGTGGATGATTATTCTCGCTTCACTTGGGTGTTCTTTTTGCAGGACAAATCTCATACCCAAGAGACCTTAAAAGGATTCTTGAGACGGGCTCAAAATGAGTTTGGCTTAAGGATCAAGAAAATTAGAAGCAACAACGGAACGGAGTTCAAGAACTCTCAAATTGAAGGCTTCCTTGAGGAGGAGGGCATCAAGCATGAGTTCTCTTCTCCCTACACTCCACAACAAAATGGTGTAGTAGAGAGGAAGAATCGAACTCTATTGGACATGGCAAGAACCATGCTTGATGAGTACAAGACACCGGATCGGTTTTGGGCCGAAGCAGTCAACACCGCTTGCTACGCCATCAACCGGTTATATCTTCACCAAATCCTCAAGAAGACATCATATGAACTCCTAACCGGTAAAAAGCCAAATATTTCATATTTTAGAGTTTTTGGTAGCAAATGTTTTATACTTGTTAAAAGAGGTAGAAAATCTAAATTTGCTCCTAAAACTGTAGAAGGCTTTTTACTAGGATATGACTCAAACACAAGGGCATATAGAGTCTTTAACAAGTCCTCAGGACTTGTTGAAGTTTCTTGTGACGTTGTGTTTGATGAGACTAACGGCTCTCAAGTAGAGCAAGTTGATCTTGATGAGATAGGTGAAGAACAGGCTCCATGCATAGCGCTAAGGAACATGTCCATTGGGGATGTGTGTCCTAAGGAATCCGAAGAGCCTCCACATGCACAAGATCAACCATCCTCCTCCATGCAAGCATCTCCACCAACTCAAATTGAGGATGAGGCTCAAGATGTTGAACAAGAAGATCAAGGAGATGAGCCACCTCAAAATGACGGCAACGATCAAGGGGGAGATGCAAATGATGAGGACAAGGAGGATGCTCAACCAAGGCCGCCACACCCAAGAGTCCACCAAGCAATACAACGAGATCACCCCGTCGACACCATCCTCGGCGACATTCATAAGGGGGTAACTACTCGATCTCGTGTTGCACATTTTTGTGAACATTACTCATTTGTTTCCTCTATTGAGCCACACAGGGTAGAGGAAGCACTTCAAGATTCGGATTGGGTGATGGCGATGCAAGAGGAGCTCAACAATTTCACAAGGAATGAGGTATGGCATTTAGTTCCACGTCCTAATCAAAATGTTGTAGGAACCAAGTGGGTTTTCCGCAACAAGCAAGACGAGCATGGTGTGGTGACAAGGAACAAAGCTCGACTCGTGGCCAAGGGGTATTCACAAGTCGAAGGTTTGGATTTCGGTGAAACCTATGCACCCGTAGCTAGGCTTGAGTCAATTCGCATATTATTAGCCTATGCTACTTACCATGGCTTCAAGCTTTATCAAATGGACGTGAAGAGTGCTTTCCTCAATGGACCAATCAAGGAAGAGGTCTATGTTGAGCAACCTCCCGGCTTTGAAGACAGTGAGTATCCTAACCATGTTTATAGGCTCTCAAAGGCGCTTTATGGGCTCAAGCAAGCCCCAAGAGCATGGTATGAATGCCTTAGAGATTTCCTTATTGCTAATGGCTTTAAAGTCGGCAAAGCTGATCCTACTTTATTCACTAAAACTCTTGATAATGATTTGTTTGTATGCCAAATTTATGTTGATGATATTATATTTGGGTCTACTAACAAATCTACATGTGAAGAATTTAGTAGGATCATGACACAGAAATTCGAGATGTCTATGATGGGGGAGTTGAAGTATTTTCTAGGATTCCAAGTCAAGCAACTCCAAGAAGGCACCTTCATTAGCCAAACAAAATATACTCAAGACATTCTAAGCAAGTTTGGAATGAAGGATGCCAAGCCTATCAAGACACCCATGGGACAAATGGGCATCTCGACCTCGACACGGGAGGTAAGTCCGTGGATCAAAAGGTATACCGGTCGATGATTGGTTCATTGCTTTATTTATGTGCATCTCGACCGAACATTATGCTTTCCGTATGCATGTGTGCAAGATTCCAAGCCGACCCTAAGGAATCACACCTTACGGCCGTAAAACGAATCTTGAGATATTTGGCTTATACTCCTAAGTTTGGGCTTTGGTACCCTCGGGGATCCACATTTGATTTGATTGGTTATTCGGATGCCGATTGGGCGGGGTGTAAGATTAATAGGAAGAGCACATCGGGGACTTGCCAGTTCTTGGGAAGATCCTTGGTGTCATGGGCTTCAAAGAAGCAAAATTCGGTCGCTCTTTCTACCGCCGAAGCCGAGTATATTGCCGCAGGCCATTGTTGCGCGCAATTGCTTTGGATGAGGCAAACCCTGCGGGACTACGGTTACAAATTAACCAAAGTCCCTTTGCTATGTGACAATGAGAGTGCAATCAAAATGGCCGACAATCCCGTTGAGCATAGCCGCACTAAGCACATAGCCATTCGGTATCATTTTCTTCGGGATCACCAACAAAAGGGGGATATCGCGATTTCTTACATTAACACTAAAGATCAATTAGCCGATATCTTTACCAAACCTCTTGATGAACAATCTTTTACCAGACTTAGGCATGAGCTCAATATTCTTGATTCTAGGAATTTCTTTTGCTAGTCTTGCACACATAGCTCATAAATATACCTTTGATCATGTCTCCTTTATATATGCTATGACTAATGTGTTTTCAAGTGTATTCCAAACCAAGTCGTAGGTATATGGAAAGGGAATTGGAGTCTTCGGCGAAGACAAGGCTTCCACTCCGCTCTACTACTCATCCTTCGCCGTCGCTCCGCATCACTCTCCAACATTGGTATAATCTTCACTCATTTATTTTATGACCAAAGGAGGAGAAAGTACTTAAAAGGGCTTATATCTCACTCAAAGTATCCGTTTTTGGCGATTCATGCCAAAGGGGGAGAAAGTATGAGCCCAAAGCAAAAGGACCGCACCACCACCCTAATTTTAAAATCAATGATTTTCAAGTGGTAAATTTCAAAATTGGTATCTCTTTGTGTTCTAAAGGGGGAGCAAGTAGTATTTTCAAAATTGATGTCTTAAAACCCTCTTGAACACTAAGAGGAGACCTTATTTGAGGGGGAGTTTTGTTTAGTTAAAGAAAAAGCATTTTGGATCAAAGGAAGAATATTTCAAACTTGAAAATGCTTTGCTAAATCTCATTCATTTATCTTTGACTATCTTGCAAAAGGACTTTGAAAAGAATTTGCAAAAACAAAACTTTTGGTGCAAATATGGTCCAATATGTCAAAAACAAAGAAAACAATCCATGCGCATCATGTAAATATTTATTGGCTCAATTCCAAGCAACCTTTGCACTTACATTATGCAAACTAGTTCAATTATGCACTTCTATATTTGCTTTGGTTTGTGTTGGCATCAATCACCAAAAAGGGGGAGATTGAAAGGGAATTAGGCTTACACCTAGTTCCTAAATAATTTTGGTGGTTGAATTGCCCAACACAAATATTGTACTAACTAGTTTGCTCTAGTGAATAAGTTATACAGGTGCAAAAGGTTCACTCTTAGCCAATAAAAAGATCAAGTTTTGGATTCAACAAAGGAGCAAAGAAGCAACCGAAGGCACCTCTGGCTGAAGGCACCGGACTGTCCGGTGTACACCGGACAGTGTCCGGTGCGCCCAGAGGACTCCAACTCAAACTCTTCGCCCTCGGGAATTCTGGGAAGCCGGCGCACTATAATTCACCGGACTGTCCGGTGTACACCGGACAGTGTCCGGTGCTCCAAGGAAGCGCGGCCTCCGGAACTCGCCAGCCTCGGGTTCGCGCGGTAGCCGCTCCGCTATAATTCACCGGACATGTCCGGTGTACACCGGACTGTCCGGTGTACCAACCGGGCAACGGCTATTTCGGCGCCAACGGCTACCTGCGGTGCATTTAATGCGCGCGCAGCGCGCGCAGACGTCAGGCGCGCCCATACCGGCGCACCGGACAATGAACAGTTGTTGTCCGGTGTGCACCGGACACCCAGGCGGGTCCACAAGTCAGAAGCTCCAACGGTCTGAATCCAACGGCATTGATGACGTGGCAGGGGCACCGGACTGTCCGGTGTGCACCGGACTGTCCGGTGCGCCATCGAACAGAAGCCTCCAGCCAACGGTCAAGTTTGGTGGTTGGGGCTATAAATACCCCAACCACCCCACCATTCATTGCATCCAAGTTTTCCAACTTCCAACCACTTACAAGAGCTAGGCATTCAATTCTAGACACACCAAAGAGATCAAATCCTCTCCAATTCCACTCAAGCATTTAGTGACTAGCGAGAGAGATTTGCCGTGTTCTTTTGAGCTCTTGCGCTTGGATCGCTTTCTTTCTTTCTCACTTGTTCTTGTGTTCAAAACTCAATTGTAACCAAGGCAAGAGGCACCAATTGTGTGGTGGCCCTTGCGGGGAAGTTTTGTTCCCGTTTGATTGAGAAGAAGAAAAGCTCACTCGGTCCGCGGGACCGTTTGAGAGAGGGAAGGGTTGAAAGAGACCCGGCCTTTGTGGCCTCCTCAACGGGGAGTAGGTTTGCGAGAACCGAACCTCGGTAAAACAAATCCACGTGTCACAATCTTCATTTGCTTGCGATTTGTTTTGCACCCTCTCTCGCGGACTCGTTTATATTTCTAACGCTAACCCGGCTTGTAGTTGTGATTATTTTTGAGATTTTCAGTTTCGCCCTATTCACCCCCCCTCTAGGCGACTTTCAATAAGGCGCCAGGAGGAGTATGACCAGCATCACGACGTCCCGGCATGAAGTCGCACCACCTGTGCTGAGTCAGCTGCAGCCTCAACTAGTGGCCTGTTCCGAGGATGGTCTTCTTCTTCTTCCTCTTCATCGTCGTCAAACACGCCGCCAGCAACCCGCAAATCATCATAACCTCCAACATTAACCTCGGGAATGGCGTCCACCAAGACATCACCGAGGATCGGCATAGAAGGACCAGCATCCTAATCCAGGCATGACAGTCGCCGAAGTCGCCTCTTTTTCTTCTTCTCTTCGACATGTGCAGTCGGCCGGTTCACTCAGCATGAACGCTTTGGGCGGGCACCTTCAGGTCTCTGGATCTCCACCTCTTCGCCAAATTCTTGTCTAGTCGTGATGGCCATCGGCTCGGTGCGGGTAGAGTTGGACGGTTCTGCGGCCAGCAGGCTAAGCACGGCGTTCATCTTAGCATCATCGGTGCTAGCTGACATTTCAAAGTGAGTTTGCCTCTCAGCTTCGGGAAGACTCCGAAGTGGGGGCAATCAAGGCTTCAATATCCTCGGGGGAGGGCCGCACTCTATGACCCGAGCTACCATCACGAGTAGGAGGGTTGGAGACAAATTCAGAGAATGGCCTATTGGGAGGCAGGTTCCACGCAGAGTAAGCTAAAGGAGCACCAGCATTCGAGACCCTACTCCTTAGAATCATATCCAGTCGGCTCAGCAAATCCTCATTGGGAATCTGTATGTTTGTGACTCAGGTGGAATCATTGATGCCGGTATATAAATAGGCGGGATAAACTCTTTCCTTCAAGGGTTGAATGTTCTTGAAAACAAAGTTAGCAACCACAGCCTCAGCAGTCAGACCCCTATCCTTCAATAAGTAGATTTCAGCAAGTAGCACTTCGGTCTCAGTTATCTCTAAAAAGGTGGGAGATTCAACCTAGCTAGGTGTACGAACATCTGGTTGCATCCCTAACCGAGGGGGAAGAGATTTGCAATGATTTTCCATGATGAACCACTCAAGACGCCATCCTTTAATGTTGTCCTTGAGGGGAATATCGAGATACTCCACTTTCCTCCCCCGGTGAAGCTCTAAACTTGTGCCACCAACAAGCTGATGCTGCCCCCAGCCATCCTAGGCTGACAATGATAAAGATACTTCCAGAGTCCGAAATGGGGGAGAATCCCAAGAAAAGCATCGCACAGATGTACGAAAATGGCAACTTGCAGAATGGAGTTAGGGTTCAAGTGTGTCAGATTTAATTCATAAAAATCAAGGAGGCCACGGAAAAAAGGGGAGATGGGAAGAGCAAGCCCATGGATAAGAAACGGGACGTAAACAATAGATTCATGAGTGTCCTCTGTCGGAACAGTGACACAGCGGCTGATCCGCCAAGAACAGAGCTTTTTTGGCAGCAAAACCCCAATCTCAACAAGTTGGAGAATTTCAGAATCGAAGATAATAGACATGTGGTTACCTGCAAATGGAAGCTGGCTGTTGGGGTCGATGGTCAGGATGATCGCAGCAATGGTGCTTTGCCTCTTCCGCTTGGGAGCCATCGCAAGCTTTCGGGCGGGATGAGCGGGCTCAAAATTTCAGGGAAGCAGAGGAGCGGCTGAAGGGAAAAAGTGAAGTTAGGGCTCGGAAATCAAAAAGGCACGTCAGCGTGAGTATAAATGGGGTTTCTTGGGTCGGGCATTATCTCTAAAGTGCTAGATCACTACTCGGAAAAGCAAAAGCCTCAGACAACACTTGGCAGTTACCTCTAAAATGCCAGCATTGTCAAGCACATGGACAAACTTTCAAACGCACAAATGGAAATCAACAAAACATTGGTCATTTGAAGCAACCAAATTCTTGATTCATACTGGACGCGGTAACACAAACTCGAAGCCGACTCATTATGAGTCGACTTCTTTTACCCTAGTTACAACATTACATTACACTACCTTACTACTTACACTACACTACTAACTACCACTACATTATTTTACTGCTACTATTACTACTACTACTAACTGTCTATATT
Source organism: Zea luxurians (assembly GCA_029449295.1). Classification (NCBI taxonomy): domain Eukaryota; kingdom Viridiplantae; phylum Streptophyta; class Magnoliopsida; order Poales; family Poaceae; genus Zea; species Zea luxurians. Next base: position 9,968,906 of record JAOPSE010000022.1, read on the forward strand.
AATATTTAAACCAGTGGCGCAATGCCACTGGCCTTGCCGACGTCGTTGCCACCACCGTCGTCGCCCTTACCGCCGCCGCTGCTGCCGTCGCCCTTACTACCGCTGATGAGGACATCCTCCACTATTACCCGTTGGCAAAGACGCAATTGGCCCAGTTGGCCCAATTGTAGTCGGACGGCGACCGTGTGAGCCTCAGAATTATCCCACCTCATGAATGCCCGATCTTTCGATGAGAGGGTGTGGAATAACTCGATTGGTGGAGGAGACAACGTTCATGGCCTGACTACAGCCTTCCAAAGACGTTGCGCCTTAGCAACCGATACACCACCTCCTATGGCTGTCACGATCTTGTGGAGCGTGACACCCTGGCCACTAGGGCACTCGTCCTGCAAGCAATCGAAGAACTAGCAAGAACAAGTAGAACAAGTACTGAATTACCCGATGTAAATTGTAGGTTTCAAAATAAAACTCCAATATGGTGGGGTTCCGAAGACAAGAAGACGGGCGGCTGAACCAGCACGCGCGCTTACAAGCAAGTAGCGAGAGCTAAACTTGATCTAAATAAACCCGCTGTTCTTGGTGGCGGCTAGGGGGTTTATAAACATGAGAGGATGACCACAAGGGTATTGGAGTTATGCTGCAACCCTAGGATGCGTCCCTAATGGACCCAACTTGATACACGACCCATTGGGCCAAAATAGGGTGACGCATCACCATGGGCAGAAAAGGCAGGAAATGTCTCGGTAAGGAAACAATGATTACGGCAGCCTCAAAATAGATATGACTATAATTCCGGATCCATATGAAAGTAGACTTGATAAGCTTTCCATGTTGTGCTTGAACATTCCAATCCCAGCCCGCATGTGACCGTGGTGACCGTCACAAGTTGGTATTCTTCTGCATTCCGAATCCAGCATGTTCAAATCCTTTCCCCTTTCGGTCTTCTCCCTAGTTCCTAAGCAAAACAAGAGTGCACGGGTCTCCATGGTCTAAATATGATGGACATGAACTCAAGAGTGTAATCACCTGATGGTTGAGTTGACGAGCATGAGCGCGAGTAATGGGACCAGAAATTGGTACTTGTATTGGCATAGATATATCAGTAGTGTGGATGTCTTCATCATTCTCCCCATCTTGCATTTGAGTCGTCCTCGACTCAAGCTCAACTTCCTCTCCCAAGTAGGGCTTTAAATCTGCAATGTTAAATGTGGGGCTAACCCCAAAGTCTGTAGGTAGATCTAGCCTATATGCATTGTCGTTAATTTTCTCTAGATTTTTGCAATTTAGATTTTCGTAATTCAGGAAACCTTTCCTTTCTCAAATGCAACCAAACTAAATCTCCAGGTTCAAAATTTAATTCCTTTCTACCTTTATCACTAGAAAACTTTTATCTAGCATTCATACGCTCTATGTTTTCTTTAGTAGTTTCATGCAGTTTTAACATCAATTCAGCACACCTAGTAGCATCAAAATTTAGTTTTTTAGAAGATGGCAAAGGCATTAAATCAATAGGAGCACAAGGCAACAAACCATATACAATCTGAAATGGGCACATCTTTGTAGTAGAATGCAATGATCGATTATAAGCAAATTCAACATGAGGCAAACAGTCCTCCCACATCTTAATATTCTTCTTTAGAATAGCCCTTAACATAGTAGACAAAGTTCTATTCACAACTTCAGTTTGACCATCAGTTTGGGGATGACATGTAGTAGAAAATAAAAGCTTAGTCTCCAATTTTGCCCACAAAGTCCTCCAAAAATGACTAAGAAATTTAGCATCACGATCAGAAACGATTGTGTTGGGCACACCATGCAAGCGAACAATTTCACGAAAGAACAAATCAGCAATATAAGTAGCATCATCAGTTTTATGACATGGTATGAAATGTGCCATCTTAGAAAATCTATCAACAACCACAAACACACTATCATGTCCCTTCCTAGTCCTAGGCAATCCTAGCACAAAATCCATAGAAATATCTTCCCAAGGAGCACTAGGAACGGGTAGAGGCAAATACAAACCGTGTGGATTTAACCATGACTTCGCCTTTTGACATGTCGTGCAATGAGCAACCAATCTCGCCACATCTCTTCTCATCTTGGGCCAAAAGAAATGACGAGCAAGTATGTCCTCCATTTTCTTTGCTCCAAAATGTCCCATTAAGCCACCTCCATGTGCTTCCTGTAACAACAACAAACGAACGGAGCTAGCTGGAATGCATAGCTTGTGTAACACCCACTTTGTAATTTGCTAGAAATAATACCAATAGAGAAACAATTTCTCTTTATGTGAGTTTGATCTTTATGCATCATCATATGTGAACATCATGCCCAAAAATAATTAATAAAAATATATACTACCAAATTATACATCATGCTGGTATTTTTTTATTTTGTGTGCATTTTGTGACAAGAAAATATTAAAGACCAAAAAGGGAATTTAGAACCTAAAAGAAATTCTTGAATCTAGAAAAGGGAAGGAAATAAATATTGTAAGGATAAAAATATGTAAATGAAAAATATATTATTCCAACATTATAGTGTGAATTTGTATAATGGACTCAAAAGAGAAACTCACATTCAAATTCAAATTTGGATTCAAAACAATTAAAGAAAATAGAAAATAAAACATAAAAGAAAAAGAGAAAGAAGCTTACCTGGGCCTCTGTCTCCAATTCGGCCCAACCCCGAATCACACCCGCGCGGCCCAGACATCTCCTCCACTGTGCGCAGTGAAGCTCGCTGCTGCGCGGGCCCCCTCTGTCAGTCGCAACGAGGCGCCACCTCCCTCAACGAACCGTGCGCTGGCATCTCTGCTTGTGGGTCCCGCTCATCAGATTCTTCTCCCCCGCCGATTTCGGACGCACGAACGCTGCCGCCACGGGATTCTCGGTCAGCTGGCGCAACTACTTGGCTGATCTGTCTCCCGCACACTCGGCCAATAAATGGCGAGCTAAAGCCCCTCTCCCCTTCTTATCCCCTAGCCGCTTCCTCAGATTGCGCAGAGAGCCACCACCATTGTTGAGCAGAGCCGCCGCGACCACCCCCCCTCTACGTCGTGTGACCTTGACCCGATAGTGCTAGGGGGTAATCAAGGGAGCTGCGAGGAGTGATTTCGTGGCTTCTCCGTGCGCGTGGGCGACCAGGGCGCCCCAGAATCTCTCGCCGTCGGCAACTCCTGCGCCACAGATCCACCATCGCCATGACTACCCGCTTGGACGGCCCTAACTTCGGTAAGTGGCTACCCATGCAGTTCGCCGTGTTGTATAATTCACGTAGCACAAGTCAGGGTAAGGAATGGACCTCCATAGCGCTGGTTGGCCGGTCTCCGGTGAGTGCGCCGTCGTTGGGTCGGGCGTCGCTGCCCTAGTCCGGCGAGTGCGTGCGATTGGTAATAGCAGGTCGCGGGAACCGTCGATTCCCGAGTTAGCGGTTGAGATTAGAGGTGGCGTACCTGTTCGCCGTGATTCGATCCGGTCCGTAGGATCGATCGGACGGCTCGGACTTTATGAATCCTTCATTAGCTCTGCACCGTTGATCAGGCTTTGGTCGATCGGGATTGTTTACCAGTTCATATAAAACGTGGGGGTAATCCTAGCGACCGAATTCTAATGGGTCGGCCAGAAGTTGTCCATACCCTTTCGCCGTGGCAATTTTGCATAAGAGCCCCTGTCTTTTTCTAGAATAAACCCGCCGTCCGCGACACTATGGTCTGGGTCTAGGAAATGTTGTCCCGAGGCCCCTGGGTTTCTCTGATTTTGAGGCCCAGTCCAGTGGCGTGTTTAAATGAATAAATGAATTAGAAAATAGGTTTTTATTATATAAATGAGTGCTAGAACTTCAATAATTCATAGAAAATTCATATGAACTCCAAACCACTTCATTCTAGTTTCTAAATTTTTGTAATTTAATTCTCTATCACTTAGAGTCTCTGTTTTATCATAACGACAGTAAGAAAATTAATCCCTCACTTAATCCTATTTCAACCACATAAAACCTTTGAAAATTCATATCTTAAGATCTATAACTCCAAAAATCATGATTCCTGTTCCTAGGATTTTATTTTAATGTGTAGATTATTACTGTGTATTTTGTTTATATGTTTGGTGTGATGTTAATTTCTCTATATATACTGTGCTTGTTTGTATTGTGGCGAGTAGAAGAGCCCGTGACTGAGGATCCTGGTGAGCAGCCGATAGAAGTAGCTGAGCAGGAGCTCATTGAAGGCAAGTTGTGCTCTTGACCACTTTTTACCCAATAATGTTCTTTAATATCATTTATCCATGCATAGGTTAATTTTGATGGGACCCAATAGGTCACCCTAGATTGTTTATCTCATTACCTTGTTTACCCCTGAATCACTTGGGTAGTTTGCTATTGCTTTACATGGTTTTGGGATAATCATTTATTATATCTGTGTTCCAATTATTCTTGTTATTCTATTTATGTTCATGTCAAGTTCATTAATGTTAATTGGAACATAGAGCTTAACTTGAGAACCACGTGCCACCACAAGGGTTTAATGGGACGCCCTTGGCTGACTAATTAGGAAAGCTAGTGGAAGACTACCTTACCCGAAAGGGGCAAGGGCAGTAGGGGAGTGGTCAGTGTAGGGAGGTCCTTGGTTGATTTTGCTGCGATGGCGGTCAGACAAGAACCCTGCATTGGAACTTCCCATAAACTGTAGCGGGTTTTCGGAAGCTAGTGGAACTTTGTAAAGGCCTCGTAATGTTGCCCTGCCGCGCTTCCTAGGTAGAGGTGTATGGGAGTCGTGACCTCTTGGCATATGGGTAACATGACTTGTGGGTAAAGGGTACAACCTCTGCAGAGTGTAAAACTGGTATACTAGTCGAGCTCACGGTCATGAGCAGCTCATGACTCTCTGATGTTTAAATTATGGAACTTAAATTCAATTTTGTCATTTGCATTGCATGGGTTTATTATTAATTTTGTTCTATTACTTTACTTATGGTTTGGTATTTACATACACTTAGTAACTGCTAATAAAAGTTTGACCAACTACTTAAAAGCAATGCTCAGCTTTAACCCCTGTCATTGATTAGCCTTACACATCACATGAACTCACACCTTTGTGAGTTTATGTCCACTGGTTCCCCACAACTTGTTGAGCTATGATCATGTGTGAGCTCACCCTTGCTGTCTCACACCCCCCCCACAGGAGAAGAGCAGGTGGTTCAGGAGGAGCCACAAGGCGAGGAGTTTGATCTGATCTAGGTGGCGTTTCTCAGTTGACATTGACGCCGACGATCCTTAGTTTGTTTTATATTTATTCTTTTATTTTGTAATAAGTCTTCCTCTATGTAATAAATACTCTGATTATTGTGACATTTATCTCTACACACTCTGTTATTGTATATGTTGTCTTCTTGGCGCATGTATGAGATGCACCTGGCTTTGTTACTTAAAGCCGGGTGTGATAGAAGTGGTATCAGAGGAAATGTTGACTGTAGGAAGAGACCTAGATAGAAATGGACAAAACCCTTACCTACTTACCTTACTCTGACTCATTATATACTTATCTCATCTTGATCTTGTCTCACCTTTTGCTATTCTACTCTGATTAATCTTATCTTTTCTACTCTAAGACAAGATGGATTTCACACCTTGGAATCTTACCACTATGATCTTTTTAAGAGATAGGGAACCCAAGACAAAATTTAAAACTATTCTCTTTAAAAATGTTGTTTGATTGTTCTGATGTTAAATGTCTGATTTGCTTCTTTGATTGATTGATATATTATATGCGGGCATCTTAGCATGTACCACCATAAGGTAATAAATTAGCTATGGTAGGTAAAATATTAATCTGCTTAGCTAAAAGGTCCCCCAAAGTAACATGATTTGTAAATACCTGCCTTGTCTACTATTCTCTTACCATATGTATCTATCTCAGATGGTCAATACCAGGCGGGGTGGTGGAATTGATTTGCCTCCTAATCGACACACTCGGTGGATGTACAGACGACCCTAGCCACAGCCTGCAGAGATGAATCCTCCTAATCCTCCACCAGGCGGAGTTGACCCACTGGTTGCTGCTCAGATGAATATGATGCAGCAAATGGCGGACACCATGGCAGATATGCGTGCACAGATGCAGCAAGAACGCCAGGAGATGCGTCAAGAAAGAGAAGAGATACGACAGGAGTTGCGCCAGGAGCGAGAGGAGATACGCCAGGAAAGGAGGGCGCAACAACAGCAGCTGCAACAACAAATGCAACAACAACAGCAACAAGTACCACTGCCTCCACCTCCACCACCACCAGTTCCACCCCGAGATAAGCACCGGGAATTCATGAGTCATAAGCCACCTACATTTGCTAGCTCACCTGATCCACTGGACGCAGATGATTGGCTGAAGTCCGTTGAGAAGATGTTGAATATTGCACAATGCACTGACCGGGAGAAGGTTTTATATGCTTCTGGACGTCTGACAGGTCCTGCTGCTGACTCGTGGGATTCATATACTGCTGCCCATGATGTTGCGGATACTATTACTTGGGCAGAGTTCAGTACACAGTTCAGGAATTATCATATACCAGCTGGATTGATGAAGATTAAGAAGAAGGAATTTCTGTCGCTGAAGCAAGGAAGTATGTCAGTCAGTGAGTATCGCGACAAGTTTATCCAGTTATCCAGATGTGCCCCTGATGAAGTTGCTGAAGATGAGAGGAAGTAGGAGCATTTTATTGAAGGACTTAATGGACCCCTGCAGTATGCTCTAGTGGCACACACATTTCCATCATTTCAGAGGCTGCTTGATAAGGCCCTGGCTATTGAACACAAGCGTGTTCAGCTGGGAGATTTGAAGAGAAAGGCTATATCTCAAGGACAAGGAAGCAGCAGTGTTCGTCCTCGCTACAGTTCACCTCAGGGTACCCCGGTTCACACTGGCGGAGGCCAGCGCCCAGTTCAGCAATCACCACTGAGGACTCCACCTCCTCGACAAGCTACCCCTACTGGCACCCCGACGAAGTTTTCAGGACAGAGTCTAGGCACTACTTGTTTCAAGTGTGGGAAGACTGGTCATTATGCAAATGTCTGCCCACAGAAGATTGCTACTACTCTAGCTCAGAACAGGCAGCAAACTCCAGGATCTGGCAAGGGATATTCTATTGCCAAGGTTAATCAAGTCAGCGTTGATGCTACTCCATATGGTGGGGACCTCATACTTGGTATGTTTTATGTTAATACAATTCCTGGAACCATATTATTCGATTCTGGTGCTACACATTCATTCATGTCTGCTAGATATGCCAACACAAATGAAATACCACTGCTAAATATGAGAAAACCCATGATAGTAATTACACCTAAAGGGCCTGTTGAGGCGAATCAAATGACACGTAGATTGACATTGACCATTATGGGTAGAGAATTTGGAGCTACTGCTATAATATTAGAGTCAAGCAGTATAGATCTGATCCTTGGTATGTCATGGCTAAGAAAGGCAAAGGCTGTTATAGCATGTGGTAGAGGTACCGTAGAACTCACTACCACTAAAGGAGAAAGATTTCAAGTTAATATTGCAGTAACCTCCTCATCCATGCGTGCAATGTTCTTTATACCTGAGGAGTTTGTTGGTGACAACATCCAGGTGGTTAGAGATTTTCCGGATGTCTTTCCAGAGGAGTTACCAGGGATGCCACCTGATAGAGAAGTTGAGTTTGTTATTGATCTCTTACCTGGAACTGCCCCTATTTTTAAACGGCCATATAGGATGTCCGTAGAGGAGTTGAAGGAACTTAAGAAGTAGTTAACTGAGTTACAAGAGGCTGGGTACATTCGTCCGAGTTCCTCACCTTGGGGAGCACCGGTACTGTTTGTACAGAAGAAGGATGGATCACAAAGAATGTGTGTGGATTATAGATCACTTAATGATGTTACTGTGAAGAACAAGTATCCGTTACCTCGTATTGAGGATTTATTTGACCAGATGAGAGGTGCGAGAGTATTTTCGAAGATTGATCTCCGATCCGGTTACCATCAGATGAGGATTAGACCATCGGATATTCCCAAGACGGCTTTCTCGACTCGATATGGATTATATGAGTTTACTGTTATGTCGTTTGGATTAACCAATGCACCAGCTTATTTTATGAACTTGATGAATAAGGTGTTTATGGAGTATTTGGACAGATTCGTCGTGGTATTCATCGACGATATTCTTATCTATTCCCAGAGCGATAGTGATCACGAGGAACATCTGAGATTGGTGCTGCAGAAGCTACGAGATAACCAGCTATATGCCAAGTTCAGCAAGTGCGAGTTTTGGATTGGCGAGGTGCCATTTCTTGGTCATATTATTTCTAATGGAGGAATTTCAGTGGATCCTGCTAAGGTTAAGGAGATAATGGAGTGGAGAGTACCCACTACAGTTACTGAGATTCGGAGTTTCTTGGGATTAGCAGGATATTATCGGAGATTTATTGAAGGATTTTCTAAGATTGCTAAGCCTATGACTTCACTTTTGGAGAAAGGAAGAGAATTTAAGTGGGACGAGAAGTGCCAAGACAGCTTTGAGCAATTGAAGAAAAGATTAATGTCGCCACCAGTGTTGGTTATGCTAGACCTATAGAAGGGATTTGATATTTATTGTGATGCATGTGGCCAAGGCTTAGGATGTGTGCTTATGCAAGAAGGACATGTGATTGCCTATGCTTCTCGTCAGCTACGAAAACAGGAATTAAACTACCCCACGCATGACTTGGAATTGGCAGCCGTTGTGCATGCGCTTAAGATTTGGAGACATTATATCATGGGGACCAAGTGTCAAGTATATACGGATCATAAGAGTCTGAAGTATATATTCACTCAAAAGAATCTCAACCTTAGGCAACGCTGTTGGTTGGAGCTTATTAAGGATTATGATTTGGAGATTCACTATCACCCGGGCAAGGCAAATTTGGTTGCAGATGCCTTGAGTCGAAAGGAGCATGTTCATTCAGCTATTGTTGCCCAGCTACCCGATGAGATTGTTGAGGATTTCAGAAGACTTAACCAGGGGATAGTTGCTCATACTGAAGGAGTTACTATTGATGTGGAACCTACTTTGGAGCAAGAGATCCGCAAAGGACAAATTGGTGATGCTAAAATAAAAGAGATCAAGGATCTGATTACTGAAGGTCGAGTTCCGGAATTTACGGAAGATGAGCAGGGCACTGTATGGTTCAAAAACAGGATGTGTGTTCCTGATATTGAAAGCCTTCGAGAGACTATTTTAAAGGAGGCCCACGACTCGGATTATTCTATTCATCCTGGTAGTACTAAGATGTATCAGGATTTGAAGCAGAAATATTGGTGGTATGGATTGAAAAGAGATGTAGCTGCATATGTGGCTATGTGCGATGTATGTCAAAGAGTTAAGGCTGAACACCAGAGGCCAGCTGGACTATTGCATCCACTGAAGATACCCGAGTGGAAGTGGGAAGAGATTGGTATGGATTTCATTACTGGATTGCCTCGCACCCAGAAAGGATATGATGCTATATGGGTGATTGTGGATAGATTGACTAAAGTGGCTCACTTTATTCCGGTGAAGACTACTTATAAAGGTTCTCAGCTAGCAGAGTTATATATGGCTCGGATTGTGTGTTTACATGGAGTACCAAAGAAGATCGTGTCTGATCGAGGTTCACAGTTTACCTCAAGATTTTGGAGAAGCTTTCATGAGAATATGTAGTACAAAGTTGAATTTTAGTACGGCTTATCACCCTCAGACTGATGGACAGACTGAAAGGACTAATCAAGTATTGGAAGATATGTTGAGAGCATGTGCCCTTCAGCATGGAGGAAGTTGGGATAAAAGTCTACCTTATGCTGAATTCTCATATAACAATAGCTATCAGGCCAGTCTGAAGATATCACCTTTTGAAGCTTTATATGGGAGGAAGTGCAGGACTCCTTTGTATTGGGATCAAACTGGAGAAAGACAGTTCTTTGGGTCTGAACTGATTCAAGAAGCAGAAGAACAAGTCCGTATAATTCGAGAGAATTTGAGAGTAGCTCAAACCAGGCAAAAGAGCTATGCTGATAATAGAAGAAGGCCACTGGAATTTGAAGAAGGAGATTATGTGTACCTCAAGGTGTCACCACTTCGTGGAATGAGGAGATTCAAAGTTAAGGGCAAATTGTCCCCTCGTTATATTGGACCATTCTTGATCTTTAGGCGAGTTGGAGAGATGGCATACCAACTTGAGTTACCTGCTAGTCTATCGGATGTGCATAATGTGTTCCACGTATCTCAACTGAAGAAGTGTCTCCGTGTCCCTGAGGAACAGTTACCAATGGAAGAGCTCAGTGTTCAAGGTGATTTGACTTACACGGAGTACCCAATCAAGATTCTTGACACATTGACTAGAGTTACAAGAAATAAGGTGATAAAGATGTGCAAAGTGCAATGGAGTCACCATGGCGAAGATGAAGCAACTTGGGAAAGAGAAGAAGAGCTTCACATAGACTTTCCCCATCTTTTCCCTAGATCTTCCTAAATCTCGAGGACGAGATTATTTTTAAGGGGGTAGGATTTGTAACACCCACTTTGTAATTTGCTAGAAATAATACCAATAGAGAAACAATTTCTCTTTATGTGAGTTTGATCTTTATGCATCATCATATGTGAACATCATGCCCAAAAACAATTAATAAAAATATATACTACCAAATTATACATCATGCTGGTATTTTTTTTATTTTGTGTGCATTTTGTGAAAAGAAAATATTAAAGACCAAAAAGGGAATTTAGAACCTAAAAGAAATTCTTGAATCTAGAAAAGGGAAGGAAATAAATATTGTAAGGATAAAAATATGTAAATGAAAAATATATTATTCCAACATTAGAGTGTGAATTTGTATAATGGACTCAAAAGAGAAACTCACATTCAAATTCAAATTTGGATTCAAAACAATTAAAGAAAATAGAAAATAAAACATAAAAGAAAAAGAGAAAGAAGCTTACCTGGGCCTCTGTCACCAATTCGGCCCAACCCCGAATCACACCCACGCGGCCCAGACATCTCCTCCACCGTGCGCAGTGAAGCTCACTGCTGCACGGGCCCCCTCTGTCAGTCGCAACGAGGCGCCACCTCCCTCAACGAACCGCGAGCTGGCATCTCTGCTTGTGGGTCCCGCTCGTCAGATTCTTCTCCCCCGCCGATTTCGGACGCACGAACGCTGCCGCCATGGGATTTTCGGTCAGCTGGCGCAACTGCTTGGCGGATCTGTCTCCCGCACACTCGGCCAATAAATGGCGAACTAAAGCCCCTCTCCCCTTCTTATCCCCTTGCCGCTTCCTCAGATTGCGCAGAGAGCCGCCACCATTGTTGAGCCGAGCCGCCGCGACTACCCCCTCTCTACGCCGTGTGACCTTGACCCGATAGTGCTAGGGGGTAATCAAGGGAGCTGCGAGGAGTGATTTCGTGGCTTCTCCGCGCGCGTGGGCGACCAGGGCGCCCCAGAATCTCTCGCCGTCGGCAACTCCTGCGCCACGGATCCGCCATCGCCGTGACTACCCGCGTGGACGGCCCTAACTTCGGTAAGTGGCTACCCATGCAGTTCGCCGTGTTGTATAATTCGCGTAGCACAAGTCAGGGTAAGAAATGGACCTCCGTAGCGCTGGTTGGCTGGTCTCTGGTGAGTGCGCCGTCGTTGGGTCGGGCGTCGCCGCCCTAGTCCGGCGAGTGCGTGCGATTGGTAATAGCAGGTCGCGGGAACCATCGATTCCCGAGTTAGCGGTTGAGATTAGAGGTGGCGTACCTGTTCGCCGTGATTCGATCCGGTCCGTAGGATCGATCGGACGGCTCGGACTTTATGAATCCTTCATTAACTCTGCACCGTTGATCAGGCTTTGGTCGATCGGGATTGTTTACCGGTTCGTATAAAACGTGGGGGTAATCCTGGCGGCCGAATTCTAATGGGTCGGCCAGAAGTTGTCCATACCCTTTCGCCGTGGCAATTTTGCATAAGAGCCCCTGTCTTTTTCTAGAATAAACCCGCCGTCCGCAACACTGTGGTCTGGGTCTAGGAAATGTTGTCCCGAGGCCCCTGGGTTTCTCTAATTTTGAGGCCCAGTCCAGTGGCGTGTTTAAATGAATAAATGAATTAGAAAATAGGTTTTTATTATATAAATGAGTGCTAGAACTTCAATAATTCATAGAAAATTCATATGAACTCCAAACCACTTCATTCTAGTTTCTAAATTTTTGTAATTTAATTCTCTATCACTTAGAGTCTCTGTTTTATCATAACGACAGTAAGAAAATTAATCCCTCACTTAATCCTATTTCAACCACATAAAACCTTTGAAAATTCATATCTTAAGATCTATAACTCCAAAAATCATGATTCCTGTTCCTAGGATTTTATTTTAATGTGTAGATTATTACTGTGTATTTTGTTTATATGTTTGGTGTGATGTTAATTTCTCTATATATATTGTGCTTGTTTGTATTGTGGCGAGTAGAAGAGCCCGTGACTGAGGATCCTGGTGAGCAGCAGATAGAAGTAGCTGAGCAGGAGCTCATTGAAGGCAAGTTGTGCCCTTGACCACTTTTTACCCAATAATGTTCTTTAATATCATTTATCCATGCATAGGTTAATTTTGATGGGACCCAATAGGTCACCCTAGATTGTTTATCTCATTACCTTGTTTACCCCTGAATCACTTAGGTAGTTTGCTATTGCTTTACATGGTTTTGGGATAATCATTTATTATATCTGTGTTCCAATTATTCTTGTTATTCTATTTATGTTCATGTCAAGTTCATTAATGTTAATTGGAACATAGAGCTTAACTTGAGAACCACGTGCCACCACAAGGGTTTAATGGGACGCCCTTGGCTGACTAATTAGGAAAGCTAGTGGAAGACTACCTTACCCGAAAGGGGCAAGGGCAGTAGGGAGTGGTCAGTGTAGGGAGGTCGTTGGTTGATTTTGCTGCGATGGCGGTCAGACAAGAACCCTGCATTGGAACTTCCCATAAACTGTAGCGGGTTTTCGGAAGCTAGTGGAACTTTGTAAAGGCCTCGTAGTGTTGCCCTGCCGCGCTTCCTAGGTAGAGGTGTATGGGAGTCGTGACCCCTTGGCAGATGGGTAACATGACTTGTGGGTAAAGGGTACAACCTCTGCAGAGTGTAAAACTGGTATACTAGCCGAGCTCACGGTCATGAGCAGCTCAGGACTCTCTAATGTTTAAATTATGGAACTTAAATTCAATTTTGTCATTTGCATTGCATGTGTTTATTATTAATTTTGTTCTATTACTTTACTTATGGTTTGGTATTTACATACACTTAGTAACTGCTAATAAAAGTTTGACCAACTACTTAAAAGCAATGCTCAGCTTTAACCCCTGTCATTGATTAGCCTTACACATCACATGAACTCACACCTTTGTGAGTTTATGTCCACTGGTTCCCCACAACTTGTTGAGCTATGATCATGTGTGAGCTCACCCTTGCTGTCTCACACCCCCCCACAGGAGAAGAGCAGGTGGTTCAGGAGGAGCCACAAGGCGAGGAGTTTGATCTGATCTAGGTGGCGTTTCTCAGTTGACATTGGCGCCGACGATCCTTAGTTTGTTTTATATTTATTCTTTTATTTTGTAATAAGTCTTCCGCTATGTAATAAATACTCTGATTATTGTGACATTTATCTCTACACACTCTGTTATTATATATGTTGTCTTCTTGGCGCATGTATGAGATGCACCTGGCTTTGTTCCTTAAAGCCGGGTGTGACAGCTTGTTAGCTCTAAACACAAACACATCACTAACAATATATTTGTTCCATCCTTTCCCATCTTTACAATGCAGTACAACATCTTTAAAATCAGCATCACGAACATATTGGTCTTTAATCGTCTCTAATCCAAAGATTTTGTAGTCAAGTTGATTCAGCAAAGTATATCTCCTAGACAAAGCGTCAGCAATGATATTCTCTGTTTATAAACCCCCTAGCTGCCACCAAGAACAGCGGGTTTTGTTTAGATCAAGTTTATCTCTCGCTACTTGGTTGTAAGCGAGTGTGCTGGTTCAGCCGCCCGTCTTCTTGTCTTTGGAACCCCACCATATTGGAGTTTGATTTTGAAACCTACAATTTACATCGAGTAATTCAGTACTTGTTCTACTTGTTCTTGCTAGTTTTTCGATTGCTTGCAGGACGAGTGCCCTAGTGGCCAGGGTGTCATGCTTTACAAGATCGTGACAGCCATAGGAGGTGGTGTATCGGTTGCTAAGACGCAGCATCTTTGGAAGGCTGTAATCAGGCCGTGAACGTCGTCTCCTCCACCAATCGAGTTATTCCGCACGCTCTCATCGAAAGATCGGGCATTCACCCAACGGGTGCACATCAGCCGCTATCGCCACCATCGTCGTCGTCGTCGCTGCGGCTATCGCCCTCGCTGCCACCCTCGCTGCCGTCGCCACCGCTGTCGTCGCCGTCACCCTTGCCGCTATCGTCGCCGCTGCCATCGCCCTCGTCGTCGCCATTGCCACCGCTCGAAGGAGTCTGCCTCATCCGAGGAGACCCCCGACTCATTCGACCCACCAAGCCTGGCGCGCTCGATGGAGCGCTAGTACGCCCGGGCCGCGGTGGAAAGCCCCATGGAGTCATCTGAGTCCTCGGATGACGCCGGGGGAGAAGTCGGAGCAGGCGAATGGTCCGACTCGGAGGTTGCCTCCTCCGAGTACTCCGAGTCCCCAAAGTCCTCCGAGGGGGGACTTGGGGCACGCTTGCGCTTGCCGTCAACACGGTGAGGCCAGCCACCACCCCTCCTGCCTCTACCCATGGTTGGATGGAGAAGGAGAGAAAGAAGAACAAAGCAACATATGATCAAAGGATGAGTGAAGAGAACAATGGTGCAAGCAGGCTATTTATAGAGGCCGGGGTGACCGTCCACTTCCTACCACGCTCGCCGAATAGTCGCAAGTATTCAACAAGCAATTCAAGCCGTCTGAAAATGAATCAGGCAACAGTCGCCGCTTCACATAGCACGACACTGTTTGGACCAAGGTCAACTGCTCTGGCAATATGATTACACCCCACGGTCACATCAAGTTACTACTCCAGGATAGTGTGCTAAACACTCTACGTACTAAGACACCCCTTGGGCACACCCATTGGGTGTGTTGCCAAGAATTTTCAAAAGATTTTCTGAAGAAGTCATATCCACACAGTATACGCAATGAATGTACTACGACAAAAGAAAGAGATCGGTTGAGATGATAGGAAGTCCAAATATAGCTACTAAACCGCAAGTATAATCAGCAGAGCCATTGAAGCACAGAGCGGGGTGATGTCCAGCCGAGAGCCATCTGCCTCCACCAGCCAGACGTCCAATCTATCACCGATCAAATTAATTTCAGACGTAACAAGGCATGGACAGATAATGTCGTTTGAATTCGCAAGAACATAAGAGGAAGACAAAATGCTGATTTCTAAACCATAAGATGATGACAAAATGCTGATTCCTAAAGCATAAGATGTAGTCCTTTGAATGGATTATTTTAAAAAATCCACTCAAAGCTCAGGGGCTACACCCATTGGGCGCACCTTCGGTGCACCCAATTGATTTTTAGTCCCAAGAAGACAAAATGCTGATTTCTAAAGCATAAGATGATGAAAAATGCTGATTTCTAAAGCATAAGACGTAGACCTTTGAATGGATTATTTTCAAAAATCCACTTGTTGGGGACCTTCCTCTTCCGAAGGTCCTAAAAAACGTGACTACTATGTTTCTCAGTGTAACATAGACTGATACAGGAGGCTTCGACTTTGGGATGAAAGCATGCGGATATGGAGATACAACCCGAGAGTAGGATGAACGGGCACCGAAGCTATGGCCGAAGAAACTTCGCTTTAGCACAACGACGAAGGTGGTCGACAGAACCGACCTAAAGGACAAAAGACTACTTAACCCTTGATAGTTTGCCTTATTGTTAGCAGTAAAAGTTATGGACATGAATGTAATTTTGTCCAGGCTGCGTCCCATGCCTATAAATAGGTGAACAGTAACACCATACTGTTCACGTTGAACAGTAATCGCTCTTGCGTCAGCCCCGCATTTTAACCTTCTGTCAAGTCGAAGGTAACAATGTAATATTAATGTTATGAATATTTATCCATGATTATGAAATAGGAATGCAAACAATTTATCGATATGACGTCAATATTTACATTCTTTCGTATTTCATGTAGCTTCATTTATATTTGTTTGCTGAGATGATGAAGGTTCGCCCTTCATATCCTTTGTCTGAGGATCAGTATACCCGAAAGGAGATAATGTTCACAAAGGTCTTTTATCATTAACAATTGTGTTGCTTTGTTCTTGATCTATATCATCTGAGAACAAGGGCCAACATTGCCGCCCACCGTGGGGCTCAAACCCACGACCACAAGGTTAAACTGTTGGGGGCCTTCCTCTTCCGATGGTCCTCAAAACGTGACTAATATGTTTTTCAGTATAACAGACTGATAACAGAAGGCTTCGACTTTGGGATGAAAGCATTCGGGATATGGAGATACAACCCGGGAGTAGGATGAACGGGCACCGAAGCAGTGGCTGAAAAAGCTTCGGCTTAGCACAACGACGAAGGTGGTCGGCAGAACCGACCTAAAGGAGAAAAGACTACTTAGCCCTTGACAGCTTGCTTTATTGTTAGTAGTAAAATTTAGGAACATGAATGTAGTTTTGTCCAGGCTGTGTCCCGTGCCTATAAATAGATGAACAGTAACATCGTACTGTTCACGCTACGATGTAATAGCTCTCACGTCACTCTCACGCTCACGCCTTCTGACAAGCCGAAGGTATCAATAAAATATGAATATTTATCCATGTTTATGAATTAAGAATGTAAACAATTTATCAATATATCATCATTATTTATTTACATTCTTTTGTGTTTCATGTGTCTTCATTTATATTTGTTTATTAAGGTGATGAAGGTATGTCCTTCATGACCTTCGTCTGAAGATCATTATACCTAAAGGGAGATAATGTTTTGAAAGACGAAGGTCTCTAATCATTAACAATTGTGTTGCTTTGTTCTTGGTGTATAGCATCTGAGAACAAGGAACAACATTGGCGCCCACCTCCGGTGAACTCATTCAACTACCTTTGGCAAGCATCAACCTTCGTCATGCCACCGAAGAAGCAGCAGCACCAGGGGCTGCATTGCAGCCATTGGACACTAATCACGAGATGCTACGCGAAGCTAGGAGCCAAAAGAGGAAGGCTACCAGCCCAACACCTCAGGAGGAGGAACTGGATCAAGAGATAAGGGATCTGGAAGCTATCCATCAATAGGTATAGAAGAAGAGGGAAAAGATGCTTTGGCTCGCCGACCTCCAGAGGAAGATTGTCACACCCAGTTTTAGAAGGCAAACCGAATGCGAACCATGTACGTGCCAGGATCAGCAATTCACGTACACAGCAGTTACATAACATGGACATCATCACACAGTGCTCAAATAGTATTAAAAAGGGAAATAATAGTCGATTACATCACATGTCTGAGACATCCACATAGTCTTTACAATAAATCAAAGTGCGGAAAAGAAACGTAGATAAACGCGACCTTCACAGGCAGCCGACTGGGGGTTGCCGCTAACCCACGCCTAGAACTCGTCGTAGTCTTGGAACTCCTGGAAGTCTCCTTCCACGGCTTCATCTTCTCCTGAGCAGTGGTTGCAATGCTGACAACCTGGGGATGGGGGGTTTGGTGTGTAGAGCAAGGGTGAGTACACATCAACATACTCAGCAAGTATCCTGTTTGGCTATAGTGGACTAGCTGTATGTGGGGGTAAGTCAAGCAATTGCTTTTAGTTGGTCAGATTATTATTACTAGTAGAGAAAGCCAAGTCTTAGAAATTAACCCACGTTATTAACCCAAACGTACTCCTTTCCAAACGGAAAGAGTACCACTTACCATTACCAGAGTCAAAACCAAGAACCATCAATCTCATTGCCACCTGCAAACCGAACACCTCTGATCAAGTACCACTAATCACTGGAGCTCCCTTGGCCGCTCATAACCGCAAGCACGGCTGATATATCAGTTTTCAAACACTCTGCAGAGGTTGTCCACTTTACCCACAAGTCGTGATTCCCTTTCTGCCCAGAGAGAGCTACTCCCCATTGACCACTACCTAGGTGGCCCAGCAGGGTATCACTATGTAGCCTTTACAAAGATTCCCCGGGGCTGTAGCTGCCCGTTAGGTTTCCTAAATGCACCGCACTCCTCCCCAAGGGGCGAACCCAAGCTTGGCAGAGCGAGCCGCATACACCGAGCCCCATTGACGGCACGACGGCTAAGCGAACTACACCCCGGATCCTCTAATTATTCAGCTAAGGGCAACCCATTTCACCTTCATGGTTGCACTGTTTTCCCGGGCGGTCATCCAACGAACAGGTCCTTACGGAGAGGCACTCGAGAAACCGCTCGAGCCCCCTTGAAGACCACAAGTATAACATCATAATAAAAGAGGGGAAAACAGCGTATCATTGATAATTCTCATCATATTCATTGATTAGAGTTGAGCAATAGCATAAGATTAAGCAATAATAATCCAACCCAGATAGGTAACAAGGACATGGATAACAAAAGCTAGTCAATCCTTAGGTATAAATGTGTAATGCGGGAGGTGAATTAAAAAATGTATAGGACAGAGATAGGTCAAGGGACACTTGCCTCCACCAACCGACTGCTGCTCAGGGGCTTCTCCTGCGAGTTCTTCGGGCTCCTCAACCAGATCATTCTCTATGCGAGCGCAAACATACATACATCCACATATTTAATACAAAAGAACAATACACCATACAATAGAATGCAGTAAGTAAACAGACATTCCACGCGGGCTCGCAACTACGGTTAAGAGAGGAAGAGAAAAAATAGTCGAGAAACAATCACGTTACGTAATTATAAATTAAACCACTCGCGTAACCGAAGGGCATTAGTTTGGATACTACGTTTAGTATAAAATACAGTCATGTTTCATGTTTTAATCGTTATAGATAGATAAAGATGAATGAAAGGGAGGGGTCGCACGGCGAGACGTACGACACAACACTTTAAATCGAATTAAGAAATCAACGACTCGTCGCACGATAGAACGCATAACGAGACACTTGCATTAATTATAAAGAGACGTTAAGCATTGCGAGATGAAACGCACGACGTCATACGCCAACAGGGCTAAGTTTAAAGTGGAACGTCGCACGACTGGATGCGCGACGTCACACATTAAACAACCTGACATTAAAATGGATTGTCGCGCGACGAAGCACATTGATAAATATAAATTAAAAGAATCGTCGCGCGACGAAGCACGCGACGCAACACGTCGACTAAACAGATTAAAGTAGATTAAAACGAGGTTAAGTGCAGTACGATTACGGTCGTACACGCGAGAGCACAATACGTGTGCCGAAGGCACGCGAATCGTGCAGGCACGCGTGGCGCGAGGCTGTCGAGGCACGGGTTCAAGCAAGGGCGCATGACGGCGCGCGGACGAGGGCGCGACGGGGCACGCGACCAGGGCGCGGCTGGGGGAGGGCTTGCCGGGGCGCGGCTCGCCGGGGCAGGGGAGGGCGCGGGGTCGGCGGGGCACGGCGCGGCTGCTAAGGCTCGCCAGGCGCGGCGCGGTCGGGGGAGGGCTTGCCAGGGCGCAGCTCGCCGGGGCACGGGACGGGGAGGGGAGGGCGCAGACATGGGAGGGCGCGCGCGGGGCAGCCTCGACGGGGCAGCCGCGGCGAGGGCGGGGCTCGCCGGGGCGGGAGGGCGCGACGGGGGGCGGGGCCGCGGCGGAGGAGCTCGCCGGGGAAGCAGGGGAGGGCACGCGCGGGCAGGGAGGGCCACCGGCGAGGGGAGCAGCGCGGGCCACCGGGACGGTGCGGGCGCGGCCGCCGGGGAGGGGAGCGGCGCGGGGTCGGGCGCCGCCGGGGCACGAGCGCGCGCGGGGGAGGGGCGCGCACGGGGGCCGGGGCGCGGCTCGCAGGGAGGGGCTCGCCGGCGGCCAGCGCGCAGGGGCTGAGCCGGCGGCGCGGCCAGGGCGCGGGACACGCGCGGGCAGGGAGGCCGCGTGGGGCAAGAAGAAGGGGAGGGGGAGGAGAGAGAGGAAAGGGAAGGGGAGGGGGAAAACTCACCTCCGGGGATCCAAATTCTGGCGATCTCAACTCCAAACCCTAGGGCACCACGAGGGAGAGAGAGGGAGAGGTGGAAGAAGGAGAGGGAGGTTACTGCGTGGGAGAAATCAAATGAGCCAAACGGATCTGGGGAAGGGGGCGCGCAGGGGGAGGGCAGGGGCGCTAGGGGCGCGCGGGCCGGACCGGGCCGGACTGGGCCGGGCTGGGTCACATCGCGGGTCGAAACCCACGACACGCACGACCATTAAACGGACTCCAATCGCGAACCGAAATCCAAGACGGAACGAGACGAACACGCGACATCAGACAAAGAAATGCGCTTTGGCATGATGCAACATCAGATACTTAGGTTTTGGTTTATACATGACACGGACGCCTATCACTATACTGGTTTGAAATTGGGAAGAAGGAGCGAAACGGGAAGAGAAAAAAGAGTAACGCCCAAATTTGGTGAGAGAAAAGAAGAAAAAATTCTACCCCCAAATTCAGGGCGTTACAAAGATCGATGAAGCCGTCGAAGAAATGTGTCACCTCACACAGGATGACCAAGACCGAAGGCCCCAACACAGGGAGCTTCGCTAAAAAAAATCCATTCATTGATGATGAATGGTACGACGATTTTCATCATGGCAATTTTGCTTTCGACCATACTTCTCCCTTGGCAGCAGAATTGCAGGTTACCCCGTGGCCGCCGTCATACAAGCCACCTTAGCTTCCTATGTATGATGGGCACTTAGACCCGAAGCAATTCCTAATGAGCTACGAAGCAACCATATCTTCATATGGGGGCAATACTGCAGTCATGGCAAAATCCTTCGTCATGGCAGTCGAAAGAGTAGCTCAAACTTGGTACTCTTCTCTTCGGCCAGGGACAATCACGTCATGGCAGAAGCTAAAGGATATTTTGGTGACCAGCTTTCAGCGTTTCCAAACGAAGCCGGTCACCGCTCAGGCTCTTTTTCAGTGTACGTAGGACCAGGAGAAGTATTTACATGCGTATGTTCGAAGGTTCTTGCGGCTGAGAGCTGAAGCACCTACAGTGCCCAATGAGATCGTCATTGAGACCATGATCAAGGGGCTACAGCCAAGACCCACGGCGCAATACTTTGCACGGTAGCAACCGCAAACTTTGGAGAAGCTTCTCTAGAAAATGGATGAATACATTAGAGCTGACAATGATTTTTGGCAAAGAAGGGAAGAAGCTTACAGATACTCAGAAAAGGCTAGGGGCTTCGGTGGAAGATTCCACCCCAGGCATGTCAGGTCAATCCATAATGCCAGCCCAAGTGACGTCAGGGGAAACCAAACCCAAAGGCAGCAGCATAGCTCCCAATCATTAGGGGCGCAGGAAAGTTCCTTCAGACCACCAGCTCCAAGAGGCAGAGGGGGCAGGAGCTTCCGAGGAAGATATGGAGATCAGCCTAGGAGACTGTTTTGTTTGTTCCGCGGCGAAGACAAAGGCCACACCACAAGAACGTGCCAAGTCACGATTCAGAAGCAGAAAGAGATTGCCGAAGCCGAAGCACGGTAGAATCAGCCGAAGCAGGTTCTACATACCGCTTCATGCTATTCTCCCTACGTCCTAGAGTACGTAGGTAATCAATAGCCTACGGCCTCTATCGCTTCGGCAAGCCATTGTCAAGCTTCCTAGGCCCAGCTCCGACCACTACACCCGCTAGCACCTACCCTGGTCCGGAGCCAGCAGCCAGAAGGGCATCAACACGCTTAGCAGCAGTGAGATTTTCGAGAGGAGCCCGAAGCTCGCACTATGACGGAACCTCCCAAGGTATTAGGCCCACCTACAGTTGTCCTTGTCATAAGGACCTTGGACAACCCTGTAGATGCACATAATCACTCGACAAGTTCGGTAACTTTATCCTCATCATTTCGCCCAAGAGCGCTTCACCCGTCACGCAGATATTACATCACATCGGAGGAAAGGATAAGCGGAAGCAGATTACAATAACTTAATTTACATTCATAAAGTATAGAGAGAGAGTATTATTATTACAATACTAGGGTATTAAGAGTGCATAAAGTATTATTACAAACCAGGGAGGCAAAACACCCTCCCGCACAAAAGTTTATTGTTTTCAAGGTGGGAGGCAAACATCCTCCCGCGACCAACTTCACTGCTAGGGCTCCTCCTTGGGTACCACCTTTGAACAGAAACAGCAAAACTCCGCTGTTTCCTCACCTACAACAACATGGGTTCGAAAACCCTGAGTACGGAGTGTACTTTCGCAAGTCTTACCCATCAAAAGAAAAAGACTCTCAAGGATATGCTGGCTTGAGGGAGTCAAGGTAAGGCTAATCAAAAATCAAAGCCTCTATTTGCATAAATGCTTACTATCAGAGGATCCTTAAAAATCCAATTTTATTGTCACGTTAAGTCATTACCTGTAGCTAGAGTTCTTTCTACCCTAGTTCAAGCACTTGGCCTACACTAGCCATCTTTTGTCACCCCTTTTTACTTTACTGGATTGCTACGTGTAAGTCAGTGACCAAGCCTTCATGTCCGAGAAGTAACGGTGATTCGAATCGATTAATACCCAGCTGGGGATCTCCAACCACACGACATATGTAGCACTTAAACCTTGCATATGTCAACTCGCCACCTGGTTTCTCAAGACTAGACCGGGTTCACGTCAACCGAGAGCATAGATACACCACTGTCCAGCCTCTTGCCACGGAGGGTACACACTACTCTCGCCATCTCTCCACTCTCATTGCGTGTTGGCCATTCTGGTATTGGTCTGCCTGAGGCAAAGCTTACATCGACATGGTCCTTAATCGACTTAGACGGAGACACTACATCGAGACTCTCTTCTCGTGCAAGTCACCCGCCCGGTCTTAGCTTTATTATTTAAAACCCAAAGTTTGGTACCTGGCAGAGGTACATCTTTTCAGATGTTGAATCCGTCATGACCATGATGGATCCACCATCAAGTCTTTTCTTTTGAAAACCTCCCATCCCATATAAAGCATCATCGTTGTTTAAAACAAATCCTTTTGTTTTCTAAAGAACAGCTAAGCATCAAAAAACTTTTTAACAAAACAGGTAATCAAGGAATGGTAATCAATTCCAAGGAAGGAAATGCAGCAATTATTTATCACCCAACTCCTATCACCTAATGCCCATTTCAAGTGGTAAAGAGTTTAAAACAGCAAGGAAGGGTAAA
Source organism: Zea luxurians (assembly GCA_029449295.1). Classification (NCBI taxonomy): domain Eukaryota; kingdom Viridiplantae; phylum Streptophyta; class Magnoliopsida; order Poales; family Poaceae; genus Zea; species Zea luxurians. The sequence goes on from JAOPSE010000022.1 coordinate 9,992,249, forward strand.
TGCACCGGGGCTTGCCTTGTGTTGTAGGAGATTCGGGATCTGTTCCACAAATATCAAAGTAGAAACTATTCCCGGCAGGTGGAATTTTAGCTTGTGGTGTAGTCTCTTCCTCTTCAATCACCTCTTCTTCATTTTCTATATATAACAATACATATACATGAATGCTCATGTGATGTTATGAATATGCAATAGAAACACATTAGTTTGTGTCTTGAATATTGTTGGGGGCCTTCGGCTTCCGAAGGTCCTCAAAAACATGATTTGACAATGTTTTCCAAGTGAAATATGTGAACAGGTATCTTCGGAATCGGGTTATGAGTATACAAGAGCATGGTCAGGACGAAGCCTGAGCGAGATGAAAGGCGATTATGACGAAGGATAAGATGATCACGAAGCTGTGTGCAGAAAAGCTTCGGCATGATAGCAGAGAAGGGGAACCGACTTAAAGATGAAAAGGCAAATTAGACCTCAAAGAATTACTATAGAGTTATTGATAAATGTAAAGGGCATTAATGTAATTCTACACGGGCTGTGTCCCTTGCCTATAAATAGATCACGCTGACTTGGCATTCGCTTTTTGCATCACGCCTGTACCTTTACTTTCCGTTAAACCGAAGGTACATTTATAATTTGTTATTCTGGATATGATAATGAAAATAAAAATAAGTTGGTGATAATATCTATATTATTCTTCATATTTCGCATATGAATTCTTCCTTATCATCTATTGTCCTTACGAAGGTTTTTTCCTTCATAACCTTCGTCCGGAATTCATTATATCCGAAGGAATATGATGTCTTAAAGGACGAAGGACTTTAATATTTAACATATTTTATGTTGCCTTGTTCTTAACTCTTAGCATTTGAGAACAAGTCCCCAACATTGGTGCCCACCTCCGGTGAACTCACGTCCATTTTTTGAGTTTTGAACACCTTCGGCAAGCATCACCTTCGTCATGCCACCGAAGAAAGCTTCAGCAACAGGGGCTGCCACTCTGCAGCCGCTGGATCCCAATCAGGATGTCCTTTCTCTTAGGGAGGCTCGAAGCCAGAAGAGGAAGGCCACCAGTCCAACGCCTCCGGAGGACGACTTGGATCAAGAAATCCAAAACTTGGAGATGCTCCACCAACAGGTCCAACGGAAGAAGGAAAAGATGGCTCGTCTAGCTGACCTACAAAGGCAGATAGACGAAGCCTCTGAAGAAGTTTGTCATCTTGCTCAAGATGACCAGAACTGAAGGCCTCCGCGCAGAGAGCTTCATCAGGAGGGCTTCTACAACGAGGACGACTTGTATGAAGATTTCCATCATGGAAATTTTGCTTTTGATGATACTTCTCCTCTGTCAACAGAACTGCAGGCTACACCTTGGCCCCAGTCTTACAAGCCACCCAGCTCCCCATGTACGACGGTCATTCAGACCCGAAGCAATTCTTGATGAGTTATGAAGCAACCATATCTTTGTATGGTGGCAATACTGCAGTCATGGCAAAGTCTATCGTCATGGCTGTCAAGAGTGTTGCACAAACCTGGTACTCCTCTCTTCGGCCAGGAACAATCACCTCATGGCAAAAGCTGAAGGACATGCTGATAACCAGCTTCCAAGGGTTTCAAATGAAGCCGGTCACTGCTCAAGCTTTATTCCAGTGCACCCAGGACCACGAAGAATACCTTCAGGCATATGTCCGAAGGTTCCTGCGTCTGAGGGCACAGGCACCAACGGTGCCCAATGAAATTGTCATTGAGGCCATGATTAAGGGGCTTCGGCCGGGACCTTCAGCTCAATACTTTGCCAGGAAGCCTCCTCAAACTTTGGAGAAGCTGCTCCAGAAGATGGACAAGTATATTCGAGCTGACAATGACTTCTGCCAAAGAAGGGAGGAAGCATACAGGTTCTCTGAAATGACTAGGGGCTTCGGAGGAAGATTTCATCCGAGGCACGTCAGGTCAATTCACAACTCTGCTCAGAGTGATGATAGAGGGAGTCAACAGCAAAGGCCACAGTACTCCTCGCAAGCTTCGGGGCAGCAGCAAAGCTCTTTCCGGCCGCCAGCTCCAAGGGGCAGAGGCGCCAGGGGCTTCGGAGGAAGATTTGGGGATCAGCTAAGGAAAATTTATTGTCTATTCTATGGTGAGGACAAGGGCCATACCACCAGGATGTGTCATGTTACCATCCAGAAGCAAAAGGAGATAGTAGAAGCTGCAGCGCAACAGAGTCAGCCGAAGCAAGTCATGCATACTGCTTCGTACCATTCGCCTTATATTCCAGAATATGTAGGCAACCACCCTGCAGCTTCTGTTGCTTCGGCAAGCCAACCCCAAGCATCTTGGCAACAGCTTCCACCTCCACCACCAACGCAACGAGGCCAGCAGCCAGAAGGGAGTCAGCACACTCACCTTCAACGGGACTTCAGAGAAGAGTCCGAAGCTCGCACAGTCAATAGCACTGTGCCAGAGTCGAAGCACATTTACTGACAAATATCCTACCCCGACAGCAGTTTTTCGCATTCAGTATTATTTTCTTTTTAATAAGGAACAATTATGGGAGGCTTAAGTGCTTTTTGTTGTTTTTAATCTCTTGTAACAGTTTTGCTTTTTACCATAATGAAAATATATCTTCTCCATAGGCTTAAGCTGCCGAAGCATAAGAATTTATGGTGGCAAGGAGGACCTTCGAATTATCAAAAATTTTGTTCTAAGGAACGCAGCATAATTTCTTCGAAGCAGCAAAAAGTCATTCCTAAGGGAGCGCAGTGTAAGTTTTCTACTCAAAGGTTGTTCCGAAGGGAATGCAGAGCTTACAGCGAAAAATAAACGCTGATTCCGCTGAAAGTAAAAGGCGAAGAAGCTCCTAAGGGAGGCTTACAGCGAAAAATAAACGCTAATTGCGCTGAAAGTAAAAGGCGAAGAAGCTCCTAAGGGAGGCTTACAGCGAAAAATAAACGCTGATACCGATGAAGTAAAAGGCGAAGAAGCTCCTAAGGGAGGCTTGCAGTGAAAAAACATCGACCTTCGGCAAATATTATTTTGCATAACATCACATCATTACATCATTTGCATAGCATAACATCATACATCATGTTGCATCAACAACGCAAGAAGGGGATCTCAGTATTGATATTCGAAAATTGTTTCGAAGAAATAGTGACAAGGCACAAAAAATAGCTATTGAAGAGTTATACCTTCGTCAAACTCTGAAATGGAAAGATCTATTGGTTATTGACTTTACGAGGATTGGTTACTGATCTTATGAGAGCACGGATATTGTTTACGAAGCATGAAAAGAAGGGAAGGTGTTTTTTCGCCGAAGGCTCAAAAATGGTATGTATAATAAATTTCATGCATCGTAAAGAATAGAACAATAAACAGCTAATATATTACATTCAAAGTTACAAAATATTACACATGTTTCTCAACAAACATTACATTCTAAATGTTTTTGCAACAGCATCTAATCTTCCCTTAGAACTACTTCTGCAGCTTCATTTAGCAGTTGATCAACAACCTTATCCATGATGGCTTCGGCCATTTTCCTAATTTCGTCATCCCCCTTCGCATGGGGGCCCGCAGATGGCTCAACAGGTTCTGAGGGAGGAGAAGATACAACTATATTACTATTACAAACCGTAAACAAGTTCGAAATCAAAAAATTACAACAGAGCCAAAAACCACTAGTTAGTACCTATTTGCCCTTCGAGCTCCACACTTTTCTCAGCGGCCTCTGCTACTTTTCTAGCGTCATGGATGCCTTTTTCGCTTTTTCGTATAATTTCTTGGGCCATTTCCTGGCCACCGTTGTCCCAGATGTCGGTGAAAAATTTTCCACCAACCACGCTCGCTTTGGCCGAGGGGTCTTTTATATCTTCGGAGGATAAGGCGGCTTCGGATTGTGCCAAAAATTTCACATGCTCACAGCCCTTCCTCTCCAAAATGGTAGCAATCCCCCTGGCACCCGAAAAGGCACATATGTCTCCGCGGCTATTCAAAATTTCATCAAAGGCCTCAGCTTTGTGGCTGATCCATTTGATTGGGCCTTCGGGGTCACCCCTTATGAAGTTCTCTTCACTTGAAAAAGCGCCAACGCTGGCGAAGCTGGTTTTTACTTTCTTAACACATTCTATAGATTTTTCATAGCATCTTTTCTTAGATGCACTGTTGGGGGCCTTCGTCCTCCGAAGGTCCTCAAAAACATGATTTGACAATGTTTTCCAAGTGGATTATGTGAACAGGTATCTTCGGACTCAGAATTATGAACATAAAGCACGGTCATGACGAAGCCTGAACCAGACGAAGGACGAGCTGATTACCACGCTCTACGAAGGATGGTACACAGCCGAAGCTGTGCGCAGGGAAGCTTCGTCGCGATAGCGGAAAGGGGAACCGACTTAAAGATGAAAAGACTACGTGGGCCTTGACAAATCTCCATAAGTCATTAAAAAATGTAATGGACATGGATGTAATTTTACGTGGGCTGCGTCCCGCGTCTATAAATAGATGAACAGTACTCCCGTACTGTTCACGCTGACTTGGCATCTACTTTTGCGTCACGCTTGTACCTTTTACCTTCTCTCAGGACCGAAGGTACATTTGTAATTTGAAATCATTTCTATTTTTCCATGTTAATAAAATAGAAATGACTCTATGATGGTGTTTGTATTATATTTCATGCTCTATATGAATCCTTCGTTATTACTTGTTATGTTTACGAAGGTATGTCTCTTGTGACCTTCGTCCGAAATACATTATCTCCCGAAGGGACATAATGTTCTGAAGGACGAAGGACTTTAACACTTAACATTTTTTATGTTGCCTTGTTCTTAACTCGAAGCATTTGAGAACAAGTCCCCAACATTGGCGCCCACCTCCGGTGAACTCACTTCCACTTCGAGTTTTTTGAACACCTTCGGAAGCTATAGACCTTCGCTATGGCACCAAAGAAAGCTTCAGCGGCTGGGGCTGCAGCACTGCAACCGCTGGACCACAACCAGGAGACCGTCTCTCTTCGGGAGGCCCGAAGCCAGAAGAGAAAGGTCGTCAGCCCAACGCTTCAGGAGGAAGAGCTAGACCAAGAAATCAGGGATATGGAGATGCTACATCAACAGGTGCAGAGGAAGAAGGAGAAGATGGCCCGGCTAGCTGAGTTGCAACGGCAGATAGACGAAGCCTCTGAAGAAGTTCGCCATCTTACTCACGATGAGCAAAACAGAAGGCCTCAGCAGAAAGACCTTCATCAGGAGGGCTTCGTCAACGAAGATGACTGGTATGACAATTTCCATCAGGGAAATTTTGTTTTCGATGATGCTTCTCCTTTGTCCGCTGAGCTGCAGGCTACACCTTGGCCTCCATCCTATAAGCCACCCCAGCTTCCCATGTTCGACGGCCACTCAGACCCGAAGCAGTTCTTAATGAGCTACGAAGCAACAGTGTCTTCATATGGGGGCAATGCTGCAGTCATGGCGAAGTCTTTCGTTATGGCCGTCAGGAATGTTGCTCAGACCTGGTATTCCTCCCTTCGACTAGGAACGATCACCTCATGGCAGAAGCTGAAGGATATGTTGTTAACCAGCTTTCAAGGATTTCAGACGAAGCCGGTCACTGCTCAAGCCTTGTTTCAGTGCACTCAGGATCATGAAGAATACCTTCAGGCGTATGTCAGAAGGTTCTTGCGTTTGAGGGCATAGGCACCAACGGTGCCCAATGAAATTGTTATCGAAGCCATGATCAAGGGGCTTCGTCCTGGACCTGCAGCCCAATACTTTGCTAGGAAGCCTCCTCAGACTCTGGAGAAGCTACTCCAAAAGATGGACGAGTACATTCGTGCTGATAATGACTTTCGCCAAAGAAGGGAGGAGGCCTTCAGATTTTCTGAGATGACCAGGGGCTTCGGGGGACGATTCTATCCGAGGCATGTCAGGTCCATCCACAACACTCAAAATGATGATAAGGGGAGTCAACAGAACAGGCCGCATTGCTCCTCACAGGCTTCGGGGCAACAGCAAACTTTCTTTCGGCCACCAGCTCCAAGAGGCAGAGGCGCCAGGGGCTTCGGCGGGAGATTTGGAGATCAACCAAGGAGGACATTTTGCTTATTCTGCGGTGAGAACAAGGGCCATACCACCAGGATGTGCCATGTCACCATCCAGAAACAAAAGGAGCTAGCAGAAGCTGCAGCGCAACAGGGACAGCCGAAGCAGGTCATGCATACTGCTTCGTACCATCAGCCTTACATCCCGGAGTACGTGGCCAACCACCCTGCAGTTTCCGTAGCTTCGGCAAGTCAACCTCAAGCTTCATGGCAACAGCCCCCGCCTCCACCTCCGCTGCAACAAGGCCAACAGCCCGAAGGGAGCCAATATGTTCCGCACCAAAGGGATCTCAGAGAGCAATCTGAAGCCCGTACAGTCAATAGTACTGTGCCAGAGTCGAAGCACATTTATTGACAAGTATCCTACTTTGATAGCAGTTTTTTCCGTTTAAGTTATGTTTTCTGTGTAATAAAGAACACTTCAGTTTTCATATAACAGTTTCGTGGTTGGTTATCAGAAAAACCTATCTTCTCTACAGGCTTAAGTTGCTGAAGCTTAAAAATTTGCGGTAACAAGGAGGACCTTCGGATTATTAAAGATCCTTCAACGCAACAAAAAGTCGTTCTAAGGAACGCAGAGTGAGTTGCCGAAGTTACAAAAAGCCGTTCCAAAGGGAGCGCAGTGTAAGTTTTTTGCTCCAAAGACGTTCCTAAGGGAATGCAGAGCATACAGCGAAAAGTCAACGCTGATACCGCCTAAGTAAAAGGCGAAGAAGCTCCAAAGACGTTCCTAAGGGAATGCAGAGCTTATACCGCCTAAGTAAAAGGCGAAGAAGCTCCAAAGACGTTCCTAAGGGAATGCAGAGCTTACGAATATATTTTGTGTGTATCTTCGGAACAAATGTCATTTGCATAACATAACATCATCACATCATTTTGCATAACATAAGCATCATACATCATGTTGCATTTGGCAAAAGAAGGGGACACAGTATCAACCTTCGAAAGGACGCTTTGAGAAAGTGAAAATTGTGTAAAGTCACGAGGGAATACAATGGTAATCTTCGGATTACAGCTTCGGAGAATATTTTTACGAAGCATGGGCGAGCTTCATCAGAGCAATATCGAAATTGTACAGCTTCGGAGAATATTTTTACGAAGCATGGGCGAGCTTCATCAGAGCAATATCGAAATTGTACAGCTTCGGAGAATATTTTTACGAAGCATGGACGTGTTTCATCAGAATAATTTTAACGGAGAATGTTTTCTTCACGAAGCATGAAAAGAAGGGAAGGTGTTTTTTCGCCGAAGACTCAAAAATGGTATGTATGTAGAGTTTCATGCATCGTAAAGAATTGAATAATGAAAAGAGACTTGTATATTACATTCAAATGTACAAAATGTTACATAGATCACACTTTAAATGTTTTTCCTAAATAGCATCTAGTCTTCTCTTAATACTGCTTCAGCGGCCTCATTTAGAAGTTGATCAACAACTTTATCCATGATAGCTTCGGCCATTTGTTTAATTTCGTTATCCCCTTTTATGTGAGGGTCGGCTGTCGATCCAGCAGGTTCTGAGGGAAGAAAACATTTCTTCGTTACTATTACAAATCTCGAACAAAGTTTGAAATAAAAATTACAACACAATAAGAGCGCCTAATTAATACCTAATTCCCTTTCGGGCTCTGTACTTCTTTCGGCAGCTTCTGCCACTTTCCTAGCATCATGGATGCCTTTTTCACTTCTTTGAATTATTTCTTGCGCCATTTCTCGGCCGCCATTGTCCCAGATATCGGTGAAGAATTTACCGCCAACCATGCTGGCTTCGGTCGAGGGATCTTTGATGTCTTCAGAGGACAGGGCAGCTTCGGACTGAGCTAAGGATTTTATATGTTCACAACCTTTCTTCTCCAAAACAGCAGCAACTCCTCTAGCGCCTGAAAAAGCGCAGATGTCACCGCGGCTGCTCAGGATTTCCTCGAAGGCTTCTGCTTCGTGACTAATCCAGTCCAGTGGACCTTCGGGATTGCCTCTTGAAAAGTCCTCTTCACTAGAAAAGGCGCCAACGCTGGCGAAGCTGGATTTTATCTTTTTCACGCATTCTACAGATTTAACATAACATTTCCTCTGAGATGCACGAAGCTCTTTAACACTTAACTCCAAATTATTGACCATATGATCACTGAGTTCTCGTTTTGTTTCCTCAAGCACACGTTCCTCTTTAGCTCTAGCCAGCTGTTTCTGAAGATCTTTAATTTCACGTTTTTGGGCTTCGGCCTGGGTTTTTGAAGCAGCTTCGTCTTTCTTTACTTTATCTACCAGCGTAAGCAGAATCTTATCCTTTTCCAGAGCTTCGTTTCTCAGTTTGATAACTTCGGAGCGTAAATTGTTAAACGCAATGTCGTAGCTTTCATCTTCGGCGCTTTTTTGGGCTCTTAATGCGTTGCTTAGAATCAAGCCCTATACGAAAAAGAATCCATATAAGAATAAAGGAATGAATTACGTATTAAAAAAAGTTTTTTCAAACGCTTAATTTCCATACCTTTAGGCTATTGTACGCAAGACTGTCTGCGAGATCCTCTTTCGTCATGGCGCATAATCCAGCTTCGAGCTTTGGGAAACCCATACTCCTGGCCATCTCCCGGCAGACAGATAATTCCTTGTTATCAGGGAGGCAGTATAGGAAGTCATCTTCATTTGTCCCATTGAATACTATTGCCCCCTTCGGATACTTTAACTCTCTAGCATAGTGATTCGCTTCATAGGTCTCTTCTTCAGACAGTTTCTTCCCCGAAGCATGTCGCACGATGTAATCGCATATGCTGGAGGGAGCTTCGGGGGCGGCAGTGTCAATTTTTTCAACCAAAGCTGGTTCTGATATTTTCTCGGATTGTTCCTTGGCGGGCTCTGAAGGCCCAGCTTCAGCTTCAACTTGTTGTTTCGAAGCTTCAGTAGATGCTTCAGCGAGTTCAGCAGACTCCTTTGCGGTTGTGCTTGAAGACTTAATTGTCTCCAAGACATCCAGTACGTTCACCATTCGTTTTCTTCTTGGGGTCACCAATGGGCCCTTTTGATTTTTTGTTGTTTCGACATTTGCTAAAGGACTTAAAATTTCTGATGTTTTTGGCCCTTCAGTCTTCGGTTTTTCTGCTTTTTCGGCTGAAGGTGCTTCAGTTTTTTCTTCTATCTTCGGCACTGGAGCTGGTTCTGTAGCTTCAGAGGCCAAAGAAACTTCACCAATAAATTCTGGCACTGTGGCCGGCTCAATAAAGCGCGTTCGATGGGTGAGCACCTTCATCTTTTTCCTTTGAGGCGCTGGCTCACTAGTGGCACTCGTGGTAGCTTCTGTCGCAGGAGAAGTATTTTTCCTTTTGCGACCCAATACCAGATAGTGATAGTCAGGGTAGATAAACCCGACTGCGTCAAATACACGGTTGAGCCTTTTCTTCTTTCGGCCTCCGAAGGCTGCTGATAACGCAGTGTTCTCGGCCTTCGAATATGCCCCAAGAAGTTCGTCACTTAATGTTTCAATGCTTTTCAACCAATCGTCATCAGGTTCAACAAATTTATCCCCATATTTGAATGTGTATTTTAGTCTGACTAGTCCGCCTTCGTCGGACTCTTTAATGGTCTCCTTCGGCATTTCCCACTTTTCTGCAAGTGGCCATACCCTGAAGGCAATGTGCTCTTGGACTAAGTCCCTTGTCCCAATGAAAGAGCAGATTACGCCGAAGGCTCTTTGGCATTCTTCGGCTGCTTCATCCATTTCAATCTTCGGCCTTCGAAGTCCGAAGCGTTGCCAGATGGGGCGCATAATGATACTCTTGACATTTTCTTGCGCTGTTAAGTCATTCTTCACATAGAACCACTCTGTCATCCAGGCTCCGGGCCACCTCTTCCGAAAGGTCGGCACAGGGCAGCTTGACCCGGAGCGGGCACCGAAGCTATAACACCCAAAATTGTTGTATATTGTTCTTTTCCCCAGGGCTTCGTCTCGTATAGTAACTCATGAATGTTGCAGAAGCTTTTAGCGTTTGGTTCCAAACCTTGGCTTCTCACAGCCCAGACAAATACCCCCATTCTTACGATGGCTTCGGGGGTAATTTGATGAAGGTAGACTTGGAATGTCTTCAGGACTTCAACAACAAAGTTGCTTAGGGGGAATCGAAGCCCAGCCTTGAGAAAGCTTCGGAAGATTACAACTTCATCTTCTTCTGGGGTGGGAGAAGTCTTTTCTCCAGCGTCAGCCCTCACAATAGATATATCTCGAAAATACCGCCCCCTCATATTATCAATATGACTCTGCTTGATAGTGGTTTTCCCGAAAACCGTGTGACTTGGCCGCCATGGTCGATCTTCGGCCTCTTCCCCACCACTTTCTACATCATAGCTGTCGCTGTCGACAGTATCTTCGGACAAACCTTCAAGAATCTCCTTCGTGATTTTCTCCGTATTGGTCTCTGCCATCGCTATGAGGAACCCCAAATTCTTCTCTTCCTCGAGACTCAGCTTCGTCTCAGCAGGGATCTTCTTACCTTCAGACATCTTCGGAAACGCTAAAAAACTGTTTTCAGGGCCGAAGCTTCAAAATCAAAAAGGTCACCAATCTTAATGCACAAGAGCTAAAAATTTAGTGGACCGAAGCAGATGGCAAGTGTGCGTACCGAATGAGTTGGCGGTGTGATCTTATTTATACGCCCAGGGCGTTGAAAATTGAAAGACCCCGCTTGTCAGTGAATGTTGCTATTCTAGCAAAGGGAAGGTGTTTTTTCGGACCTTCGGCTCAAGGCCTTCGTCCATATCGCAATCTGAATTTATTATTAACAAATTAATATTGCGAGGGGCTACTGTTGGGGGCCTTCGTCCTCCGAAGGTCCTCAAAAACATGATTTGACAATGTTTTCCAAGTGGATTATGTGAACAGGTATCTTCGGACTCAGAATTATGAACATAAAGCACGGTCAGGACGAAGCCTGAACCAGACGAAGGACGAGCTGATTACCACGCTCTACGAAGGATGGTACACAGCCGAAGCTGTGCGCAGGGAAGCTTCGTCGCGATAGCGGAAAGGGGAACCGACTTAAAGATGAAAAGACTACGTGGGCCTTGACAAATCTCCATAAGTCATTAACAAATGTAATGGACATGGATGTAATTTTACGTGGGCTGCGTCCCGCGTCTATAAATAGATGAACAGTACTCCCGTAATGTTCACGCTGACTTGGCATCTACTTTTGCGTCACGCTTGTACCTTTTACCTTCTCTCAGGACCGAAGGTACATTTGTAATTTGAAATCATTTCTATTTTTCCATGTTAATAAAATAGAAATGACTCTATGATGGTGTTTGTATTATATTTCATGCTCTATATGAATCCTTCGTTATTACTTGTTATGTTTACGAAGGTATGTCTCTTGTGACCTTCGTCCAAAATACATTATCTCCCGAAGGGACATAATGTTCTGAAGGACGAAGGACTTTAACACTTAACATTTTTTATGTTGCCTTGTTCTTAACTCGAAGCATTTGAGAACAAGTCCCCAACATGCACGAAGCTCTTCAACGCTTTTTTCCAAATGGTTTGCCCATTGTTCACTGATTTCTCGTTTTGTTTCTTCAAGTGTGCGTTCCTCTTTAGCTCTGGCTAGTTGTTTTCGAAGATCTTCAATTTCACGCCTCTGAGATTTAGCTTGAACTTTAAAAGTAGCTTCGTCTTCTTTTATTCTATTTATCAATGAATGCAATATTTTATCTTTTTCGAGACCTTCGTTCCTTAGTTCAATTACTTCGGAACGAAGGTTGCTCAGGGCCATAGCATACCCTTCGTCTTCGGCATCTTTTTGGGCCCTGAGGGCATTACTAAGTATAAGGCCCTGCAAAGAAAAATGTTTGTGCGTCAATAAATTTAAGCAAACGAAAGATTTTGGTTTCAAGAAAAAAATACAAAAATCTCATTTTTGCACCTTTAAGCTATTATACGCCAAGCTGTCGGCTAGCTCGTTTTTCGACAGCACCGAAAGCCCGTCTTCTAGTGTTGGGAATCTGAAGCTCTTGCTCATCTCCCGACAGACAGAAATCTCCTTGCTGTCAGGAAGACAATACAAAAAGTCTTCTTCTCCACTGCCGTTGAATATTAACACCCCTTTTGGATATCTCAATTTTTGGGCGTAAAACTGGGCCTCTTGCTTTTCTTTTTCAGTCAATTTTTTCCCCGAAGCATGACGTAAAATATAATCGAAGGCTTCGGAAGATGCTTCGGGGGCGGCAGTACCAGTTACTTCAGCTGAAATTTGTCTTGTTATTTCTGTTTCTTCGGTTTCCAAGGATTTCACCTTGGTGGGCTCTGAAGGCCCAGCTTCAGTCTCAGATTGATGTTTTGAAGCTTCGGCATCGAATGCTTCAATATGCACTTCAGAAGTTTCAACAATTTTCTTCGGAGTTGTGCTTGAAGACTTTAATGTCTCCAATACATCCAGTACATTAACCATTCTTTTTCTCTTTGGGGTCGTCATTGGCATTAGCATTGGCACCTCAATTTTTGCTGAAGGACTTAGAATTTCCGATGTCTTTGTTTCTTCAGCCCTCGGTTCTTCTATTTTTTCTGTCGCCGGCACTTCGGCCAGCCCTTCAATATTCGGCAGGGGAGTTGGTTCTTTAGCTTCGGTGGCCGAAGAGGTCTCACCGACAAACTCAGGCACTGTGGCCGGTTCAATATAACGTGGCCGGTGTGTGAGAACCTTTACCCTTTCCCTCTTTGGCGCCGGCTCGCTAGGAGCGGCTGAAGCAACTTCCTTTGCTGAACCAGTATTTTTTCTTTTCCGACCCCGTGTTGGATAACGGTAGTCTGGGTAGACAAACCCAATTGCATCAAATACTCGGTTGAGTCTCTTCTTCTTTCGACCTCCGAAGGCCGCTGATAGTGCAGTGTCTTTGGCCTTCGAGTATGATCCAAGCAGCTCGTCACTTATGCCTTCAATACTTTTTAGCCAGTCGTCATCTGGCTCGACGAACTTATCTGCGTATTTGAATGTGTATTTTAGTCTAACTAGTCCACCTTCGTCAGGCTCCCTGACGGTTTCCTTCGGCATTTCCCACTTTTCTGCAAGTGGCCATACTCTGAAGGCAATGTGTTCTTGAATCAAATCCCTCGTCCCAATAAAAGAGCAGACCACGCCGAAGGCTCTCTGGCATTCCTCGGCTGATTCATCCATTTCCACCTTCGGCCTCCGAAGGCCGAAGCGTTGCCAGATAGGCGCATAATGATACCTTTAACATCTTCCCGAGTTTTCAAATCATTCTTCACATAAAACCATTCCGTCATCTAGTCACCGGGCCACCTCTTTCGAAAGGTTGGCACGGGACAAATTGACCCAGACCGGGCACCGAAGCTGTAGCAGCCAAAATTGTTGTGATACTGCTCTTTACCCCAGGGTTTTGTCTCATACAATAATTCATGTATATTGCAGAAACTTTTTGCATTTGGTTCTAAACTTTGGCTCCTCATGGCCCAAACGATGATGCCCATCCTTAAGATTGCTTCGGGAGTAATTTGATGAAGGCAGATTTCAAATATCTTCAGCACCTCCACGACAAAACTGCTCAAGGGAAACCGCAGTGCAGCCTTCAAGAAGCTTCGAAATATCATAACTTCATTCTCCTCAGGAGTCGGACAAGTTTTTTCTCCTTCGTCAGCCCTCACAATAGACAAGTCCCGAAAATATCTACCCCTCATATTAACAAGATGGCTTTGTTTAATACTTGATTTACCAAAAACTGCATGGCTTGGTCGCCAAGGTCGATCTTCGGAATCTTCACCACCACTATCCACATCGTAGCTGTCACTGTCGCCAGTGTCTTCATATAAACCCTCCAAAATTTCCCTAGTGATCTTCTCTGTATTGGTCTTTGCTATTGATTGAAGAAAGCCGAGATGCATCTCGTAAGAAAGGCTCAGCTTCGATTCAGCAACAGCTTTCTTATCTTCAGACATCTTCGCAAATGCTGAGAAAGTGCTCTCGATACCGAAGCTTAAAAATTTAAAAAGCCAAGCAAGTGTTGTTGCGCACAGGCTAAAAGTCGAGTGAGCAAGAGCAGATGGCAAGAAAGCGTGCCAAATAAACTCGTGGTGAGCTTTTATTTATACACCTAGTGCGTTGAAAACTGGAGGGTCCCGCTTGTCAATGATTGTTGCTATTATAGCAAAGGGAAGGTGTTTTTCGGACCTTCGGCTTAAGGCCTTCGTCCATGTCGCAATATGAATTTATCATTCTAGCAAATTAATATTGCGAGGGGCTACTGTTGGGGGCCTTCGGCTTCCGAAGGTCCTCAAAAACATGATTTGACAATGTTTTCCAAGTGAAATATGTGAACAGGTATCTTCGGAATCGGGTTATGAGTATACAAGAGCATGGTCAGGACAAAGCCTAAGCGAGACGAAAGGCGATTATGACGAAGGATAAGATGATCACGAAGCTGTCCGCAGAAAAGCTTCGACATGATAGCAGAGAAGGGGAACTGACTTAAAGATGAAAAGGCAAATTAGACCTCGAAGAATTACTATAGAGTTATTGATAAATGTAAAGGGCATTAATGTAATTCTACACGAGCTATGTCCCTTGCCTATAAATAGATGAACAGTACTCCCGTACTGTTCACGCTGACTTGGCATTCGCTTTTTGCATCACGCCTGTACCTTTACTTTCCGTTAAACCGATGGTACATTTATAATTTGTTATTCTGGATATGATAATGCAAATAAAAATAAGTTGGTGATAATATCTATATTATTCTTCATATTTCGCATATGAATTCTTCCTTATCATCTATTGTGCTTACGAAGGTTTTTTCCTTCATAACCTTCGTCCGGAATTCATTATATCCGAAGGAATATAATGTCTTAAAGGACGAAGGACTTTAATATTTAACACATTTTATGTTGCCTTGTTCTTAACTCTTAGCATTTGAGAACAAGTCCCCAACAAATATAATTTTCCTTCATAGTACACTTGAATCACTACGGTTTCTTGAGTTAGTACCCTAGTAGGGTTAGACAATTCTTATCCTAGAAAGCTAGGGTTTTAGGGTTTGGGTGCAAACAATGTCCAAAACATGTCAAACTTTACCCAAGGGCTCTAATTATCATATTAAATTCGCCCAAAAAGTTTTATGATTTCTGGAGCAATCAAGTAATTTCTAAAATTCCAAAAGACTAGATTTAGGCCTTCTTAAATGTTAAATAATTCATGGTGGGGACTAAAAATCTTGGAATTATTTTTATTAAATATTAGAGGAATTTAGGAGTCTAGTAAAATTGGTCCCATTATTTTATCATTTTTTTTAGAATTTCCTACAAATTTCCTAAGCCTGGTAGAAAAAGAAAAGGAAAAAGATTAAACAGTAATGGGCTCAAAACAGCCCAACTCATCCCACGGATAGAGAAACGCGCACGCGCCCGCGATGTCAACTTTGCACAAAGAACCTCGGCTATTTGAATAATCGGTTAAGAACCCTTGCGCACTATTCATTGTCTCTCTGACATTCACAGTTAGGCCCTCGGAGTTCTATTTATTTACCTTGCCAAGTCCACGACGGTGAACGACGACGAGCACACCTTCGGCGAACTTGTACTGGCTGAAAAACGCAATGGCTAGGCTTCTCCTTTGTTCGACACCCAATTCCAATCCTGGCGACCCTAATCCCTCTATCAATTGCACGATTCTAGCCTAGAATCCCTTTGTCCATGACGATGGCGAAAACCGAGAACAACCCGATGTGTTCTTGGTGATTCAGGGCAGTCTAGTTCAATTAAACGGGTCTACAAGTAGCCGGGGACTTAAGGGAGGCTAGAACATCAAGCAGAGAAGCTTGAACTAACCTGCAGAGAGCTGGCCATGGTGAAGCGTTCACGGCGGCGCAGGAAATAGGATTGGGGAAAAGGAAATTGGGATGCTATGGTGGACGATCAGGGGCGAGAGTTGGTGCACTGGGTGCGTAATAACCTAGCGGACCTAGTTGATCACTCAATTTATAGAAGCCAACAACGGTGGCATCCAATTTGGAGAAGGCATGCTGGCGGCCGGAGAGAGGGGGAGTTTACTGACGCGAGGTATCGTGGCGGTCACTGGCTGAGGAGCTACGGCGATCATTGCTAAGTTATTATGGCTAGAAACGACATGGTGAAAGGGTCACAGCGTGGCGCAATCACTACGACTGGCGTACACCTCGACGATTGCCGCTCGGCCACGTCGCCGGCAAGTGGGTACGGCGTCTGAGCAACCACAATGCCCCGACCACATCCACGACGAGATCTTTTCACCTAGAGTGGTTATCTGCATGTTACTAGGCGCGAATCACAGCGCCGGCACGAATCCGGGCGCGGGGTCACCGGCGGCGAGGTGCACTGCATCTGAGATCTTCGTCAGGTCACTATACCATTGGAACTCCATTCAGAGCGCTTGATAGAGCGAATTGAAGCGCTTTATTCTTCAATTTTTGTGTGATAACATGATCATCTGTCTACAGAGAAATTCTTGTCTTATAATCCATCTTTGTTTTTGTTATAGCGTCCACAATCGAACAACCACTGTATCCTACTCAAAATGGATTACAAAGTTCATCTGACTTCATTGTTAGTCAAAATTCAGCCTTAGGACTGACTGATAGCCAGACTTCAGGTCCATTTATCTCCAAATTTTGTATGTCACCAATGCTTAGTCACTTAAGCAAAGTTGTACTCCTATCATAGCTCTACAATTTTGATGTATTAACCCAGGGCAAAATCCTTATGAATTGAGAAATACAGGACTCCAAAGTTGGCTCAATTTCACTGAAATTCAGACTTAGCCACTTAGGATTTCTTGGATCTTTTGCAAATAAGCCCAATTTACTCTACATAACTTGAAAATCCTCCAATGTAAAAGTTACTAAGTTTTTGATGTTCTATCACTTTGATATTTGCACTTTGGTCCAAAAGTGTATAGAATTTGAATCCACCCCTTAGAGTACAATTAGGGTTTTCTAGTGTTTCTTTTAGGGTTTTGAGAACTTTAGGGTTTTTGTGCCACTCAAACCCATCACTCTTGATATCTTGTGAACATTTTAAATGACCTTTGAGACATTGCTCATCTTGGCTTCACTTTCATCCATAGGCCCTAATTCCAGGGTTAAGTACCTACCATAGTTTTAAGTACACCTTAAGTCACATCATCACAACTTGTTTTGAAATTTTACCTTGTGAATGCATTCTAGGTGTAACAAACAACATGAAATGTCAATGCACATTATGTTATGCTCAAGTTTTAGTGCCAGTAACACCAGGGGTGTTACATCCTTCCCCCCATAAAAGAATCTCGTCCCAAGATTTAAGGTTTTAGGGTAAGTAATGGAAAAGGAAACGCGTCACATCTTTATTTCTTTATGTGTCCTATAGAGCAAGGGGTGGTATGGGATTTATTCCATCTTTACAATCAGATATACACATCTCACAAGTTACATGAAGCTAAAAACTTAGGAAAATCTGGTTCCATTGTACCTTATAGAACTTGAGGATCCTTTTTCGAGTGATCCTGTCCTTCGGATCCAAGACTCGAATGGGATGTTCTGAATAAGACAAATCTGGTTCCAAAGCAACATCCACCACATCGATGGTTCGATCAGGAATTCGATGGCACTTCTTTAATTGAGATACATGGAACACATTATGTATTGCAGACAATGTTTCAGGCAGTTGAAGTCTGTACGCCACTGGTCCGCATTGTTCAAGAATGGGAAATGGGCCAATGTATCGGGGTGCCAACTTTCCTTTTACCCCGAATCGATTAACACCCTTCATTGGTGATACTTTCAGGTATACATGATCCTTGACTTGAAAGAACAATGGTCGGCGTCGCTTATCCGCATAATTTTTCAGCCGAGCTTGAGCTTTTTTCAAGTGATGTCTTATTTGTTGAACTTTCTCCGCTATTTCTTTGATTAAGTCAGGCCTGAAATACCACCGTTCTCTAGGTTCTGACCAATTTAAGGGTGTCCGGCATCGTCATCCGTATAGTGCTTCAAACGGTGCCATCTTAATGCTTTCTTGATAGCTATTATTATAAGAAAATTCTGCCAATGGCAGACATTCATCCCATTTCTATGGGAAATCCATGACACATGCCCGCAACATATCTTCAAGTATCTGGTTTACTCTCTCAGTTTGTCCACTTGTTTGAGGATGATATGCCGAACTGTGAAGCAACTTAGTATCCAAGGACTTGTGTAGCTCTTCCCAAAACTTGGATACAAATTGCAGTCCCCGGTCCGACACTATTGTTTCTGGAATTCTGTGCAAATTGAGTGTTGGGGACTTGTCCTTAAATGCTATGAGTTAAGAACAAGGCAACACAGAAATTGTTAAACATTAAAATCCTTCGTCCTTCGAAGCATTATTTCCCTTGGGATATAATGAGTTTCGGATGAAGGTTATGAGGGACATGCCTTTGTAGGTACAACAAATAATGAAGAAGGATTCATACAAAATATGAAAAATAACATAAACGCTTAAATATTATCATTAACTCATTTCTATTTTATTTTTATGGAAAGATAGAAATGATAACAAATTACAAATATACCTTCGGCTTGAAAGAAGGCAAAAGTACAAGCGTGTCGCAAAAGCAAATGCTAAGTCAGCGTGAACAGTACGGGAGCACTGTTCATTTATTTATAGGCACGGGACGCAGCCCATGTAAAATTACATCCATGCCCTTTACATTTGCTAATAACTCTATAGTAATCCATCGGGGTCTAAATAGCCTTTTCCCCTTTAAGTCGGTTTCCTTTTCTGCTATCACGACGAAGCTCCCCGGCCTGCGCATAGCTTCGGCTCTGCGCCATCCTTCGTATTCTTTGTGCTTCTTCATATTGTGGTTATGACCTAAGTCCAAAGGTACCTGTTCATGTATCATACTCCAGAAACATTGTTAAATCATGTTTTTGAGGACCTTCGGAAGCCGAAGGCCCCCAACAGTAGCCCCTCGCAATATTAATTTGTTAGAATAATAAATTCAGATTGCGATATGGACGAAGACCTTAAGCCGAAGGTCCGAAAAAAACACCTTCCCTTTGCTAGAATAGCAACAGTCAATGACAAGCGGGGCCCTCCCACTTGCAACGCACTGGGCGTATAAATAAGAACACACCGCAAGCTCATTTGGCACGCTTTTTGCCATTTGCTCTGCCTGCTCAATTTTTAGCTCTTGCCTACAAACGCCTTGCCTGGCTTCTTAGATTTTTTAGCTTCGGCCTTAAGAGCACATTTTCAACATTTTCGAAGATGTCTCAAGATAAAAATGTTGTTGCCGAAACAAAGCTGAGCCTTTCTGAGGAGAAGAATCTTGGGTTTCTTGAATCAATAGCAAAGACTAATACAGAGAAGATCACTAGGGAGATTTTAGAAGGTTTATCTGAAGACACCGGTGATAGTGACAGTTATGACGTGGAGAGTGGGGGTGAACACTCCAAAGATCGACCGTGGCGACCAAGTCACACAGTCTTCAGAAAATCGAGTATTAAACAGAGTCATCTCGATAACATGAGGGGAAGATATTTTCGAGACATGTCTACTGTGAGGGCAGACGACGGAGAGAGGACTGTGCCTACTCCCGAAGAGAATGAAGTTGTGATCTTCTGAAGCTTTTTTAAAGCTGGGCTTCGGTTCCCCTTAAGCAGATTTGTGGTTGAGGTTTTAAAGATCTATCAGTTCTACCTTCATCAAATTACTCCCGAAGCAATCATAAGAATGGGAATCTTCGTCTGGGCCGTGAGGAGCCAGGGCTTGGAGCCAAATGCGAAAAGTTTCTGCAGTATGCACGAACTGTTATATGAGACGAAACCCTGGGGCAAAGAGCAATATCATAACAATTTTGGCTGCTATAGCTTCGTCGCTCGCTCTAGCTCAAGCTGCCCCGTGCCAACCTTCCGGAAAAGATGGCCTGGGGACTGGATGAAGGAATGGTTTTACGTGAAAACGATTTAAAGGCATGAGAAGACATTAAAGATATTATCATGCGTCCTATCTGGCAGCGCTTCGGCCTTCGGAAACCGAAGGTGGAAATTGATGAAGCAGCCGAAGAATGCCGAAAGGCCTTTGGCATAGTTTGCTCTTTCATCGAGACGAGGGATTTAGTCCAGGAGCACATAGCCTTCAGAGTGTGGCCACTTGTAGAGAAATGGGAAATGCCAGAGGAAACTATCAGCAAGTCTGACGAAGGTGAGCTGGTTATGTTGAAATACACCTTCAGATATGAAGGTAAGTTTATTGAGCCAGATGATGATTGGATGAAGTGCATCGAAGCTACAAGCGACGAACTGCTTGGGCCATATTCAAAGGCAGAAGATAACACGTTATCTGCGGCCTTCGGAGGCCGGAAGAAGAAGAGGCTGAATAGAGTTTTCGATGCTATTGGGTTTATGTACCCTGATTACCGCTACCCGCTGAAAGGGCAGAAGAGAAAAAGTGCAACTTCTGGGAAAGGTGATGCTTCAGTTGCTCTAAGTGAGCCCGCGCCAAAGAGGAAAAAGGTGAAGGTCCTTACTCACCGACCGCGCTTCATTGAACCGGCCACAGTGCCCGAATTTGGTGGTGAGACCTCTTCGGCTACTGAAGCCAAAGGACCTGCTCTTACACAGAAGAATGAAGAGCCGGCTATGATGCCGAAGGCCGATAATATTGAAGAAATAGAGGCCGAGAAAACAAAGATATTAGAAGTTACAAGCCCTTCGGCATGAGTGACAGTGCCGAAGGCACAAAAAGATCTCACGGCGACTCCCAAGAGAAAAAGGATGGTCAATGTACTAGATGTGCTGGAGACAATAAAGTCTTCAAGTACCACTCCGAAGAAGCCTGCCGAAGCGCCAAAAACACAAATTGAGACAAAACCATCCGAAGACGAAGCTGCAAAGAGCCAGACCGTGGCCGAAGCTGGGCCTTCAGAGCCCACCAAGGAGAAATCCTTGGAAACCAGAGAAGAAACGAAAAAAGAGGCTACAAAGCAAATTCTGCCCGAAAAAACTATCTCTTCAACTCCCGAAGCATCTTCCAGAGTACCTGATTATATTGTACGACATGCTTTGGGCAAAAGGCTATCTGAAGAGGAAAAGCGAGAAGCTCAATATTATGCCCAGAAATTAAAATATCCAAAAGGGGCGTTGATATTCAACGGCAGCGGAGAAGAATACTTCTTGTATTGTCTCCCAGACAGCAAGGAGATCTCTGTCTGCCGGAAGATGGGTAGAAGCTTCGGTTTCCCGACGCTAGAAGACGGGCTCTCAGTGCTATCAAAAGATGAATTGGCCGACAGCTTAGCATACAACAGCTTAAAGGTGAGGGAATAAGATTTTTGTACTTAAAAACCAAATTTTTCCATTTGCTTATACTTAATACCGCACTCCTTTTGCAGGGCCTTATTCTTAGCAACACCCTCAGGGCGCAAAAAAGTGCTGAAGACGAGGGATGTACTATGGCCTTGAAGAACCATCGTTCTGAAGTGATTGAGCTAAGGAACGAAGATCTTGAAAAAGATAAAATACTAAACTCATTGGTGAACAAGATAAATGAAGACGAGGCTACTTCAAAAGCCCAAGCTGAGGCCCAGAAATGCGAAATTGGAGATCTTCGGAAACAGCTGGCAGAAGAAAAATTAAAATGTGCAATTGCCGAAGCTAACCGAGACGCCAGTGACTACTGGAAAAATTACTGGGAAAAAACAGTTGTGGAGCTTCGTTCTTCAAAAGAAAGATGCTATGAAAAATCTGTAGCATGTGTACAAAGGATAAAAACCAGCTTCGCCAATATTGGCGCATATTCGAATGAAGACAACTTCGTACTAGGCGATCCCGAAGGTCCAATCGACTGGATCAACGGCGAAGCCGAAGCCTTTGAGGAAGTTTTGAGTGGCCGTGGAGATGTCTGTGCCTTCTCAGGTGCCAGGGGAATTGCGGCTATTTTGGAAAAGACAGGATGCGAACATGTGAAGATTCTGGCCCAAGCCGAAGCTGCGTTCTCTATTGAAGATACAAAAGACCCCTCGGCCGAGGCAAGCTTAGTTGGCGGAAAGTTTTTCACCGACATCTGGGAAAATGGTGGTCGAGGGATGGCTCACGAAATTATAAAGAAAAGTGAAAAAGATACTCACGATGCTAGAGAAGCAGCAAAGGCAGCTGAAAAAACTGCAGAACTTGAAAGGCGGATAGGTATTACCTAATTGCTTTTGACTTTATGTTTTATTTCTGTGACTTCGAACTTATTTATGTTTTGTATCGCAGCTGAACTATCTCCTCCCCCGGAGCCTTTCGAGTCATTGGCCGACCCCGAAGCAAAAAAGGAAGATGAAATTACAAAGATGGCCGAAGCTATTATGGACGAAGCTGTGACTCAACTACTAAACGAAGCTGCAGAAGCAGTTTTAAAAGAAGAATAGCTATTGTTGTAGAAACATTCGGAATATTGATGTAATATTTGCTGAACAAAGTGTGTAATATTTTATAGTTTTGAATGTAATATATGAGCTGTTTGTAATCTAGTTCTTTACGATGCATGAAACTTTACGTACATACCGTTTTTGAGCCTTCGACGAAAAAACACCTTCCCTTCTTTTTATGCTTCGTGAAGAATACACATATTCCGTGAAAATATTATTCTTCATAAGCAATAGATCCTCTTTGATATTAGAGATGACGAAGCTGTATTTATTTTGTGCCTTGGCACAACTTCTTCGAAACAATTTCCGAAGATCAATGTTGTATCCCCTTCTTGTGCCATTGATGCAGTATGATGTATGATGTCATGTTATGCGAATGATGTGATGATGTTATGCTATGCAAAATGATATTTGTGCCGAAAATACACACACATTCCCACAGTAAAATATACAATCTTTTTGCTGTTTATTTTTCGGCTTCACCGCTTATTTTTCGGTGTATCAGCGCTGACTTTTCGCTGTAAGCCTCCCTTAGGAGCTTCTTCGCCTTCTATTTCGGCGGTATCAGCGTTGACTTTTCGCTGTAAGCCTCCCTTAGGGGCTTCTTCGCCTTATATTTCGGCGGAACCAGCGTTTATTTTTCGCCGCAAGCTCTGCATTCCCTTTGGAACGACTTTTGAGCAGAAAACTTACGCTGCGCTCCCTTAGGAACGACTTTTTGTTGCTTCGGTTAAACTTACGTTGCGTTCCTTAGAACGACTTTTTGTTGCTTCGGCATGACTTGTAATATAATTGTGAACCCCACGCTCTTGAGAACGACTTTCGTGATTCACCAACTTTTGGAACTTCGTGAGTCTGTGAAGAAGGTTTATTATATCATGGCAATTACGAAGCTATTACAAGGAATTGAAAACAACAAAAGAACTAGGCTTTCAATGATTGTTCTGTATTAAAAAGAAAATGATGACAAATGCAAAGAAAATGATGACGAATGCAAAAACTGTTTTAGAGGTAGGATATCTCCTAGTAGATCTGCTTCGATTCTGGCATAGTACTGTTGACTGTGCGAGCTTCGGACTGTTCCCTGAAGTCTCGTTGCTGGTGAGTGTGCTGGCTCCTGTCTGTGGCGGAACCGCCCGAATTATTCCAGCTTAAGTGCCCAAGTCGCACCCTTAAGGGCAGCAACACACTTAAACAGGAATAACCCGTCAGTCCCTCGGATCTAGTCCGATAAAGCCACTTACCAGGATCAAATACCACTAGCTCACACGAAGGTGAGGCACAGAGAAATACAATAAAACATAATACCACAAATTTAATAAGTATCATTAGTGATTACATTATCGGAGTTTCAGAAATAATAACCATAAATTTTAATGCAGCAGAAATAACTAACGGAGAAAAACCGAGTAACAAGGCGAAGCCTGGCCACACTACTCCTCCTGGTCCTCTCCTGCGGAAGCAATAACCCACTCGACCATCTATCCCGGTGGTAGGGATGAAGGCCAAGTCACACCATCAACCAAATCAAGGAGGTACCTACAAAAATTATGCCACAAGCAAGGCTGAGTATACTAATACTCAGCTAGACTTACCCGGTGTGAGGAGTCTACTCCTCTACCTCTAGACATGCAGCTGTTTGGCTGAGGGGTTTGGTTTGCCAAAAGCACTAGCTGAGTCTAAAATCAAGTTTTAGCTTTTCAAGTTCTAGTATGATCCTTTTTAAACTAGATGAGTACCTAGCTATTCATACATGGTATCAAACATTTTATCAATCAACATCTTTTGCCAGTCACCTCATTTCCACTTATTACTCAATGTAGCAGCATGGATCAAGCAGTCTCATTAGCTGCGAGAAGCAGGCGATTCGAATCGAGTTTTTAAACCTTGCAAGGTAAACCTAAACACACGACGTGGTGAGGCACTCCGTCCCCACACACATCAACCGTCCCCATCGATTCCCCGTCAGCAAATCAGGGCTCACCGCCTTGGCGTACAATGCCTCACTGACCCCGACTGTCATCGGGCAGTGACCGCACTTGCACCCACCATAACCGGAATGGGAGACCACATCTCAGGTCGCGTGAGGGGATATGTCCACTGCCAGGTTCACTCAGGTACTAGGCTTACCGATTTACCATATTTCTCGGCATGTGCTTAGTACATTCAAACGCTTGACACACGGTACCACATCTTAATCCTTATTCCAATTCCCGTCTCGTAGACAACGCATCCCCATGGACCATTGTCCACAGACTATCATCATTACGATATCAAAATGGATACAACCAATTCCTGACCTCACGCGATTGCTAGAAAAATCACTCGACTTCTACTGAGATCCCTAATTAATAAAGCAGCTACTCGACCTAGCATACTAGTATCCATCACAAAAGGGTTCCTGAGATCATGCAACTAGGATTTCAAACAACTCCTACACTTAAGTGCACATTCAATCCTACAATCATTAAGTGTAGTAAAATAGCATAATAAATAGGTTATGTATAAAACCGGGGCTTACCTTTAATTTGACACTTAAATAGTGTTTGCTGGGGGAGGTGCTCGCTTGGCGAGCATTCACTGGTTAAGTCCATCCTTCCTTGGGTTGTCCACCGACTGCATCTTGTGGTTGGCACCACATCACTTGCACGATCATCCTCTCTCGGTCCTAAATGAGATGCAAGATGCATATGTATGAATAAAATAAAAGTAGCACAAGATATTCAATAACTAAACATTAAATTGGAAGACACCGTAACAATCACATGTTCGCTTTAGTTATCTACACATTATCGACGTTCAACATTAACACCATTAAAGGACAACAAATATTTTATATATTTACGCAACACAATTACGACCCCATAAGTACGAGCATTTATTTAATTTGCTACGGCTTTTCATTAGTTCTTCTATTTATCACACAAAAGCACCAC
Source organism: Zea luxurians (assembly GCA_029449295.1). Taxonomy (NCBI): domain Eukaryota; kingdom Viridiplantae; phylum Streptophyta; class Magnoliopsida; order Poales; family Poaceae; genus Zea; species Zea luxurians. The sequence goes on from JAOPSE010000022.1 coordinate 10,017,667, forward strand.
CGACCACACAAGTCCAACCAAGACAACGTAAGCTTGAATACAACATAGGCATCACTAACTACGGAACTCCTATATCACAAATAACTAGAGAAAGAAATATACAAAACATGACACACATGCATTATTAAGCTTAGTCATGGCAAGTCTACATTACTTAAGTCTTAACCAAACAATTTTAGCAAATAGGGTGAACTAAAAAATCAAATGCGCACTTGCAGATTTTTAGGACAGCAGCACAACAGCTACTTGTTTTAATCATAACTTTTCAAATATTAATCCAAAAATAGCAAACTAGAACTTTCCAGAAAGTTTAGAAAGTGCTCTACAACTTTGATATTGTCATCACAACATGATTCAACACTTAGCAAGGTCGAATTGTGCAAACACGATAGCTCTGTCCAGATTTGGACAGATTCAGACTTGCAACTTCAAAAATCCACAACTAAAGATTCAGACATCCAAACAAATTGATCCTAGACTTTCTGGAAAGGTAATAAAATTGTCTACATATCATTTATAAACATCTCAAGGTGATTCAATATTTAAGTAAGGATAAACATCACTAAAAGACTTTGCTGTCCAGAACTGGACAGATTCAGTTTTCATATTTGAAACATTCAAAACTTAAGCTTCAGACCACCAAAAAGAGTGATCTAAGACTTTTTGGAAAGCTTAGCAAAAGTACTACATAACTTTTGTAATCACCAAGAAGTGATTCAATGTTGAACTGAAACAAACAATTCAGTTTTCGAAATTTGTTCTGTCAGTGGACAGAACACAGTAACCAGTTTGTAAAATTCATAACTCTTAAACTGTCAGGCCTATGGTTATGAAATTTTAACACAAGCAAGATGAGAAAAACATCTACAACTTTATTATAATCGACAATGACTGATTCTAACTTTAACTTAAGCAAACAATGCAGTTTCTGAAATCTGTACAGAGGTTGGACAGATTCAGTTACTGAATTTGTAAAAAGCATAACTCCTAAACGGTCAGACTTATGCCTGTCAAATTTTAACACAAGTAAGATAATAGAGTTATATACAACTTTCTTGTGACCACCAAAAACTTATTTCAACATTAACTTAAGCAACCATTGCAATTTCTGAAATCTGTTCAGAAATTTGACAGATTCAGGTGCTGGGCTTGTGAAAAGCACAACTCCTAAACGATCAGGTTTATGACTGTCAAATTTTAGTACAAGCAAGATAATAATGTTATATACAACTCTTCTATATAACTTTTCTACAGAAAACATGATTTGGTTTATCAAACAAACAGCACAACGAAAACAATGCGTGCAGTCCAAAACAGCAATCAATAAATTTCAGCTCCTATATAATTCAAGAATCGCCGCGTTCGAGAGACTTGAATTACTCTAACGCTTTACTATTTATTCGAGTTAAGACAATCAAATTAGAACTAACAAGTCGACTTGCAAATTTTATTCAAGTCATTTAGTGCACTAAAATTACTACAACCAATTAACAATGCATTATTCACGACAATCACTCAACAATTTGCATTTTAAATTAGACATCACATGAGCACTACTACTTTTTACCCACGATCATAACCATAAGTATTTAGACTACAACAAGTAATTCATCGTAACTACGAGCTTAACCAAAGCCATCTAACAAGTTGATTAACCAAAGGAATGGCATAGCCCGCCATACGATATACACGTCGGCTTGCCTATTATTATCGCAGTCCGAGACACCACATATATATATCACAATCACTTACGCTATCGACTCTTACTTAACATGAGTTGGCTAATCACAGTATAAGACCTAGCGAACCATTTTAGACATCGTAACTCAAAAACATGGGTTGGAGGCGATTAATCAGTGTTTCATAACCATTGCTCAACTTGAATTAGTTAACACACAAGTCACCTAAATAGCACATTTTTGGGCTCTATCATAGAGACATTAACACATGGCATAAAACTCCATAAGACTTACATTAGCTACTGAAGGACCTAAAGCACTCACGTGCATATGTTGTCAGATTGTTCTTCAATTTTAGCAAGGACTGACTCATGAACGCTATTCGTCTCCAATAATTATTGGGCTGCGATAACGCTCATATAAGACTTCTAATCGATCAACAAGACATTTATTTATCTAAAGGGAATGGAATGCAGTAATTTATAAAGCTACGCATCGATCTGTCATACAACAGAAAGCATGACGACATCGACAGATGCTATCAACTAATCGTTTTAAAAATATTAAACTTACTTCTCGCTTTACCACTACACCACCCTTTAGTCACATGACCATCAGGAGCATCCTTCACACGATTATACAATAGCAACCTAAACGTCGGGTCACACAATACATACATCTTTCCTCGTCGCGAGTATAACCATATTACGGCTTATACCCGCACACCTCAATCAAATATCTTACGCCACCACCACTATAATACACCACGGCACACACACGCATACGTGTCCCCACTGCATTCTCATGACCAATTTTAGCATAATTATTTATGACAATGTTTATCGATTAGACAAGTGAAACACTAACCGATCATTCGCACATCTCATCTTTAAAACACGAATCACATGTCACATAATCTATATTTTCGATCCACTCTATCCTACACCACGATGAATACATAAAATATTTTTAACATAGACGAACATCTTAGCCGACTGCGGAAATTACCAAGCATATTCTACGCTTTATTAATTTACCATAGCTAACACACTACTTTACGATGAACTGTTTTAACAAACAAGTAATGCATCCGCGACCAATCCCTACGACGCACAATTGGACCATTGCAGGCACACAAACACTTGTTGGTATTCCAATCGCAAACACATCTACGTGTACCACTTTCTCCTCCATGAATTTTAATTCGCATACAACATATTCACATACATATATATATACATGACAATGCCAAATGTGCAAGTAAGTCAATCACATGGATTCAACCTGAACGAGTCGGGATTTAGCCGCATGGACTGTCCACATGGCTCGGCATCTCGTCGAACTGCAAGGCGCGGAGCGCGACTTTGACGGTGGCAGCGATAATACACGAGTTTAGGGACTTGGCATATCGTCGACACCATGGACACAAAAACAGCAAGGGTAGCGGGATGTCTCACCGAGGCTCGACGACATCGCGAGCGGGTCTACGCCAAAAACAGCAAACGTCCGGCGAGCGTCACGGCGTGCTGCAATAACACATCTCCCTCGACATTATGCTGAACACTTGGCATGCACGCAGCGGTGGCAGCGAGATGAAACAAGATCGGCATAGGGTCTGCTGTTTTGTGGGGAAGAGGGGAGGAGCAGGGGCCTAAAGCTGGGCAGCATTGGCCTCTCGCCATGGGTGGAGCTCGGATGGGGGAAAATGCTGCCATGGGAGAGGAGTTTGGTTGTCCTCCATGGCTGTCCAGATCTCAGACGCAGCAGGGATTGTTCTAGGCGCTGAAACCTGGAGAGGAGCAGAGGGAGGAAGGGGGAAGATTGCAGGGCGCCATGGGAGGGAGAGCTAGATGAGCTGCTGCTCGCCGTGGAGCAGGGGAGGGGCGCTGCTGCTGGGCGGCCATGGAGTAGAAAGGTGGAGGTCGGCCAATGGGACTTCAATAGTGGGGCACTCGGATGAAATTTTCTGGACGCCAGCCCTTCCCTGCGTGATGGCGAGGCCGAGCTGGGAGAGGGAAGCCGCTGTCCTCTGCTCGCCGTGGAGTATGGAGCAGGGAAAATGGCAGAGGAGGGGAGGTCGGCCTGCTTGCTTGAGGAAGAAGAAGAGGGAGGAGGGAAGGGCGCCATGGAAGGGACGTCGAGGTGCAGCATGGCAGGGAGATTTCCTGCGCCATGAATAGGGGAAAGAGAGGAGTGCGTGTGGGAGAGAGGAGGAAGAAGAGAGTGGCGGCTAGGGGGTAGATGCAATTTTCCAAATTGGCAAGGGGAGGCACTTCTATTTATAGAGGAATCCTAGGGTTAGGGTTCCAAATGGGCTGGGTTGGGCTGGCCCAAACACTAAACTGGGCCGCGATAATTTATTTACATTTTATTTTATGGCGTCTTGATTAAACACGGATTATCGGAACACTAATTATTTCCCGGAATACAAATGCTGCCGCGGATTTCGTTTCTACAGATAACAGAGCGAATTATAGTTTCGACGAACGGACGATTGAGCGATTAACTCGGTCGAGAGTCAGATTTGAATTCGCTCGGAAATAATTCACTACGCATGATTCGAAGATAAATCGCCTCGAAATATGACCGGTTTTCAGATTTAGGATTGAGAGAGACAAATCGCAACATTTAAAATCATAGCCGATGCTGATTTTTAAATCGGGATCGAACATAGAGGTATGAGTCGAGTCGGATAAGAATTAATTAGAGGGCGACATACTGAGTATCCCGTTAGAGAATACGGACCCGGATAAAATAGTCGAACATAGATCGAAGTTCAAGAATTAGATTCGGGCTCAGATCAGATAACAGTCGTCGAGAGTTTGATTTAAATAGCTTCAGATGAGATTTATAATTCGAGAATGATCTTCGAGTCTGCATGAGTTCCGAGAATTAAAAGTTTTAACACGCTCCAAAATTGGCTGTTTCTCGCGATCGATTAACTCCGAATCGGTGAACTTCCATGAGAAAGCCTTAAGACAGAGATAGACACGATCGAAAAATAGAAATTTTCACTGAGCATCCGAGATTAGGATAACTCTCCCGACATAACGCGAAATAGACACCTGGGGTGTCACAGCCTTCCCCCCTTAAAAAGAATCTCGTCCCGAGATTTGAATGAGGATCTTTAAGGGTGGAGAAGCATGTAACTCCCAGGCTGAAGATAGATGCAAATTCATGAGATGGGATTTGACAAGATAATGAAGATAGATTTGGATAGAATATCGCGGCATGTTGAGACAAATTGCAGCGATCACTCTGAGAGAATTTTCACCAAAGATAGCACATCGGTGTAGTTCCATAATGGATCATGACTATTAACCGCGATACCAGCGTGTGCCGAGCAGCTGAACCATGTGTGCACCATAGTAGGCTCTCGGTTTCGTCGCGGCACCATCAGTCGTTAGTCATGACGTCATTATCAAACACAACCAATAAGAAATTCACATAGCACAGATAGATGGAGCCCATGAGAGTATGGCTCAGAAAATAAGAATGTGACCGGTGTTGAAGCAAAGATTGTTGGCAAAAGAGCATCACATGAGAATTTTCTTCAACTCAGAGAACTATTTCTTGACCATCACGGAGATTACCAGGCCAAAGACTTGTACGAGATGGGATATGATGAGGAAGCAACCATGAGATCAAGATTGACAACTTGCTGAGACATGAGAGAACTAAAGACAAGGCAAAATCCATTGAACTGAATGGATACACTGGTTGGAGATACAGTTGATAAAACAAGTGTCATGATCCTCGGAGAAGGGGGTATGAGACTGTCCAGAAATGAGAGATTTATGCAGATCAACATCCGATACTTGAGAACGGTTTATAGCAGATAACCAGATAATAGGGCAGAATCATTAAAGGATCCGGAGATTCGGATGATAAAGCCAACATGATTCACAAGAAAAAGGATTACCAGATCCAGGCGAAAGGAGAGGTAGGCAAACAGGATCAGCTAGGATGATTAGCAGAAATGCTATGAAGTTTTAGGGGCAAGGGTTTATGGAAAGAAACATGGCCTTGATAGGGGTTGCGCAACTAGACACCAAACAACATTTTTTTGATGTAACATGTGTAGATGGAGACTTGGGTTGGTCTAGCGGTCAAGCTGTGGGGTTCTATAAGCTGTGCAGGTGTAACTTTATGGGTAAAACACACAAGGGTTAGAAAACACTAACACAAGCACAAATATTTTTTTTGAGGTTTCACTCGCTAAACTCAAGGTTGTTTAAAGTGGGGGTGTCTTTTTATGAGGAAACAAACAACATTTTTTTTGCAAAAAGGGTTGAACAATTTCAATACCACCTAGATAGCAAGGCAAGAGAAACACATAACACAACCTAACAAGACTTACCAATCTGACACGAGGTAAGGCATTTCTTACATAGCAGTACATCACATTATTCACAAGGCTTTATTATTAGAATAAAGGTGAGAGAAGCATGTTGGTGCACAAAAGATAATTATAACGTGACAATCATGATGCATGCTCATTCTAGTCGTCTTCTCAGACCTAACTAATTTTTTGGATGCTTCTACAGCATCTTGCTAGTAGCAATAGTAGGCTTTATGGCCTATATAAATAGCCACCTAGCTACCCATCTATTTCCTAAGGCTTCACGTCCTAGGTCTATCCTTATCGTCCTGATATTTATCCAACTTTGGTTCTAAGCAAGTTTTACTTTAGAAAAGATTGGTGATCATGACTTATTGACTTCTCTGTACTGGTATTCGCTTCGATACCAGCTGTGGCGGAACCGCCCGAATTATTCCAGCTTAAGTGCCCAAGTCGCACCCTTAAGGGCAGCAACACACTTAAATAGGAATAACCCGTCAGTCCCTCGGATCTAGTCCGATAAAGCCACTTACCAGGATCAAATACCACTAGCTCACACGAAGGTGAGGCACAGAGAAATACAATAAAACATAATACCACAAATTTAATAAGTATCATTAGTGATTACATTATCGGAGTTTCAGAAATAAAAACCATAAATTTTAATGCAGCAGAAATAACTAACGGAGAAAAACCGAGTAACATGGCGAAGCCTGGCCACACTACTCCTCCCGGTCCTCTCCTGCGGAAGCAATAACCCATTCGACCATCTATCCCGGTGGTAGGGATGAAGGACAAGTCACACCATCAACCAAATCAAGGAGGTACCTGCAAAAATTATTCCACAAGCAAGACTGAGTATACTAATACTCAGCTAGACTTACCGGTGTGAGGAGTCTACTCCTCTACCTCTAGACATGCAGCTGTTTGGCTGAGGGGTTTGGTTTGCCAAAAGCACTAGCTGAGTCTAAAATCAAGTTTTAGCTTTTCAAGTTTTAGTATGATCCTTTTTAAACTAGATGAGTACCTAGCTATTCATACATGGTATCAAACATTTTATCAATCAACATCTTTTGCCAGTCACCTCATTTCCACTTATTACTCAATGTAGCAGCATGGATCAAGCAGTCTCATTAGCTGCGAGAAGCAGACGATCTGAATCGAGTTTTTAAACCTTGCAAGGCAAACCTAAACACACAATGTGGCGAGGCACTCCGTCCCCACACACATCAACCGTTCCCATCGATTCCCCGTCAGCAGATCAGGGCTCACCGCCTTGGCGTACAATGCCTCACTGACCCCGACTGCCGTCGTGCAGTGACCGCACTTGCACCCATCATAACCGGAATGGGAGACCACGTCTCAGGTCGCGTGAGGGGATATGTCCACTGCCAGGTTCACTCAGGTACTAGGCTTATCGATTTACCATATTTCTCGTCATGTTCTTAGTATATTCAAACGCTTGACACACGGTACCACACCTTAATCCTTATTCCAATTCCCTTCTCGTAGACAACGCATCCCCATGGACCGTTGTCCACAGACTATCATCATTACGATATCAAAATGGATACAACCAATTCCTGACCTCGCGCGAGTGCTAGAAAAATCACTCGACTTCTACCGAGATCCATAATTAATAAAGCAGCTACTCGACCTAGCATACTAGTATCCATCACAAAAGGGTTCCTGAGATCATGCAACTAGGGTTTCAAACAACTCCTACACTTAAGTGCACATTCAATCCTACAATCATTAAGTGTAGTAAAATAGCATAATAAATAGGGTATGTATAAAACCGGGGCTTGCCTTTAATTTGACACTTAGATAGTGTTTGCTGGGGGAGGTGCTCGTTTGGCGAGCATTCACTGGTTAAGTCCATCCTTCCTTGGGTTGTCCACCGACTGCATCTTGTGGTTGGCACCACATCACTTGCACGATCATCCTCTCTCGGTCCTAAATAAGATGCAAGATGCATATGTATGAATAAATGAAAGTAGCACAAGATATTCAATAACTAAACATTAAATTGGAAGACACCGTAACAATCACATGTTCGCTTTAGTTATCTACACATTATCGACGTTCAACATTAACACCATTAAAGGACAACAAATATTTTATATATTTACACAACACAATTACGACCCTATAAGTACGAGCATTTATTTAATTTGCTACTACTTTTCATTAGTTCTTCTATTTATCACACAAAAGCACCACCGACCACACAAGTCCAACCAAGACAACGTAAGCTTGAATACGACATAGGCATCACTAACTACGGAACTCCTATATCACAAATAACTAGAGAAAGAAACATACAAAACATGACACACGTGCATTATTAAGCTTAGTCATGGCAAGTCTACATTACTTAAGTGTTAACCAAACATTTTTAGCAAATAGGGTGAACTAAAAAATCAAATGCGCACTTGCAGATTTTTAGGACAGCAGCACAACAGCTACTTGTTTTAATCATAACTTTTCAAATATTAATAAAAAAATAGCAAACTAGAACTTTCCAGAAAGTTTAGAAAGTGCTCTACAACTTTGGTATTGTCATCACAACATGATTCAACACTTAGCAAGGTTGAATTGTGTAAACACAGTAGCTCTGTCCAGATTTGGACAGATTCAGACTTGCAACTTCAAAAATCCACAACTAAAGATTCAGACATCCAAACAAATTGATCCTAGACTTTCTGGAAAGGTAATAAAATTGTCTACATATCATTTATAAACATCTCAAGGTGATTCAATATTTAACTAAGGATAAACATCACTAAAAGACTTTGCTGTCCAGAACTGGACAGATTCAGTTTTCATATTTGAAACATTCAAAACTTAAGCTTCAGACCACCAAAAAGAGTGATCTAAGACTTTTTGGAAAGCTTAGCAAAAGTACTACATAACTTTTGTAATCACCAAGAAGTGATTCAATGTTGAACTGAAACAAACAATTCAGTTTTCGAAATTTGTTCTGTCAGTGGACAGAACACAGTAACCAGTTTGTAAAATTTATAACTCTTAAACCGTCAGGCCTATGGATATGAAATTTTAACACAAGCAAGATGAGAAAAGCATCTACAACTTTCTTATAATCGACAAGGACTGATTCTAAGTTTAACTTAAGCAAACAATACAGTTTCTGAAATCTGTACAGAGTTTGGACAGATTCAGTTACTGAATTTGTAAAAAGCATAACTTCTAAACTGTCAGACTTATGCCTGTCAAATTTTAACACAAGTAAGATAATAGAGTTGTCTACAACTTTCTTGTGACCACCAATAACTTATTTCAACATTAACTTAAGCAACCATTGCAATTTCTGAAATCTGTTCAGAAATTCGACCGATTCAGTTGCTGGGCTTGTGAAAAGCACAACTCCTAAACGATCAGGTTTATGGCTGTCAAATTTTAGTACAAGCAAGATAATCATGTTATCTACAACTCTTCTATATGACATTTCTACATAAAACATGATTTGGTTTATCAAACAAACAGCACAATAAAAACAATGCGTGCAGTCCAAAACAACAATCAATAAATTTCAGCTCCTATATAATTCAAGAATCGCCGCGTTCGAGAGACTTGAATTACTCTAACACTTTACTATTTATTCGAGTTAAGACAATCAAATTAGAACCTATAAGTCGACTTGCAAATTTTATTCAAGTCATTTAGTGCACTAAAATTACTACAACCAATTAACAATGCATTCTTTACGACAATCACTCAACAATTTGCATTTTAAATTAGACATCACATGAGCACTACTACTTTTTACCCACGATCATAACCATACGCATTTAGGCTACAACAAGTAATTCATCGTAACTACGAGCTTAACCAAAGCCATCTAACAAGTTGATTAACCAAAGGAATGGCTTAGCCCGCCATACGACATACACGTCGGCTTGCCTATTATTATCGCAGTCCGAGACACCACATATATATATCACAATCATTTACGCTATCGACTCCTACTTAACATGAGTTGGCTAATCACAGTATAAGACCTAGCGAACCATTTTAGACATCGTAACTCAAAAACATGGGTTGGAGCCGATTAATCAGTTTTTCTTAACCATTGCTCAACTTGAATTAGTTAACACACAAGTCACCTAAATAGCACATTTTTGGGGGTCTATCATAGAGACATTAACACATGGCATAAAACTCCATAAGACATACATTGGCTACTAAAGGACCTAAAGCACTCACGTGCATATGTTGTCGGATTGTTCTTCAATTTTAGCAAGGACTGACTCATGAACGCTATTCGTCTCCAATAATTATTGGGCTGCGATAACGCTCATATAAGACTTCTAATAGATCAACAAGACATTTATTTATCTAAAGGGAATAGAATGCAGTAATTTATAAAGCTACGCATCGATCCGTCATACAACAGAAAGCATGACGACACCGACAGATGCTATCAACTAATCGTTTTAAAAATATTAAACTTACTTCTCGCTTTACCACTACACCACCCTTTAGTCACATGATCATCAGGAGCATCCTTCACATGATTATACAATAGCAACCTAAATGTCGGGTCACACAATACATACATCTTTCCTCGTCGCGAGTATATCCATATTACGGCATATATCCGCACACCTCAATCAAATATCTTACGCCACCACCACTATAATACACCACGACACACACACGCATACGTGTCCCCACTGCATTCTCAAGACCAATTTTAGCACAATTATTTATGACAATGTTTATCGACTAGACATGTGAAACACTAACCGATCATTCGCACATCTCATATTTAAAACACGAATCACATGCCACATAATCTATATTTTCGATCCACTCTATCCTACACCACGATGAATACATAAAATATTTTTAACATAGACGAACATCTTAGCCGACTGCGGAAATTACCAAGCATGTTCTACGCTTTATTAATTTACCACAGCTAACACACTACTTTACGATGAAGTGTTTTAACAAACAAGTAATGCATCCGCGACCAATCCCTACGACGCACAATTGGACCATTGCAGGCACACAAACACTTGTTGGTATTCCAATCGCAAACACATCTACGCGTACCACTTTCTCCTCCATGAATTTTAATTCGCATACAACATTGTCGGCGTTCCGAGACCGGGGGGTCCTCGAGCCGACGAGTGAGAGTGCCGCGTGCCCCAGCCCAGATGGGTCGAGCGCGTGGAGCGAGCGCAAAGGGGGGAACGGAGTGAGAGAGAGGTCGGTGGCCGGAGCCGGATCGCGAGGGAGTCGGAGAAATTCCCACGGCCTTCGTGTTCGTCCCGCGCCCAGGTCGGGTGCGCTTGCAGTAGGGGGTTACAAGCGTCCGCACGAGGTGAAGGGAGAGGGCGGCCCCGAGAGAGCGCCTGCCCCTGCCTTTCGTCCCCGCGAGGCCAACCTTTTTTAAGAAGGCCCTGGCCCTTCCTTTTATAGTCGTAAGGAGAGGGTCCAGGTGTACAAGATGGGGGTGTAGCAAGGTGCTACGTGTCTAGCGAGGGAGAGCTAGCGGCCTATGTACATGCCCAGGTGGCAGCCAGAGAGATCGTGGCACCCTGTTGGAGTGGCGTCGTGGCTGTTGGAGGAGTAACGGAGCCGGACGGGGGGACAGCTGTCGAGGTGGCTGGGTCCTTGCTGACGTTCTCCTGCTTTCGTAAGGGAGCTGGGGGCCGCCGTCGTCATGATCTAGCGGGGCGCCATCATGGCCTATCTGGCATAGCTGGCCAGATGGGGCGCCGGTCTTGTTCTCTGCGACCCAAGTCGGCTCAGGGCAGGGTGATGATGACGCTTCCTGTTGACGTGGCGGTCTCGTATCCTAGGTCGGGTGTCGTGGAGGCTCCTCCGAGGCTGTGGCCGAGTCCGTCCTGCAAGACAGAGACAGAGTCCGAGCCCTGGTCGGGCGAGGCGGAGATTATTCGGCAGAGGCCGAGGCGGAGTCCGAGCCCTGGGTCGGGCGAGGCGGAGGTCGCCGTCTTCCGGGGCCTTGGCCCGAGTCCGAGCCCTGGGTCGGGCGGAGCGGAGTTCGCCGTCTTCCGAGGCCTTAGCCTGAGTCCGAGCCCTGGGTCGGGCGGAGTCTCCTATGGCACCACTGGCGAAGTCTGGCCGCCCGTCGGTCTTACCTTTTGCGTTAAACGCCCTGGTGACTCGGTCGGTTGGTGCGGTGATTTAGTCAGGGTTTCTCCTTATCGGAGGCGGGGCCTAGGGCGAGCCGGGGATGCGCCTGCCGTGAAAGAGGAGACCTCAGGCGAGACGGAGTCATCTTAGGGTCGGCTGCCCTCGCCCGAGGCTAGGCTCGGGCGTGGCGTGGTCAAGTCACTCGTGTGGACTGATCCCTGACTTAATCAAACCCATCAGGCCTTTGCAGCTTTATGCTGATGGGGGTTACCAGCTGAGAATTAGGCGTCTTGAGGGTACCCCTAATTATGGTCCCCGACAGTAGCCCCCGAGCCTCGAAGAGAGTGTTAACACTCGCTTGGAGGCTTGCATCGCACTTTTTTGCAAGGGGACCAGCCTTTCTCGGAGGTACCTTGTTCCGGTGGGTGCGCGCAAGCGCACCCGCCGGGTGTAGCCCCCGAGGCCTCGGAGGAGTGGTTTCACTCCTTCGAGGTCTTAATGCCTTGCGCAATGCTTCGGCGTGACTAGCGGTTCCCTCATGCGAGCAGGGCGTAACCCAGGTGCACCGTCGGGGCCCAAGTTCTCGGGCTGGTATGTTGACGCTGTCAACGGTTCGGCCGGAGCCGGGTTTGCGAGAGCAGCCCCCGAGCCTTCGCACGGAGCGAGAGGACGATCAGGGACAGACTCGACTTTTTATATACGCCCCTACGTCGCCTTTCCGCAAGGAGGAGGGGGGGAGTGCGCCATGTTACCCTCGATGGGCACCGAACATGGTGTCTCCGGTGAGCTGCGATCGGGTAATCCGAGTGGACGTCCGTGCCCCGTTCGTTAGGGGTCGGCTAGGGGCCCGGAGGCACGCCCAAAAGTACCTGCGGGTGATCTGCCGGACCCGGTCCCCTAGCGACGGGGTCCGAGGGCTCGTTGCCTCCCTCCGATGGGATTCCGTTACAGAGTCGTTCCCGCTGGTCTCGGAAATGTCCTAGGGTACCTCGGGAGCGCAGCCCGAGCCTTGGTTATGTATCGAACGTACCCCTGGTCATCCCTCGCTCGGCGTCTGAGGCGGCTGTGAACCCTTCGACAGGCCAGCCTTCGAACCCCTGATCAGTAGGGGGCACGGAGCCCTAGTAGCCTGAGGCGGTCATGGAACCTTTCGGGGGCCGACCTTCGAACCCCTGACCAGTAGTGGGTGTCGGGCCCACGCGATCTGAGGCGGCTGTTGAACCCTTCGGGGGGCCAGCCTTCGAACCCCTGATCAGTAGGGAGGCTCGGGGCCTAGTTCCTTCACGGGGAAGGATCCCTTTGGGGTTATCCCCCTTCTCGGTCCCTGTTGCAAGAGATAGAGAAAGAAGGAAAAGGGAAAAAGGGATTCGAAATTGAACTTCGTGGCGTACCTTTCTCGGCGTGGCCGTTTTTGGCGGAGGCGAAGCGCCGCCAGCTGCCCCTGCCAGAAACGTCACCTATTTCGCCGTGGAGTTAATGCGCTGGGGTGAGTAGTTGGTGAGGTTGCCGTTGCGTGCGCGAGCCGTTCGAGGGACGGCTGTTTCGCTTCGCGTTTTTTGAACCGCGCGTCCGGTTCGGGCGATGCGTTGGAACCGTCTCGCCCTTGGTCCTTTATGTACCCCTGAGAGGGTCCTGTGACGATTCTCGACTCCACTTTTCGCCTTCTTCTCAGGTTTTTTGCAACCTGAGAGATCTAGCCAGGAAAAGGAAACCGCCTTCCCCTGTTCTTCACGCCGCCATTCCTTCTGCCTTGGCGATGGCCGACCGGGTGACCATCCTCTCGCCGCGCGACCCGTGGCCCTCCTCCACGGTGACGGCGGGTGACCTGGGGGACCTCGTCGACGAGGGTTTGCTCCGCCCCCTCACCGATAAGGAGCGGCCGGAATGGATCCCTCCCTCGGGCGAAGTTGCTCCATCCCCTCCGCCGGGGTATGTCGTGAGCTTCATCTCCTTCCATGAGCGGGGGTTTGGAATGCCGTCGAGCCGCTTCATGCGGGCCATCCTGTTCCACTACGGGGTGGAACTACACAATCTTACCCCCAACTCCATCGCACAAGCCGCTATCTTTGTAGCGGTGTGCGAGGGGTATCTGGGGATCGCCCCCCATTGGGATTTGTGGACTCACCTCTTCTTTGCTGAGCTTTTTGCTTCGTCGACGAGGGAGAGGAAGGTCCGTGCGGCGGTGCGGGCCGGCGGCTGCACCCTTTTGCTGAGGCAGTCACGGGCGTTGCAGTATATCCCTGCCGTCCTTTCGTCCTCAAACAAGGGCTGGCAGCGCCGGTGGTTCTATCTCCGGAATGACGGAGAGTCGCTCCCGCCGTTCTCTCAGCGGGTCGTCACCGCCGCCCCCGACGCCTGGCGTCACGGGACTCCACACGAGAGGCAGAAGAAACTCGAACCTCTTCTCCAGGCTCTGAAGATGTTGCGGGAGGAAGGGCTCACCGTCGCGGGAGTGGTTGCCGCCATCCACCGCCGGAGGGTGCTTCCCCTGGCGGAGCGGCGGTTGCCGCTTTGGGAGATGACCCAGGAGGCCGACTGGGAGGGGTCACGGATGTCCCCTGATCCTCTTCCCCACGACGCCCTCTATCGGCGGGTGTCGGTCGCGATGGGGAAGCCGGACCCCCATGCCCTCTCCCAGCCTCGAATGCGCCCCGACCAGGGGTGCGTCGCTCTGGTGAGTGCTCGTCCTTTCCTTCTTCATATACCGGGTCGCTCCCGATTCTGACTATCGATTTCCTTTTCCCCCCCCCCCTTTTTAGGAGGTGGGGCGGCACAAACCCTCCCTGCCGCCGGTCCCGGAGGACGCGGTGGGTCGGGCGGCGAGGCGGGTCGCCGCGGAGGAGGAGAAGAAGAAGAAGGACGCGGAGAAGGCTCGGGCCCGCAGGCGGAGGCGGGCTCGAGACGCCCTGGAGAAACGCCGTCGTCAGCAGGAGAGGGAAGGGCTTCCCAGGGAGCCGTCGCCGGAGACGTCCGATGATGACGACGACGTCGACGATGAAGAGGAGGAGGACGACATGGCCGCACGTCTCGGCCTCAGCCCCGGCTTGGAATGTGGCCGGGGGTCGTCGAGCCAGCCCCCGAGCGGGCCTACATCGTCGGTCCCTGGTGCCGAGGTGCCGGATCCCCGACCTGAGGAGCAGGGGCAACCCGAGAGGGTTCTCGTCTCCCCGGCTGGGGGAGCTGACGTCACTCCAGGGAGCCGAGCCGAGGGGTCCGTTCCTCGGGAGCTGTTGCCCGCGCCGGCGGCATGCGGGAGCGGTCCTCAGGTTGTCATGGCGGTGCCTGGGCAGTCCGCCACCCGGGCCTCAGGGGTGTCCGAGGCGAGGGCGGCGCCAGGGCTGTTGGTGAAGCGGACCACGGCGGTGGTTCCAGGAAGCGGGAGCCAGGAGACCTCCCCCCAGACGCCGTGGATCATGATCCGGAGCGGGTAGGTACCTTGGAATCTTTCCGTCCCGGCGCTTCATCCATATGTACGGGCCGTAATCTTCCCTTACTTGTTTTCTTCAGCAAACGGAGCCATGGCCCCACCGACCTGGTGCCTCGGAAGGCCCTCAAGACGGCGTTTGTCCAGGCAGCTGGCGCCACCTCGGGCTCTCCCGCTCAGCCGACCCTTTCGCAGGGTGCCCCGCAGCGCGGGGCTCAGGCGTCGCATATTTCGGGGGAGCAGGTCCCCGAGGTGGGCTCCTCTGCTGAGGTGGCCACCGTGACCGGGGAGGCGGCCAGCGCCGATGCGGTCACGAGCTCGCCAGCCATGTTGGCCATGCCGGTGTCTGCCGCTACCGCAGCCGGCACCGTTCCGGTCGGAGAGCGCCCAGTCGGCGCCGACGTCGGGACGGCCGCGGCGTCGGCGCCCGAGGCCTCGGGAGAGGTGGGCGCGGATGCGCAGCGTTCCCAGGCGGGCGGCAGCCTTGTCGTTGTGGGGCGGAGCCCCGAGGCCCGGGGCCAGTTGCTCCGATTCCGGACCCGTGAGGCTTCGGACCCCATCTTCGTTCTTGACGACGAAGAGGAGGACCAGTCCTGGGACGAGCTCCGCAAGCGTGCTGAGGCGACAGTGGGGTTGCTCCGATCGTCGCTGGAGGTTCTCTGCGGGGACGTCCCCAAAATCCTTCAGGTAATGGTTTCAGACATACCTTCTTGCTTCCGCGAGCGAGGCGTTCGTCGTGAAATCTTGTTTTCCTTTCCAGGACCTGACGGACCGGAGCGCCGCCAAGTCGTCGTTCATTCGCCGCGAGGCCGTCGTCTGGGGCTCACTGCGGTCCCTGAGGACTTCGCTCGCCGGGGCTACCGTGCGCCTCTCTCAGCAAGACGCTAAGATAGCGGACCTCCAGTTGCTTTGTGCTGACCTGAAGGCCGAGGCGGCGGCAGCGCGCACGGAGCTTGCCCAGGTTGCCGAGGAGCGGGACCAAACTCGGGGCCGAGCTGCCGAAGCTGAGAGCCGGGCCCAGATCCTTGCGGCCGATCTGGTCGCAGCCCAAGTCGCAGCCTCGGAGCAGCACGTTCGAGCCAGAGGTATGGCTCGACCGTCCTCGGTTCTCAATCCTGTCCGTTTCTTCCGCTTGGGTTTGAGATCTTTCTTCTGGTTGTTCGCAGAGCTCGAGTCTGCCCTTGATGAGTCTGCCAAGGCTCTCGCCGAGGCGCTCGACGGGGCTGCTGAGCAAAGGGAGGCCGATCTTGCGGCTATGTCCGAGGCCGTCTCGGAGGTCTATCGGAAACTCGGTCCCGGCGACGTCCCTTCAGGGAGCTCTCCCCAAAGCCGTCTTCAAGCCCTTGGCGATTACGTGCGTGGCAAAGTCCGCGGGGCGCTGCACCACGGCGTCAGGCGGGCCTTCGCCGTGCTCGCTTCCCACTACGTCGTGGACTTGGAGCGGGTCAGTGAGGGGTACTGTCTGCCTGACGAGGACGAGGCAGCCCTGGCGGAGATTCAGCGGCTCGACGCGGTCGCTGCGGGTCCGAGCGCGTCGCTGGCGACCGTCTTCGAAGCGGAGATCCTTCCTCCTGCGCCGCCACCGGAAGCGGAGGTGGGCTTTACCGACGGCGGGGGCGGAGTTGAGGGCGCGGCTCCTGCCCGAGGCGACGCCTGATTTTAGTTGGGACAATTTCTGATGGGTGTGTGATTTGCCGTGGCCACTGGGGCCTGAACATTTTACTTCTTCTTTCGTGAAGTCATGCTTCTTTTCGTTTCGATTTTCGCGCCTGGCCCGTAGTGTCGACAACAGGGTGATTTCCCGAGCTGGGTCCTTTTTCGCGGCAGGCGACGAGCGAGGCGTCCCTAGCCCGGAAGCATAGGTGCTCCTCAGCTCAGTCGGTCTCGCCACTCTACTCGTACCCCAACTCGCTCCTCAGGACTCTGTTTCTGGCGCATCCGGGAGAACGCGGAAAACCCTTCTTGACCGAAAAAAGAGCTTTTCTGACGCGAAACGGTACGTTCGAACCCGATGAGAGGGGTTCCCCTTTTTTAGCCCCCGAGGGAGGGTCGGGCTCTGTCGGGGCGAGGCCGACCCTTCCTTGATAATTGATTCGTATGTATGAGTGGGGAAAGGGCGCAGCCCCCGGGTGTCGTTCGCGCAGAGGCCGTTTGGCGAGTCGGGCTCCTGCCCAGATATGCGGCGAGTGCTCGGTGACATCCCCGGCATGGCGGGCACGCCCGAGGGATCCTATGCAAACACGTCAATGTTTGCGCGAGGGAAGCCGCCAAGCACTGCTTCCTATCTAGGGCCGAGCCCAGAGCCGATCCGGACACGCCTGGAGGCGTCGCCACTGGGGTCGAGAAGGACGGCCTTAACCGTCTCCGCTGGCTCGAAGTTGCCGGCATGCCGCTTCACATCCGGCACCTCTCGGGAGAGGCTTTCCGGGTCGGCAATGAGGGCCTCGGACTCGGCGAGGGCCTCGGCGTACTCCACGCACTCCACATCGCATTCGAATGCGTGTTTGTACGTGGGGCCGACGGTGATGACCCCGTTGGGGCCCGGCATCTTGAGCTTCAGGTAGGTGTAGTTGGGGATGGCCATGAACTTCGCGTAGCATGGCCTTCCCAACACCGCGTGGTAGGTCCCTCGGAACCCGACCACCTCGAACGTCAAAGTCTCCCTTCGGAAGTTGGAGGGTGTTCCGAAGCAGACAGGGAGGTCGAGCTGTCCGAGGGGCTGGACACGCTTCCCGGGAATGATCCCGTGGAAGGGCGCAGCGCCTGCTCGGACAGACGACAAGTCGACGCGCAGGAGCTTGAGAGTCTCGGCGTAGATGATGTTGAGGCAGCTGCCCCCATCCATCAGGACCTTGGTGAGCCTGACGTCGCCAATGACAGGATCGACGACGAGCGGGTACTTCCCCGGGCTCGGCACGTGGTCGGGGTGGTCGTCCTGGTCGAAGGTGATGGGCTTGTCGGACCAGTCTAGGTAGACTGGCGCCGCCACCTTCACCGAGCAGACCTCCCGACGCTCTTGCTTACGATGCCGAGCCGAGGCATTTGCCACATGCCCTCCGTAGATCATGAAGCAGTCGCGGACCTCGGGGAACTCTCCTGCTTGGTGATCCTCCCTTTTGTCGTCGTCGTGAGCCTTGCCACCCTCGGCGGGTGGCCCGGCCCGATGGAAGTGACGCCGAAGCATGACGCACTCTTCGAGGGTGTGTTTGACGGGCCCCTGATGGTAGGGGCACGTCTCCTTGAGTGCCTTGTCGAAGAGGTTTGCACCTCCGGGGGGTTTTCGAGGGTTCTTGCGCTCGGCGGCGGCGACAAGGTCAGCATCGGGAACGTCGCGTTTCGCTTGCGACTTCCTCCTGCCTTTCTTCTTGGCGCCGCGCGGAGCGGACGCCTCGGGAGCATCTTCCGACGGGCGGCCCTGGGGCTGCTTGTCCTTTCGGAAGATGGCCTCTACCGCCTCCTGGCCGGAGGCGAACTTGGTAGCGATGTCCATCAGCTCGCTCGCCCTGGTGGGGGTCTTGCGACCCAACTTGCTCACCAGGTCGCGGCAGGTGGTGCCGGCGAGGAACGCGCCGATGACATCGGAGTCGGTGATGTTGGGCAGCTCGGTGCGCTGCTTCGAGAACCGCCGGATGTAGTCCCGAAGGGACTCTCCCGGCAATTGCCGACAGCTTCGGAGGTCCCAGGAATTCCCGGGGCGCACGTACGTGCCCTGGAAGTTCCCGGCGAAGGCCTGGATCAGATCCTCCCAGTTGGAAATCTGCCCCGGGGGCAGGTGCTCCAACCAGGCACGAGCGGTGTCGGAGAGAAATAGGGGGAGGTTTCGGATGATGAGGTTGTCATCGTCCGTCCCACCCAGCTGACAGGCCAGGCGGTAGTCTGCAAGCCACAATTCCGGTCTCGTCTCCCCCGAGTACTTCGTGATAGTAGTCGGGGGTCGGAATCGGGGCGGAAACGGCGCCCGCCGAATGGTTCGGCTAAAGACCTGCGGACCGGGTGGTTCGGGCGAGGGACTTCGATCCTCCCCGCTGTCATAACGTCCCCCACGCCTGGGGTGGTAGCCTCGGCGCACCCTTTCGTCGAGGCGTGCCCGACGGTCACGATGAGGGTGCTCGTCGCCGAGGTGGCCCGGGGCCGCAGGCGCGGTGTTGCGCGTGCGCCCGGTGAAGACCGAGGCTTCCCGCGTGAGTCGGGAAGTCGCGGCACGAGGATCCGGGGTGTATCCCCGCCTTCGAGAGGCAGAGCTCTCTGCCCGCCGGGCCGCAGCGCCTTCCAGGAGATGCCTGAGTTCTCCCTGGATCCGCCGTCCCTCGGTGGTTGATGACTCCGGCATCGCGCGGAGGAGCATTGCTGCAGCGACCAGGTCCTGGCCAGTCCCGCCGGATGCGGGTGGCGGTTTGTCCCTGGCATCGTTGGCGATGCGGTGCTGGAGACCTTGGGGCAAGTGACGTATTCCTCCGGCCGGGGGTTGGCTCGCCCATACCTGCCCGATGTTCTGACGGATTGCCTCGAGCGCTCCTGCTCCTTCATCGAACCCGGCCTGCGCCCCGCGGACTTGCTCGAGCTGTGGGTCGTGACCTCCCGCCGAAGCGGGGACCACAGCTAGCTCCCGCGGGATGTCAGCGCGAGGCGCTGGCCTAGGGGGATCACCATCCTCCGGCATGCCGAGACAGCCGCCTCCGGAGGGATCCCCTAGCTCGATGTGGAAACATTCGCGACTCAGGCCGCAGTCCTTGTCGCCAAGGCTGCGGCTGCCGTCGGAACAGTCGGAGAGGCAGTAGTCACATGCGGTCATGAAGTCCCGCATGGCACTAGGGTTGCCAGATCCGGAGAAATCCCAGCAGATGCTGGGGTCATCGTCTTCCTCGGACCCAGAGGGTCCGTAGGTCGAGACACCCGTCAATCGGTCCCAAGGCGACCGCACAGGAAACCCCAGAGAGGTTGCACTCGCCTCAATGTGAGCGCCCGCCAAAGCGAGATCGCCAGGCGGGCTGAGGCCGAGTCGAAATAACGAAAGATGGGTAGCAGTCGATACCTTTTTGTCGACGAGGAGCGATGAAGTCGCGTCGGGGGCTGACCGCGTCGTCGTCTTGGGTCCGAGGGCGACGTCCTGCAGGCCTTCCGTGAGCGTGCTGGCCTCGTCCACTTGCTCGGAGTCGACGTGTTGCGGGGGGATGGCGCTCGCGTCTGCCTTGAACGCGAGGGCGACGCTTGGCGTGTCCTCCGTCGAGGCGCCGGGGATGTCGATTTGCCCGACAGCCGTCGGAGCGCGACCTCCCGCTCGGCCCCGGTTGCCCTGCCTCCTCCTCCTTCGACGGCGAGGGAGAGGATGGGGCGAGCTCGAAAGTTGTCCTTCCCCTACGCGGGAAAGACGTCGTCGATTCCGCCGCCAGCGGGCGGGCTGTCCGCCATCAATGTCGTCGTCGCGCGGCGGTGGAAGGAGTATCATGTCGTAGTCGCCGTCGAGCGAGATGAACTCGAGGTTCCCGAAACGGAGCACCGTCCCGGGTTGAAGAGGTTGTTGGAGACTGCCCATCTGGAGCTTGACGGGAAATCGAACGTCAACACGCAGCGCAGCCCCTACCTGGCGCGCCAACTGTCGGCGTTCCGAGACCGGGGGGTCCTCGAGCCGACGAGTGAGAGTGCCGCGTGCCCCAGCCCAGATGGGTCGAGCGCGTGGAGCGAGCGCAAAGGGGGGAACGGAGTGAGAGAGAGGTCGGTGGCCGGAGCCGGATCGCGAGGGAGTCGCAGAAATTCCCACGGCCTTCGTGTTCGTCCCGCGCCCAGGTCGGGTGCGCTTGCAGTAGGGGGTTACAAGCGTCCGCACGAGGTGAAGGGAGAGGGCGGCCCCGAGAGAGCGCCTGCCCCTGCCTTTCGTCCCCGCGAGGCCAACCTTTTTTAAGAAGGCCCTGGCCCTTCCTTTTATAGTCGTAAGGAGAGGGTCCAGGTGTACAAGATGGGGGTGTAGCAAGGTGCTACGTGTCTAGCGAGGGAGAGCTAGCGCCCTATGTACATGCCCAGGTGGCAGCCAGAGAGATCGTGGCACCCTGTTGGAGTGGCGTCGTGGCTGTTGGAGGAGTAACGGAGCCGGACGGGGGGACAGCTGTCGAGGTGGCTGGGTCCTTGCTGACGTTCTCCTGCTTTCGTAAGGGAGCTGGGGGCCGCCGTCGTCATGATCTAGCGGGGCGCCATCATGGCCTATCTGGCATAGCTGGCCAGATGGGGCGCCGGTCTTGTTCTCTGCGACCCAAGTCGGCTCAGGGCAGGGTGATGATGACGCTTCCTGTTGACGTGGCGGTCTCGTATCCTAGGTCGGGTGTCGTGGAGGCTCCTCCGAGGCTGTGGCCGAGTCCGTCCTGCAAGACAGAGACAGAGTCCGAGCCCTGGTCGGGCGAGGCGGAGATTATTCGGCAGAGGCCGAGGCGGAGTCCGAGCCCTGGGTCGGGCGAGGCGGAGGTCGCCGTCTTCCGGGGCCTTGGCCCGAGTCCGAGCCCTGGGTCGGGCGGAGCGGAGTTCGCCGTCTTCCGAGGCCTTAGCCTGAGTCCGAGCCCTGGGTCGGGCGGAGTCTCCTATGGCACCACTGGCGAAGTCTGGCCGCCCGTCGGTCTTACCTTTTGCGTTAAACGCCCTGGTGACTCGGTCGGTTGGTGCGGTGATTTAGTCAGGGTTTCTCCTTATCGGAGGCGGGGCCTAGGGCGAGCCGGGGATGCGCCTGCCGTGAAAGAGGAGACCTCAGGCGAGACGGAGTCATCTTAGGGTCGGCTGCCCTCGCCCGAGGCTAGGCTCGGGCGTGGCGTGGTCAAGTCACTCGTGTGGACTGATCCCTGACTTAATCAAACCCATCAGGCCTTTGCAGCTTTATGCTGATGGGGGTTACCAGCTGAGAATTAGGCGTCTTGAGGGTACCCCTAATTATGGTCCCCGACAAACATATTCACATATATATATATATACATGACAATGCCAAATGTGCAAGTAAGTCAATCACATGGATTTAACCTGAACGAGTCGGGATTTAGCCACATGGACTGTCCACATGGCTCGGTATCTCGTTGAACTGCAAGGAGCGGAGCGCGACTTTGACGGTGGCTGCGATAATACACGAGTTTAGGGACTTGGCATATCGTCAACACCATGGACACAAAAACAACAAGGGTAGCGGGATGTCTCACCGAGGGTCGACGACATCGCGAGCGGGTCTGCGCCAAAAACAGCAAACGTCCGGCGAGCGTCACGGCGTGCTGCAACAACACATCTCCCTCGACATTATGCCGAACACTTGGCATGCGCGCAGCGGTGGCAGTGAGACGAAACAAGATCGGCATAGGGTCTGCTGTTTTGTGGGGAAGAGGGGAGGAGCAGGGGCCTAATGCTGGGCGACATTGGCCTCTCGCCATGGGTGGAGCTCGCATGGGGGAAAATGCTGCCATGGGAGAGGAGTTTGGTTGTCCTCCATGGCTGTCCAGATCTCAGGCGCAGCAGGGATTGTTCTAGGCGCTGAAACCTGGAGAGGAGCAGAGGGAGGAAGGGGGGAAGATTGCAGGGCGCCATGGGAGGGAGAGGTGGACGAGCTGCTGCTCGCCGTGGAGCAGGGGAGGGGCGCTGCTGCTGGGCGGCCATGGAGCAGAAAGGTGGAGGTCGGCCAATGGGACTTCAACAGTGGGGCACTCGGATGAAATTTTCTGGACGCCAGCCCTTCCCTGCGTGATGGCGAAGCCGAGCTGGGAGAGGGAAGGCGCTGTCCTCTGCTCGCCGTGGAGTATGGAGCAGGGAAAATGGCAGAGGAGGGGAGGTCGGCCTGCTTGCTTGAGGAAGAAGAAGAGGGAGGAGGGAAGGGCGCCATGGAAGGGACGTCGAGGTGCAGCACGGCAGGGAGATTTCCTGCGCCATGAACAGGGGAAAGAGAGGAGTGCGTGTGGGAGAGAGGAGGAAGAAGAGAGTGGCGGCTAGAGGGGTAGATGCAATTTTCCAAATTGGCAAGGGGAGGCACATCTATTTATAGAGGAATCCTAGGGTTAGGGTTCCAAATGGGCTGGTTTGGGCTGGCCCAAACACTACACTGGGCCGCGATAATTTATTTACATTTTATTTTATGGCATCTTGATTAAACACGGTTTATCGGAACACTAATTATTTCCCGGAATACAAATGCTGCCGCGGATTTCGTTTCTACAGATAACAGAGCGAATTATAGTTTCGACGAACAGACGATTGAGCGATTAACTTGGTCGAGAGTCAGATTTGAATTCGCTCGGAAATAATTCACTACGCATGATTCAAAGATAAATCGCCTCGAAATATGACCGACTTTCGGATTTAGGATTGAGAGAGACAAATCGCAACATTTAAAATCATCGCCGATGCTGATTTTTAAATCGGGATCGAACACAGAGGTATGAGTCGAGTCGGATAAGAATTAATTAGAGGGCGACGTACTGAGTATCCCGTTGGAGAATATGGACCGGATAAAATAGTCGAACATAGATCGAAGTTCAAGAATTAGATTCGGGCTCAGATCAGATAACAGTCGTCGAGAGTTTGATTTAAAGAGCTTCAGATGAGATTTATAATTCGAGAATGATCTTCGAGTCTGCATGAGTTCCGAGAATTAAAAGTTTTAACACGCTCCAAAATTGGCTATTTCTCGTGATCGATTAACTCCGAATTCGGTGAACTTCCATGAGAAAGTCTTATAGACAGAGATAGACACGATCGAAAAATAGAAATTTTCACTGAGCATCCGAGATTAGGATAACTCTCCCGACATAACGCGAAATAGACACCTGGGGTGTCACACCGTCTGGCTGCTGGCCTTGGGGATATGTGGGTTGCATTGGTGGTGGAGGTGGAGGCTGTTGCCAAGATGCCTGAGATTGGCTTGCCGAAGCAACAGAAACTGCAGGATGGTTACCCACATACTCTGGTATGTACGGTGAATGATACGAAGCAGTATGCATGACTTGCTTCGGCTGGTTCTGTTGAGCTGCAGCTTCTGCTATCTCCTTCTGTTTCTGGATGGTGATATGGCACATCCTTGTAGTATGGCCCTTGTCCTCAACGCAGAATAGGCAATAAATTTTCCTGGGCTGATCCCCAAATCTTCCACCGAAGCCCCGGGCGCCTCTGCCCCTTGGAGCTGGAGGCCGAGGATAGCTTTGTTGCTGCCCCGAAGCCTGGGAGGATAATTGCGGCCTCTGTTGCTGATCTCCTCTGTCGTCATTCTGAGTAGAGTGGATTGATCTGACGTGCCTTGGGTGGACTCTTCCTCCGAAGCCCCTGGTCATTTCGGAGAACATGTAAGCTTCCTCCTTTCTCTGCTGAAAGTCATTATCTGCGTGAATGTATTCATCCATCTTCTGAAGCAATTTCTCCAGGGTCTGAGGGGGCTTCCTGGCGAAGTATTGGGCCGCAGGTCCTGGCCGAAGCCCCTTGATCATGGCCTCAATGACAATTTCATTGGGCACTGTTGGCGCTTGTGCTCTCAGACGCAAGAACCTTCGGACATACGCCTGGAGGTATTCTTCATGATCTTGCGTGCACTGGAACAAAGCTTGAGCAGAAACCAGCTTCGTCTAAAACCCTTGGAAACTGGTGATCAGCATGTCCTTCAGCTTCTGCCATGATGTGATTGTTCCTGGCCGAAGAGAGGAGTACCAGGTTTGTGCAACATTCTTGACCGCCATGACGAAGGATTTCGCCATGACTACAGTATTGCCACCATATGAAGATATGGTAGCTTCGTAGCTCATCAGAAACTGCTTCAGATCTGAGTGTCTGTCATACATGGGGAGCTGGGGTGGCTTGTAAGACGGGGGTCAAGGTGTAGCCTGCAGTTCTACTGACAGAGGAGAAGCATCGTCAAAAGCAAAATTTCCGTGATGGAAATTCTTATACCAATCATCCTCGTTGAAGAAGCCCTCTTGGAGAAGCTCTCTGTGTTGGGGCCTTCGGTTTTGCTCATCTTGAGTAAGATGACATACTTCTTCAGTGGCTTCGTCAATCTGCCTTTGTAGGTCAGCTAGCCGAGCAATTTTTTCCTTCTTCTTTTGTACTTGCTGATGAAGCATCTCCATATTCCTGATTTCATGGCCCAACTCATCCTCTTGGGTTGTTGGACTGGTGGCCTTCCTCTTCTGGCTTCGGGCCTCTCGAAGAGAAAGGGTCTCCTGGTTCGGGTCCAGCGGCTGCAGAGCGGCAGCCCCTGTTGCTGAAGCTTTCTTTGGTGGCATGACGAAGGTCGATGCTTGCCAAAGGTGGTCGAAAAAGGTTCACCAGAGGTGGGCGCCAATGTTGGGGACTTGTCCTTAAATGCTATGAGTTAAGAACAAGGCAACATAGAAATTATTAAACGTTAAAATCCTTCGTCCTTCGAAGCATTATTTCCCTTGAATATAATGAGTTTCGGACGAAGGTTATGAGGGACATGCCTTCGTAGGTACAACAAATAATGAAGAAGGATTCATACAAAATATGAAAAATAACATAAACGCTTAAATATTATCATTAACTCATTTCTATTTTATTATTATGGAAAGATAGAAATGATAACAAATTACAAATATACCTTCGGCTTGAAAGAAGGCAAAAGTACAAGTGTGTCGCAAAAGCAAATGCCAAGTTAGCGTGAACAGTACGGGAGCACTGTTCATCTATTTATAGGCACGGGACGCAGCCCATGTAAATTACACCCATGCCCTTTACATTTGCTAATAACTCTATAGTAATCCATCGAGGTCTAAATAGCCTTTTCCCCTTTAAGTCGGTTTCCTTTTCTGCTATCACGCCGAAGCTCCCATGCGCATAGCTTCGGCTCTGCGCCATCCTTCGTATTCTTTGTGCTTCTTCATATTGTGGTTATGACCTAAGTCCAATGGTATCTGTTCATGTATCATACTCCAGAAACATTGTTAAATCATGTTTTTGAGGATCTTCGGAAGCCGAAGGCCCCCAACACTGAGAATACGAGCAATATATATCTGGGCATAGGTAATGACCGGGTAATATGTCTTGACTGGTAGAAAATGGGCTATCTTTGTAAGCCGATCAATTATGACCCAGATAGAGTCAAAACCTTTAACTGTCTTGGGCAATCCCACAATGAAATCCATGCTAATATCTTCCCATTTCTAGGTTGGGATGGGCAAGGATTGTAATGGTCCAGCGGTCTTTATATGTATTGCTTTAACAAGTCTGCAGGTGTCACATCTTGCCACATAGCGTGCAATTTCAATCTTCATTTTTGTCCACCAATAGTGTTGTTTTAAGTCTTGATACATCTTAGTACTTCTAGGGGGAATGGAATATCGACTAATATGGGCTTCATCCAGAATTTGTTGGCGAACCTCAGCATCTTTAGGCACAACTATACGATCATTAAACCATATTATTCCTTGATCATCTTTCCTAAAGCAATTTGCCTTGCCGGCCTCTATTTTCTCATGAATATGCTTCATACCCTTATCGGTTTTTTGGGCATCAATGATTCTTTGTAGAAGAATTGACTCAAGCTATAACTGTGTCAAGGTTTTGTGTCGTATCATTCCCAGGTTCAACTTTTCCATTTCTTGACATAGGGTGGTGTCAGGTGTCCTTACTGTAAAATAATGACATGAAGCTTTGCAACTCAATGCGTTTGCCACCACATTGGCTTTTCCTGGGTGATAATGGATCTCTAAGTCATGATCTTTAATTAGCTCAAGCCACCTTCGTTGTCTCATATTCAGTTTTGACTGGGTAAAGATATGTTTCAGACTTTTGTGATCTATATACAAATGACAAGTATTTCCCAGCAGATAATGACGCCATATCTTGAGGGCATGAACAACTGCAGCTAATT
Organism: Zea luxurians; assembly: GCA_029449295.1. Lineage (NCBI taxonomy): Eukaryota > Viridiplantae > Streptophyta > Magnoliopsida > Poales > Poaceae > Zea > Zea luxurians. Next base: position 10,045,074 of record JAOPSE010000022.1, read on the forward strand.
CCAAATCATGAGTTGGATAGTGCTCCTCATGTCGGTGTAGTTGTCGTTAAGTGTAAGCTATGACTCGGCCCTCCTGCATTAGGACACATCCGAGTCCACTACTTGATGCGTCACAATACACATCAAAAGGTTTTTCAATGTCCGGTTGAGCCAATACTGGAGTAGTGGTTAACAACACCTTCAGTTGCTCGAAGGCTTCATTGCATTTTGAGGACCAGTCAAACTTTGTATCATTCTTCAATAAACTCGTAATAGGTTTAACAATATTGGAGAAATCTGGAATGAATCTGTGGTAGTACCCAACCAGTCCAAGGAAACTTCGAACTTGATGTACTGTAGTAGGCGGTTTCCATTCTAAAATATCCTTGACTTTGCTGGGATCGACCGCAATCCCTTTAGCAGATAATACATGTCCAAGAAACTAGATTTCCTCCAACCAGAACGCGCATTTGCAGAACTTGGCATACAGCTGGTGCTCCCTTAAGTGTGTTAGCACGATCCGTAAGTGCTTAGCATGCTCCTCTTCATTTTTGGAATAGATCAAAATGTCGTCAATGAAGACCACCACAAATTTATCCAACTCAGGCATAAACACCGAGTTCATTAAGTAGGTGAAGTGGGCTGGAGCATTTGTTAATCCGAAGGACATGACTAAATATTCAAATAACTCATACCGCGTAGTGAATGCGGTCTTGGGTATATCCTCAGACCGAATACGGATCTGATGATAGCCTGACCGAAGGTCAATCTTAGAGAATACCCGAGCTCCAGTAAGTTGATCGAATAAGATATTGATCCGGGGAAGAGGGTACTTGTTCTTGTAGTAACCTCATTAAGGGGTCTATAGTCCACACACATTCGTAATTTCTGATCCTTCTTCTTGACGAAAATTGCTGGACATCCCCATGGTGACGAACTTGGTCTAATGAACCCTTTCTCAAGCAAGTCTTGTAGTTGAGTCTTGAGTTCAACAAGTTCAATAGGTGGCATTCGGTACGACCTTCTGGAAATAGGAGTCGTACCGGGCTTTAGTTCAATCACAAATTCCACATCCCTTTCTGGAGGCAACCCAGGCAAGTCTTCAGAAAAGACATCTGGGAATTCACATACAACCAGAATATCCTGGATTTCTTGTACGATAGCTTCGTAAACTTGTCCAGATGTTTTGGCTAGGACAGCTACAGGGATGGACAATTGAATCTCTTCATGGTCATGGCTCAATTTAATGGTTCTTAAGTCTGTATTGACGATGGCCTTATGCTGGGCTAACCAGTTTATGTCCAGAATTACATCTAAGTCTTGCCCCTTTATAACAATCATATTTGTAGGAAATTCCCGTCCGACCAATGTTACCGATATACGGAAAGCTACTTCCTTAGTAAATATCCGGCCCCCGGGTGAATGGATAACAAATCCCTCCCTTGATTCAGTGCAAGGAATGCAATGTTTTTCCACAAAATTCTTGCTTATGAAGGTATGTGATGCACCAGAAATGAAGAGGATAACTGCTAGGTGATTGGCAATAAGGAACATACCCATCATCATCGGCTCGTCCTCCGGTGTTGTAGCCACCTGAGTGTAATAGACCCGTCCAGTTTTCTTGAAATTCTTGCCCTTGGAAGAATCAGCCATGTGTCCCTTTCCTTGATTCGAGTTCCCAGGAGTCTGTTGAAAGTTGGATTTATTTTGCTTCGGGTATGGGCAGTCCTTGATGAAATATCCGGACTTTCCACAATTGAAGCAACCAGTGGAAGAACTGGGAAGAGCAGGGAAACGAGTACCAGGGGCGCTCGGCTAATTGGTAGGAGCAGGGGCAGTAGTGGGACGAATAAAGACAGGCTGCTTCAATGGATATGAAGGTGGGCGAGGCGATGAATGATTTTTATTAAAAGGTTGGATCACCAACCTTGTTCTCTTCTCAGGTCCTTGATTTGATCTTTCCCCTGCATATCCCTTAGATTTTCCGTGTCCCGTATTTTTGGCTTCCACTGCCAGTGCTGTACTGACAGCCCTACTGTAGGTAAGGTCCAAGCATGTTGCCATTTTCCGCTGAAGCTTGTCATTGAGTCCCCTCATAAAACAATTCTTATTTTTTAGATCTGTATTCACCTGGTCAATGGCATACTGGGAGAGGTGGTTAAATTTATTGAGATACTGCATTATAGTATCTCCTTGCTTTAACCGGATAAACTCTTCTTGTTTCATATGGAGCACTCCCTTTAGAACATAATGCTCCCGGAACGCTAGCTTGAATTCCTCCCAGGTAATCTAATGCCCAATAGGTTGGATTGCTGAAAAATTTGCCCACCAGGTGCTGGCAGACCCTCTTAGCTGTTGTGCGGCAAACAGTGGCTTTTGTGTCTCTGTGCATCGAATTAACCCAAACTTTTGTTCCATAACTCTCACCCATTCGTCGGCTTCTAAAGGTTCTTCTGCTTTGATGAAGAGCGGGGGTCGAGTCTCAGAGAATTCCAAATAGGTAGTATCACGCGGTCCTTGTGGGGGAACTCTACCTCCGTGCGGTTGGAACTGGTTGCTCGCTATTTCGCGCAAGAAGCGTGTATTATCAGCGGTGGCATTGACCAGGGCAGCGATAGCCTCGGCCAATGTTGGTGGTACTGGTGGCGGGTTCGGAGTATCCTCCCTAACGCAGGATGTCCCCGCACCATCATGTGAGCGAATTCGGGATGGCATCTGAGGCAAAAGAACATTTGGAAAATATAACCTGCGAACATACACCATCATATTACATTACTGAAATGTAATAATTATACAGACTCCATGATACAACTTGACTTCATTACTTATTTTACATAAGTACAATACTTAGACTATACTATTCTAGTCTTCTTCATCCTTCGTTGCTCCATTGCCTACTGTAGGAGACCGTTCATCAGCAAGGTTCATGGAAGGAGGGGGCCTAAAAAGGTCCAACTCCCCATCAGGTCCTTCATTTGTTGTTCCCGATGGTCCGGCTCCTATTGCAGCAACGTCTGGAGGCACGTCCGGGTGCAGTCGAGCATACAATACATGCACTTCTTCATGTAAAGTATTATAGCACACTTGCAAGCTTTCGAGGGATGCACTAAGCTCTGCCACACGAGCTAGAGCTTTCGCTTTGCGACCCAAGCGAAAGAGAGCGAGTTGACGGCCCAATCAATGGTCGTATCCTCTTCCGAGATTTCGTTCTACAGGCGACTGACTTCGGCTGACAATTCCACTATACGGTGACTGTCCTGCTCACGTGCCCTATTCCTGTGGCGTAACTCTGAGCGAAGTTGCTCTACCCGGCCTTCTAGGTCTCCAATCGGGTCATTACTGCCACTACTACTTCCCTCGTGTCTGGGGCTAGTTGATGTCGAGGCACACCCTGAGGTCCAGTAGATTTGCACACTGTTTTCCTAGTACGTGCCATATCTCCATAAGAGGGGAAGATTTATTAGTATATTCTTAAACATGATGCATGCATAACCTAATAATTATGGAATCAACTTTCGTTGATCCCTCACTTCCTACATATATTGCACTCTATTATCTGACTTTACAAGATAAGGGACTACCAGAAAGTGGTAAGGTAAGAATGAAAGAATATTTCTAGGTAAGTGTTTGAAAATTCTTTTTGAAGTACTACGTAATATCTAAAGAGATGGGCTTCGCTCCGATACCAGCTGTGACAGAACCTCCCAAGGTATTAGGCCCACCTACAGTTGTCCTTGTCCGAAGGACCTTGGACAACCCTATAGATGCACATAATCACTCGACAAGTTCGGTAACTGTATCCTCATCATTTCGCCAAAGAGCGCTTCACCCGTCACGCAGATATTACATCACATCGGAGGAAAGGATAAGCGGAAGCATATTACAATAAATTTATTTACATTCATAAAGTATAGAGAGAGAGTATTATTATTACAATACCAGGGTATTAAGAGTGCATAAAGTATTATTACAAACCAGGGAGACAAAGCACCCTCCCGCACAAAATTTTATTGTTTTCAAGGTGGGAGGCAAACATCCTCCCACGACCAACTTCACTGCTGGGGCTCCTCCTTTGGTACCACCTTTGAACAGAAATAGCAAAACTTCGATGTTTCCTCACCCACAACAACATGGGTTCAAAAACCCTGAGTACGGAGTGTACTTTCGCAAGTCTTACCCAACAAAAGAAAAAGACTCTCAAGGATATGCTGGCTTTAGGGAGTTAAGGTAAGGCTAATCAAAAATCAAAGACTCTGTTTGCATAAATGCTTACTATCAGTGGATCCTTAAAAATCCAGTTTTATTGTCAAGTTAAGTCATTACTTGTAGCTAGAGTTCTTTCTACCCTAGTACAAGCACTTGGCCTACACTAGCCGTCTTTTGTCACCCCTTTTTACTTTAATGGATTGCAACATGTAAGTCAGTGACCAAGTCTTCATGTCCGAGAAGTAACGGCGATCCGAATCGATTAATACCCAGCTGGGGACCTCCAACCACACGACATATGTAGCACTTAGCCCTTACATATGTCAAATCGCCACCGGGTTTCTCAAGACTAGACTGGGTTCACGCCAACCGAGAGCACAGATACACCACCGTCCAGCCTCTTGCCACGGAGGGTACACGCTACTCTCGCCATCTCTCCACTCCCATTGCGTGTTGGCCTTTCTGGTATTGGTCTGCCCGAGGCAAAGCTTACCCATGATGAGGCATGTGGCCAGTTAAAGGGTCCTCGATCATCAAGCCTACATTGACATGGTACTCAATCGACTCAGACAGAGACACTACACCGAGACTCTCTTCTCGTGCAAGTCACCCGCCCAGTCTCAGCTTTATTATTTAAAACCCAAAGTTTGGTACCTGGCAGAGGTACATCTTTTCCGATGTTGAATCCATCACGGCCATGATGGATCCACCATCAAGTCTTTTCTTTTGAAAACCTCCCATCCCATATGAAGCATCATCATTGTTTAAAACAAATCCTTTTGTTTTCTAAATCACAACTAAGCATCAGAAAACTTTTTAACAAAACAGGTAATCAAGGAATGGTAATCAATTCCAAGGATGTAATTGCAGAAATTGTTTATCACCCAACTCTTATCACCTAATGCATCATTTCAAGTGATAAAGAGTTTAAAACAGCAAGGAAGGGTAAATGCACCGAGAGGTGGAATTTTAGCTTGTGGTGTAGTCTCTTCCTCTTCAATCACCTCTTCTTCGTTTTCTATATATAACAATACATATACATGAATGCTCATGTGATGCTATGAATATACAATAGAAACACATTAGTTTGTGTCTTGAATATAATTTTCCTTCATAGTTCACTTGAATCACTAGGGTTTCTTGAGTTAGTACCCTAGTAGGGTTAGGCAATTCTTATCTTAGAAAGCTAGGGTTTTAGGGTTTGGGTGCAAACAATGTCCAAAACATGTCAAACTTTACCCAAGGGCTCTAATTATCGTATTAAGCTTGCCCAAAAAGTTTTATGATTTTTGGAGCAATCAAGTAATTTCTAAAATTGCAAAAGACTAGGTTTAGGCCTTCTTAAATGTTAAATAATTCATGGTTGGGACTAAAAATCTTGGAATTATTTTTATTAAATACTAGAGGAATTTAGGAGTCTAGTAAAATTGGTCCCATTATTTTATCTGTAACACCCTAGGTGTTACTCAGGGTGTCCACCCCCAGGGTTACCCCTGTTTACCCATTATCACATGAAGATTGAATTGGGCAAAATATACCAAACTTGGAATTCTAGGTCCTAAGCAAGTGTAACCCACCTTGGATGTCCTGCCCTAGCTTATCATGCACATCTAAGTGGGGATCTCCCAAAACCCTAAAGCAAAACCCCCATAGGCAATGAGAACCCTAATTGAAGCCATGATCAAAAGATCATGTAAACCTTATGATCATGGTTTGGGCCAAAAATAAAAGTTGTAATATACTTAATAACCTACAATTAATAGTAAGGAAGTACCCCCAAAAAGTTTTCAGAAAAGCCCTAAACAGTTCACCTAAGATTTAGCACAAGGGAGAATTCAGTTTTTGCCTAAATACAAAAACTAACCCTTACACAAAGACTCCACATGTTCACCTTGATCCCCTTTTCAAAACCTTTCGACCCAATTGACAAAATGGCGCCAAATTAACCCTAGAACACCCTGGAAAGAGATGACACCTACCCTAGCACGTTAGACACGACTTGACACCATTTTTGTCTCGGTTTGGGCCTAGCTGACACAGCAAACTTCTCCCCTCTCTATCTCCCTGCCCTGACCATATCTCGACTTGGAACTCATAGCAAAAAGGTAGGATATGGAGCAGGGAAGTGACCGTACATAGTGACTTTGCCAAGATACGCACGCTATGGTGCTCAAATCCGCCGTTGAACCCTGGCAGAAGCAACGAGCCACGTGTTCGACGCGCTTTGAGCTCGCCAGAGCACGCCCGCGCGCGCCCCGCATGCCCCGAGTCGCGCCAAACGGCCGAGCCGGCACCCTGGCCCGCGCCCGTGCCTATAAAACCCTCCTAGGCTTCGACCGTACCCTTCCGCACCCGCCCGACCCTCGCCGGAGCTTAGTTCACCTCCGTTGGCCAGTACGCAGCTTGTCCGCGGCCACCCGATCCCCTTGCCACCGTAGACCGGCCAGCCCAGTCATTCCCAGCCCCGTCCAGCCCTCGGAGAAGACTGTGCACACCTCCGTGAAGCTCCCCGAGCAAAGAATCGGGCTCTGCTTCACCGGAGACGCCGGAACAAGGTCACCGGACTTCACCCGACCGCCGGCAACCGTGGACCGAGGTACACGGTGAGTCTCTCTTCGATTCCTTGCACGGTTAGACTCCTTAGACTTCCATGAAGCTCCCTATGCCCTTGGATTGAACTGTACCGCTGTGGATAGGCCGGAGCACACGCCGCCGACGAGCTCGCCCGCCTGCGCGCGTGGACCGGGCGATTCCGGCCATCCCCGACGACGAGCCGTACCTCGACGTGATCGCCAGAACCTCCCCAAGCCAACCCTGCCCTTCGCCGGACCTCCCTCGCCGCCGGTAAGCCGCGCCACCCTTTTCTTTCCCACGGTCACTATTTACATTGGGGGAAGGACTGCGGGTGAGAGGGAGAGAAGGTCAGGGGGTTAAGTGAAATGTCAGAGACTCAGGGGAATAGTGGCGCAAGGGTAGAACTGCGAAGGTTGATTCAGTTTAAACCCAGGGACCTCGGTGTAAACTGTTTTTCCAGGAAACCTTTATTAAATCAGTTTTTAAATTGAATAGGAACTTTGAAAACTCATAACTTTTGTTTGGTTTACCCAAATTTGGTCAAATTAATTTTGCCAGACTCTAAATAATGTAACCTACTTAGGAAAAAAATAAAACCCCATAGGTACTATAGAAAACTATAAGGTTCTGATTTAATTATAGTTTTGACCAAAAGCTCAATAATAGCAAAAAAATAGTTGCACTATTTGACTAGGGTCAGAAAAATTTGGAGAAGTTTATATCCACCCACTGATCTGTTTGAAAATGTTAAACCTCTCAATCCACTACATTAAGTTAGTTTTTACCCCTTCTTTTGCATTATGCTTAAAGTTAAGAAAAATAGAAAATGTGATTTAAATAGTGAACCAGAGGGCATCCCTATTTTTGTTAGGGTACTTACTCAATCTAGTTCACTAGAAAAATCTATCATACCCTGGTTTAGTATAAAATAAATAGGATACCTTTTATTTTAAGAAAACAAGGAAAACTTAGAAAAACCCTACAAAAATAACCACATGGTGAAAACACCCCAACCCTTGGGATAACTAATGTTTTGATAATAAGAACTTAGGAAAAATCTGAAATCTGTTGTTTGATATTTTTCAAATGACAAGTTAGTTCTAAACACCCTTTTTGCACCAGACTTTAGAAATCCACCATTAAATAACCATCATGTTGCTCTCTGTCATTTTTGGTACAAGAGCTTATTATCACTATTAGAGGCCAACAAAAATAACCCTTAGGTCAGGACCCACTTAAATAAAAGACTTGTAGTGCAAAGTGGCTCATTTGCACCACTTTTGTTATTTTTGTATACAGCATAGCCTTTTTATTTTGAATCCCATATTCTTAAGACAGGCCATATTGACCAAGGGCAAGCCACTGATTTTTTTTTTGAATTTTTGAAAATAGTTAATTCACCTTGGTAGTTCAAACCCCACTAGAATTCATAAATAAACCCTAAAGAAAGGAAAATGAACAATGGAAATTAGTATCCTCCTAAGACCCTTGCAAATTGTTCCCTGAAATATATAAGTGCAATACCAATCCTCTTTGTTTTCCTAAATAAAACTTGAATATAAAAGTAATAAGTATGAACCACTAAAACCCCGCATGTCCGAGAAACCCTAAGTTGCTCTTTAACTTAGTTTCTTTTAGCATAAAGTTATTAAATCCTACATAATCATGACATACATGTTCATTGCATTCGGTAGACTGTAATCTTGCTGACGGAGAGTACATCCTCGTGCCAGAGCAAGGAGCTGCCCAGGAGGTTGCCCCAGATCCAGCACCAGAGCCTGCACTAGAGGACCTGCCTGCCACTGCTTTGGAAGGCAAGCCCCGGTTTTATGCATAACCGTTTATATATGCTATTTTACTACACTTATTGTTTGTAGGCTTGTACTGTGCACTTAAGTGTAGGAGTTGACTGAAACCCTAGTTGCATGAACTCAGGATTCCTTTTGAGATGGATACTAGTATGCTAGGTCGAGTAGCTGCTTTAATTAATTAGGATTTCGGTAGAAGTCGAGTGATTTTTCTAGCACTCGCGCGAGATCAGGGAATTGGTTGTATACACTTTCTTATCATAATGATATTGGTTGTGGACAGCAATCCATGGGGATTGGTTGTCCACGGGATAAAAAAATGGAATAAGGATTAAGGTGTGGTACCGTGAGTCAAGCGTTTGAACGTACTAAGCACATGCCGAGAAATATGGTAAATCGGTAAGCCTAGTACCTGATTGAACCTGGCAGTAGACTTTACTCCTCACGCGACCTGAGACGTGGTCTCCCATTCCGGTTATGGTGGGTACAAGTGCGGTCACTGCACGACGGCCAGTCGGGGTCAGTGAGGCATTGTACGCCAAGGCGGTGAGCCCTGATCTGCTGACGGGGAATCGATGGGGACGGTTGATATGTGTGGGGACGGAGTGCCCCTACATGTCGTGTGTTTAGGTTTACCTTGCAAGGATAAAAACTCGATTCGAATCGTCTGCTTCTCGCAGCTAATGAGACTGCTTGATCCATGCTGCTGCATTGAGTAACAAGTGGAAATGTGATGAGTTGACACAAGATGTTGATTGCTAAGTATGTTTGATACCATGTATGAGTAAATAGTACACTTTTAGCCTTAAGAGAGTCACACTTAATTTTGACAAAGTTAAAATCTTGATTTAGAAACTCAGCTAGTGCTTTTGGCAACCAAACCCCACAGCCAAACAGCTGCATGTCTAGAGGTAGAGGAGTATAGACTCCTCACACCGGGTAAGTCTAGCTGAGTATTAGTATACTCAGCCTTGCTTGTGGCATAATTTTTTACAGGTTCTCTGGAGGACATGGTTGCTGGAGTGACTTGGACGTCCACCTTACCACCGGGTTGGACTGTCGAGTGGGACCCTACCTCGGCTGAGGAGGAGCATGAGGAGTGATGGGACAGGCTTCCCCATCTCTCCGTTTATTTATCGTTAGTTTATTTCCGCTGCACTTCAAAACAATGATGGTCACTTTTGCAAAAACTCCGATGATGATGATGATGATGTAATAATTTTAATACTCTGACATGTATGGTTTTATGCTTTATTGTATTTGCTCTGTGACTCACCATCGAGTGAGAGTGTGGTACTTGATCCTGTCAGTGGCCGTGTCGGACTAGATCCGAGGGATTGACGGGTTATTCCCATTTAAGTGTGGTCTAGCCTCTAAGGTAGGGCTTAGGCACTTAAGTTGGAATAATTCAGGCAGTTCCGCCACATTATCATTTTTCTAGAATTTCCTACAAATTTCCTAAACCCGGTAGAAAAAGAAAAGGAAAAAGATTAAACAGGAATGGGCTCAAACCAGCCCAACTCAGCCCACGGACAAGGAAACACGCGCGCGCCCGCGCCCGTGATGTCAACTTTGCACAGATGACCTCGGCTATTTGAATAACCGATTAAGAACCCTTGTGCACTATTCATTGTCTCTCTGAGATTCACAATTAGGCCCTCGGAGTTCTATTTCTTAACCGCGCCAAGTCCACGACGGTGAACGGCGACGAGCACACCTCCGCGAACTTGTACTAGCTAGAAAACGCAATGGCTAGGCTTCTCCTTTGTTCAACACCCAATTCCAATCCTGGTGACCCTAATACCTCTACCAATTGCACGATTCTAGCCTGGAATCCCTCTGTCCACGACAATGGAGAAAACCGAGAACAACCCGATGTGTTCTTGGTGATTCAGGATAGTCTAGTTCAATTAAATGAGTCTACAAGTAGCCGGGGACTTAAGGGAGGCTAGAACATCAAGCAGAGAAGATTGAACTAACCTGCAGAGAGCTGGCCACGGTGAAGCATTCACGGCGGCGCGGAAAACAGAATTGGGGGAAAAGAAAATTGGAATGCTGTGGTGGACGATCAGGGGCGAGAGCTGGTGCACTGGGTGCGTAATAACCTAGCAAACCTAGTTGATCACTCAATTTATAGAAGCCAACAGCGGTGGCGTCCAATTTGGAGAAGGTGTGATGGCGATCGGAGAGAGGGGGAGTTTACTGACGCTAGCTATCGTGGCGGTCACTGGCTGAGGAGCTACGACGGTAATTGCTGAGTTATTATGGCTAGCAACGACGTGGTGAAAGGGTCACGGCGTGGCGCAATCACTACGACCGGCATACACCTCGGCGATGGTCGCTCGGCCACGTCGCCGGCAAGTGGGTACGATGTCTGAGCAACCACATTGCCCTGACCACATCCACGATGAGATCTTTTCACCTGGAGTGGTTATCCGCACGTTACTAGGCACGAATCACAGCGCCGGCACGAATCCGGGCGCGGGGTCATCGGCGGTGAGGTGCACTACACCTGAGATCTTCTTCAGGTCACTGTACCATTGGAACTCCATTCAGAGCGCCTGACAGAGCGAATTGAAGCGCTTTATTCTTCAATTTTTGTGTGACAACATGATCATATGTCTGCAGAGAAATTGTTGTCCTATAATCCATATTTGTTTTTGTTATAGCGTCCACAATCGAACAGCCACTTGATCCTACTCAAAATGGATTACAACGTTCATCTGACTTCACTGTCAGTCAAAATTCAACCTTAGGACTGACTGACAGCTAGACTTCAGGTCCATTTATCTCCAAATTTTGTATGTCACCAATGCTTAGTCCACATAGCTCTACAATTTTGATGTATTAACCTAGGGAAAAATCCTCATGAATTGAGAAATGCAGGACTCCAAAGTTGGCTCAATTTCACTGAAATTCAGACTTAGCCACTTAGGATTTCTTGGATCTTTTGCAAATAAGCCCAATTTACTCCACATAACTTGAAACTACAATGTAAAAGTTACTAAGTTTTTGATGTTCTATCACTTTGATATTTGCACTTTGGTCCAAAATTGTATAGAATTTGAATCCACCCCTTAGGGTACAATTAGGGTTTTCTAGGGTTTCTTTTAGGGTTTTTGTGCCACTCAAACCCATCACTCTTGATATCTTGTGAACATTTCTAATGACTTTTGAGACATTGCTCATCTTGGCTTCACTTTCATCCATAGGCCCTAATTCCAGGGTTAAGTACCCTACCCTAGTATTAAGTACACCTTAAGTCACATTATCACAACTTGTTTTGAAATTTTACCTAGTGAATGCATTCTAGGTGTAACAAAGAACATGAAATGTCAATGCACATGATGTTATGCTCAAATTTTAGTGCCAGTAACACCAGGGGTGTTACACGCACAGTAAATAGCACTGTGCCCGAGTCCAAGCACAATTACTAAAGAATATCCTACCCTGGCGCATCTTTGTTTTTTCCTCCATTTCATTTTCTTGTATGAAAAACAATTCACGAAGGATTAAATTCCAATTTGATGTAATAATATTGTAGTCACATCATCGAGTGGGATGCATCCCCTTAACAAAATTACGAAGTTACAAAAGTCGTTCCTAAGGGAGCGCAGAATAAGTTCCGAAGCTACAAAATTCGTTCCTAAGGTAGCGCAGAGTAAGTTCTGAAGCTACAAAAATCGTTCCTAAGGGAGCGCAGAGTAAGTTCCGAAGCTCAAAAGTCGTTCCTAAGGGAAAGCAGAGCTAAAATACCACCAAAATAGAAGGTGAAGAAGCTCCAAAGTCGTTATTAAGGGGATGCAGAGCTTAAATGCCACCGAAATAGAAGGTGAAGAAGCTCCAAAGTCGTTCCTAAGGGGATGCAGAGCTTAAATGCCACCGAAATGTAAGGTGAAGAGACTCAAAAGACGTCCCTAAGGGGATGCAGAGTCTGGGAGTGTTTCTGTGTGGCTATGTGTCTTCGGCATAAACATCATGCTGCATCATATCATCACATCATTCCGCATAGCATTACATCATACATCATGTCGCATCAGCAGCAAGATTGTGCAAAAGGAAAGTTGCTTCTTTCAAAATATACGATGAATGAAACAGTGTAGCACAAAGTACACCCTCGGCAATTATAATCTTACATGCCAGGAAAGTTTTCGCCAACAACAATATCATACAATAGCTGTGCTATAGAAGGGCTCTTTCTTTACGAAGCATAAAAAGAAGGGAAGGTGTTTTTTTGCCGAAGGCTCAAAAATGGTATGTACGCAAATTTCATGCATCACAAAGAAATATATTACATTAATATACACAAAGATATTCAATGTTTAACTCATGTACGAATATTACATTACCCAAATGTTACATTTCTTAACTACACAAAAATCTAGTCTTCCTTTAAGATTTTCTCGGTAGCTTCGTTCAGAAGTTTGTTGACAACTTGGTCAACAGCTTCTTCGGCAATTCTTATGGTTTCTAGTGCCGCTTTCATGGCTAGATCGGCTTCGGGATCATAGGGCTCGGGTGGCGGTGAAAGTTTAGCTACAGTAAAAGTAACAAGTTGTTAATCCAAAGCTAGAAAAAATAGCGAAGCTATGAAGCAATTAAAATACCTATGCGCCTTGCGCGCTCAGCAGCCTCTTCGGCTCGCTTGGCTTCTTCTCGGGCTTCATGGGATTCTTTTTCGTTCTTCTTTATAGCTTCGTCGACTATCTCTCGGCCGCCTTTCATCCAAACGTTGGAGTAGAATTTCCCGCCCATCATAGTAGCCTCAGCCGAAGGATCCTTCGTATTGTCTACAGTGAAGATGGTCTCCGTCTAGGTTGCAGCTTTAACATGTTCACAGTCAGTCTTCTCTAAAATTGCGGCAACCCCTTTGGCATAGACGAAGGCGCAGAAATCACCATAGTCACTAAGTATCTCATCAAAGGCTTCAGTTTCTTCGCTGATCCATTCGATGATTCCTTCAGGATCGCCTCTAATAAATTTTTGCTCAGATGAGTAAGCACCCACCTTTGCAAAACTATCTTTCAACTTCTTAGCACAATCCAAGGATTTTTCATAATATCTCTCCTTCGATTCCCGAAGCTCATCTACATTCTTTTGCAGTCTTGCGCTAGTCCATTCACTTATTTCTTGTTTTGCCTTAGCCACTTCAAAATCTTCATTCTTTTCCGCAATCTTCTTCTTTAAGTTTTCAATTTCGGCTCTATGAGCTTCGAACTGCGTAGCAAGATTGGCTTCGCTAGCCTTAACTATGTCTAGCAAGGAAAGCAGAATTTTATCCTTCTCTGTGACTTCATTTTTCAGTTTGATAACCAATGACCGAAGGTTACCAAGGGCTATCTGGTAGCTTTCGTCCTCAGCACTCTTTTGTGCCCTTAAGACATTGCTCAAGATTAATCCCTACAAAAAAGGGGGGATCAGCACAATGGTAAAAGGTACAAAAATAATCTCACTATGTCAAAACATTTTACCTTCAGACTGTTATAGGCAAGACTATCTGCAAGGTCATCCTTCGAAATTGCGGAGAGACCAACTTCGAGCTTCGGAAACCCTATGTTTCTTGCCATCTCCCGGCAAACAGGTATTTCCTTGTTGTCTAGAAGACAGCACAAAAAGTCATCTTCATCAGTGCCATTGTACACCAAGGATCCTTTTGGGTACTTTAATTCCTTGGCATAGTGTCTAGCTTTGGTAATTTCCTCTTTCGACGATTTTTTTACCCGAAGTGTGTCGAATGATAAAGTCTAACTCATCAGTAGACGCTTCGGGATTAGGAGATCTAACATTCTTGGGTGTGTCTTCTTTTTCCAGGACTAGAGTGGCATTTGAAGGTCTGTGCTCAATATTCTGTCTAGTTTCAACAGTCTCTGTTTCAATGGGCACTGAGGGCCCAACTTCGACTTCAATGAGCTATAGCAGCTTTGGTAGCCTCTTTTGCAGAGGCAGGAGTTGGGGCCCTTGTCGACTCCAAGACAACGTCCAACACGCTAGCCATCCTCCTCCTCTTGGGAGTTATTGCAGGAGCTCTGGGTGCCTTCAGCAACTCCGGCTCTGGTGGCGGGCTCATGATTTTTGGCAATCCTACCGACTCTCCTAGCTCTGGCTCTTCGACCGCTTTTTCTTTGGCTTCGGCAGGGCGCTTCGGCCGACTCGGTTGCAGGAACTTTTGGCTCAGTGGCAGAAGAAGCCCCCTCGCCAAGCTTCGGCACCCTGGTCGTTTCAATGTACTGAGGCCGGTGCGTCAAAACCTTGATCTTTTTACCCTTTGGCATAGCAGAGATTGCCGAAGTAGCAACTTTTCTTTTCTTTCCCTGCTTTCATGAGGGATAGCAATAATCTGGGTATATGGAACCAATTACATCGAAGACTCTGTTTAATCTTTTCTTGCCTCGACCTTCGAAGGCTAAGGTCATGGCATCATCTTCGGCTCTTGTGTAGGCCCCAAGCAACTCGTCGCTAGTTGCCTCGACTGTGATACCCGGTTTGTAAAGAAGAGAAGTTGGGGGTTGTTCTTTCTTTGTTTTTTTCCTCATCCGGTTGTTGTTTTGGGGATTTGGAATTTGTGGAAAACATTCTTAACAAGGGCAGTAGAATTTATTTGGTTTGGCGCTTGCGATGGGGGCGGGAGCTGTCGCGTGGGCTAGTTGGGCCGCGATTGGAGATTCGGCCCATTATTCCTCCCAAAGCCTAGCCGCCCTCCCTCCTAACCCCCTCCCCCTTGGTGCAGCCGCCCCCCACCCTTCCCCCACACCTTGGCCGCCGCCCCCCCTCCCATCTCCTCCTCTCTCAATTCTTGCAGCCACACCACCATACCCTAGCCGCCCCCAATCTCCTCCCCCCAAGGTGCCAATCCTTGCCGCTCGGATCATCGTCACGTGGTGCGGGTCTTCAATCGTTTTGGTGGAGGGAAGAAGGGAGGAAGGAAAGGGGGAGAATCCAAGGTGATTTTTGTGTTCAGTCCTTGTTCATTTGCGCTGCAATTCAATTGATTAGAGGTTGCGTTTGCGATTGGGTAGAGGGGGCTGTCCAGAATTTTAGGTGGTGGATGAACAGCAGTAGTTCTAGCAGTTTCTGGTTGTTTTCGTGAGAAATTAATGGAAATCAGTTTGGGGATCATGTAGAACTTTGTCTTACCTTTCCAACAAGTATTTATGCGCTCAATTTGGAGTTATAAATTGAAAGTTATCACCGTTTGGATCCGGGTATGTGGCTGTCCAAAAAACAGATTTTCAGGGGGGGTGAACAGCAGCAGTATTAGCAGTTTCTGGGGATTTTTCGGGAGTAATTACTGTTAATCAGTATAAGAATCATGAAGGGCTCTTTCTTATCTATCCAACAAGTACTTATGCGCTTGATTCAGAATTATATTTTAAAAGTTATCGCTGTTTGAATCCGAGTATGTCGCTGCCCAAAACAGGAAAACAGATTGCAGGGTTTATTTTGGGTACCGTTTAGGGGTATTTAGATGTTAGAATTTAATCATAAATTGTATACAGAACTTGTGGGGAATTTTATGTAGTTGTCTCTGGAGTTTTTGTTAGACACCACTGCTGTCTTAATTTTAAAGTTATGGAATTGTTAAGCAGCGCCGCTGCAGTTTGGTTGGTGTGGGGAGAATTGTTACCCACGGCGGGGTTTGAGATTGCGCGTAGGTGCGGTGTTGTTTTGAGGCTTTTTATGTGAATTTGGTGCACTAAGTTGGGTGTCAAAAATAGGTGGTGGACTTCCAGATCGTTCTTAGGGATTTGCCCAAACTTCCGGTGAAGGCAAGTAAAACTGTGATGGTTATTCCGTCTGTCAGATGAGGAGTCTTATACTTGATTATGTTGTGCTATTGTGTTCATATTCATATTTTCTTTTGAGTACCATCATTTGAAAATGTTCATGTTTCATGGATTTCATATGTTGAGTTTGAGGTTTGATTATGTTACTCAAGTGGTTATTATGTGGAATGGGTGGAAGTTTATGTCTAGCACATTTTTATTTGGGAAGAACTCATGATGTTGTCATGCATAATGCACTCATCATCCATTGCATTGAAGTTTCGTCGCGATCTTATGGTCCAACCGTACCGGTACATTGAGCATCATATGTTGTCCGAGAAGGGGTATGATGTAGCTTCATATCCTTAGAGATATGGAGGCAGAAGTCATTATTGCATTTGTAGCCATGTGCATTCCTGGGAGAGGTGTGGAATCTATTATGTGGATGTGGATAATTTTGGACTTATGCATGGTGATTCTACTTGGCGTTGAGTTTTTAGTTACTTGTTGCTTGCTGCAATTTATTGTTCAAAAGAAAAGAAAGAAGTTCTGAACCACGTGGTTGTGTAAGCATAGTTGATTTACAATGTCCTATTTATTGTTGTTATGTTTACTTGCTGAGATGTGTTATCTCACATCTTGCATTGTTTGATGCAGGCACCTAATTTCTGCTTTGGGAATAGAGGGATGTAGCAGCACGGCCACTACACCTTTAATAAAGGAACCACCATTTAATAATGTTGTTAATCAGAGTTGGTCAAGTCTAGTGAATTGCTTTGTTCTTGGTTGAGCGTTTATTTTGGGGTGGGCTGAGTTTCTTATCCCATTTGTTTCACTTCAGTTGGGGCATAAATGAGCTTTACCACTTTGCATCTAGTTTCTGCTATGTGAATTATATGTCTTTATATCCTGTATGAACTTCATGTTTTCCCTCCTTGTTATGTTAGTTTCAAAGGAGGTGCTGCCGGATTTTGCTATATTCTTTCTTTATTACGCCTCTTGTGTTGAGTAAGTTAGGTGGGTGGGGTTTTTTGGTGATATCCATTGTGTGTGACCAGTGGGGTGTTACAGTTGGTATCAAAGGGATAGGTTGTAGGTCCTAGCAAGTGGAGTAATAATAAATTGACACACTGTTATGTTATTGTATGTGCTAGTTTGGCATTATCTGAAGAGATGTTATGCCAATCTTATTTACTTATTATTCTCATCCCTATGGCTGCAGCTATGCCGCCTCGTAGGGCTCAGAGTAGTCCGCAAGCTCCTAGTGGGGACTCGATGAGTCCGACGACAATGTTAGCCGCGATGCAGGCCATGCAGCAGGAGTTGGCCCTTCTGAGGCAAGCCATTCCTGTCGCCCCTGCGGGTGCTGCTCAGGGTGCTGGAGGTGGAGAAGTGCCCGGGGGCGCTGTCCCTGCGGGTGCTGTTCCAGGTGGCGGGGCCGAGGTGCCTCTTTCAGTCAGTGGTCTTTCTCTGATGCAGTGGATGGGCATGAAGTTGGATTCTTTTGATGGCAGTGGTACTCCGGTCGAGGCGGCAGATTGGTTGACTTATGTGGAGGATAAGATGAATGTCTTTGAGATTGCTTATGGAGATCGGGTTCGCATTGGCACTCAGCTGCTGAAGGGAGAGGCTCAGATTTGGTGGAGAGGCGTGCAGGCAGCGCACTCTTCCTCACCAGGAGTCCTATCTTGGGATGTTTTCATCAGGCAGTTTGAAAGGAGATTCTACCCGATCACCTTTCTGGAGAAAATGAAGATTGACTTGCAGTCCTACAAGCAGGAGAAGAAGTCTGTCACAGAGTATGAGGTGGGCTTCAACAAGATGGTCCGCTTTGTCCCTCATGTGGCTTATAATGAGATGGAGAAGGCGAGCCAGTTCCGTCAGGGTCTGAAGCCTTCTATCAGGCATGCACTGGGGGCCTTTCCGTTGGTGGACTTCCGTACCACGGTGGAGCAGGCACTGTGTGTGGAGATGCAACACCAGTATACCATGGAGTCGCAGAAGTCTTCGTGTGTTGAACAGCCTCGTAGCCAGGACGCGAGGAGGGGCAACACTGGAGGTCCAGCCCACAAGAGGGGCAAGTCTCAGCATCAGCGCCACCATCCTTACCGTGGCAAATCTTCTGACTCGGGTACTTTGGGAGGAGGTGCTCAGAGGTTTCGGGCCGTTCCTAAGCCCGGGCTAGGGCTGGTGTGTTTCCGCTGTGGTGATGTGCATCGCCGTGCAGAGTGCCAGTGGAGTGGCAGGTGTTCTATCTGCAGTCAGGACCATAAGGATGTGGTGTGTAGGAGGAATCCTAATGGGAAGCTCAGTTGGGAGCCTGTGACTCCCTCCTCTTCTCAGGGCACCATCAACATGATGTCAAGTGCTGAGCAGCAGTTTTCAGTTCCTCTTCCTCCGCAGCAGCTCTATGTGCCTGGGACTTCTCAGTTCGTGCCGATGCAGGGTTTTCCTCAGTATCAGGCCGCGCCTACTCCTGTACCGTCTACTCCTATGTGTCTCAGTTTGGAGCTCCGCGCCTGCCTCGTCCAGTGGCTCAGTGGGGTTCTTCTGTTAATTTCACTCCGGGGGCTTCCTCTTCTACGGGTATTTCTGGAGCTTATGTGCTACCCGCTATAGATGGCAGGGAGCAAGGAGACGTGGTGACAGGTATAATTTCAGTTGATTCGTTTGCAGCCCATGCTCTTTTTGACTCTGGCGCTAGCTATTCGTTTGTTTCGGAGGATTTTGTGTCGCGGGCTGGTCTTTCGGTGCAGAGGTTGGGTCACCCAATTTTGGTTAGATCTGCTAATGGCTCCATTAGTAGCTGTTCAGTTTGTCAGGGGTGTTCCGTCATTCTTGCTGATGAGGTTTTTTCGTCCAATCTGGTGGTGATTTCCTTGGGGGCATTCGATGTTATCTTGGGTATGGATTGGTTATCCCAGTATCGCGCGGTTATATCCTGCTTCTGGAAGACAGTGTTATTGCAGGCGCCGTCGGGTAAGGAGGTGGTATTCTTGGGAAGTTCCCCGAAGTTCACGTTATCCTTATTGGCGCAATTGCTTCCTGATCACCGGTCAAGGAAGTCAGGGATCTTTTTCTCCATGGTGGTGGAGGGTGAGGCTGCCTTGCGGGTGCAGGACATCCGGGTGGTGTGTGACTTTGCTGACGTGTTTCCGGCAGAGCTTCCAGGCATTCCTCCGGAGCGCGATGCAGCTTTTGAGATTAAGCTGATCCCGGGTACGCAGCCTATTCATAAGGCCCCGTATCGAATGGCCCCAAAGGAGCAGATTGAATTGAAGCGGCAATTGGATGATCTGTTGGCTAAGGGTTTCATTAGGCCTAGCAGGTCTCCATGGGCTTCCCCAGTATTGTTTGTTGAGAAGAAGGATAAAAGCAAGCGGCTGTGTGTGGATTATCGCGCTTTGAATCAAGTGACAATCAAGAATAAATATCCTCTTCCCCGAATTGAGGTCCTCTTTGAGCAGTTGAGGGGTGCCCAGGTGTTCTCCAAAATTGATTTGAACTCCGGTTATCATCAATTGAGGATTCATGAGGAGGATATTGAGAAGACCGCCTTTGCACCAGGTATGGGCATTATGAGTTCATAGTCATGTCTTTTGGCTTAACTAATGCCCCTGCTGCCTTTATGGAAGCAATGAATAGGATGCTGCATGAATTCCTGGACGATTTTGTGGTCGTGTTCCTGGATGATATTTTGATTTATTCAAAGACCGAGGCCGAGCATGAGCAGCATCTCCGTCTCGTTTTGGGTGCTCTAAGGAAGAATCAATTCTATGGAAAGTTGAAGAAGTGTGCCTTTTGGCTATCCGAAGTGGCTTTCCTGGGGCACGTGATTAATCAGCAGGGTATTGCGGTTGATCCCAAGAATGTTGTGGCTGTGGTGGAGTGGAAGAGACCTTCTAGTGTCTCTGAAATCCGGAGTTTCTTGGGGCTTGCTGGGTATTATCGGCGCTTCGTACCAAATTTTTCCAGCATTGCTAAGTCTTTGACTAGGCTCTTGGAGAAGGGTGTTCCCTTCGTCTGGTCCGACGATTGTGAGGTCAGTTATCAGTCATTGAAGAGCAAGTTGGTGGACGCCCCCATCCTAGCTTTGCCCGAGAGCGGTAAGCGTTTCACAGTTTATACGGATGCTTCGCGTATTGGTCTTGGCTGTGTGCTGATGCAGGAAGGCAGAGTGATTGCTTATGGCTCAAGGCAGTTGAGGAAGCATGAGGGGAATTATCCAATTCATGATCTGGAATTGGCCGCGGTTGTTTTTGCTCTTAAGTCGTGGAGGCATTACCTTTATGGAGAGACTTGTGACATTTTCACTGATCACAAAAGTCTCAAGTATATTTTTACTCAGAAGGAGCTGAATTTGAGGCAGCGTCGGTGGCTGGAATTGATTAAAGATTATGATTTGTCCATTCATTATCACCCAGGGAAGGCTAATGTGGTGGCTGATGCCCTTAGCAGGTCCGGGGTTCCGAAGGTGGCCTTGCCGTTGATCGCTGATCTGGACCGTGTGGGGATCGCTTTGTGTTATGTCGGCACCGCTAGCAAGTAGACTCAGATGCTTATTCAATCCTCTCTCATGGAGAGAGTGCGTGCGGCTCAGCAGCAGGATCGTCTATTGCAGGAAGCTCGAAAGAGGGTGGGTGATGGTAAACCGCGGGAGTTCACCATTGATGAGAATGATTTGGTTCGTTTCAGGGGCCGCCTCTGTGTGCCTCAGAAATCAGAGGTGAAGATGGATATCTTAAGAGAAGCTCATAAAATGCCTTACACCGTCCATCCTGGCGAAACCAAAATGTACCGAGATTTGAAGCAAAACTTCTGGTGGAAGCGGATGAAGGTTGACGTTTCCAAGTATGTGGCCGCCTGTGAAGTATGTCAGCGCGTGAAGGCCGAGCATAAGCGCCTGGCAGGTTTGCTAAAGCCATTAGAAATTCCAGAGTGGAAATGGGAGCATATCACCATGGATTTTGTGGTGGGTCTACCTCGTTCCCCTCGTGGCAGGGATGCTATTTGGGTGGTAGTGGATCGCTTGACTAAGTCTGCGCATTTTATTCCCATGAAGACCACAAATTCAGCTTCGGATTTGGTTCCCTTGTATATGAAGGAAGTAGTCAGGCTTCACGGGGTACCTAAGTCTATTGTTTCTGATCGAGACTCCAAATTTGTATCCAAATTCTGGGAGAGTCTCCATAGTGCTTTGGGCACCAAGCTTTCGCTTAGTGTCGCTTTTCACCCTTAGACGGATGGTCAGTCAGAGCGAACAATCCAAACCTTGGAAGATATGTTGCGTGCTTGTGTTCTGTCATGGAAGGGTAGCCGGGAGGATCATCTTGCACTGGCAGAGTTTGCTTATAACAACAGCTACCAGGCTAGCATCAAGATGGCACCATTTGAGGCTTTGTATGGCAGGGGGTGTATCTCTCCTCTGTGCTGGGAGACTTTGGGAGAGAGATCCCTGGTTGGTCCTGATTGAGTTCAGCAAACTTCTGAAAAGGTTCGGGAAATTCATCAGAATATTTTGGCAGCTCAGAGTCGTCAGAAGAGTTATGCTGATGTGAGGAGGCAGGATCTGGAATTTGTTGTGGGTGACCAAGTCCTTCTCAGGGTATCACCCACTAAGGGAGTTGTTCGGTTCGGTGTCTCTGGGAAGCTTAGCCTGAGATACATTGGACCGTTCACTATCTTGGCCCGAGTGGGCAGCCTGGCTTATCGCTTGCTACTGCCTGATTCCATGGCAGGGGTACACCCGGTTTTTCATGTCTCTATGTTGAGGAAGTTCTTGCGGGATCCGGACCATCAGATTGAGATGGAACCAATTGCGGTGCAGCAGGATCTGACTCTGGAGTGTCGTCCGGTGCGTATATTGGAATTCTCAGAGCGTGTATTGAGGAAGAGATCAATTAAGTATGTCAAGGTCTTATGGACTAATCAGTCTGAGCGCGAGGCTACGTGGGAACTTGAGGAGCTGATGCGGCAGAAGTACCCGAAACTTTTCGTTGTGGGTAAGTGTTGTTGATTCATTAATCTTTTCTTTTGTCATTCCGATAGAAGCGTCAGAATTCGAGGTCGAATTCTTTTTAAGAGGGGTAGAGTGTGATACCCGGTTTGCAAAGAAGAGAAGTTGGGGGTTGTTCTTTCTTTGTTTTTTTCCTCATCCGGTTGTTGTTTTGCGGATTTGGAATTTGTGGAAAACATTCTTAACAAGGGCAGTAGAATTTATTTGCTTTGGCGCTTGCGATGGGGGCAGGAGCTGTCGCGTGGGCTAGTTGGGCCGCGATTGGAGATTCGGCCCATTATTCCTCCCAAACCCTAGCCGCCCTCCCTCCTAACCCCCTCCCCCTTGGTGCAGCCGCCCCCCACCCTTCCCCCACACCTTGGCCACTGCCCCCCTCCCATCTCCTCCTCTCTCACTTCTTGCAGCCACACCACCATACCCTAGCCGCCCCCCCCAATCTCCTCCCCCCAAGGTGCCAATCCTTGCCGCTCGGATCATCGTCACGTGGTGCGGATCTTCAATCGTTTTGGTGGAGGGAAGAAGGGAGGAAGGAAAGGAGGAGAATCCAAGGTGATTTTTGTGTTCAGCCCTTGTTCATTTGCGCTGCAATTCAATTGATTAGAGGTTGCGTTTGCGATTGGGTAGAGGGGGCTGTCCAGAATTTTAGGTGGTGGATGAACAGCAGTAGTTCTAGCAGTTTCTGGTTGTTTTTCGTGAGAAATTAATGGAAATCATTTTGGGGATCATGTAGAACTTTGTCTTACCTTTCCAACAAGTATTTATGCGCTCAATTTGGAGTTATAAATTGAAAGTTATCACCGTTTGAATCCGGGTATGTGGCTGTCCAAAAAACAGATTTTCAGGGGGGATGAACAGCAGCAGTATTAGCAGTTTCTGAGGATATTTCGGGAGTAATTAGTGTTAATCAGTATAAGAATCATGAAGGGATCTTTCTTATCTACCCAACAAGTACTTATGCGCTTGATTCGGAATTATATTTTAAAAGTTATCGCTGTTTGAATCCGAGTATGTCCCTGCCCAAAACAGGAAAACAGATTGCAGGGTTTATTTTGGGTACCGTTTAGGGGTAATTAGATGTTAGAATTTAATCATAAATTGTATACAAAACTTGTGGGGAATTTTATGTAGTTGTCTCTGGAGTTTTTGTTAGACACCACTGCTGTATTAATTTTAAAGTTATGGAATTGTTAAGCAGCGTCGCTGCAGTTTGGTTGGTGTGGGGAGAATTGTTACCCGCGGTGGGGTTTGAGATTGCGCGTAGGTGCGGCGTTGTTTTGAGGCTTTTTATGTGAATTTGGTGCACTAAGTTGGGTGTCAAAAACAGCTGGTGGACTTCCAGATCGTTCTTAGGGATTTGCCCAAACTTCCGATGAAGGCAAGTAAAACTGTGATGGTTATTCCGTCTGTCAGATGAGGAGTCTTATACTTGATTATGTTGTGCTATTGTGTTCATATTCATATTTTCTTTTGAGTACCATCATTTGAAAATGTCCATGTTTCATGGATTTCATATGTTGAGTTTGAGGTTTGATTATGTTACTCAAGTGGTTATTATGTGGAATGGATGGAAGTTTATGTCTAGCACATTTTTATTTGGGAAGAACTCATGATGTTGTCATGCATAATGCACTCATCATCCATTGCATTGAAGTTTTGTCGCGATCTTATGGTCCGATCGTACTGGTACATTGAGCATCATATGTTGCCCGAGAAGGGGTATGATGCAGCTTCATATCCTTAGAGATATGGAGGCAGAAGTCATTATTGCATTTGTAGCCATGTGCATTCCTGGGAGAGGTGTGGAATCTATTATGTGGATGTGGATAATTTTGGACTTATGCATGGTGATTCTACTTGGCGTTGAGTTTTTAGTTACTTGTTGCTTGTTGCAATTTACTGTTCAAAAGAAAAGAAAGAAGTTCTGAACCACGTGGTTGTGTAAGCACAGTTGATTTACAATGTCCTATTTATTGTTGTTATGTTTACTTGCTGAGATGTGTTATCTCACATCTTGCATTGTTTGATGCAGGCACCTAATTTCTGCTTTGGGAATAGAGGGATGTAGCAGCACGGCCACTACGCCTTTAATAAAGGAACCACCATTTAATAATGTTGTTAATCAGAGTTGGTCAAGTCTAGTGAATTGCTTTGTTCTTGGTTGAGAGTTTATTTTGGGGTGGGCTGAGTTTCTTATCCCATTTGTTTCACTTCAGTTGGGGCATAAATGAGCTTTACCACTTTGCATCTAGTTTCTGCTATGTGAATTATATGTCTTTATATCCTGTATGAACTTCATGTTTTCCCTCCTTATTATGTTAGTTTCAAAGGAGGTGCTGCCGGATTTTGCTATATTTTTCTTTCTTTATTACGCCTCTTGTGTTGAGAAAGTTAGGTGGGTGGGGTTTTTTTGGTGATATCCATTGTGTGTGACCAGTGGGGTGTTACATCGACACAGTTCAGCCAGTCATCATTCGGCTCATCAAACTATTCTCTGTATCGGAAGGTATTTTTCAAATAAACCAAGTCCCCTTGACTGGACCCGGCAGCAGCTTCCTTCGGCATCTCCCAGTCACTCACAAGAGGCCCTACTCTATAAGCAATGTGCTCTTGGACTAAGTCTCTTGTGCCGGTAAAGGTGCACACATTATTAAAGCTCCTCTGGCATGTTTCAATTTCATTCCCAAGAGCAATGGCTAGCCTTCTGATGCCGAAGCGAGACCAAATAGGGCGTTGGATGATCCCAATTATATCTTCTCTATCAATCAAGTTGTTCTTTACATAAAACCATTCTTCCATCAAGGCTCCTAGCCACCTCTTACGAAACATTGGAACTGGATAGACTACATCAGAGCATGGCACGAACCCGTAACAACCAAAATTATTATGATACTGCTCCTTGCCAGTAGCCTTCGTCTCATAGGACAGCTCATGCCTTTTGCAGAAGCATTTTGCACTCGGCTCTAGTCTCTGGCTCCTCACGGGCCAAATAAAAATCTCCATCCTGATGATGGCTTCGGGGGTAATCTGATGAAGAAAAATCTCAAAGGTCTTTAGCACTTCAACTAGAAATTTACTCAACGGAAACCGAAGCCCTGCCTTCATGAAGCTCCTGTAAACAACAACTTTGTCTACTTTGGGCACAGGGGCAGCGCTGTCCCCTCCAGCTCTCAAAATGGAAATATCACGAAAATATCTCCCTTTCATAGCATCAGTCTGACTTTGCTTGATGGATGACTTTCCAAAGATGGTATGACTCGGCCGCCAAGGCTGATCTTCGATATCTTTGTTTCCACTTTCCAAATCAAAGCTTTCGCTATCACCAGAATCTTCAGACAACCCAGCTAGCATTTCATTGGTGATCTTCTCTGTGTTCGTCTTCTCCATAGCCTCGTAAAACCCAGCTAGCGCAGGGTTAACAACCTTCTTTTCTTCAGCCATCTAGTGAGCACTTGTGCAAATGCCGAAGCTCACAAATCAATTAAAATCTGGCAGAGCAAGAAAATCCAAGCTTGAAAAAATAACACAAGCAGCTGAGATGGCACATCAAATGATATCAATGCGGGTTCCTATTTATATGCCCAGCGCATCACAACTTGGTGGGCCCTACATGTCATTGACTTTCGCTATTCTAGCTAAGGGAAGGTGTTTTTTGGACCTTCGGCTAAAGGCCTTCGTTCATGTTGTAGTCTGAATTTGTTAATACAAAAACAAATTAATACTGCGAGGGGCTACTGTTGGGGCCTTCCTCTTCCGAAGGTCCTAAAAAACGTGACTAATATGTTTTTCAGTGTAACATAGACTGATACAGGAGGCTTCGACTTTGGGATGAAAGCATGAGGATATGGAGATACAACCCGGGAGTAGGATGAACGGGCGCCGAAGCTGTGGCCGAAAAAGCTTCCGCTTTAGCACAACGACGAAGGTGGTCGACGGAACTGACCTAAAGGACAAAAGACTACTTAAACCTTGACAGCTTGACTTATTGTTAGCAGTAGAAGTTACGGACATGAATGTAATTTTGTCCGGGCTGCGTCCCGTGCCTAAAAATAGGTGAACAGTAACACCATACTGTTCACGCTGAATGGTAATCGCTCTTGCGTCATCCCCGCATTTTAACCTTCTGTCAAGCCGAAGGTATCAATGTAATATTAATGTTATGAATATTTATCCCTGATTATGAAATAGGAATGCAAACAATTTATCGATATGAAGTCATTATTTACATTCTTTCGTATTTCATGTACCTTCGTTTATATTTGTTTACTGAGATGATGAAGGTTCGCCCTTCATATCCTTTGTCTGAGGATCATTATACCCGAAAGGAGATAATGTTCCAAAGGACGAAGGTCTTTTATCATTAACAATTGTGTTGCTTTGTTCTTGATCTATAGCATCTGAGAACAAGGGCCAACACCACTCAAAGCTTGGGGGCTACACCCATTGGGTGCACCTTCTGTGGCAGAACCGCCCGAATTATTCCAGCTTAAGTGCCCAAGTCACGCCTTAGAGGTCGCAACACACTTAAATTGGAATAACCCATTAGTCCCTCAGATCTAGTCTAATAAAGCCACTTATCCAGGATCAAATACCACAAGCTCACTCGAAGGTGAGTCATAGAGGAAATACAATAAAACAGGAAACCTCAAATTAAAGTACTAGAGTTATTACATAAATCGGAGTTTTTCAAGTGACTAAAGTAAGCTCATAAGATAAATTGCAGCGGATAATCGATATCGTCGAAAGCGAGGAATAGGGCAAGGCCTAGCCCACTACTCCTCCTGCTCCTCTCCTACTGGAGCAGCATCCCACTCGACCATCCAACCCGGTGGCAGGCGGTAGGCCAAGTCACACCATCAACCATATCCTGAAGCGTACCTGCAAAAATTATGCCACAAGCAAGGCTGAGTATACTAATACTCAGCTAGACTTACCCGGTGTGAGGAATCTACTCCTCTACCTCTAGACTATGCAGCTGTTTGGCTGAGGGGTTTGGTTTGCCAAAAGCACTAGCTGAGTCTAAAAATCAATTTTAGCTTTTCCATTTCTAGAATCATTGATCTTAGCTAAGTTTGCTCCTTCTAAGCATACATGGTAGCAATCATTTAATACAATCAACATGCTACCTCAAGTAAAACCTCATTTCACTTCTTACTCAATGTAGTACAAGGGGTCAAGCAGTCTCATTAGCTGTGAGAAGCAGACGATTCGAATCGAGTTTTAACCTTGCAAGGTAAACCGAAACACACGACATGTCAGGGCACTCCGTCCCCACACACATCAACCGTCCCCATCGATTCCCCGTTCGCGGCCAGGACTCACTGCCTTGGCATACAATGCTCCACTGACCCAGGCTGCCGCCGTGCAGTGACCGCACTTGTACCCACCATAGCTAGCATGGGAGACCCAGTATCTGGATGAGTGAGGGGTAAAGTCCGCGCCCGGCTTCACTCAGGTACTAGGTTTACCAGTTACCATATTTCCCGACATGTGTTTAGTACTTTCAAATGCTTGACTCAGGTATCCACACATTAATCCTTAATTCCTTTTCCTGTCTCATGGACAAGGCATCCACCCTGGATCCAAGTCCATAGACCATCATAGATCCCGTTATCAAGATGAATGCAATCAATTCCTGACCTCGCGCGAGTGCTAGAAAAATCACTCGACTTATACCGAGATCCTAATTAGCAAAGCAGCTACTCGACCTAGCATACTAGTATCCATCTCAAAAAGGAATCCTAAATTCATGCAACTAAGGGTTTCAAGCAACTCCTACACTTAAGTGCACATTACAAGCCTACAAACATAAAGTGTAGTAAAATAGCATATATAAATGGTTATGCATAAAACTGAGGCTTGCCTTCAATTGCTGGGGCTGCATGGAGATCCTCGATGGCAGGCTCGGGAGATGGCTCCTGATCTTCCTCGTGGACAGCTCCTTGCTCAGGGATGAGCACGTACTCTCTGTCAGCAAGGTTGCATTCTAATGAATGCAAGGGATAAGATATATGCATGGTATGATATGCAATTTTAGCAATTAAAATTGTATGGTGAGAGATTAATAGAAAGAAAATAGAGCTAAGTCTTGCTACTAGAGATTTCTGGGGCATACTTAGTAAATTAGGGTCAAGTTTGATTACTAAATGGTTAGACTATTTTTAGTGTCCCACTGATTTTCCTCTTCATGTCTTAGTGATATTTTGACAAGATTCTTAGTTGTATTTATTGGGGTGAGACTTATTATTCCTTCCAATGTATCTCTTCTTTTCCTTTTCTTTTATGCTTTTAAGGTGGGTTTGAACTACAAGCCAGTGTTATAAATTTTCAAAAATTCTGTAAATATTACAGTGGCTCCTCACTGGTGTATAACTCTCTGTCTCAAAATTTGGGGCTTAAAAAGTGAGGGGTTCTCTCTGTACAAAATTATCAAATATTAGGGCAGAGGGGGTGCTTGAACTACAACTCAATTTTAATAGTGGGTCATTCTCTAAGGCTTATTTGCTGGCATTTAGGTGTAATAACATGGCTTTGTACCAAATTTCAGCCAATAATACTTATTAGTTATTTTACTATGATTTTCTAAAGTTTCTAGCCAATGGGGTGCTTTATACTACCACTATACTTGAAAAATATCAAACAACAAATTTCTAAATTCTCCTATCTTCTTCTTTGCGTACTAGAATTTGGCAACTTTTTGCTTAAGGAAGAGGGGGGTAGGAATTTCTTGAATTAAATGGCCTTTTTCATGAGGTAGGGGCAATGGGTGTTATTTTGTGGTTTTGAATAGGTTTTGCATTTTTCTCAGGTGGTCTACTTCATCAACAATTTGGTAAAAAAAATTTGCCCATTGTTGCACACTTTTTGGCTTTCTTATGACTTAATTAGAACATGGCTAAAAATCAAGTTTTAATTGTTCAACCCAATTAAGATGATGGGTTGGGTGTTTATTATTTTTGTAGGGGTGTTCTAGTAGTTAGGAGTCTACTGAATTTTTCTTACCAAATTTGAAATAATCCTTATATTTTTAATTATGGCTTTTTTAGATTTATTTGTGCCTAAAAATTATTTTACCTTGGATTTGTTCTGGACTAAGGATCTTTTTATTTTTCCTAGGTTCTTCATTACTTAAGTGGACTAGGAAAAATATGTTCATCCACTGTTCATTAATTTCTATTGTCTTTCTTATTTTCCTAATTTTTCGGCATATATATTTTTTAATAGATAACCCTGTGTTGATCTTGTATACTGGGCTGCTTAATATTTTTAAATAGTGCCTAAGTTGGGTTTGGACTTCTACAAATTTTCTTAAGTCCAGCACACAAGCATAACTATTTTTCCTTATTTTAATAAGGTTTGGGCAGTTTCCTTATTTAATTCCAAACTCTAAAAATCACTACAGAAATCATAGGGTTCAACATTTTTATTTGATAGCTCATAATATTCTGAATCCAGTAAAATTGGTTTGACTAAATTTGGTTAAATATTTCTCAAACTATGAATTTCTTAAGTTCTCTGCCTATTTAAAAAGAATAATCAGAAATGGTTAAAGGAAAAAGGTTTTGCATCGGGGTCCCTGGCGAAAGTTTCTAAGTTTCATTGCAGACATGCCCTCGGGTTACTATTCACATGAGTCTCTAACTACGCAGAAAACCCCCAAGGGTTCTGCTAAAACAAACCCGCGGTCCTTCCCCTAATGAAATAGTGACCGCGGCGGAGGAAAGGACGGAGGGGCTTACCAACGGTGAGATTGCTCCAGTGTAGTGGTCAAGGGTGTAGGGGAGGTCTTGACGGTCATGCCGATGTGCGGATCGTCTCCGGTGATGGTCAGAGTAGGTTGGTCCACACGCGTAGGCGGGGGAGCTCGTCGGCGGCGAGGGCTCCGGCCTAACCACGGCGGTACAGTCCAATTGAACTAGTCAGTGAGCTTCACCAGAGGTCAAAGAAGACATAGGCGCGAGGAATTGAAAAATGGCTCACCAGATGGCTTGGTTCACGTGCGGTGGCGGGCGGCCGAAGTCCGGCCAGGGTTATTCTGCTTCTCCTGTGAGGCAATGCCTCAGCTCAAGCTTGGAGAAGCTTCACAGCCTCTCGGGGAAGCTATCCAGGGGCTAGGGTGAGGCTGGGGGCATTAGAAAGGGTTGGTCATGATGGCCGTGCTCGGGCCGTGATGGCGGGCAGTGGCGCTCGCTTTCCATGGCGAACTCTGGTGATCTCTGGCTCGGATGGGGCTTTGGGTGCACGAGTGCAAACGGCTAAGGCCTCTGAGGACACTTATAGGCGAGGGCAAGGTGGAGACGTGCGGGGCGGGGCAACCACACGCGGGGCGCGCGCTGCCGCGACCAGTCCGCGCTCGGCCGGTCAGGCAAGCGATCGAACACATGGCCTCGCTCGGTCTGGTCATTTTCAAACGCTAATTGGCTCACGATCTTCTCGTAACTCTCCCAAATCCCTGTACATGATTTGTTCTTTGTCATTTACTCTTTGTTGCTCTTACAACACTTGAGTGGATTTGATCTTGGAATCGCGAGATACGAGGGGGCGAAGTTGGGTTTGTCGCTCGGCTGAAAGCCGAGACTAAAGTTGAGTCAACATGTGTCAAACGGTTTTTGTTTGATTTCAAACTTTACGAGAGTATGTTCAAGGTAATTTGGCTCCACTTTCATATTTGGGTTTTGTAGATTTGAGTTTTGGAAAATAGAGAACATGGCCGAACTTTATATAGGGTAAAAATTCAGTTCTGAATTTTCTGAATTTCCTTTTTGAAGTTTAGCTTGAGGGGTCTTTTTGGGAATTTTGCAAAGCTCCACTGATCAAACTTTCTTACTATCTTTAGTAGTTTATTTAGTGCACTTTAACTTTTTTTATTTGCTTCTCATCATGATTTCGTGTTTTTCAAAATCTTTTTACAAGTTTTCCCTTTTTGCACTTAAATGGCGTACTTAGGGTTATTTAGGGTTTGTGAATTCTTCTCACCTTAAGGTGCATGACATGATTAAGGCACAACACTTAAGATGAAAAAGACTTAATTAAACCTTTGTTCCTAATTTTTGATGTCCTTTACTCAATTTGGTTCACATGTGATAATGGTTTTGAGTTAGCTCTGAGAAGAAACCCTATGTGACACTGGGGTGTCACAGCCTTCCCCCCTTAAAGGAATCTCGTCCTGAGATTCGGGTCAGAGTCCTCTGGGGTGAAGAGAATGTTTTATTGCTTTGGTGGTTTGTTCATTAAGGTTCTTTCCAGCAAAATGCTCTTCGAATGTCATCTTCTTTGCAACTTCAGAAGGAAGTCCTTCTTGATTTAGTTTTACAACTAACTTAATTTGTTTTAAGGTCATTCTTTTTATACTTAGATTCAAAGGGCAGGGGGAGGGGCTGGGCATGGTTACGTACCAATTCCCTTAGGTAGACAATCGGGGAAGTTCGAACGTAGAAATTCCTCAGTCTCCCAAGTAGCCTCTTCCTCTGAGTGATTACTCCATTGGATCTTATACATCTTGATCGATTTAGCCTGAGTTGATCTTTCTTTGCAATCCAGAACCTTGGAAGGGTACTCTTGGTATGATAGATCTAGCTCTATCTCCAATTCTAGTTCTGCTATGATCTCGGTCGGCAATCGAACACACTTCTTTAGTTGGGATACATGGAATGCATCGTGGATGGCAAACATTTTTGGAGGTAACTTCAATTTGTATGCCATGGGTCCACATGCTTCTATGATCTCATAAGATCCAATGTAACGAGGGGCTAACTTGCCTTTGATCCCAAACCTCTGCACTCCTTTGGTGGGTGATACCTTCAAATATACGAAATCTCCCACTTCAAACTGGAGAGGTTTTCTTCTCTTGTCATGGTAACTCTTGTGCCTGGCTTGAGTAGCTTCTAGATTCTTCCTGATTAGTTCGACTTTCCTTATGGCTTCAGTCACTAAGTCAGGTCCAAAAATCTCTCTTTCCCCAGGCTGAGA
The DNA here is from genome assembly GCA_029449295.1 of Zea luxurians. Taxonomy (NCBI): domain Eukaryota; kingdom Viridiplantae; phylum Streptophyta; class Magnoliopsida; order Poales; family Poaceae; genus Zea; species Zea luxurians. The sequence continues at coordinate 10,077,386 of JAOPSE010000022.1, forward strand.
CCAATTGAGGGGTGTCCGACACCTTCTCCCATATAGGGCTTTGAAAGGTGCCATCTTTAGGCTGGATTGGTAACTATTGTTATAAGAAAACTCTGCCAAAGAGAGGTACTTATCCCAGTTCCTGCCAGAATCGATTGCACAAGCCCTTAACATGTATTCAAGAATTTGATTTACCCTTTCGGTCTGACCATCAGTCTGTGGGTGGTAAGCTAAACATCTTATTAGCTTGGTTCCCAAAGACTCTTGCAGTTGTTCCCAAAATCTAGCAACAAATTGGGCTCCTCGATCAGAGACAATGGTCTGGGGTAATCCATGCGAACACAAGATTCGGTCAGTGTACAACTCTGCATACTTCTGAGCCTTATCAGTGGTGTGCACTGGAAGAAAATGTGCCACTTTTGTCAATCAGTCCACAATGACCTAAATTGAATCATGATGACGAGAGGTGTTGGGCAGACCCACAATAAAATCCATGCTAATGTCATCCCATTTCCATGAGGGTACTGATAGGGGTTGCAAGGCACCAACTGATTTTAAGTGGCTTGTCTTTATCCTCTGACATTTGTCACATTCTGATACATATTGGGCTATTTCCCTCTTCATTCGGGTCCACCAATACAAGGGCTTCAGATCATGGTACATTTTGGTGCTTCCTAGATGCATGGAGAATTTGGAGAGATGAGCTTCACCGAAGATTTTCTTCTTGAGATCGCTACTTTTAGGAACCACCAATCTGCTTTCAAACCATAATATACCCTTCCCATCTTGGCGGAAACACTTGTACTTCTCTGTCTTCTGATGGAGGTTCTCTTTAATGATTTGCACTCCCTTGTCACTGAGTTGGGCCATAATTATCTGGTCTTGCAAAGTTGGCTCAACGGAAATGTGAGACAAAGCACCAGAAGGAATCACTTCAATCTTCATTTTGTTCAACTCATCACACAGGGTGTTGATGCGAGAATCCATCATAACATAGTTGCATTGCTATTTCAGACTCAAGGCATCAGCTACCACATTGGCTTTCCCTGGGTGATAATGTACCTCCAGGTCATAGTCCTTGATCAGCTCTAGCCATCTTCTCTGCCTCATGTTGAGATCAGCCTGAGTAAGGATATACTTGAGGCTCTTATGATCTATGAAGATGTTGCAGTGGGTTCCCATCAAATAGTGTCTCCACATCTTCAATGCATGAACCACGGCTGCTAACTCCAAGTCAGGAGTGGGATAATTTGGCTCATGAGGCCTGAGTGCTCTTGACGCGAAAGCAATGAATCGGTTGTCTTGCATCAAAACACAACCCAGTCCAGTGCTAGAGGCATCACAGTACACATCAAATGGCTTGCCGCTGTCGGGTTGTGCTAACACCCGGGCTGTGGTCAGATGTTGCCTCAATGTGTGAAAGGCATCTTCGCACTTCTGACCCCAAACAAACATAGCTCCTTTCTTCAACAATTCAGTCATGAGCTTCGCAATTCGAGAGAAATCCGGAATGAATCTTCAATAATAACCAGCCAATCCCAGAAAACTTCGAATCTGACGAACAGTCGTTGGCGGCTTCTAGTTCATCACCTCTTGCACCTTATCGGGATCAACAGCTATGCCCGCCTGAGAGATAGTGTGACCCAAGAATTTGATTTCCTTTAGCCAAAAATCACATTTTGACAATTTGGCATAAAGACAGTGTTCTCGCAGTCGTTGAAGCACTACATGCAAATGACCGGCATGCTCTTCTTCGTTCTTTGAGTATACCAAGATATCATCGATGAAAACCACCACGAATTTGTCCAATTTAGGCATGAAGACCGAGTTCATTAGATACATGAAGTATGCTGGTGCATTAGTCAGCCCAAATGACATCACCAAAAATTCATATAGTCCATATCTGGTTGAGAAGGCAGTCTTCGGAATATCACTTGCTCGTATCTTGATCTGATGATAGTCGGAGTGAAGGTCTATCTTGGAAAACACTTTGGCTCCAACCAATTGATCGAAAAGAACATCAATACGAGGCAAAGGATACTTGTTTTTGATAGTCACCGCATTAAGTGGGCGGTAATCTATGCACAACCACAAGCTTTCATCTTTCTTATTCACAAACAAGGTTAGACATCCCCAAGGCAAAGTACTTGGGCGGATGAAACCCTTGTCTAACAATTCTTGCAGTTGCTTTTTCAATTCTGCCAATTCTGCGGGTGGCATCCGGTAAGGCCTCTTGGAAATAGGTGTCGTTTCCGGTTGCAACTCGATGGCGAATTCAATATCCCAGTTTGGTGGCATTCTGGGTAATTCATCAGGAAAAACATTTGCATACTCACAGACCACTGGAATCTTCTTCAAGGGTAACTGTATCATAGCAAAAGCACATGATCGAGTAGAATCTTGGCTGGGCAGAAATAAGGTGAAACTCCCACAGATTGGGGATTTAATTTCAATGATGCGGCTGGCTATATCTAGCACCACTTGGTGCCGGGTCATCCAATTAGCTCCCAAGATAATGTCCACATTCTCCAATCCTAGAATAAGGAGGGTGGTTTTGACAATGTGGCTTCCCAGCCGAATGGGCACGCTTTGATTTAATTGGTTTGTTGCAACCTTGCCTCTTGGCGTTGCGATCATAAAAGACTCTCGGGTATGACAGAAAGGCAATTGACACTTAGCACTGAACTTCTGGCTAATGAAGCTATGAGATGCACCAGAATCAAATAGAATTAATGTAGGTTGATTAAAAACTAAAAAGATACCAGTCATGATGGGGGCTCCCTCAGGTAACTCCTCCAGAGTAGTGAAGTTGAGCTTCCCTTGCCTGACTTGCACCTTCTGCTTTCTTCCCTTGTCTTGATTCGGTGCTGGCATCTGCCTCTGCTGATTCCTTAGGCAATTCTTGGCATAATGGCCCACATTGCCACAAGTGAGGCACTTGTTCCCATTTCCCTAGCGGAACTGTTGCTTCTGTGGAGGTTGATTGTTCCTTGGAGCGGGATCTAGAAAACGATTGGGTGCTGGCTGCTGCTGCTGAGGTGGCCTGATCACCCATCTGCCTGCCTGCTGCTGAAATCCTCTGCTTTGATTGTGGGAAACAATCCTAAACCTCTGAGGTTGAGCAGAGGGTGCTGACATTGGTGCCTTCCTCTTCTTCTCTACCCGGTGAGCTACAGTACAATCCTCCTGTGAGATGGCCAGGTTGACCAACTCATTGAAGCTATCAGCCCGAACAGTGTTGAGACACTCACGTAGCTTGGTGTTGAGACCCCTGCGGAAACGTCTTCTCATCAGAATCAGCATGATACCCTGCGTACTGGCACAGGTCGTTGAAGGCCTGAGCATACTACAATACCGTGCGGGTTCTGATGAGGACATCACTATGAGTACGACTGCACCAGCAGCACCTCCACATCAAAAAAATCGTCAAAAAAATTCAGGAAAATAAAGAAAAAAATTCATACAAAGTTCTTGCACGCTTTTCAGAGAACTTGCTCTTTTTTCTGTAGACCACATCTGATCTCTGTTTTAGGTGAAACTTGGTGTAGCTCCTATTTTGTTGCTTCTTGTGCTGAGAAAAATATCAAAAATCATACAAAAAAGAAAAACAAAATCACCTGCGATTCCTACTAGTGCCTTTTTGGCCTCGCTAGTACAATATTTACGGTACTGCCATTCTGCTAGTTCCATCCATCCTTTGCACTTGTGGCCAGCAATATAATTTCGTGTTTTGCACTATAATTCAACTTTGCATTATTGTTTGATCGTGCTAATCCTTGACTTGTTTGATCGTGCTAATCCTTGACTTGAGTGCATCCTTTGCCATTCTGTTTCTCCAGGCAATCGCTCATCCAATCTTTCACCGGTTCTACCTTGAAAGTCGCCTAGAGGGGGTGAATAGGCAAATCTGAAATTTACAAACTTGATCACACACTACAAGCCGGGGTTAGCGTTAGAAATAGAAACGAGTCCAAAAGAGAGGGCGAAAACAAATCAAAAGCAAATCAGAGCGGATGACACGGTGATTTGTTTTACCGAGGTTCGGTTCTTGCAAACCTACTCCCTGTTGAGGTGGTCACAAAGACTGAGTCTCTTTCAAACCTTTCCCTCTCTCAAAGGGTCACTTAGACCGAGTGAGCTTCTATTCTCAATCAAACGGGACACTAAGTCCCCACAAGGACCACCACACAATTGGTGTCTCTTGCCTTGGTTACAATTGAGTTGGAATCAAGAAAGAATGAAGAAGAAAAGCAATCCAAGCGCAAGAGCTCAAAAGAACACAATTGTCTCTCTCACTAGTCACTATTTGATTGGAATGATCTTTGGACTTGGGAGACGATTTGATCTCTTGTTTGTGTCTTGTATTGAATGCTATAGCTCTTGTATGAGGTGTGAATGTTGAAAACTTGGATGCAATGAATGGTGGGTGGTTGGGGGTATTTATAGCCCCAACCACCAAAGGAGCTGTTGGTGGAGGCTGCTGTCGCATGGCGCACCGGACAGTCCGGTGCGCCACTGGACACTGTCCGGTGCGCTAGCCACGTCACCCGACCGTTAGGGTTCGACCATTGGAGCTTCTGTCTTCTGGGCCACCGGACAGGCCGGTGGTGCACCGGACAGTCACTATTCACTGTCCGGTGCGCCTTCTGGCTCTGCTCTGACTTCTGCGCGCACTGTAGCGCATTAACTGCTCTCTGCAGACGACCGTTGGCGCGAAGTAGTCGTTGCTCCGCTGGCACACCGGACAGTCCGGTGCTACACCGGACAGTCCGGTGAATTATAGCGGAGCGGCTCCCAGAATTCCCGAAGGTGGCATGATGAGGACATCACTATGAGTACGACTACACCAGCAGCACCTCCACATCAAGCGCCACTTCCTTCATTAGCTGGGCAAATCACTCGGGCCCGTGCTAGAGATCTTAACTTCGTCATGCTACTGAAGAATGAGGGCCCAGAAGAATAGACGACCAACCCAACTGCGGCCCATAGTGGACGACCTAGGGTTGGCCGCCCCTAGGGGCTGCCCCCCCCCCTCTCTCTATTTATCGAGGACCTGCGCCTCCTTTGTTCTTCGAGTTTTGTTTTACATCTAGCTTTAGCTACCCCAGAACACGCACAAATACGTGCTGTCCTCTGTGATTCAGAACTCCACCTCGAGTGATATTATGATTGCTCGCATCTTTTCCTTGTTCGTTCTTCGATTGCGCACAGGAAACGATCTTCGTGATCAAGCCGATCTCACATCAGCAAGGTCGGTAACCACTGGGAGTTGGTTCAGCGATTGCATTGGCGCTTCAGGTTCACTCGTCGTAGTCGGATCGTGCGGGTCTACTTCCACCAAATCGGAATTATCTCCACTCACCGAAAGATCGAGCACTCCAGCTCTATCAAGTGGTATCAGATTTCCAGGTTGATCGGTGAGTTTATCGAGTGTTTTTTTTCTCCTACAGTCCACAAAACCACATAAAAATTTAGGTTAGACCTTATCCCAACACCCTTTTGAGCCTCGCACTTTCTTTCAATAATCTGCATTGTTGAATTTGTGTGCTTTCACGTCATTTGTTGCTATTTGCATTGTGTTATTCCACCATTCAAACCCTAGCGCGTCGCCACCATATTCCGTTTGATCACGCCACAAACCGAGTCAACGCCGCTTCCTTATTTTTCTCCTTCGGTTACGTCAGAAAAAAAACAAACCGAGTCAACGCCGCTTCCTTGTTTTTCTCCTTCGGTTACGTCAAAAAAAAACAGAAACAAAAAAAGAAAACGAAGGAGAAAGGATACAAAGCGGTTGTCTCATCTTGGTCGTTTTAAACATACCTTCCTTAAACCGGGCATAACTTTTTGCTCGATTGTTCAAAACATCTGAAATTTTTACAGGAGCTTGTTGACACCATTCTAAGGCCGGCCAAATTGACCTATGGTCTTTTTGGGTTTTGATAAAATTGTCAAAACAAATCGGGAAAATAAAGAAAAAATTCGTCAAAGTTCTCGCACGCTTTTCAGAGAACTTCCTGATTTTCTGTAGACCACATCTGAACTGTGTTTTAGGTGAAACATCGTGTAGCTCCTATTTTGTTGCTCCTAGTGCTGAGGAAAATATCAAAAAAATCATACAAAAAAGAAAAACAAAATCACCTGTGATTCCTACTAGTGCTTTTTTGGCCTCGCTAGTACAATATTTACAGTACTGCCATTCTGCTAGTTCCATCCGTCCTTTGCACTTGTGGCCAGCAATATAGTTTCGTGTTTTGCACTATAATTCAACTTTGCATTATTGTTTGATCGTGCTAATCCTTGACTTGAGTGTAGCCTACCCAGAACTCCATATATTTCTACGACGAGAAGGTTTCTGTTTCTCCAGGCAATCGCTCATCCAATCTTTCACCGGTTCCACCTGTTGGTTGCAGTTCACCACTGTGGCTTGGTAAGAACGGATAAGAACTTGATAACAGCATTCCATTGAGCGAGTTGTCACCACCATTTCCCGGTTGTCGTCGGTTTTTCTCCTTTTGGTGTTTTGGTGTTTGCGCTAACTATGGCAGGAGCACACGACACGGTGGATGCCCAATTGCTGGAAGGGGACAAGTTGATGGACTTGCTGCTGACATTAGGACGATGCATGAACGGCTTGATTCAACGGTCACTTCGAGGACCGAGCGTTTCAACCAGCTTGACCTTGCTCAAACGGCGACTCGCACCACACTCGACACCATCCTGGCACGACTTGATGCGTTGACCACAAAGATGGAGCAGGACTACAGCGGTGACACTGAGCTGGACGATGGAGATCGCTGTGGTCGTGCATGCCGTGTGGTTCGTCATCCCCTAAAGACTTATTTTCTAAGATTAAATTTAAAATTCCACCTTTTAATGGAAAATATGATCCTGCTGCATATCTTGATTGGGAGTTAGAGGTTGAACAAAAATTTTCATGCCATGATATTGCTGCACATTCTCAGGTTAAAGCTGCTATTAGTGAATTTACTGATTTTGCTTTAATTTGGTGGCGTGAGTATAAAATGAAACATCCCACTGCCATTCCAACCACTTGGGATCAGTTGAAAGATGCGATGCGACATCGATTTGTGCCTTCGTATTATGCTCGTGATTTGCTTAATAAAACGCAGCGTTTTCAGCAAGGTTCTCAATCTGTTGAGGACTATTTCGAGGAGTTACAAAAAGGTATGATTCGTTGTGGGATATTGGAGGACAACGACGCTGCTATGGCACGTTTTCGTGGTGGTTTAAACCGCGAAATCTAGGATATACTTGATTATAAGGAATATTATGATATGACTACTTTATTTGAATATGCTTGCAAAGCTGAACGTGAAGTGTAGGGACACCGCTCGAAGCCATATTCTAACCCTTTTGCAGGACAAAGCTCGACATCCACCTCAGCACCAGTTCCTCCTGCACCATCCACGTCCACCACTACTCCACGCAAGAAAACGACCAAACCAGCCAGCATTGCCCCCACCCACAGGTCGTACACGGGATATTCAGTGTCATCGCTGTAGAGGATTTGGCCATGTGATTCGAGACTGCCCAAACAAGCGCACTTTGCTCATTCATGACGATGGTGAGTACTCTTCCGCTAGTGATTCTGAAGAAATTGAACATGCACTACTTGCCACTAACCATGCAGCTCAAGCGGAGGTACATGTCAACCCGGGCGACGCTGATAGGTATGAAAGTCTTGTTGTGCAGCGTGTTCTTAGTACACAGGTCGCTTTGCCCGAGAAGAATCAGCGACACACTCTGTTCCATACAAAGGGTGTTGTACAGGAGCGGTCAATTCGCATCATTATCGACAGCGGCAGTTGCAACAATTGGGCGAGTACCATGTTGGTTGAAAACTTGTCGTTACCCACTCGTAAGCATCCAAACCCATATCACATTCAATGGCTTAATGATGGTGGTAAAATAAAAAGCACGCATTCCGTGCGTGTTCCTTTCTCCATGGGTGCTTATTCTGATTTTGTTGATTGTGATGTTATTCCCATGGAAGCATGCTCTTTGTTACTTGGTCGACCTTGGCAATATGATACTGATAGCTTGCATCATGGTCGTTCGAATCATTATTCTTTCATTTTTAAGGGTCAGAAAATAATTATACATCTAATGACACCTGAACAAATTGTTAAAGATGATCTTGCCCGAGCTACTATAACTGCTAAACAACTTGATCCATCACCCTCTGTTCCTTCTGAAATCAAGTTGAAGGCTCCTGTTTTACTTGCTACACGTGCTGATTTTGATGATCTACACGGTGCTCATTTGCCATGCTATGCACTTGTATGCTCTAGTGTCCTCATTTCACTTGATGATGCACCATCTTTGGCTATTCCCCCTATGGTTGCTAACCTTTTGCAGGAGTACGCTGATGTCTTTCCCAAAGACTTACTATCGGGTCTCCCACCGCTTCGTGGCATTGAGCACCAGATCGACCTCATCCCCGGCGCATAGCTTCCGAACCACGCACCGTACCGTACAAATCCGGATGAGACGAAAGAGATTCAGCGCCAGGTACAGGCGTTGCTTGATAAGGGATACATTCGTGAGTCTCTTAGCCCTTGCTCTGTTCCTGTGTTACTTGTTCCCAAGAAAGATGGGTCATGGCGTATGTGTGTAGACTGTCGTGCTATTAATAACATCACTATTCGTTATCGATATCCTATACCACGCCTTGATGATATGCTAGATGAGCTTAGTGGTGCCATTATTTTCACTAAGATTGATTTGCGTAGTGGTTACCACCAGATTAGAATGAAACTGGGTGATGAATGGAAGACAGCTTTTAAAACGAAATTTGGTTTATATGAATGGTTGGTTATGACGTTTGGATTGACTAATGCTCCTAGCACTTTTATGCGAGTGATGAATGAAGTTCTGAGGCCCTTCATAGGATTGTTTGTGGTTGTTTATTTTGATGATATCCTTATTTACAGCAAATCTAAGAAAGAGCATTTGGAACATTTAAGTGCTGTTTTTGATGCATTGCGTGCTGCCCAGTTATTTGCTAACATGGAAAAATGCATCTTTTGCACACGACGTGTCTCGTTTCTTGGTTATGTTGTTACTTCACAGGGCATTGAGGTGGATAGCAGCAAGATTGCTGCCATTCGGGAGTGGCCTACACCGACGACGGTCACACAAATTCAGAGCTTTCTTGGACTTGCCGGTTTCTACCGCAGATTTGTTTGTGATTTTAGCTCCATTGCAGCGCCTCTACATGAGCTCACAAAGAAAGATGTGCCATTTGCTTGGCGTGATTCGCAGGAGGTAGCGTTCAGCACTTTGAAAGATAAGTTAACCCAAGCTCCCTTATTGCAACTGCCTGATTTTAATAAAGTGTTTGAGCTTGAATGCGATGCTAGCGGTATTGGGCTAGGTGCTGTTTTGTTACAAGAAGGAAAACCAGTTGCTTATTTTAGTGAAAAATTAAGTGGTGCTAGTCTGAAATATTCTACTTATGATAAGGAGCTTTACGCTTTAGTGCGCACTTTGCATACATGGCAGCACTATCTTTGGCATCGTGAGTTCATAATTCATTCTGATCATGAGGCTTTAAAACATATTCGTACCCAAACAAATCTGAACCGTCGTCATGCTAAATGGGTATAATTCATTGAGTCTTTTCCTTACATTATTAAACACAAGAACGGGAAGGACAATGTTATTGTTGATGCTTTGTCTCGTCGCTATACCATGTTGTCACAGTTATATTTTAAAATCTTTAGTTTGCACACTGTGAAAGATCAATATGTTGACGATGCTGATTTTAAAGATGCTTTCGGCCATTGTATTAATGGGAAACCATGGGGCAAATTTCACATACAGGACGGGTTCCTGTTTCGCGCTAACAAGCTGTGTGTTCCAGCTAGCTCGGTTCGTCTTTTGTTGTTACAGGAAGCGCATGGAGGCGGTCTCATGGGGCACTTTGGCGTCTACAAGACACATGAGGTGTTGGCTGCCCACTTCTTTTGGCCTCGGATATGCGCTGATGTTGAGCACCTTGTTGCACGCTGCACTACTTGTCAGAAAGCTAAGTCACGGTTGAACAACCATGGTTTGTATATGCCTTTGCCTGTCCCTACTTCCCCTTGGATTGATATTTTGATGGATTTTGTTTTGGGATTGCCTAGAACTAAGAAGGGGAGGGATAGCATTTTTGTGGTTGTTGATCGATTCTCCAAAATGGCTCATTTCATACCTTGTCATAAGACTGATGATGCTAGCAATGTTGCTGAATTGTTTTTTAGGGAGATTATTCGTTTGCACGGTATTCCCAATACAATAGTCTCGGATCGTGATGCTAAGTTTCTCAGTCATTTTTGGAGACCTCTGTGGAATAAATTGGGAACTAAATTGCTGTTTAGCACCACTTGTCACCCTCAGACTGATGGTCAAACTGAGGTAGTTAATCGAACTTTGTCTACCAAGCTTAGGGCTGTTTTAGACAAAAATTTGAAACGTTGGGAGGATTGCTTGCCTCATGTTGAGTTTGCTTATAATCATGCAATACATTCTTCTACAAAGATGTGCCCTTTTCAAATTATTTATGGTTACATTCCTAGGGCGCCTATTGCTTTGTTTTCGCTTGATGCTGCGGACGCTCCACACATAGATGTTGTTGCACATGTTGAACAAATGATTAACCTCCATGAACAAACTCAACAAAACATTGCAGCTACTAATGCAAAAAATCAGGTTGCTGGTAGTAAAGGAAGAAAACTTGTTACTTTTGAGCCAGGTGATATGGTTTGGTTGCACTTGAGAAAGGATCGGTTTCCTACTTTGCGCCGTTCTAAATTAATGCCTCGTGCTGCTGGTCCTTTTAAGGTGATAACAAAGATTAATGATAATGCTTATATCCTTGACTTGCCTGCGGAATTTGGTGTTTCCACTAGTTTTAATGTTGCAGATTTGAAACCATATATGGCCGAGGATGAGGAGTTGCCGTCGAGGACGACTTCACTTCAAGAAGGGGAGGATGATGAGGACATCACTATGAGTACGACTACACCAGCAGCACCTCCACATCAACCGCCATTTCCTTCATTAGCTGAGCCAATCACTCGGGCCCGTGCCAGAGATCTTAACTTCGTCATGCTACTAAAGAATGAGGGCCCAAAAGAATAGACGACCAGCCCAACTACGACCCATAGTGGACGACCTAGGGTTGGCCGTCCCTAGGGGCTGCGCCCCCTCTCTCTATTTATCCAGGAGCTGCGCCTCCTTTGTTCTTCGGGTTTTGTTTTACATCTAGCTTTAGCTACCCTAGAACACGCACAAATACGTGCTGTCCTCTGTGATTCAAAACTCCACCTCGAGTGATATTAAGATTGCTTGCATCTTTTTCTTGTTCGTTCTTCGATTGCGCACAGGAAACGATCTTCGTGATCAGGCCGATCTCGCATCAGCAAGATCGGTAACCATTGGGAGTTGGTTCAGCGATTGCATTGGCGCTTCAGGTTCGCTCGTCGTAATCGGATCATGAGGGTCTACTTCCACCAAATCAGAATTATCTCCACTCACCGAAAGATCAGGCACTCTAGCTCTATCATGGCAAGTTTGGAATTGGGTTCCCTGGTGCACCGAACACTGTCCGGTGGCACACCGGACAGTCCGGTGCGCCAGACCAGGGCACACTTCGGTTGTCTTTTGCTCTTTTTATTTGAACCCCTTCTTGGTCTTTTTATTGGTTTGTTGTGAACCTTTGGCACCTGTAGAACTCATAATCTAGAGCAAACTAGTTAGTCCAATTATTTGTGTTGGGCAATTCAACCACCAAAATCAATTAGGAAAAGGTGTAAGCCTATTTCCCTTTCAATCTCCCCCTTTTTGGTGATTGATGCCAACACAAACCAAAGCAAATATAAAAGTGCAGAATTGAACTAGTTTGCATAATGTAAGTGCAAAGGATGCTTGGAATGAAACCAATAATTATTTCTACTAGATATGCATGGTTGGCTTTCTTCTAATTTTAAAATTTTGGACCACGCTTGCACCACATGTTTTGTTTTTGCAAACTCTTTTGGAAATTCTTTTCAAAGTCCTTTTGCAAATAGTCAAAGGTAAATGAATAAGATTTTGAGAAGCATTTACAAGATTTGAAATTTTCTCCCCTTGTTTCAAATGCTTTTCCTTTGACTAAACAAAACTCCCCCTTAATGAAATCCTCCTCTTAGTGTTCAAAAGGGTTTTAGATATTATTTTTGAAGAGGGTATACTAATTTTAAATTATATCAAAAATAAGATACCAATTGAAAAACATACCAAAAAAAATTTTCTTAATCCATATTTTAAAGACTACATTTTTGAAATTGGTGGTGGTGCGGTCCTTTTGCTTTGGGCTAATACTTTCTCCCCTTTGGCATGAATCGCCAAAAACGGATACTTGCGAGTGAAATATAAGCCCTTGTTAACTACATTCTCCCCCTATGATAAATAATATATGAGTGAAGATTATACCAAAGTTGGAGAGTGGTGCGGAGCGACGACGAAGGATGAATAATTCGATGGATTGGAGTGGAAGTCTTGTCTTCGCCGAAGACTCCATTTTCCTTTCAATCTATGACTTAGCATGAAATCCAATTGAAACCACATTAGTCATAGCACATGAAAGAGATATGATCAAAGGTATAGATGAGCCATGTGTGCAAAAATGTCAATCAAAATTCCTAGAATCAAGAATATTTAGCTCATGCCTAAGTTTGCTAAATGTTTGCTCATCTAATGGTTTGGTAAAGATATCGGCTAATTGTTCTTTGGTGTTAACATATGCAATCTCAATATCCCCCTTTTGTTGGTGATCCCTTAAAAATGATACCGAATGGCTATGTGTTTAGTGCGGCTATGCTCAACGGGATTATACGCCATGTGGATTGCACTCTCATTATCACATAGAAGAGGAACTTTGGTTAATTTGTAACCATAGTCCCTAAGGGTTTGCCTCATCCAAAGCAATTGCGCGCAACAATGGCCTGCGGCAATGTACTCGGCTTCAGCAGTAGAAAGAGCGACAGAATTTTGCTTCTTAGAAGCCCAAGACACCAGAGATCTTCCCAAGAACTGGCAAGTCCTTGATGTGCTCTTTCTATTAATTTTACACCCTGCCCAATCAGGATCGGAATAACCAATCAAATCAAATGTGGATCCCCTGGGGTACCAAAGGCCAAACTTAGGAGTATAAACTAAATATCTCAAGATTTGTTTTATGGCCCTAAGGTGAACTTCCTTAGGATCGGCTTGGAATCTTGCACACATGCTTACGGAAAGCATAATATCCGGTCGAGATGCACATAAGTAGAATAAAGAACCTATCATCGACCGGTATACCTTTTGATCTACGGATTTACCTCCTGTGTCGAGGTCGAGATGCCCATTGGTTACCATGGGTGTCTTGATGGGCTTGGCATCCTTCATCCCAAACTTGGTAAGAATGTCTTGAATGTACTTTGTTTGGCTAATGAAGGTACCCTCTTGGAGTTGCTTCACTTGAAATCCTAAGAAATACTTCAACTCCCCCATCATAGACATCTCGAATTTTTGAGTCATGATACTACTAAACTCATCACATGTAGATTCGTTAGTAGACCCAAATATGATATCATCAACATAAATTTGGCATACAAACAAATCATTTGCAAGTGTTTTAGTAAAGAGAGTAGGATCGGCTTTTCCGACTTTGAAGCCATTAGTGATAAGAAAATCTCTTAGGCATTCATACCATGCTCTTGGGGCTTGATTGAGCCCATAAAGCGCCTTAGAGAGTTTATAAACATGGTTAGGGTACTCACTATCTTCAAAGCCGGGAGGTTGCTCAACATAGACCTCCTCCTTGATTGGTCCATTGAGGAAGGCACTCTTCACATCCATTTGATAAAGCTTGAAGCCATGGTATGTAGCATAGGCAAGTAAAATGTGAATTGACTCAAGCCTAGCTACGGGTGCATAGGTTTCACCGAAATCCAAACCTTCGACTTGTGAATATCCCTTGGCCACAAGTCGGGCTTTGTTCCTTGTCACCACACCATGCTCATCTTGCTTGTTGCGGAAGACCCACTTGGTTCCTACAACATTTTGGTTAGGACGTGGAACTAAATGTCATACCTCATTCCTCGTGAAGTTGTTGAGCTCCTCTTGCATCGCCAACACCCAATCCGAATCTTGAAGTGCTTCCTCTACCCTGTGTGGCTCAATAGAGGAAACAAAAGAGTAAGGTTCACAAAAATGAGCAACACGAGATCGAGTGGTTACCCCCTTATGAATGTCGCCGAGGATGGTGTTCACGGGGTGATCTCGTTGGATTGCTTGGTGGACTCTTGGGTGTAGCGGTCTTGGACCCTCATCATCTTTCTTGTCTTGATCATTATCATCTCCCCCTTGATCATTGCCCTCCTCTTGAGGTGGCTCTTCTTGATCTTCATCTTCATCATCTTGAGCTTGATTCTCATCTTGGGTTGGTGGAGATGCTTGCATTGAGGAAGATGGTTGATCTTGTGCTTGTGGAGGCTCTTCGGATTCCTTAGGACACACATCCCCAATGGACATGTTCCTTAGCGCGACGCACGGAGCCTCTTCATCATCTAGCTCATCAAGATCAACTTGCTCTACTTGAGAGTCGTTAGTCTCATCAAACACAATGTCACAAGAAACTTCAACTAGTCCAGTGGACTTGTTAAAGACTCTATATGCCCGTGTGTTTGAATCATATCCTAGTAAAAAGCCTTCTACAGCCTTAGGAGCAAATTTAGATTTTCTACCTCTTTTAACAAGAATAAAGCATTTGCTACCAAAGACTCTAAAATATGAAACATTGGGCTTTTTACCGGTGAGGAGTTCATAAGATGTGTTCTTGAGGATTCGGTGAAGATATAACCGGTTGATGGTGTAGCAAGCGGTGTTAACCGCCTCGGCCCAAAACCGATCCGAAGTCTTGTACTCGTCAAGCATGGTTCTTGCCATGTCCAATAGAGTTCTATTCTTCCTCTCCACAACACCATTTTGTTGTGGTGTGTAGGGAGAAGAGAACTCATGCTTGATGCCCTCCTCCTCAAGGAAGCCTTCAATTTGTGAGTTCTTGAACTCCGTCCTGTTGTCGCTTCTAATCTTTTTTATCCTTAAGCCGAACTCATTTTGAGCCCGTCTCAAGAATCCCTTTAATGTCTCTTGGGTTTGAGATTTTTCCTGCAAAAAGAACACTCAAGTGAAGCGAGAATAATCATCCACTATTAACAAGACAATACTTACTCCCGCCGATGCTTATGTAAGTGTTGGGACCATGCTTCGTCGCCGAAGGTCCTGCAGGAAGAAACAGTTTCGGTTGAAGCTGTCTGTACGTAATGCCGAAGGGTGCCGTTCATGAAGCTTCGGAATTACAAACCGACTTAAAGATAGAATGACCTTTTAGTCCATAAGAGTTTGAGTCGATGTTGTAAACTTTTATGAGGGGTACGATTGTAATTGTTCACAGGCTGTGTCCTGTGCCTATAAATAGTGAACAGTATTCCTTTACTGTTCACGCATTCCTGTCATTGCAATCGCATCACCCGAAAATTATCATTTGTCAAGGCAGAGGTATAAATGTATTTAAATATTATGTTTCAACATTTAAGATTTATATAACATAATAAATGATGCCATTTATTTCCAATTTAACTATCTTTAATGCTTTATGTCCTGCGTTATTCTGCATTACCTTTGAGAATTAAATTACGAAGGTGATACTTTCGTAATTTTGTTATTATAACCTTCGTCTGAAGTTTATCGAATCCTTGGGGAAATAATGCTTCAGCGGACGAAGGACATCGATATTTAACATTTTATGTTGCCTTGTTTTTAATTCATAGTATTTGAGAGCAAGTCCCCAACATTGGCGCCCACCTCCGGTCAACTCACTTCCACTTTTTTGAGCTGATGGCTTCGTTCAACGATCAAGCTGGAGCTGCTTCGGCCCCGAAGCTGGTACTCCCGATAACAGGTGGTTCATGCTCAGAGCCAGCCAACAAGAAGCAGAAGAAGGAAGCACAGAGAAGGGTACATCATGTTGGGGTGCAAGGACCCTTCATCAAGTCAAGATTGTCTCACATTCCAATTACCTTCTCCCAAGAGGATATTCAACTCAAGGATTACCCACACAATGATGCTATGGTTATCTCTTGTGTGATCAAAGGATTTCTGGTCCATAATGTTTTGGTTGACATAGGCAGCGCAGCTGATATCATATTTGCTAAAGCTTTCAGACAAATGCAAGAGCCCGAAGACAAGATCCATGATGCTACGCACCCTCTTTGTGGCTTCGGAGGACGGCAAATTGTAGCACTTGGGAAGATTACCATGCCAGTAACCTTCGGATTTGTTAACAACACAAGGACTGGGCAAATTGTGTTTGATATTCTTGACATGGAGTATCCTTACAATGCTATCATTGGTCGCGGTACTCTCAATGCCTTCGAAGCAATTCTTCACCCAGCTTACCTCTGCATGAAGATACCTTCGGACCAAGGGCCTATTGCTATTCATGGAAGTCAGGAAGCTGCCAGAAGGGCCGAAGGAAATTGGACAGATTCAAAAGCAATCCATAACATAGATGGAGCTGAGGCCTGTGAGCAATACAAGTTCAGAAGGGAAAAGGCTGCTTCAGCTGACCAGCCGAAGCCCATGCTCTTATGTGAGGATATAGCAGATCAGAAGGTGCTATTGGGATCTCAATTGTCTGAAGAGCAGGAAAAAACCTTGATAAGGTTTCTATTCAACAATAAAGATGTTTTTGCTTGGTCAGCTAATGATCTTTGTGGAGTTAACAGGGATGTTATTGAGCATTCGCTCAATGTCGATCCATCCTTTAGACCCAGAAAGCAGAGGCTTCGGAAGATGTCTGATGACAAGGCCGAAGGTGCTCGGAATGAAGTGAAAAGACTTCTCAGTGCCGGAGTTATTAGAGAGGTAAAATACCCAGAATGGTTGGCTAACACTGTTATGGTGAAGAAGGCCAATGGTAAATGGAGAATGTGTATTGATTTTACTGACCTCAATAAGGCTTGTCCGAAGGACGAGTTTCCATTGCCAAGGATAGATTCCTTAGTCGATGCAGCAGCTTCATCAGAGCTTATGAGTTTGCTGGATTGCTATTCAGGCTATCATCAAATCTGGATGAAGAAGGAGGATGAACCGAAAACCAGCTTCATAACCCCTAGTGGGACATATTGCTACCTTCGGATGCCTGAGGGGCTTAAAAATGCTGGAGGAAGCTTCAGCAGAATGACAGCGAAGGTTCTCCATTCTCAGATAGGCAGGGATGTACTAACTTATGTTGATGACATCATTGTAAAAAGCACGAAGCAAGATAACCACATTGCTGATTTACAGGAGACCTTCGTTAATTTTAGACAGGATGGTTTAAAGCTGAATCCAGAAAAATGTGTCTTCGGTGTAAAGAAGGGGAAATTTCTTGGTTGCCTAGTTTCAACAAAGGGAATTGAGGCTAATCCAAGCAAAATCGAAGCTATACTTCGAATGGAACCACCAAGTACAAAAAAGGGGGCTCAAAGATTGACGGGAAGGCTGGCATCTCTCAACAGATTCATATCCAGATCAACAGAGAGAAACTTACCATTTTCGAAGTGCTGAAGTCAACCGAAGTCTTTCAATGGGGACCAATCCAGCAGAAAGCCTTCGAAGAGTTGAAGCAATATTTGATAGATCTAACAACATTAACTCCACCAACGCCAGGGGCTCCTTTGTTATTATATGTGGCAGCTTCGCACTCAGCGGTAAGTGCAGCACTTGTTTATTAGGAGAAGCTTGAAGGCCAAGTTAAGAGGCAGGCCCCAATATATTTCGTATCCGAGGTTCTTAGTTTATCGAAGAAAAATTATACAGAATTGGAGAAGGTACTGTATGCTGTTTTGATGGCCTCCAGGAAGCTTCGGCATTATTTTCAAGCTTACAACATAATTGTTCCTTCTTCGCAACCTCTGAAGGATATTATGAGAAACCGAGAAGCTACTGGAAGGATTGGAAAATGGGCTGCAGAGCTCAATGAATTTTGTATTGATTATGTTCATAGATCCTCGATTCAGTCCCAGGCGTTAGCAGACTTCATTGCTGACTGGACGCCAGGGGCCCAGGAGGAAGAAACAAATAAAGATGCCGAAGCATGGACAGTGTTTTGGGATGGGTCTTGGGGAACCTTCGGAGCAGGAGCGGCTGCTGTGTTGGTTTCACCTTCCAAAGTTAAAACTTGTTATGCGGCAGGACTTGATTTTAGTTGCACAAATAATATCGCTGAATATGAAGCTCTGCTCTTGGGTCTTCGGAAGTTAAAGGCAATGGGAATCAGAAGGGCCATTCTTAAAACTGATTCTCAAGTTATTTCTGGTCATGTTGACAAGAGCTATAAAGCAAGAGACCCGAAGCTTGAAAAGTATCTAGATACAGTCCGAAGGATTGAGGCTTCCTTCGAAGGTTTCTCTGTCAAAAATATTCCACGTAGAGAAAATGAATACGCTGATCTATTGGCCAAGTCAGCAGCCCAGGGGCTGCCTATACCTTCGGAAGTATTTTTCGAAACAATAAAAGCACCTTCGGTCGAGCTTCTTGAAAGAGCAATCCTTAATATATCCCCTGTTTATAGCGAGGATTGGAGAACTGAGATCGTCTCTTTCCTTCAGGGTAATTTTTTTTCAGACGATGAAGCTTATAACAGGAGAATAGAAGCAAGAGCTCGACCATATGTCATAATAGAAGGGGAGTTATACAAGCATGGGGTCTGTTCCCCATTGCTCAAGTGTTTATCCAGATCCGAAGGTATAGAATTAATGAAGGAAATACATGCAGGCCTGTGTGGATCTCACATTAGATCTAGGCCCTTGCTCGGGAAAGTTTTTCGCCAAGGATTTTATTGGCCAAAGGCAGCTTCGGATGCAGCGGATATAGTCCAAAAGTGCGAAGGTTGTCAGAAATGTGCAAGAGATCAAAAGCAACCTTCGTCTTTAACTCAATTATTACAACCCACTTGGCCGTTGCAAAGGTGGGGCCTTGATTTGCTAGGCCCATTACCACCAGCACAGGGGAACTTAAGATATGTGGTAGTAGCAGTGGAGTATTTTTCCAAATGGATTGAGGCAAAGCCCTTAGCCACAATAACTTCATTTACTGTTCAAAAGTTTTTCTGGCAGAACATTGTTTGTCGCTTCGGAGTACCGAAGGCCATTACTGTGGACAATGGGACACAGTTTGATTCTGAAGCCTTCAGAGAATTTTGTGATCAAATTGGCACGAAGATCCATTTTGCATCAGTTCGACACCCAGAGTCAAATGGACTTGTCGAAAGAGCTAATGGGATCATAATGACAGGAATAATGAAGTCAATCTTCAATCAGCCCAGGGGAAAATGGCCTGACGAGCTAATCAAAGTGGTATGGAGCCATAATACAACCATGTCAAGGTCAACAGGTTTTATGCCCTTTAAACTATTGTTCGGTGACGAAGCAATAACCCTAGAAGAGGCCAAAGCAGGATCAATAAGGATAGTAGCTTCGGCAGAAGACAAAGACGAAGCTGATTGTTGTGTAGAAAAAGATGCTATTGAAGGGATCAGACTTCAAGCTGTGGAAAACATCAATAAATATCAAGCTAAAACAATAAAATGGCGTGACAGAAAAGTCAAGCTGAAGAACATTGAACCAAGACACTTGTTACTTCGAAGAGTAGCCAACCCTGAGACAGCAGGCAAATTACAGCTGAAGTGGGAAGGCCCCTTTTTGGTAGTATCTTCGTCAAGACCCGGTTCCTACAGATTGAAGGATATGGACGGCAACGACATTCCTAGATCATGGAATGTGGATGAGCTTCGACGATATTATGTTTAGCTTGATGTAATTTTTTATATTCTTTTTCGTGGCACCCTTTTCCTTTCCAAAGGGGGAGAAAGGTTTTTAATGGGGCTACAACATGTAATTTTCCTTATTTCAATTTTATGAGAGTGATATCCCCCAAAAAATGTAAATGTAAATGCAAAAGGAAAAAGAAAAGGAAACAGGGAGAAGCTCAAAAGTCGTTCCTAAGGGAATGCAGGGCTTACAGCGAAAAATAAGCGCTGATTCCGCTGAAAGTAAAAGGCGAAGAAGCTCCTAAGGGAGGCTTACAACGAAAAATAAGCGCTGATTCCGCTGAAAGTAAAAGGCGAAGAAGCTCCTAAGGGAGGCTTACAGCGAAAAGTCAACGCTGAAGGACTATGATTATGTATTTTGATATTCATTTGCACAATGCATCTCATCATGTCATTTGCATTCATAAACATGCATTTAGACATATATAGAATCATCATTATACCGCACAAAAACACAGATGCTTCGGTGATGAGGAAAAACTCGAAGGAAAATTTTTATGCTTCGTTGTGTACGAAAAGAAGGGAAGGTGTTTTTTGCCTTCGGCTCAAAAGAGAAGTTTCGTCCACAGCAAAGCAGATTGTACACAGATAGCAGAAACAAAATATATTACAAGGTATGTACAAATTTACATAAGTTGTTCCATAACTATATTACAAAAGTTTCTCCAGAATTTTTGCAGGAAAGTATATTGTAAACAACTATCAAGCTTCAGGCTAGGCTTCGTCAATCTTCAACTTCGTCATTCTCCAGCTTCGTCATCCTGCGTATATCAAATAGCAGAATAAGAAAGGTGCAAATTTCAAGGAGAAGGAAAAAGTAACAAATATAAGTTTCTTACCGGCTTAAGATGACTTCGAGCTTCGTCACCCGCCATTTTTCGCCCTCCACCTACCCAGATCTGGGTCATGAATCTATTTCCAATGCTTCGGGCTAGGCTTGGGATATCTATCAGATCTGATGCTGACAAGCTAAAGTTTGGTCTGTTCACAATATTTCCATGCGTGCAGCCAACCTTCAGAAAAGCGGTGGCTGTGCCCCGAGAAGCTACCAGGGCGCAGAAGTCGGCATGCCCACCAATAACTTCGTCAAGGGCATCAACCTCGCCTTCAATATATTCTAACGTGCTGGGCAGATTATCAGCTGAAGGTGTAAATTTTGCAGAGCTGGCTCCGACAGAATGAAACACATCCTTCAGCCGTTGCACGCATCGGCTGCCGAAGCTTAGGCATTTCTCTTAAAGTTCTTTAAAGGATTTCTGCAAATTTGAATTTTTATCCACCTCAGTTTCCAGGCTTGCTTCGAGATATTTCTTTTCTTGCTCAAATTTTTCTGACTGTTGGAGCAATTCATTCTTTAAGCTGTTATTCTCAGTTTGGACTTCAGCCAAAGAACCCTCCATAGTCTGAATAACAAAATCTTTCTTTTCTAATGCACCTTCGTGCTCTTTGACCATCATTTCAAGATCTTGGATGGTGAAATCCTTCTTTTTCAAATCAGCTTCGTAATTTTCAACTTTTTCAGCCAAATTTTGGATGACGGCTTTGTTCTTCTCTTCTTCGAGATCTTGTTGCATTTTTAGAACCTTACTTAACAGTATGCTCTGTCGAAACGATCTTCGTTAGAAAACGACCTAAAAGATAATAATAATAATAATAAAATAACAAAAATATTTGTTACCTTGAAGTTAGCATAAAGCAAACTTCCGGCGATATGGTGCCGTTGGTAACGGCAGAGGTCCGCTTCCAGCTTCGGCAAGCCAATGTTTTTGCAGAGAGTTCTAACAATTTTAGCTTCGCTGCGGTTTCGAAGGCACCTCAGTTTTCCTTCGTTAACCCCACCAAACAGTGTAGCCCCTGGCTTATATCCGCAGGCTATGGCACATCTTTTAAGCTCTGCTTTTTCAGCGTCTGTCAGCTCTTGCCCAAGTAAATCTTGAAATTCAAAATCTTCCCCCTCCAAAATGTCTTCAGCTTGTTTTTCCCCTTTTCAGTGCCTGTGCTCGCCGCGGCCACAGCAGATTCTTCCTCAGTCATTTTTAAGAGTATGTTATCAATAACTTCAAGTGTCTCATCCAGGTTCAGATCTTCTGTGGCCCCAGTTTCAACCCCGGCAGCTTCGGCTGCGCCTGTTTCAGCTTCGAAGGTTTCCGCTCTGGTGGTTTCGGCTGCGGCGCCTTTAGCTTCGGCAGTTTCGGCAGTCTGGTCAATAGCAATTCTTGATGCCGGTGTCGGTAACGGTGTCCCATGAATTACATCTGCTATTTGAATAATCCTTCGTTTTTTCGGCAGTGCAGGACCTTCTTCTGCCGAAGCTGCCTTGTCCTTCTGAAAAAACTTCGTCAGTTCCAACGCCAGCGGACTTAGCTTGACAGGCAAGGGTTCTGTTGAGGGCTTGTTCTCAAATGCTATGAATCAAGAACAAGACAACATAAAAGTGTTAAATGACGAACTCCTTCACCCTTGGAAACGTTATATCCCTTCGGGTATAACGAATCTCAGACGAAGGTAACGAAAGAAAGGACCTTCGTTAGGTTGACAAATGATTAAAACAGAGCAACTATATATAATGTGCGAATAATGATACCAGTATTATTATCGATATATTTCCATTATTGTATTTATAAAAATGAATTACAAATGTACCTTCAGATTGATGAAAAGTAAAGGTACAAAGGTGATGCGAAAAAGCGTATGCCAAGTCAGCGTGAACAGTACAGGAGTACTGTTCACCTATTTATAGACTCGGGTCGCAGCCCGTGTAAAATTACATAGATGCCCTTTACATTTATTAATAACTACAGTAATTCTTCGAGGTCCAATTTGGCTTTTCATCTTTAAGTCGGTTCTTCTTTTTTGTTGTTGTGCAGAAGCCTTTCTGCACATAGCTTCGTGATCGCCTTATCCTTCGTCATGATCGTTTTTCATTCCAGTCAAGCTTCGTCTTAACCATGCTCTTGTATATTCGCAACCTGACTCCGAAGGTGCCTGTTCCGAAGGTACCTGTTCACATATTACACTTGGAAAATATTATCAAATTATGTTTCTTGAGGACCTTCGAGAGCCGAAGGCCCCCAACAGTAGCCCCTCGCAATATCAATTTATTGTCAAGATAAATTCATATTGCGACATGGACGAAGGCTTTAAGCCGAAGGTCCGAAAAAACACCTTCCTTTTGCTAGAAAAGCAACAGTCATTGACAAGCGGGGCCCTCCAGTTTTCGACATACTGGGTGTATAAATACAAGCTCACCGCGAGTTTATTTGGCACGCCCTTTTGCCACCTGCTTTTTACTCACCCAGCTTTTAGCCTACGCACCCAGCTTTTAGCCTGCGCGCGACAGCATTTGCTCGGTCTTGAATTTTTAAGCTTCGGTTTCAAGTCTAGTTTGCCAGCATTCGCGAAAATGTCTGAGGATAAGATAATTGCTGGTGCTTCGAAGCTAAGCCTTTCGGAGGAAATGCACCTGGGTTTTCTTGAGTCAATGTCGAAGACCAATACGGAAAAGATTGTCAAGGAAACTTTAGAGGGTTTATCTGAAGATACTGGCGACAGTGATAGTTATGATGTGGATACTGGTGGGGAGGACTCCGAAGATCGCCCGTGGCGGCCTAGTCACTCAAACTTCGGAAAATCAACTATAAAGCAGAGTCACCTTGAAAATATGAGGGGGAGATATTTTCGAGATATATCCATCGTGAGGGCAGATGACGGAGAAAAAACTACGCCGACCCCCGAAGATAATGAGGTCGTGATCTTTCGAAGCTTTTTAAAGGCTGGGCTGCGATTCCCTCTGAGCAGGTTTGTGGTAGAAGTTCTGAAAATATATCAAATTTACCTTCATCAACTTACCCCCAAGGCAGTGATAAGATTGGGAATCTTCGTCTAGGCGGTGAGGAGCCAGGGCCTGCAGCCAAGTGCAAAAAGCTTTTGCAATATACACGAGCTAGTATACGAGACGAAACCCTGGGGTAAGGAGCAATATCATAATAATTTTGGTTGCTATAGCTTCGTTGCCCGCTCTGGGTCAAGCTGTCCCGTGCCAACCTTTCGGAAGAGATGGCCCGGGGAATGGATGAAGGAATGGTTCTATGTGAAGAACGATTTGAAGGTTCGGGAAGATATCAAGGATATCATCATGCGCCCTATTTGGCAGCGCTTCGGACTTCGGAAACAAAAGGTGGAAATGGACGAAGCAGCTGAAGAATGTCAAAGGGCCTTCGGGGTGGTCTGCTCTTTTATTGGGACCAGGGATTTGATGCAAGAGCACATTGCCTTCAGAGTGTGGCCACTTGTAGATAACTGGGAAATGCCGAAGGAGACCGTTAAAGAAACTGACGAGGGTGGACTAATCAGACTGAAATATACATTCAAGTATGGAGATAAGTTTGTTGAACCGGATGATGATTGGCTGAAAAGCATTGAGAATGTAAGCGATGAATTGCTTGGGGCATACACAAAGGCCGAAAACACTGCATTATCAGCGGCTTTCGGAGGCCAAAAAAAGAAGAGACTCAACCGAGTATTTGATGCAATTGGGTTTATCTATCCCGACTACTGTTATCCAATGCGAGGTCAAAAGAGAAAAAATACTTCTTCTGCAAAGGACACTGCTTCGGCTGCTTCCGGGGAGCCAGCGCCGAAGAGGAAGAAGGTAAAAGTGTTGACACACCCTCCCCGCTGTATTGAGCCGGCCATAGTGCCCGAGTTTATTGGCGAGGCCTCTTCGGCCACCGAAGCCAGAGAACCAACTACAGCGCCAAAATCCGAAGACATGGCCAAAGCACCAGCAATAGAAAAAACAGGAAAAGAGAGATCTGAAGAAAGAAAAACACTAGATGTTTTAAGTCCTTCGTAAAAGTTGAGGCAGCTAAGAACCAGAAAGGGCCAGCAGCAACCCCGAAAAGAAAAAGGATGGTTAATGTGTTGGATGTTTTGGAGACAATTAAATCTTCAAGCATAACTCCAAAGAAAACTGTTGAAGTGTCTACTGGAGCCTTTGCTGCTGAAGCTTCGAGGCAGCAATTTGAAACTGAAGCTGGGCCTTCGGAATCCACCAAGATACAACCTTTGGAGGTTGAAAAAATGTCGAAGGCAAGTTTTGAAACTGAAAAAGAAAAAATAACAGAACCAATTCTGATTGAGGAAATTGGCACTGCCACCCCCGAAGCATCTTCCAAAATACATGATTATATTGTGCGACATGCTTCGGGGAAGAAACTATCTGAAGAAGAGATTTTTGAAGCCAATCACTATGCCCGAGAACTGAAGTATCCGAAGGAGGCCGTAGTGTTCAATGGGACAGACGAAGATGACTTCTTGTATTGCCTCCCAGACAATAAAGAACTATCTGTCTGCCGGGAGATGGCTAGAAGCATGGGATTCCCGAAGCTTGAAGCTGGCCTTTGCGCCATGACGAAGGAGGATCTTGCGGATAGTCTTGCATATAACAGTCTGAAGGTACGAAGATTGTAAATTTTGAATTTTGTGGATTTTGAATGAGTCCTTTACTATTGTGTTAATCTATTATTTCTTTTTTGAATAGGGCTTAATTCTCAGCAATGCCTTAAGGGCACAAAAGAATGCTGAAGACGAGAGCTGCACCATTGCTCTCAACAACCTTCGAACAGAGGTTATCAGGCTAAGAAACGAAGCCTTGGAGAAGGACAGAGTTCTGCTTACACTAGTGGAAAAAATGAAGGAAGACGAAGCTAACTCTAAAACTCAAGCCGAAGCTCAGAAGCGTGAAATCGAAGATCTTCGTAAACAACTAGCCCGAGCCAAAGAAGAACGTATTCTTGAAGAAACAAAACGAGAATTAAGCGATCAATGGGCAGATCATTTGGAAGTTAATGTTAAAGAGCTTCGTGCTTCTCAGAGAAGATGCTATGTTAAATCCATAGAATGCGTTAAGAAGATAAAATCCAGCTTTGCCAACGTTGGCGCATTCTCTAGCGAAGAAAATTTCTCAAGGGGCAATCCCGAAGGTCCGATGGAATGGATCAGTAACGAAGCTGAGGCCTTCGAAGAAATCCTGAATAGCCGCGGAGACATATGTGCTTTTTCGGGTGCTAGAGGAATTGCTACTATTTTAGAGAAGAAAGGGTGCGAGCATGTAAAATCTTTGGCGCAGTCTGAAGCTACTTTGTCCTCCGAAGACATTAAAGACCCCTCAGCCGAAGCAAGCATGATCGGCGGAAAATTTTTCACCGATATCTGGGACAACGGCGGTCGAGAAATGGCGCAAGAAATTATTCAAAAGAGCGAAAAAGGCATCCATGATGCTAGAAAAGTAGCGGCGGCTGCCGAAAAAAGTACAGAGCCCGAAGGGCAAATAGGTATTAATTAGTGATTTTTATTATGTTGTAATTTTTGATTCCAGGCTTTGTTCACAGTTTGTAATAGTAATATAGCCATATCTTCTCTTCGCTCAGAACCTGTTGAGGCATCTCCAGGCCCCCACCCGAAGGGGGACGATGAAATTAGAAAAATGGCCGAAGCCATTATGGACAAGGTTGTCGACCAGCTACTGAACGAAGCTGCAGAAATAGTTCTTAAAGAGGATTAAATGCTACTGTAAAAACATTTGGAACGTAACGTATGTAATATATTATAACTTTGAATGTAATATATGATCCATGTACAGTTTTAATTCTTTACGATGCATGAAATCTTGCATACATACCATTTTTTGAGCCTTTGGTGAAAAAACACCTTCCCTTCTTTTCATGCTTCGTGAAGAAAATCTTATATCAAAAGAAATTGCATACTTCGCTGGTGAAGATTATCCAAGCTTCGTGAAATATTCTCCGACGCTATAGAAAAATTTTTTGTTGCCTCTCTAATGGAGCTACACTTCTTCTCGACTTGTCTTGTGCTTTAGTACGATTTTCTCTTTTCCAAAATATTCTCCAAAGATCAATACTGTATCCCCTTCTTGTTCCACATGCAATATGCTGTATGATGCTTATGTTATGCAGAATGATGTGATGATGTTATGTTATGCAAAATGACATTTGTGCCACAGATACATATCCCTGTAATAGAGCACACACACTTTTTATATCAGCGTTGACTTTTCACTGTAAGCCTCCCTTAGGAGCTTCTTCGCCTTTTAATTTCAGCGGAATCAGCGTTTATTTTTCGCTGTAAGCCTCCCTTAGGAGCTTCTTCGCCTTTTACTTTCGGCGGAATCAGCGCTGACTTTTCGCTGTAAGCTCAGAAAACTTACTCTGCGCTCCTTTAGGAACGACTTTTTACTGTTTCGAACAATTTGCACTGTGTCTGTTATAAAAAACTTTTGACAATACAACGGTCCTTCATGCCACCATAAATTCGTATGCTTCGGTAACTCAAGCCTATGGAGAAAGTGTTACAAGAAATTGAAAAACGATGAAAGACACTTAAACTTCCCATAATTGTTCCTTATTAACAAAAAAGTAATACTGAATGTAAAAATGCAAAAAAACTGCTGTTTTGGTAGGAAATTTATCAATAAATGTGCTTCGACTCTGGCACAGTGCTATTGACTGTGCGGGCTTCGGATTCTTCTCTGAAGTCCCTCTGGGGGTGAGAGTGCTGGCTCCCTTCTGGCTGCGAAGCTCGTTGTATTGGTGGTGGCGGTGGAAGCTGTTGCCAGGAAGCTTGGGGTTGGCTTGCCGAAGCAACAGAGGCTGCAGGGTGATTGCCTACATATTCTGGAATGTAAGGCGAATGGTACGAAGCAGTATGCATGACCTGCTTCGGCTGATTCTGTTGTGCAGCAGCTTCTGCTAACTCCTTTTGCTTCTGGATGGTAATGTGACACATCCTGGTGGTGTGGCCCTTACCTTCACCACAGAATAGGCAGTATATTTTTCTTGGTTGATCCCCAAATCTCCCCCCGAAGCCCCTGGCGCCTCTGCCCCTTGGCGCCGGCGGTCGGAAGGAGCTTTGCTGTTGCCCCGAAGCTTGCGAGGAGCACTGTGGCCTTTGCTGTTGATTCGCTTTGTCGTCATTTTGAGTAGAATTGTGAATTGACCTGACGTGTCTTGGATAAAATCTTCCTCCGAAGCCCCTAGTCATTTCAGAGAACCTGAGAGCTTCCTCCCTTCTTTGGTGAAAATCATTGTCAGCTCGAATGTACTCGTCCATCTTCTGGAGCAGCTTCTCCAGTGTTTGAGGAGGCTTCCTGGCAAAGTACTGAGCTGCAGGTCCTGGCCGAAGCCCCTTGATCATGGCCTCAATGACAATTTCATTAGGCACTGTTGGTGCCTGCGCCCTCAGACGTAAGAACCTTCGGACATATGCCTGAAGGTATTCTTCGTGATCCTGTGTACACTGGAATAAAGCTTGAGCAGTGACTGGCTTCGTCTGAAACCCTTGGAAGCTGGTTATCAGCATATCCTTCAACTTTTGCCATGAGGTGATTGTCCCTGGCCTAAGGGAAGAATACCAAGTTTGTGCAACGCTCCTGACAGCCATGACGAAGGACTTTGCCATAACCGCCGTGTTGCCACCGTACGAAGATATAGTTGCCTCATAGCTCATCAAGAATTGTTTCGGGTCTGAATGACCGTCGTACATGGGGAGCTGAGGCGGCTTGTAAGACTGTGGCCAAGGAACAGCCTGCAGTTCTGTTGACAAGGGAGAAGCATCATCAAAAGCAAAATTTCCGTGATGGAAATCTTCATACCAGTCATCCTCGTTGTAGAAACCCTCTTGATGAAGCTCTCTGCGCGGGGGCCTTTGATTCTAGTCATCTTGAGCGAGATGTCGAAGCTCTTCAGAGGCTTCATCTATCTGCTTTTTGAAGATCAGCTAGACGAGCCATCTTCTCCTTCTTCCGCTGAACCTGTTGATGGAGCATCTCCATTTTTTGTATTTCTTGGTCCAGGTCGTCTTCCGGAGGCGTTGGGCTGATGGCCTTCCTCTTCTGGCTTCGGGCCTCTCTAAGAGAGACGACATCCTGATTGGGGTCCAGCGGCTGCAGAGTGGCAGCCCCTGTCATTGAAGCTTTTTTCGGCGGCATGACGAAGGTGACGTTTGCTGAAGGTTTTCAAAACCCAAAAAGTGGAAGTGAGTTGACCGGAGGTGGGCGCCAATGTTGAGGGCTTGTTCTCAAATGCTATGAATCAAGAACAAGACAACATAAAAGTGTTAAATGACGAACTCCTTCGCCCTTGGAAACGTTATATCCCTTCGGGTATAACGAATCTCGGACGAAGGTAACGAAAGAAAGGACCTTCGTTAGGTTGACAAATGATTAAAACAGAGCAACTATATATAATGTGCGAATAATGATACCAGTATTATTATCGATATATTTCCATTATTAAATTTATAAAAATGAATTACAAATGTACCTTCAGATTGATGAAAAGTAAAGGTACAAAGGTGATGCGAAAAAGCGTATGCCAAGTCAGCGTGAACAATACAGGAGTACTGTTCACCTATTTATAGACTCGGGTCGCAGCCCGTGTAAAATTACATAGATGCCCTTTATATTTATTAATAACTACAGTAATTCTTCGAGGTCCAATTTGGCTTTTCATCTTTAAGCCGGTTCTTCTTTTCTGTTGTTGTGCCGAAGCCTTTCTGCACATAGCTTCGTGATCGCCTTATCCTTCGTCATGATCGTTTTTCATTCCAGTCAAGCTTCGTCTTAACCACGCTCTTGTATATTCGCAATCTGACTCCGAAGGTGCCTGTTCCGAAGGTACCTGTTCACATATTACACTTGGAAAATATTATCAAATTATGTTTCTTGAGGACCTTCGGGAGCCGAAGGCCCCCAACAGGTTCAGTCATTACCTTCATAATCTCTTCTACTTCAACAGCAGAAGGCGTTGCAGGAGTATCTTCTTCTTGAACCAACATTCTTGGTTCTGGAGATGCAGTTTTCCTCTTTCCTGCAGTGGCCACCTTCGGCTCAGGATTCAACTCTTCAGGGCTAAGTTTTTCAGAATCTCCCCTTTTCTTTTTGGTTACCTTGGCGACCTCTTCGTCAGCAGCGCTGGAAATTCTTTTTCGCTTTGGGCCTCCAGCATCTCCGCCCAGGCGATCATAATCAGCATATTCAAAACCTATGGCATCAAGCACCCTGTTCAGCCTTCGCTTCGGCCGAGTGCCGAAGGCTACTGTCATCAGCTGGTCCTCTTTTTTGGAGTAATTTCTAAGGATTTCATTACTTATTACTTCAATTATATCGAGCCATTCTTGACAGGGTGCTTTAAAATATTTCTTAAACTTATAATAATAGGGTAGTCGGACAAGCTCCCCTTCTTTCATTTCTCCTTTAAGCTTCGGCATAGTCCACTCCTTCATAGTCGGAAATACTCTGAAGGCCAGAAATTTCTGCACTAAATCTCTAGTGCCAACGTGTTCTGCAATAATTTTGAATTCAGCCAGTGCGGCCCAAGTTGGACCTTCAGTTGTCATTCTGCAACGGGGTCTTGTTTCTCCAAAGATCAGTTCAAGAGGGCTCTGTACTAGCTTCTCTCTGTCTTCATTAACTTTGACATAAAACCATTTTGACTTCCAGCCTACCGGCCATTTGCTTCGGTAGCTAATCACATAAAATTTTGTGGTCTTCCGATAGGAAAAATTGTAACAACCAAAATTTTCGTGCAACCCATCCTTTCTGGCCTTAGTCTGGTAATGCAGCTCATGTACTCGACAAAAGCTGTCGGCAAGCGGCTCCACCGCCTGGCTTCGGAGAGCCCAGATATAAACGCTAAGCCTGACAATGGCGTTAGGAGTCAGTTGGTGAAAATAGATCCCAAACTTTTGCAGCACATCAGAAATCATTCTATTCAAAGGAAATCTCAACCCATCCTTTAAAAAACTCTTGAAAATAACTATTTCATCCTTTTCTGGCTTCGGGGTAGTCTCCTCTCCCCCGAAGCGAAGTAGCTTCTTCTCATTTTCTCTGAAATAGCCCGACTTCAACATTTTGGAGAAATCAGCCTTGGAGATAGTCGACTTCCCGAAGTCCAAATGGCTAGGCTTGCTCGGTACTGCGATATGGTAATCATCGTCAGGATCAGCTTCCTCAATATCTCCTCGTTCTGCTTCGGCAGCAGCTTGTTCTGTTTCGGTAGCAGCCTGTTCTGTTTTGGCAGTAGGGATTCTTTCCGAAGTCACCAATCCGGATCGCTGCATTGCTTCGGAGATAGGAACAGTCTCTGCACCTTCGACTTCGTCTCCCTCACGCTCAACTCTAGCAGTAGAGCGCAATTTGGCCATTCAATTTTGAATTTCTTGAAAGATTTCTCGGGAACTGAATAACCACTTCTCCCGAAGCTTTTCTTCTGACGAAGTAGACACCAAATTGGAGCTTCGTCTGAATCCGAGAGTCGAGCTTCGGCTATGGTTAAAATTTTTGGCAGCAAAACAGTGCAATAGTAATGAATGCTGTGGTAACTTCATACCTACCAGTCTGTTTATATAGTGCTGCAGGTAAGAAGGTGAATCGTCAGGATTTTTACACCAGGCAAACAGCTGCTCGCACCCGCTACGCGGTGGGCCGCAAAGACCAAAATAGTGAACCTACATGGTGGGACCGCTACGCGCTCGGAAACTGTATCGTTTCTTGACAACGAGCTCCGGGAAGGTGTTTTTCGGACCTTTGGCTTCCTGAAGCCTAGGAGACTTTTTTCACGGATCAAGCTCGTTACGAAAAACGATCTAGCACCGCGAAGGGGCTACTGTTGGGACCATGCTTCGTCGCCGAAGGTCCTGCAGGAAGAAACAGTTTCGGTTGAAGCTGTCTGTACGTAATGCCGAAGGGTGCCGTTCATGAAGCTTCGGAATTACAAACCGACTTAAAGATAGAATGACCTTTTAGTCCATAAGAGTTTGAGTCGATGTTGTAAACTTTTATGAGGGGTATGATTGTAATTGTTCACAGGCTGTGTCCTGTGCCTATAAATAGTGAACAGTATTCCTTTACTGTTCACGCATTCCTGTAATTGCAATCGCATCACCCGGAAATTATCATTTGTCAAGGCAGAGGTATAAATGTATTTAAATATTATGTTTAAACATTTAAGATTTATATAACATAATAAATGATGTCATTTATTTCCAATTTAACTATCTTTAATGCTTTATGTCCTGCGTTATTCTGCATTACCTTCGAGAATTAAATTACGAAGGTGATACTTTCGTAATTTTGTTATTATAACCTTCGTCCGAAGTTTATCGAATCCTTGGGGAAATAATGCTTCAGCGGACGAAGCACATCGATATTTAACATTTTATGTTGCCTTGTTCTTAATTCATAGTATTTGAGAGCAAGTCCCCAACAGTAAGCTATCGGGCCGAATAGGTCCATGTGGAGTAGCTCAAGCGACCTGTCGGTCATCATGATGTTCTTGTGTGGATGATGAATACCAACTTGCTTTCCTGCTTGACATGCGCTACATCCATGTCTTTCTCAAAATGAACATTGGTTAGTCCCAAAATGTGCTCTCCCTTTAGAAGCTTATGAAGATTCTTCATCCCAACATGGGCTAGTCGGTGGTGCCAGAGCCAACCCATGTTAGTCTTAGCAATTAAGCAAGTGTCGAGTTCAGCTCTATCAAAATCTACTAAGTATAGCTGACCCTCTAACACTCCCTTAAATGCTACTGAATCATGACTTCTTCTAAAGACAGTAACACCTATATCCGTAAAAAGATAGTTGTAGCCCATTTTGCATAATTGAGAAACAGAAAGCAAATTGTAATCTAAAGAATCTATAATAAAAACATTGGAGATAGAATGGTCAGGTGATATAGCAATTTTACCCAATCCTTTGACCAAACCTTGATTTCCATCCTCGAATGTGATGGCTCGTTGGGGATCATTGTTTTTCTCGTAGGAGGAGAACATCTTCTTCTCCCTAGTCATGTGGTTTGTGCACCTGCTATCGATGATCCAACTTGTGCCCCCGGATGCATAAACCTACAAAACAAGTTTAGGCCTTGTTCTTAGGTACCCAAACGGTCTTGGGTCCTTTCACATTAGAAACAAGCACCTTGGGTACCCAAACACAAGTCCTTGACTCCTTGTGTTTACCCCCAACATATTTGGCAACTACTTTGCCTGATTTGTTAGTTAGCACATAGGAAGCATGAAAATTCTTAAATGAAATGTTATGATCATTTGATGCAATAGGAGTTTTCTTCTTTGGCAATTTAGCACGGATTGATTGCCTAGAACTAGATGCCTCACTCTTATACATAAAAGCATGATTAGAGCCAGAGTGAGACTTCCTAGAGTGAATTCTCCTAATTTTGTGCTCGAGATAACCGGCAGGGTATAAAATGTAACCCTCGTTATCCTGAGGCATGAGAGCTTTGCCCTTAACAAAGTTTGACAATCTTTTAGGAGGGGCATTAAGCTTGACATTGTCTCACTTTTGAAAGCCAATGCCATCCTTAATGGCTGGGCGTCTCCCACTATAAAGCATACTACGAGCAAATTTAAAATTTTCATTTTCTAATTCATGCTCGGCAATTTTAGCATCTAATTTTGCTATATGATCATTTTGTTGTTTAATCATAGCCATGTGATCATGAATAGCATCAATGTTAACATCTCTACATCTAGTGCAAATAGTAACATGCTCAATAGTAGATGTAGAGGGTTTGCAAGTTTTTAACTCAACAATCTTAGCATGTAAAATATCATTCTCATCTCTAAGATTTGAAATAGAAACATTGCAAACATCTAATTCCATAGCCTTAGCAATTAATTTTTTATTCTCATTTCTAAGGCAAGCAAGAGAGGCATTCAATTTTTCAATCTTAGCAATTGAACTAGCATTATCATTTCTAGGATTGTCAATTGAATCATCACAAACATTTGATTTCTCAACCTTAGCAATTAATTTGGCATTTTCATTTCTAAGGTTGGAAATAATATCATGGCAAGTGCTTAGCTCACTAGATAATTTTTTCACATTTTTCTACCTCTAGAGCATAAGCATTTTTAACCTTAACATGCTTTTTGTTTTCTTTAATTAGAAAGTCCTCTTGGCTATCCAAGAGTTCATCCTTCTCATGAATGGCACTAATTAATTCATTCAATTTCTCTTTTTGTTGCATGTTAAGATTGGCATAAAGGGTGAGCAAATTATCCTCATCATCATTAGAATTATCCTCATCACTAGAGGTTGCATACTTAGTGGAGGATCTTGATTTTACCTTCTTCTTCTTGCCGTCCTTTGCCATGAGGCACTTGTGGCCAACGTTGGGGAAGAGGAGTCCTTTGGTGATGGCGATGTTAGCGGCGTCCTCGTCGGAGGAGGAGTCGGTGGAGCTCTCGTCGGAGTCCCACTCCCGGCAAACATGAGCATCGCCGCCCTTCTTCTTGTAGTACCTCTTCTTTTCTCTTCTCTTTTCCTTCTTGTCGTCGCCCCTGTCACTATCACTAGATAATGGACATTTAGCAATGAAATGATCGGGCTTACCACACTTGTAGCACACCTTCTTGGAACGGGGCTTGTAATCTCTACCCTTACTTTGCTTGAGGATTTGGCGAAAGCTTTTGATGATTAAAGTCATCTCCTCATTATCGAGCTTGGAGGCGTCAATGGGGAGCCTACTTGATGTAGACTCTTCCTTCATCTCCTCCGTTGCTTTGAAGGCGACGGGTTGCACCTCGGGTGTGGAGGTGGCGCCTCGCTCGATGATTTGTTTGGAGCCTTTGATCATTAGTTCAAAGCTCACAAACTTTCCTATCACTTCCTCGGGAGACATTAGTGTGTATCTAGGATCACCATGAATTAATTGAACTTGCGTAGGGTTAAGGAAAACGAGTGATCTAAGAATAACCTTGACCATTTCATGGTCATCCCATTTGGTGCTCCCGAGGTTGCGCACTTGGTTCACCAAGGTCTTGAGCCGGTTGTACATTGCTTGTGGCTCCTCCCCTTGGTG
The DNA here is from genome assembly GCA_029449295.1 of Zea luxurians. Taxonomy (NCBI): domain Eukaryota; kingdom Viridiplantae; phylum Streptophyta; class Magnoliopsida; order Poales; family Poaceae; genus Zea; species Zea luxurians. The sequence continues at coordinate 10,112,171 of JAOPSE010000022.1, forward strand.
AAGCATGAAGTGACCGAGCTCCCCCTCGATCGTCACCCGCTTGGTGATCTTGGTCACCTCGTCTCCTTCGTGCACGGTCTTGAGCACGTCCTGAATTTCCTTTCCGCTCTTCAACCCTTGCACCTTATTATACTCCTCTCGACTTAGAGAGGCGAGGAGTATAGTAGTGGCTTGGGAGTTGAAGTGTTGGATTTGTTCAACCTCCTCCGAGTCGTAATCCTTGTCTCCCTTCTTTGGTACCTGCGCTCCATACTCAACAACATCCCATATGCTTTTGTGGAGTGAGGTTAGGTGATGCCTCGTTTTATCACTCCACATTGAATAATCTTCACCTTCAAACATAGGTGGTTTGCCTAATGGGACGGAAAGTAATGGAGTGCGTTTTGAAATACGAGGATGTGAAGGGGCATCTTACTATACTTCTTGCGCTCATGGCGCTTAGAAGTGGCGGATGCCGATTCTGAGCCGAAGGTGGAGGGTGACGAAGAGTCGGTCTCATAGTAGACCACCATCTTCATCTTCTTCTTCTTGTCACCCTTCCTTTGGGACTTGATGGAGGAAGAGGATTCCTCCTTGTGCTTGTGGGCGGACTCCCTTGAGTGTGTTCTCCCCGAGCTTGCGGACTTGTCGCCGGTCCCGATCTCCCTCTTGGCGGATGCTCCCGACATCACTTCGAGCGGTTAGGCTCTAATGAAGCACCGGGCTTTGATACCAATTGAAAGTCGCCTAGAGGGGGGTGAATAGGCAAATCTGAAATTTACAAACTTGATCACACTACAAGTCGGGGTTAGCGTTAGAAATATAAACGAGTCCGAAAGAGAGGGCGAAAACAAATCAAAAGCAAATAAGAGCGGATGACACGGTGATTTGTTTTACCGAGGTTCGGTTCTTGCAAACCATCTCCCCGTTGAGGTGGTCACAAAGACCGGGTCTCTTTCAACCCTTTTCCTCTCTCAAACGGTCACTTAGACCGAGTGAGCTTCTTTTCTCAATCAAACGGGACACTAAGTCCCCACAAGGACCACCACACAATTGGTGTCTCTTGCCTTGGTTACAATTGAGTTGGAATCAAAAAGAATGAAGAATAAAGCAATCCAAGCGCAAGAGCTCAAAAGAACACAATTGTCTCTCTCACTAGTCACTATTTGATTGGAATGATCTTTAGACTTGGGATAGGATTTGATCTCTTGTTTGTGTCTTGTATTGAATGTTATAGCTCTTGTATGAGGTGTGAATGTTGAAAACTTGGATGCAATGAATGGTGGGTGGTTGGGGGTATTTATAGCCCCAACCACCAAAGGAGCCGTTGGTGGAGGCTGCTGTCGCATGGCGCACAGGACAGTCCGGTGCGCCACCGGACACTGTCCGGTGCGCCAGCCACATCACCTGACCGTTAGGGTTCGACCGTTGGAGCTTCTGTATTCTGGGCCACCGGACAGTCCGGTGTGCACCGGACAGTCACTATTCACTGTCCGGTGCGCCTTCTAGCTCTGCTCTGACTTCTGCGCGCACTGTAGCGCATTAACTGCTCTCTGCAGACGACCGTTGGCGCGAAGTAGCCGTTGCTCCGCTGGCACACCGGACAGTCCGGTGAATTATAGCGGAGCGGCTCCCAGAATTCACGAAGGTGGCAAGTTTGGAATTGGGTTCCCTGGTGCACCGGACACTGTCCGCTGGTGCACCGGACACTGTCCGCTGGTGCACCGGTCACTGTCCGGTGGCACACCAGACAGTTCGGTACGCCATACCAGGGCACACTTCGGTTGTCTTTTGCTCTTTTTATTTGAACCCCTTCTTGGTCTTTTTATTGGTTTGTTGTGAACCTTTGGCACCTGTAGAACTCATAATCTAGAGCAAACTAGTTAGTCCAATTATTTGTGTTGGGCAATTCAACCACCAAAATCAATTAGGAAAAGGTGTAAGCCTATTTCCTTTCACATCTGTTGGTTGAAGTTCACCACTGTGGCTTGGTAAGAATGGATAAGAACTTGATAACAGCATTCCATTGAGCGAGTTGTCACCACCATTCCCCTGTTGTCGTCGGTTTTTCTCCTTTTGGTGTTTTGGTGTTTGCGCTAACTATGGCAGGAGCACATAAAACGGTGGATGTCCAGTTGCAGGAAGGGGACAAGTTGATGGACTTGCTGCTGACATTAGGACGATGCATGAACGGATTGATTCAACAGTCACTTCGACGACCGCACGTTTTAACCAGCTTGACCTTGCTCAAACGGCGACTCGCACCACACTCGACACCATCCTGGCACGCCTTGATGCGTTGACCACAAAGATGGAGCAGGACTACGGCGGTGACACTGAGCATGACGATGGAGATCGCCGTGGTCGTGCACGCCGTGTGGTTCGTCATCTCCCTAATGACTTATTTGCTAAGATTAAATTTAAAATTCCATCTTTTAATGGTAAATATGATCCTGCTGCATATCTTGAATGGGAATTGGAGGTAGAACAGAAATTTTCATTGAGGAATATTGGTGGCGTTAGTGAATTTACTGTTTTTGCTTTAATTTGGTGGCGTGAGTATAAACAAAAACTTCCCATTAACAGTGTCACTACTTGGACCCAATTAAAAACTGCCATGTGCCACAGATTTGTTCCTTCCTATTATGCCCGTGATTTGCTTAACAAAATGTAGCGTTTTCAACAAGGTTCACAATCTGTTGAGGAATATTACCAGGAGTTACAAAAGGGTATGCTTCATTGTGGTTTTCGACACATAGCTCAACTCCTTCCAGCCCTGTACCTTCTACGCCTAGCACTACACCGCGCACAGGGATGGCCAAGCCAGCGGCGCCCCCTGCCAAAGGCGTCGTTTCTTCCATAGGACGTACATGGGATATTCAGTGCCATTGTTGCAGAGGGTTTGGGCACATGATTCGGGACTGCCCAAACAAGTGTACCTTAATTATACGTAACAATGGTGAGTACTCTTCAGCCAGTGATTCCGAGGAAACTAGTCATGCTATGATTGCCACTAACCATGCAGAAAATGAGGACGTCCACGTTGATCCCATCGACGCCGATAGGTATGAGAGTCTTGTTGTGCAGCGTGTTCTCAGCACACAGGTTGCCTAGGCCGAAAAAAATCAGCGACACACTCTATTCCATATCAAGGGCGTTGTGCACGAATGGTCGATTCACATCATCATCGATAGTGGCAGCTGCAACAATTTGGCAAGTACAGCTTTGGTAGAGAAATTATCCTTGCCCACTCGCGCACACCCACATCCGTATCACATTCAATGGCTTAATGATGGTGGTAAAATAAAGGTAACACGTTCGGTACGTGTCCCCTTTTCGCTGGGTTCTTATTCGGATTATGCTGATTGCGATGTTATTCCTATGGAAGCATGCTCTTTGTTATTGGGTCGACCTTGGCAATATGATACTGATAGTTTACATCATGGTCGTTCAAATCATTATTCTTTCATGTTTAAAGGCCAGAAAATAATTATACATCCAATGACCCCTGACCAAATTTTGAAAGATGATCTTACTAGGGCTGCTAAAACTGCACAACAAGTCAAATCGACATCAGCCGCACCTATTAAATCTGAAATCAAGTTGCACTCTCCTGTTTTACTTGCTACACATGCTGATTTTGATGATCTCCATGAAGCTCATATGCCATGTTATGCACTTGTATGCTCGCGCATGCTTGTTCCGCTTGATGATGCACCGTCTTTGAATATACCCCCAGCTGTTGTTAACCTTTTGCAGGAGTATGCTGATGTTTTTCCTACGGACTTACCATCGGGTCTTCCTCCGCTCCGTGGCATTGAGCATCAGATCGATCTCATCCCCGGCGCTTCTCTTCTGAACCGCGCCCCGTACCATACAAATCCAGATGAGACGAAGGAGATCCAGCGCCAGGTGCAGACGCTGCTTGATAAAGGTTACATTCGTGAGTCTCTTAGCCCTTGCTCGGTTCCTGTTTTACTCGTTCCAAAGAAAGATGGGTCATGGTGTATGTGCGTAGATTGTCGTGCTATTAATAACATCACAGTTCGTTATCAATATCCTATTCCACGCCATGATGATATGTTAGATGAGCTTAGTGGTGCCGTTATTTTCTCTAAGGTTGATTTGTGTAGCGGTTACCATCAGATTAGAATGAAACTCGGTGATGAATGGAAAACAGCTTTTAAAATGAAATTTGGTTTATATGAATGGTTGGTTATGCCAATTGGATTGACTAATGCTCCCAGCACCTTTATGCGTTTAATGAACAAAGTTCTACGGGCCTTCATAGGTTTGTTTGTTGTTGTTTATTTCGATGATATCCTTATTTACAGCAAGCCTATAGTGGAGCATTTAGATTATTTGCGTGGTGTTTTTGATGCTTTGCGTGCTGCTCGCTTGTTTGGTAACATGGAAATGTGCACATTTTGCACGCAATGTGTCTCGTTTCTTGGTTACGTGGTTACTCCGCAGGGCATTGAGGTGGATAGTAGCAAGGTTGAAGCCATTCAGGACTGGCCTACACCAACGACGGTCACCCAAATTTGGAGTTTCCTTGGACTTGCAGGATTTTACCGCCATTTTGTGCGTGATTTTAGCTCCATCGCTGCCCCTTTGCACGAACTCACAAAAAAAGGTGTCTTTTGCTTGGGACCCCCCACAAGAAGAGGCGTTCAACACTTTGAAAGATAAGTTAACCCATGCTCCACTCTTACAATTTCCCGACTTTCAGAAAGTGTTTGAACTTGAATATGATGCTAGTGGTATTGGGTTAGGTGTTGTTTTGTTACAAGAAGGAAAACCGGTTGCTTATTTCAGTGAAAAATTAAGCGGTGCTAGCTTGAGATATTCTACTTATGATAAGGAACTTTATGCTTTAGTTTGCACTTTGCAAACATGGCAGCACTACCCTTGGCCTCGTGAGTTTATAATTCATTCTAATCATGAGGCTTTAAAACATATTCGTACCCAAACAAATCTGAACCGTCGTCATGCTAGTTGGGTAGAATTCATTGAGTCCTTTCCTTACATCATTAAACACAAGAACGGGAAGGAAAACGTCATTGCTGATGCATTGTCCCGTAGATATACCACGCTTTCACAGTTAGAATTTAGAATCTTTGGCTTGCAAACTGTGAAAGATCAATATGTGGATGATGCTGATTTTAAAGATTTCTATGTACATTGTAAGGATGGCAAACCCTGGGGAAAATTTCACATACAGGATGGATTTTTGTTCCGCGCTAACAAGCTGTGTATTCCAGCAAGCTCAGTTCGTCTTTTGTTATTGCAGGAAGCTCATGGTGGCGGTCTCATGGGGCACTTTGGCGTTTACAAGACACATGAGGTGCTGGCCGCACACTTCTTTTGGCCTCGGATGCACCATGATGTTAAGCGTCTTGTTGCACGTTGCACTACTTGCCAGAAAGCTAAGTCACGTCTGGGCAACCATGGTTTGTATATGCCTTTGCCTGTCCCTTCTTCTCCTTGGCTTGATATTTCTATGGACTTTGTTTTGGGCTTGCCTAGAACTAAGAAGGGGAGGGATAGTATTTTTGTGGTTGTTGATAGATTCTCTAAAATGGCTTACTTTATACCTTGTCATCAAACTGATGATGCTAGCATTGTTGCTGAATTGTTATTTAGAGAAATTATTCGTTTACATGGTATTCCAAAAACAATAGTCTCTGATCGCGATGCTAAGTTTCTAAGCCATTTTTGGAGATCTCTTTGGAATAAATTGGGAACTAAATTGCTAATTAGCCTTACTTGTCACCCTCAGACTGATGGACAAACTGAGGTAGTAAATAGAACTTTATCTACCATGCTTAGGGCTATTTTAGACAAGAATTTGAGACGTTGGGAGGATTGCTTGCCTCATGTTGAATTTGCTTACAATCATGCCACGCATTCTTCTACAAAGATGTGCCCTTTCTAGATTGTTTATGGTTACATCCCTAGGGCACCTATTGATTTGATTTCACTTAATGTTGCGAATGCCCCACATGTAGATGCTGCTGCACATGTTGAACAAATGATTACCATGCATTAACAAACGAAACAGAACATTGCTGCTACTAATGCAAAAAATCAGGTTGCTGGTAGTAAAGGAAGAAAACTTGTTACTTTTGAGCCAGGTGATATGGTTTGGTTGCACTTGAGAAAGGATCGGTTTCCCACTTAGCGTCGTTCTAAATTAATGCCTCGTGCTGCTGGTCCTTTTAAGGTGCTAACAAAGATTAATGATAATGCTTATATCCTTGACCTGCCTGCGGAATTTGGTGTTTCCACTAGTTTTAATGTTGCAGATTTGAAACCATATATGGCCGAGGATGAGGAGTTGCCATCGAGGACGACTTCACTTCAAGAAGGGGAGGATGATGAGGACATCACTATGAGTATGACTACACCAGCAGCACCTCCACATCAAGCGCCACTTCCTTCATTAGCTGGGCCAATCACTCGGCATGTGCCAGAGATCTTAACTTTGTCAAGCTACTGAAGAATGAGGGCTAGAAGAATAGACGACCAGCCCAACTGTGGCCTATAGTGGACGACCTAGGGTTGACCGCCCCTAGGGGCTGCGCCCCCCCTCTATTTATCCAGGAGCTGCACCTCCTTTGTTCTTCGAGTTTTGTTTTACGTTAGCTTTAGCTACTCTCGAACATGCGCAAATCAGCGTTGTCTTCGTGTATTCAGAACTCCACCCTCGAGTAATAGATTAGATTGCTCGCATCTTTTTCTTGTTCGTTCTTCGATTGCACACAGGAAATGATCTTCGTGATTAGGCCGATCTCGCATCAGCAAGGTCAGTAACCATAGGGAGTTGGTTCAGCGATTGCATTGGCACCTCGGGCTTGCTCGTCATAGTCGGATCGCAAGGGTCATCTTCCGCCAAATCAGAATTATCTCTACTCACCAAAAGATCGGGCACCTCAGCTATATCAGTGTGAGGAATTCATTTAGCTTGCGGTCAAGAATTTTTAGCTGGGATGTGGTGTCCTCTGAAGGCAATCTTGATTTCCTCCCAAGAAACTTCATGACCAGCAGGTAGCATGGCACGGAAATGGTCCCACCAAGTCCGAGCAGGTCCGCGAAGCTGCTGCACGGCGAAGCGAGCCTTGGTGTCATCAGGGTAGTCTCCCCTGAGGAGGGGAAACTTGGACTCCATGACGCGTAACCACACGTCAGCGTCTAATGGATCCTCTGCCTTGGTGAACAAGGGTGGCTGCGTACTCAGGAACTCCTGGTAGGTCGCCGCGGCTGGAGGTCACTGTGGCTGGCCTCCACCGTGCTGCTGAGGGTGGGGCTGGCGCTGCAAGAGCTGTCACAGAATTTCGTTCTGCTGAGCAATCAGCTTCTACACCGTGGGAGCTGGGGGAGGTGGTGGGGGAACTTGCTCGTTCTGCCCGCGACGCTGCCTAGCTGCCATCTGAAACAGAGATTGTTTACATTGTTATCCCATTTCACAATTTCGAACAGCATGCTTTTATCTCATACGGAAAGAAATTGTCATAATCATAACATTAAATTCGAACGAGGATAACATGGTTACAAACATTCCACTAATCCCAAAAGTTCGCATGGGTTACATCAATTAGGGGGAAGTACCAGTAAGCCTAGTCCAAAATCTATCGTTAACTAAGCTCGCGTGGGTTTCTATTCTCCTAAAGCGTCAAAATGACTCATCAACCCTGAGTAGTGGAAGCGACACTAGATACGGGTGAAGGGGGCATCTTGGAGGCAGTCGCATTGGTACTAGGGGCTAGTCCTAACTCCTCAGGAGCCTCTTCTCCCTCACATCCGGCCTCATTGGCCTCCATCTCCAGGTCGTGCATGTCCAGGTGGTCATTAGCTTCCTCAAGCTCCTGCTGCACATCGTGGAGCTAGTTTTCCAGGACATCAATGGTGTTGTCCCAAATCTCCACCTGCTGCTCCAGGGTGGTGATGCACTGGCTCAATCGTTATACCTGTAGATCCTTCTCCACCAACTCTGAAGACAAGTCGACAACGAAGTCCTCTCGGCTATCAAGGGTGAGCTTGGTGGTCTGAGCGAGGTTAGCAAGATGTGCCATAGCGTCGCTCTATAGGGCCTGAAGGCGGTACAGTGCGTGCATGCACTGAACAGTGATCCTCCCAACCAAGTCAGGATACATGGCCCATACGTCCTTCACATGGCTCACACGGTTGCACCACATGGGGTCGTCCCTCTTCTCGGCGGGGAAGAGTCCCAAGGGGTGCATCACCATGTCTAGGGGATGGTAGCAACAGAAAGTCGTCAGGGTCTTCATAGCTACCGCCTCGGTGGTGTCGTCCGTCCTGAATCCAACAGTCTTGGAGTCAAGGGAACGCCAACCCGGCTGAAGAGGATGAGCCTCTAGAGTCAGCCAGACTCGGCAACATGGTGCCCGGTGCTTCTCGTACAACTGCACTGTGTACAAAGGGGGCGTAGGGTAACTGGCAGAGTTGAGCACTTCCCACAAGATGGAAGGAAAACCATCGTGAGAAAGGAAATCGGAACTGAAACGAGTGTCTCCTCCATTGGCAGGGGTGGGTGAAGTCACCTGTGGAAGAGGATCGGATGTAAAGATTATGGTGCAACAAAGAAAAATAAAAGAGCCTGGGTGGTTTAAAAAGAAGCGGGTTAGATCAAATTTTTACTTCTTTAATTTCTAATCCTTTTAGTTTTATAATGCATGCATGTTGAAAATAACGTCTCCTCTCTGAATCAAAAGGTGCTTTTTAGGGCATCCTTTAAGAATCCTAAGACTGGCCCATAGGGCCTACTTAATTAGCCACCTATTTCTCCCACTGTTCCTAAGGCCTTTCGTTCTAGGTCTAGCGTTCTAGTCCTGACGATTCAATTACTGGTTTCTAAGCAAGTTTTAGATTTTTGAAAGTTGGTATTCATGGTTTATTGCTTTCTCTGTGGGGGTATTTGCTCCGATACCAGGTGGCAGAACCACCCGAATTATTCCAGCTTAAGTGCCCAAGTCATGCCTCAGAGGTCGCAACACACTTAAATCGGAATAACCCGTTAGTCCCTTAGATCTAGTCTGATAAAGCCACTTATCCAGGATCAAATACCACAAGCTCACTCGAAGGTGAGTCACAGAGGAAATACAATAAAACAGGGAACCTCAAATTAAAGTACTAGAGTTATTACATAAATCGGAGTTTTTCAAGTAACTAAAGTAAGCTCATAAGATAAATTGCAGCGGATAATCGATATTGTCGAAAGTGAGGAATAGGGCAAGGCCTAGCCCACTACTCCTCCTACTCCTCTCCTGCTGGAGCAGCATCCCACTCGACCATCCAACCCGGTGGCAGGGTGGTAGGCCAAGTCACACCATCAACCATGTCCTGAAGCGTACCTGCAAAAACAATGCCACAAGCAAGGCTGAGTATACTAATACTTAGCTAGACTTACCCGGTGTGAGGAATCTACTCCTCTACCTCTAGACTATGCAGCTGTTTGGCTGAGGGGTTTGGTTTGCCAAAAGCACTAGCTGAGTCTAAAAATCAATTTTAGCTTTTCCAATTCTAGAATCATTGATCTTAGCTAAGTTTGCTCCTTCTAAGCATACATGGTAGCAATCATTTAATACAATCATCATGTTACCTCAAGTAAAACCTCATTTCACTTCTTACTCAATGTAGTACAAGGGTTCAAGCAGTCTCATTAGCTGCGAGAAGCAGACGATTTGAATCGAGTTTTAACCTTGCAAGGTAAACCTAAACACACGACATGTCAGGGCACCCCATCCCCCACACATCAACCGTCCCCATCGATTCCTCGTTCGCGGCCAGGACTCACCACCTTGGCATACAATGCTCCACTGACCCCAGATGCCGCCGTGTAGTGACCGTGTAACACCTCAGGTGTTACTTAGAGTTTTCCACTCAAGGCTACACAAGTAAGCCCATCATCACATGTGACTTAAGTTGGGAAAGTACACCAAATTTGGAACTCAAGCTCCTAAGTAAGTGCAACCCATATTAGGTGTCATGCCTTGGCTTAGCATGCACCTATAATGGGGACAATTTCCCAAACCCTAATTCAAACCCCTTTGGATAATTGGAGCACTAGAAGTAAGTATGATCAAAAGGCTATGAAAACCACATGATCATGACTTGGGCCAATTATAAAAGTTGTAGTACGCTTAATACCCTACAAATGGTAGTAAGAAAGTGACCCCAAAAAGATTTCAGAAAAACCCCAAAAGGTTCACCAAAGGGTTGAGCATAAGAGAAAAATCAGAATTCTTCTAAGTCCAAAACCACCCCTTTTCCAAAGACCAAACATGTTCACCTTGATCCCAAACTCAAAACCACTTGGCCCAATTGACAAAGTGGCGCCAAAATACCTCTAGAACACCCTGGAAAAGTTTGAACCCATCCCTAAGTCGTTTGACATGACTTGGCACATGATTTGTCTCGGTTTGGACAGCTAGGACAAAGACAACTTCCCACCCCCATATCTCTCTAACCCGACCACATCTCCCCTTGGAACTCACATGAACTAGGTAGCCCTAGGTGCAGGGAAGAAATCTCTCACAGGTCTTAGGGCAAGATTTGCACGTTTTGGCCGCTCAGCAGAGGGTAGAACAAGAACAGAAGCAAAGAGCCACGTGTTCGACGCACTCTGAGCTCGCTAGAGCACGCCCGACGCCCGCCCCCGTGTGCCCCGCGTCACGCCAAAGCCATGTCGGCGCCGTTTCCCGCGCCCGCGCCTTTAAAGCCCCCAGGGACTTCGACCGTACTCCTCCGCGCGTGCTCGACCTCACCGGAGCACCAGATCACCGGCATTGCCCCGCGCACGGCGTGCCCGCGGCCACCCAATCCCCCGCCACCGTAGACCGGCCAGCGAAGCCTCTCCCAGCCGCATCCGACCCTCGGAGTAGACCGTGCATGCCTCGGTGAAGCTCCCCGAGCAAGGAATCGAACTTTGCCTCGCTGGAGAAGCTAGTCCACGGTCGCCGAACTTCACCCGACCGCCGGTGAACGTAGACCGAGCTCCACGGTGAGTTGTTCTTCAATTCCTTGCACGTGTCGACTCATCAACACCCCGTGAAGCTCCCCGTGCCCTTGGATTGACCTATGCCGCCGTGGTTAGCCCAGAGCACTCGCCGCCGACGAGTTCACCCGCCTACGCACGTGGACCGGCTGATTTCGGCCACCACCGACGTCGAGCCGTACCTTGCTGTGACCGCCAGAACCTCCCGGAGCCAACTCCGCCCCTCGTCGGACCTCTCTCGCCGCCGGTAAGCCGCGCCGCCCTTTTTTACTCCCGCGGGTACTATTTACATAAGGGGACGGACCTCGGGGGAGAAGAAGAAAAGGTCAGGGGGTTTTGTGCGTTGTCAGCGACTCAAGGGAATAGTGGCGCAGGGGTATAACTGAAGGGATTAGTTTAGACAGAACCCAGGGTCTTCGATGCAAAGTGGATTTCCAGAAAACCTTTTTAAATATTCTGATTTAAATGCAAACAGAACTTGAAAAATTCATAACTTCAGTTTGGTTCATCCGAATCAAGTCAAACCAATTTTGCCAGATCCCAAATAATGTAAACTACTTAGGAAAAATATAAAACCCCCAAGTGTTGCAGAAAATTTCAAAGTTTTGATTTAATTAATTAACTGGTCAAATGCTAAAGAAAATAAGGAAAAATAGCTACACTATTAGACTGGGATTAAGAAAATTTAGAGAGGTACTTAATCACTTCCTAACCTGTTTGAATTTAATACACCATCTGTACACCGAATTAAAATAGAGTTTGCAATTTAAATCATTTTTAGCTTAAAGTTAAAGAAAATATAAAAGGTAGTTTAAAATAAGAACCAGGGAGCACCCTCATTTTTGTTAGCTCCCTTATTCAGTGTAGTTCACTAGAAAATTTTATTATACCTTTGTTTAGTACAAAAGAAATGAGATACCTTTTATTTTAGGAAAATAAGGAAAACTTCGAAAAACCCTAGAAAAATAACCCTGATGAGGAAACACTCCAAACCTTGGGATAACTAATGTTTTGTTATTATAAACATGGAAAAATTATGAGTTCTGTTGTTTGACATTTTTCAAATAACAAGTTAGTTGTAAGTGACTTTTTAGCATTAAACTTTAGAAAATCATAACTAAATACCCACTAAGTAACCTTCTGTGATTTTTGGCACAGATGCATGTTATTACCTATAGATACCAGCAAAAATGACTCTTAGTATAGAACCCACCCCTAGATAAGAGTTGTAGTGCAAAGTGACCCCTTTGCCCCAACTTTTGCTATTTTTGTCTAGGGATTATTCTAATTATTCTAGACCCCAAATTTACAGGATAGACTACAGTGACCAATAGTAACCCACTGTAATTTTTACAGAAATTTTGGAAGAATTTAAATCACTGTTATAGTTTAAACCCACTCAAAAATCCTAAATAGAAAATAAAAGGGGGATTTAATGGTGGAGACTAATGTTACCCTAACCAGACCAGCAAAACCCCTTGATTGCCTACTAAAACATTTGAGAGGCAATCCAAGTCTTGATCCATTATGCTTATCACTAGGCAAAACCTCAAACTTAAATTGATAAGCCTTAAACCCTAAGAGCCTCTTATAACAAGGAAACCCTAAGTGATTAACTAACTTAGTATTTCTACACCAAGGCATAATTGTTATTAAATTCTACATATCATAGCATGCATCTATCTTATTCATTGCATTCGATAGATTGTAACCTCACGGACGGAGAGTACATCCTCGTGCTAGAGCAAGGAGTTGCTTAGGAGGTAGCCCCGGATCCAGCACCAGAGCCTGCCCCAGAGGATCTGCCTGCCTCAGCTTTGGAAGGCAAGCCCCGGTTTTATGCATAACCTATTTATTATGCTATTTTACTACATCTAATGATTGTAGGATTGAATGTGCACTTAAGTGTAGGAGTTGTTTGAAACCCTAGTTGCATGATCTCAGGAATCCTTTTGAAATGGATACTAGTATGCTAGGTCGAGTAGCTGCTTACTAATTAGGGATCTCGGTAGAAGTCGAGTGATTTTTCCAGCACTCGAGCGAGGTCAGGAATTGGTTGTATCCACGTTCATAGCATTATGATGTTGATCTGTGGACAACAATCCATGGGGATTGATTGTCTATGAGGTGGAAATTGGAATAAGGATTAAGGTGTGGTACCGTGAGTTAAGCATTTGAACGTACTAAACATATGCCGAGAAATATGGTAAATCGGTAAGCCTAGTACCTGAGTGAACCTGGCAGCCGACATATCCCCTCACGTGACCTGAGACGTAGTCTCCCATTCCGGTTATGGTGGGTACAAGTGCGGTCACTGCACGACGGCAGTCAGGGATAGTGAGGCATTGTACGCCAAGGCGGTGAGCCCTGATCTACTGAGGGGAATCGATGGGGACAGTTGATGTGTGTGGGGACGGAGTGCCTCGCCACGTCGTGTGTTTAGGTTTACCTTGCAAGGTTTAAAAAACTCGATTCGAATCGTCTGCTTCTCGCAGCTAATGAGACTGCTTGATCCATGCTGCTACATTGAGTAACAAGTGGAAATGAGATGACTTGGCAAAAGTTGTTGATTGCTAAATGTTTGATACCATGTATGATTAGATAGGTATACATTTAGTCTTAAGAGAGGCACACTAAAACTTGAAAAAGCTAAAACTTGATTTTTAGACTCAGCTAGTGCTTTTGGCAACCAAACCCCTCAGCCAAACAGCAGCATGTCTAGAGGTAGAGGATTAGACTCCTCACACCGGGTAAGTCTAGCTGAGTATTAGTATACTCTGCCTTGCTTGTGGCATAATTTTACAAGTTCCCTGGAGGACATGGTTGCTAGAGTGACTTGGTCGTCCATCTTGCCACCGGGTTGGACAGTCGAGTGGGACCCTACCTCGGCTGAGAAGGAGCACGATGAGTGATGGGACAGGCTTCCCCATCTCTCTGTTTATTTATCGTTAGTTTTATTCTGCTGCATTTCGAACAATGATGACTACTTTTGCTAAAACTCCGATGATGATGTAATCAGTTTAATACTCCTTAATGTATGGTTTTATGCTTTATTGTATTTGCTCTGTGCCTCACCATCGAGTGAGTACATGGTACTTGATCCTGTCAGTGGCCTCGTCGGACTAGATCCGAGGGATTGACGTGTTATTCTCATTTAAGTGTGGTCTAGCCTCTAAGGCGGGACTTAGGCATTTAAGTTGGAATAATTCAGGCAGTTCCTCCACAGACCGCACTTGTACCCACCATAGCTAGCATGGGAGACCTAGTCTCAGGACGAGTGAGGGGTAAAGTCCGCGCCCGACTTCACTCAGGTACAAGGTTTACCGGTTACCATATTTCCCGACATGTGTTTAGTACTTTCAAACGCTTGACTCAGGTATCCACACATTAATCCTTAATTACTTTTCTCGTCTCATGGACAAGGCATCCACCCTGGATCCAAGTCCATAGACCATCATAGATCCTGTTATCAAGATGAATACAATCAATTCCTGACCTCGCGCGAGTGCTAGAAAAATCACTCGACCTCTACCGAGATCCTAATTAGCAAAGCAGCTACTCGACCTAGCATACTAGTATCGATCTCAAAAAGGAATCCTGAATTCATGCAACTAAGGGTTTCAAGCAACTCCTACACTTAAGTGCACATTACAAGCCTACAAACATTAAGTGTAGTAAAATAGCATATATAAACGGTTATGCATAAAACCGGGGCTTCCCTTCAATTGCTGGAGCTGCGGGGAGATCCTCGATGGCAGGCTCGGGAGCTGGCTCCTGATCTTCCTCGTGGACCGCTCATTGCTCAGGGATGAGCACGTACTCTCCGTCAGCGAGGTTGCAATCTAATGGATGCAAGGGATAAGATATATGCATGGTATGATATGAAATTTTAGCAATTAAAATTGTATGGTGAAAGATTAATTGAAAGAAAATAGAGCTAAGTCTTGCTACTAGAGATTTCTGGGGCATACTTAGTAAATTAGGGTCAAGTTTGATTACTGAATGGTTAGACTATTTTTAGTGTCCCACTGATTTTCCTCTTCATGTCTTAGTGATATTTTAACAAGATTCTTAGCAGCATTTATTGGGGTGAGACTTATTATTCCTTCCAATGTATCTCTTCTTTTCCTTTTCTTTTATGCTTTTAAGGTGGGTTTGAACTACAAGCCAGTGTTGTAAATTTTCAAAAATTCTGTAAAAATTACAGTGACTCCTCACTGGTGTATAACTCTCTATCTCAAAATTTGGGGCTTAAAAAGTGTGGGGTTCTCTCTGTACAAAATTATCAAATATTAGGGCAGAGGGGGTGCTTGAACTACAACTCCCTTTTAATAGTGGGTCATTCTCTAAGGCTTATTTTTGCTCGCATTTAGGTGTAATATGATGAAGACATCCAACTACTGATTCATCTATGCCAATACAAGTACCAATTTCTGGTCCCATTACTCGCGCTCGTGCTCGTCAACTCAACCATCAGGTGATTACACTCTTGAGTTCATGTCCATCATATTTAGACAATGGAGACCCATGCACTCTTGTTTTGCTTAGGAACCAGAGAGAAGACTGAAAGGGAAAAGGATTTGAACATGCTGGATTCGGACTGCAGAAGAACACCAACTTGTGACGGTCACATGCGGGCTCGGATTGGAATGTTAAAGCACAACATGGAAAGCTTATCAAGTCTACTTTCATATGGATCCGGAATTATAGTCATATCTGTTCTGAGGCCACCGTAATCATTGTTTCCTTACCGAGACATTTCCTGCCTTTTCTTCCCATGGTGCTGCGCCACCCTATTTTGGCCCAATGGGTCGTGTATCAAGTTGGGTCCATTAGGGATGCATCCTAGGGTTGCAGCACGACCCCAATACCCTTGTGGTTGTCCTCCCATGTTTATAAACCCCCTAGCCGCCACCAAGAACAGTGGGTTTTGTTTAGATCAAGTTTAGCTCTCGCTACTTGCTTGTAAGCGCGCGTGCTGGTTCAGTCGCCCGTCTTCTTGTCTTCAGAACCCCACCATATTAGAGTTTGATTTTAAAACCTATAATTTACATCGGGTAATTCAGTACTTGTTCTACTTGTTCTTACTAGTTCTTCGATTGCTTGCAGGACGAGTGCCCTAGTGGCCAGGGTGTCATGCTCCACAAGATCGTGACAGCCATAGCAGGTGGTGTATCGGTTGCTAAGGCGCAGCGTCTTTGGAAGGCTGTAGTCGGGCCGTGAACGTCGTCTCCTCCACCAATCGAGTTATTCCACAACCTCTCATCGAAGGATCGGGCATTCACACAACGGGTGCACAATGGCTTTGTACCAAATTTCAGCCACTAATACTTATTAGTTATTTTACTATGATTTTCTAAAGTTTCTAGCCAATGGGGTGCTTTCTACTACCACTATACTTGAAAAACATCAAACAACAGATTTCTAAATTTTCCTATCTTCTTTGCGCAAGAGCAATCATTCTAAAATTTGGCAACTTTTTGCTTAAGGAAGAGGAGGTAGGAATTTCTTGAATTAAATGGCCTTTTTCATGAGGTAGGGGCAATGAGTGTTATTTTGTAGTTTTGAATAGATTTTGCATTTTTCTCTGGTGGTCTACTTCATCAACAATTTGGTAAAAATTTTTTTGCCCATTGTTGCACACTTTTAGGCTTTCTTATGACTTAATTGGAACATGGCTCAAAATCAAGTTTTAATTGTTCAACCCACTTAAGATGATGGGCTGGGGTGTTTATTATTTTTGTAGGAGTGTTCTAGTAGTTAGGAGTCTACTGAATTTTTCTTACCAATTTTGAAATGGTCCTTATATTTTTAATTATGGCTTTTCTAGATTTATTTGTGCCTAATAAATTTTTTTACCTTGGATTTGTTGTGGACTAAGGTTATTTTTATTTTCCTAGGTTCTTCATTACTTAAGTGTACTAGGAAAAATATGTTCATCCACTATTCATTAATTTCTATTGTCTTTCTTATTTTCCTAAGTTTTGGGCAGATATAGTTTTTAATAGATAACCCTGTGTTAATCTTGTATACTGGGGTGCTTAATATTTTTAAATAGTGCCTAAGTTGTGTTTAGACTTCTACAAATTTTCTTAAATCCAGCACAGAAGCATAACTATTTTTCCTTATTTTAATAAGGTTTGGGCAATTTCCTTATTTAATTCCAAACTCTAAAAATCACTACAGAAATCATAGGGTCCAGCATTTTTATTTGATAGCTCATAATATTCTGAATCTAGTAAAATAGGTTTGACTAAATTTGGTTAAATATTTCTCAAGCTATGAATTTATTAAGTTCTCTGCCTATTTATAAAGAATAATCAGAGATGGTTAAAGGAAAAAGGTTTTGCATCGGGGTCCCTGGCGAAAGTTTCTAAGTTTCATTGCAGACAGGTCCTTGGTTACTATTCACATGAGTCTCTGACTACGCAGAAAACCCCCTAGGTTCTGCTAAAACAAACTCGTGGTCCTTCCCCTAATGAAATAGTGACCGCGGTGGAGAAAAGGGCGGAGGGGCTTACCAGTGGCGAGATTGCTCCGGTGAAGTGGTCGAGGGTGTAGGGGAGGTCTTGACGGTCACGCCGATGTGCGGATCGTCTCCGGTGATGGTCGGAGTAGGTCGGTCCACGCGCGCAGGCGGGGGAGCTCGTCGGTAGAGAGGGCTCCGGCCTAACCACGACGATACAGTTCAATTAAATTGGTCAGTGAGCTTCACCAGAGGTCAAGGAAGACATAGGCGCGAAGAATTGAAAAATGGCTCAGCAGATGGCTTGGTTCACGCGCGGTGGCGGGTGGCTGAAGTCCGGCGAGGGTGATTCCGCTTCTCCGGTGAGGCAATGCCTCGGCTCAAGCTTGGAGAAGCTTCACAGCCTCTCGAGGAAGCTGTCCAGGGGTTAGGGCGAGGCTGGGGGCGTTAGAAAGGGTTGGTCACAACGGCCGTGCTCGGGCAGTGATGGCGGGCGGTGGCGCTCGCTTTCCACGGCGAACTCTAGTGATATCTGGCTCGGGCGGGGCTTTAGGTGCGCGAGTGCAAACGGCTAAGGCCTCTGAGGACACTTATTGGCGAGGGCAAGGTGCAGATGCGTGGGGCAGGGCGACCACGCGCTGGGCGCGCGCTGTCGCGGCCAGTTCGCTCTCGGAAGGTCAGGCAAGCGATCGAACACGTGGCCTCGCTCGGTCTGGTCATTTTCAAACGTTAATTGGCTCGCGATCTTCTCGTAACTCTCCCAAATCCCTACACACAATTTGTTCTTTGTCGTTTACTCTTTGTTTCTCTTACAGCACTTGAGTGGATTTGATCTCGGAATCGCGAGATACGAGGGGGCGAAGTTGGGTTTGTCGCTCTACTGAAAACTGAAACTAAAGTCGAGTTAACATGTGTCAAACGGTTTTTGTTTGATTTCAAACTTTACCAGAGTATGTTCAAGGTAATTTGGCACCACATTCATATTTGGGTTTTGTAGATTTGAGTTTTGGAAAACAGAGAACACGGCCAAACTTTATAAAGGGTAAAAATTCAGTTCTGAATTTTCTGAATTTCCTTTTTGAATTTAGCTTGAGGGGTCTTTTTGAGAATTTGGCAAAGCTCCACTGATCAAACTGTCTTACTATCTTTTTTAGTTTATTTAGTGCACTTTAACTTTGTTATTTGTTTCTCATCATGATTTGGTGTTTTTCAAAATCTTTTTACAAGTTTTCCCTTTTTGCACTTAAATGGCCTACTTAGGGTTATTTAGGGTTTGTGAATTCTTCTCACCTTAAGGTGCATGACATGAATTAGGCACAATTCTTAAGATGAAAAAGACTTAATTAAACCTTTGTCCCTAATTTTTGATGTCCTTTACTCAATTTGGTTCACATGTGATAATGGTTTTGAGTTAGTGAAAGAGAATTAGGCTTACACCTTTTTCCTAATTGATTTTGGTGGTTGAATTGCCCAACACAAATAATTGGACTAACTAGTTTGCTCTAGTCTATAAGTTCTACAGGTGCCAAAGGTTCACAATAAGCCAATAAAAAGACCAAGAAAGGGTTCAAACAAAGAGAGCAAAAGACATCCCAAAAGGCAACCTGGTCTGGTGCACCGGACTGTCCGGTGTGCCACCGGACAGTGTCCGGTGCACCAGGGCACTCGATGCTGAACTCGGCACCTTCGGGAAAATGGGAGGCCGCTCCGTTATAATTCACCGGACTGTCCGGTGAAGCACCGGACAGTGTCCGGTGTCACACCGGACTGTCTGGTGTGCCAGCGGAGCAACGGCTACTTCGCGCGCAACGGTCGACTGCAACGCATTTAATGTGTGCCTGCGCGCGCAGAGGACAGATCACGCGCAGTTGGCGCACCAGACAGTCTACAGGACCTGTCCGGTGCACCACCGGACAGCCCAGGGGCCCCACCTATCAGAGCTCCAACGGTCGAACCCCAACGACCTGCTGACGTGGCTGGCGCACCGGACAGTGTCCGGTGGCGCATCGGACTGTCTGGTGCGCCATGCGACAGCAGCCTTCCAACGGCCATATTTTGGTGGTTGGGGCTATAAATACCCCAACCACCCCACATTTAATGGCATCCAAGTTTTCCACCTTCAAGACATTACAAGAGCTATAGCATTCAATTCTAGACACAACCAAAGAGATCAAATCCTCTCCCAAGTCCGGAATCACTCCAAATCAAATAGTGACTAGAGAGAGCGACATTTGTGTTCATTTGAGCTCTTGCGCTTGGATTGCTTCTTTTCTTTCTCATTCTTCTTGTGATCAAACTCAATTGTAACCAAGGCAAGAGACACCAATTGTGTGGTGGTCCTTGCGGGAACTTTGTGTTCCGTTTGATTGAGAAGAGAAGCTCAATCGGTCTAAGTGACCGTTTGAGAGAGGGAAAGGGTTGAAAGAAACCCGGTCTTCGTGACCACCTCAACAGGGAGTAGGTTTGCAAGAACCTCAATCGGTCTAGGCAAGTTTCAATTGGTATCAAAGCCCGGTGCTTCATTAGAGCTTAACCGCTCGAAGTGATGTCGGGAGCATCCGCCAAGAGGGAGTTCGGGACCGGCGAGAAGCCCGCCACAAGCCATGGGAAGGCTCCATCCGGGGAGTCCGCCAACAAGGTGAAGGGATCCCCTTCACACAACAAGTCGCGTCGGAGCGGTGATAAGAAAAAGAAGATGAGGAAGGTGGTCTACTACGAGACCGACTCTTCATCGCCATCCACCTCCGGCTCCGACACGTCGTCCGTAACTTCTAAGCGCCATGAGCGCAAGAAGTTTAGTAAGATTCCCCTACGCTCCCCTCGCATTCCAAAACGTACTCCATTACTTTCCGTCCCATTAGGCAAACCACCCATGTTTGATGGTGAAGATTATAATATGTGGAGTGATAAAATGAGGCATCATCTAACCTCACTCCACACTAGCATTTGGGATGTTGTTGAAATTGGAGTACAGGTACCATCACCGGGGGATGAAGACTATGATTCGGACGAGGTCGCCCAAATCCGACACTTCAACTCTCAAGCCACCACTATACTCCTTGCCTCTCTAAGTCGAGAGGAGTATAACAAGGTGCAAGGATTAAAGAGCGCCAAGGAGATTTGGGATGTACTCAAGACCACGCACGAAGGAGACGAGGTGACCAAAATCACCAAGCGGGAAACGATCGAGGGGGAGCTCGGTCGCTTCCGGCTTCGCCAAGGGGAGTGTAACACCCCTAGTGTTACTGTAACTAAAACTTGAGCATGGCATCATAAACATTGGCACTACATATGTTTGACACACCTAGAGTGCATTCACTAGGTAAAAATTTCAAACAAGTTGTGTTGTTATAGCACTTTGCAAATAGAACCCTGGATAGGGAACTTAACCCTAAATAGGGATTAAAGGGGTAAGACATAACCCAAATTGAGAAAACCTAAAAGCCTTAGGGGAATAGTCATAAAATGTTCCCAAAAATAAAGTTGAATCACATTTATACCCCTGGGATACCAAAAACCCTAATTGGCACCCTGGAAAACCCTAAATCCAAACCCTAGGGGCTTATGTGCAAAATTAGTCCACTTTTGGACTAAAGTGCAAAAACCAAGTTAAATAAGTATCTTAAGTCATTTGGGTCACTCATATGTGAATTTACACGCCAAACCCTAAGTTTTGGACTCATTTGCAAAAAGGACCCTAGTTGAGGTTTCATGTTAAGTCTGAATTTCAAAGTTTTGGCTCAACTTTGGAGCCTTGCAACTTTCAAATTCTAGGGTTTTTGCCCTAGGTCACCACATCAAAGTTGTAGACCAAACTAACGAGAACAACTTTGCTTAAGGGTGTGAGCATAGTTGTTAAGAAAAATCTG
Organism: Zea luxurians; assembly: GCA_029449295.1. NCBI lineage: Eukaryota > Viridiplantae > Streptophyta > Magnoliopsida > Poales > Poaceae > Zea > Zea luxurians. The sequence goes on from JAOPSE010000022.1 coordinate 10,133,502, forward strand.
GAGATAATCATGCTCAAAATCTGGCTGTCAGGCTGTTAAGGTCTGAATTTTCAGACTAACAGTGGACTGACATCAACTTCAAGCTCAATTCTGAGCATGATCCAGTGCTCAACTAAGTTTAATCCCTATAGTCGAATTGTAGCTGGTTTGTAGCTCTGCAACTTTGCTACTGAAAGTTGAGTGAGTTACTAGAGAAACTTTAGAGAAATTTGGACCTAAAATCGCTCTGTCAGTTCATCTGAATGGAACTTGCCATGGTACAGTAGTCTGATATAGATCAGATCGCCAGCGCGACGACCTCACCGCCGGTGACCTCCCTGCGCGAAGATTCGTGCCATCGTCGCTGTGATTCGCGACCTGATCGACTGGAGAACATCTAAAGGTCACCGTCGTGGATAACTCCGACCATTAAATAACTCCGGCCACCGTACCATGGCTACCGCGGCGGAATTGTATAAGAACGCTGGTGATCACCGTCGCACGGCCTTGTGCCGCGTGTCCGAGCCTTTCCACCGCGTCGCCGTGACTCCCTATAGCTGTCCCATCGTCGCCGGGGAGCTTGCCACGACGGTGGACACGAATTCACCGCACCCGCGTTCTTCTTCACCTCCGGCCGCCGCGCATCAGCACCCAAATTCACGGCCACCGCTCGCTCCTTCTATAAATTGAGCCTGCGGCTAGCTCCACCACATTATCACGCACCACCCCAACCAGTATTGATCCCAGTCAATCACTAGTGAGCTTGAATTTTAAACTTCCCCCAATTTCGGTCTCCGCCGCCGTGAAACACACCCCGCCGTGGTTAGCCCAACACAGGTCAGCTCTTCCGCTCTGCTCCCTTGTCTAAGCATTCTCATGCGTCTGTGATGCTCACCGACCCACCCAATTGAACCGGGCCGCCAGGGATCGCCGAGAACATGACTGCCAAGCCGCGATGCTCACGGCCGCCGTGGCCAGAGCGTATTAGTTAGTCGTTGATGAAATTAGGTTAGGGGAAGTGATCTGGGGTGGTTCAATTCCATGCCCACTGCTCGGGAGCACCGGTCATCGCCCCGTTCGGCCGGTCAGATAGCTCGCCGGAGCTCGGCTGCGTGCGGAGCGCCGTCGGGGACGTATTGGGTAAAGGAATAGAAGATTGAGGACCTATCTGCAATCTGTCGGCGACTCTGTGAAATAGTAAAAGAACTCGTTCCCAGTTAACCAAAAACCAGTGGTCCTTTTCGCAAAACAGCCAGCGCGCACGGGCGCGGGCGGGCTTCTGTCCACTGTTGGGTCAGCTGGCCTGAAATCAGCCCAATACTATTCACCAGTTTTTCCTTTTCTTTTTATTCCAGAGCTAAAACAATTATAGAAAACTACAGAAAATTCCTAAAATTGTGAAACCAATTTTCCTAGACTTCTTATTTTCCATAGAATTTAATAAAAATAGTTTCATGATTTTTAGGTTAAATAAGGAATTTTAAGGCATTTTAGGTAGTTTAAAGTGTTAGTTCTGGATTTTTAGAAAACATATAGTAATTCCAAAAATGTCCAAACTTTTTACATGAGTTCTATACATTATTTAGAGGCCTTGGGTAGAAATTGGGTTGATTTGGACCTTGTTTGATACTTAGAACCTAAAACCCCCCTGCCCTTTGAACTCCTTTACTGACTTCGGAAACCCTAAGTTCTCGGAGTTCCGTGAAGGAAAGTTGTATTCAAGACTTAGATAATAAATCTTTATTATCTTCGCACTCTCATGAGAATTACATGGCATTCATTATTATATATATACCTATATGGTTATATTTAGAAAACGAAGAAGGGATTGAAGTGACCGAAGAGAAGACACCACCACCTTCGGATTCTCAGGCCGGCAATTGTTTCTACTTCGATATCTGCGGGACCGAGCCTGACTCACCTACTAACGAAGGCAAGCCCCGATGCATTTGCCACCTTCCTTGATGTTTTTAAAATCTTTCTCACTTGATTGCTGCATTAGGTGATAGGAGTTGAATGCTTAAACAATTCCTGCATTACCTTCCTTGGACTTGATTACCTTCCTTGAAACCCTGTTTTTTTTACAAAAAGGTTTTTCTATGCTTAGTATTGCTTTAGAAAAACAAAAGGATTTGTTTTACAAAAGATGATTGGCAAAGTGGGAGGGTGTTTTCAAAAATAAAACTTGATGGTGGATCCATCATGGCCATGATGGGTTCAACATCAGAAAAGATGTACCTCTGCCAGGTACCAAGATTTGGGTTTAAATGATTAAGCTGAGACCGGGCGGGTGACTTGCATGAGAAGAGAGTCTCGGTGTAGTGTCTCCGTCTGAGTCGATTAAGGACCGTGTCGATGTAGGCTTGATGACCGAGGACCCTTTAGCTGGTCACATGCCTCGTCATGGGTAAGCCTTGCCTCGGGCAGACTAAGGCCAGAATAAGATAACACGAAATGGGCATGGAGTGGTGGCGGGAGTAGCGTGTACCCTCCGTGGCAAGAGGCTGGACGGTGGTGTATCTGTGCTCTCGGTTTGCGTGAACCTGATCTGGTCTTAAGAACCCCGGTGGCGGGTTGACATATGCAAGGGTTAAGTGCTACATATGTCGTGTGATTGGAGATCCTCAGCTGAGTATAATCGATTCGGATCGTCGTACCTTCGCGGTTATGAAGACTTGGTCACTGCCCTATACGTAGCAATCCACTAAAGATGATGGTTTTGTTAAGAAATTGGCTAGTGCAGGACAAGTGATTGAACTAGGGTAGAAAGAACTCTAGTTACAGGTAATTTTACTCAACTTGACAAATAAAACTGGATTTTTAAGGATCCACTTTAGTAAGCATTTCTGCAAAACAGAGTCTTTGATTATTGGATAGCCTTACCTTGACTCCCTTAACCAGCATACCCTTGAGAGTCTTTTCTTTAGTCGGGTAAGACTTGCTGAGTAATCCCATACTCAGGGTTTATCCCTCCGTTGTTTTTAGGTGAGGAAGCGACAAATTTTTGTTGCTTCTGCTCCAAGGTGGTTCCCAAGGAAGAAAAACAAGAGTGAAGCCGCGGGAGGACTTGGTCCTCCATATAGAACTTTTGTGAAAGAACTTATCGGGAGGAGTTTTTACCTCCCTTGGTATTGTAATAATATTACTCTGCACTCCTAGGATAACTCTGGTCTATAATAAGTAACTTGATCTTACTTTCTAAATAAATGTAAGTTTATGTAATCGCTTCCGCATCTCCGATGTTCTGTAATGTCTGCAAGACGGGTGAAATGTTCCTGGAAAGGTAAGAAAGAAGATACCGAACTTGTCAAGTGGTTTAGGGGCACCTACAGGGTTGTCTGAGGTCCGTTGGACAAGGACAACTGTAGGTGGGCCTAATTACTTGGGAGGTTCTGTCACAGGGAGGAGCCACAAGACATGTACAACCGCTTTAAGACCTTGGTAAACCAAGTGCGCAACCTCGGGAGCACCAAATGGGATGACCATGAGATGGTCAAGGTTATTCTAAGATCACTCGTTTTTCTTAACCCTACGCAAGTTCAATTAATTCGTGGTAATCCTAGATATACACTAATGTCTCCCGAGGAAGTAATAGGAAATTTTGTGAGCTTTGAATTGATGATCAAAGGCTCAAAGAAGATCATCGAGCTAGATGGCCCCTCCACGCCTGAAGCACAACCGGTCGCATTCAAGGCAACGGAGGAGAAAAAGGAGGAGTCTACATCAAGTAGACAACCCATCGACGCCTCTAAGCTCGACAATGAGGAGATGGCACTCATCATCAAGAGTTTCTGCCAAATCCTTAAGCAAAGGAGGGGGAAGGATTACAAGCCCCGCTCCAAGAAAGTGTGCTACAAATGTGGTAAGCCCGGTCATTTTATTGCAAAATGTCCACTATCTAGTGACAGTGACAGGGGCCATGACAAGAAGGGCAAGAGGAGAGAAAAGAAGAGGTACCACAAGAAGAGGGGCGGCGATGCCCATGTGTGCCACGAGTGGGACTCCGACGAGAGCTCCACCGACTCCTCCTCCGACGAGGACGCCGCCAACATCGCTGTCACCAAGGGCCTCCTCTTCCCCAACGTCGGCCACAAGTGCCTCATGGCAAAGGACAGCAAAAGGAAGAAGGTAAAATCAGAATCCTCCACTAAATATGAAACCTCTAGTGATGAGGATAATTGTAGTGATGAGGAGGATAATTTGCGCACCCTTTTTGCCAACCTAAACATGCAACAAAAGGAAAAACTAAATGAATTAATTAGTGCTATTCATGAGAAGGATGATCTCTTGGACTCTCAAGAGGACTTCCTAATTAAAAAAAACAAGAAGCATGTTAAGGTTAAGAATGCTTATGCTCTAGAAGTAGAAAAATGTGAAAAACTATCTAGTGAGCTAAGCACTTGCCATGATGTTATTACCAATCTTAGAGATGATAATGCTAATTTGCTTGCTAGGATTGAAAAATTGAATGATTCTCTTGCTAGCCTTAGAAATGAAAATGAAAATTTGATTGCTAAGGCTAAAGACTTAGATGTTTGCAATGTTACCATTTCGGATCTTAAAAGCAAAAATGACATATTACATGCTAAGATTGTTGAATTAAATTCTTGCAAACCCTCTACATCTACCATTGATCATGTTTCCATTTGTACTAGATGTAGAGATATTAATGTTGATGCTATTCATGATCACCTAGCTTTAATTAAGAAACAAAATGATCACATAGCTCAACTTAATGCTAAGATTAATGAGCATGACTTAGAAAATGAAAAATTTAAATTTGCTAGAAGCATGCTCTATAGTGGGAGACGCCCTGGCATCAAGGATGGCATTGGCTTCCAAAAGGGGGACAATGTCAAACTTAATTCCCCTCCTAAAAGATTGTCTAACTTTGTTAAGGGCAAGGCTCCCATGCCTCAGGATAACGAGGGTTACATTTTATACCCTGCCGGTTATCCCGAGAGCAAAATTAGGAGAATTCATTCTAGGAAGTCTCACTCTGGCCCTAATCATGCTTTTATGTATAAGGGTGAGACATCTAGTTCTAGGCAATCAACCCATGCTAGATTGCCTAAAAAGAAAACTCCTGTTGCATCAAATGATCGTAACATTTCATTTAAAACCTTTGATGCATCTTATGTGCTAACCAACAAATAAGGCAAGGTAGTTGCGAAGTATGTTGGGGACAAACACAAGGGCACCAAGACTTGTGTTTGGGTACCCAAAGTTCTTGTATCTAATGCCAAAGGACCCAAAACCGTTTGGGTACCTAAAATCAAGAACTAAACTTGTTTTGTAGGTTTATGCATCTGGGGGCTCAAGTTGGATCTTCGACAGCGGGTGCACAAACCATATGACAGGGGAGAAGAAAATGTTCTCCTCCTACGAGAAAAACCAAGATCCCCAACGAGCTATCACATTCGGGGATGGAAATCAAGGTTTGGTCAAAGGATTGGGTGAAATTGCTATGTCTCCTGACCACTCCATTTCCAATGTTTTTCTTGTAGATTCTTTAGATTACAACTTGCTTTCAGTTTTGCAATTATGTAAAATGGGTTACAACAGTCTTTTTACAGATACAGGTGTTACTTTCTTTAGAAGAAGTGATGAGTCAGTAACATTTAAGGGAGTGTTAGAGGGTCAGCTATAATTAGTAGATTTTGATAGAGCTGAACTCGACACTTGCTTAATTGCTAAGACTAACATGGGCTGGCTCTGGCATCGCCGACTAGCACATGTTGGAATGAAGAATCTTCACAAGCTTCTAAAGGGAGAACACATTTTGGGACTAACAGATGTTCATTTTGAGAAAGACAGGATTTGTAGCGCATGTCAGGCAGGGAAGCAAGTTGGTGTTCATCATCCACACAAGAACATCATGACGACTGACAGGCCACTCGAGCTCCTACATATGGACCTATTTGGCCCGATAACTTACATAAGCATCGGTGGGAGTAAGTACTGTCTAGTTATTGTGGATGACTATTCTCGCTTCACTTGGGTGTTCTTTTTGCAGGAAAAATCTCATACCCAAGAAACCTTAAAGGGATTCTTAAGACGGGCTCAAAACGAGTTCGGCTTAAGGATCAAGAAGATTAGAAGCGACAACAGGACGGAGTTCAAGAACTCTCAAATTGAAGGCTTCCTTGAGGAGGAGGGCATCAAGCATGAGTTCTCTTCTCCCTACACGCCACAACAAAATGGTGTAGTGGAGAGGAAGAATCGAACTCTATTGGACATGGCAAGAACCATGCTTGATGAGTACAAGACTTCGGATCGGTTTTGGGCCGAGGCGGTCAACACCGCCTGCTACGCCATCAACCGGTTGTATCTACACCGAATCCTCAAGAAGACATCATACGAACTCCTAACCGGTAAAAAGCCCAATGTTTCATATTTTAGAGTCTTTGGTAGCAAATGTTTTATTCTTGTTAAAAGAGGTAGAAAATCTAAATTTGCTCCCAAGGCTGTAGAAGGCTTTTTACTAGGATATGATTCAAACACAAGGGCATATAGAGTCTTTAACAAGTCCTCCGGACTAGTTGAAGTTTCTTGTGACATTGTGTTTGATGAGACTAATGGCTCTCAAGTAGAGCAAGTTGATCTTGATGAGATAGGTGATGAAGAGGCTCCGTGCGTCGCACTAAGGAACATGTCCATTGGGGATGTGTGTCCTAAGGAATCCGAAGAGCCACCACATGCACAAGATCAACCATCTTCCTCCACACAAGCATCTCCACCAACTCAAGATGAGGATAAGGCTCAAAATGATGAAGGAGAAGATCAAGAAGTTGAGCCACCTCAAGAGGAGAGCAATGATCAAGGGGGGGGATGCCCATGATCATGATAAGGAAGATGAACAAGTTCCAAGACTGCCACACCCAAGAGTCCACCAAGCAATCCAACGAGATCACCCCGTGAACACCATCCTCGGCGATATTCAAAAGGGGGTAACTACTCGATCTCGTGTTGCTCATTTTTGTGAACATTACTTTTTTGTTTCCTCTATTGAGCCACACAGGATAGAGGAAGCACTACAAGATTTGGATTGGGTGGTGGCGATGCAAGAGGAGCTCAACAACTTCACTAGGAACGAGGTATGGCATTTGGTTCCACGTCCTAATCAAAATGTTGTAGGAACCAAGTGGGTCTTCCGCAACAAGCAAGACGAGCATGGTGTGGTGACAAGGAACAAAGCCCGACTTGTGGCCAAGGGATATTCACAAGTCGAAGGTTTGGATTTCGGTGAAACCTATGCACCCGTAGCTAGGCTTGAGTCAATTCGCATTTTACTTGCCTATGCTACTTACCATGGCTTTAAGCTTTACCAAATGGACATGAAAAGTGCCTTCCTCAATGGACCAATTAAGGAAGAGGTCTATGTTGAGCAACCTCCTGGCTTTGAAGATAGTGAGTACCCTAACTATGTTTACAAACTCTCTAAGGCGCTTTATGGGCTCAAGCAAGCCCCAAGAGCATGGTATGAATGCCTAAGAGATTTTCTTATCACTAATGGCTTCAAAGTCGGAAAAGCCGATCCTACTTTATTTACTAAAACTCTTGACAATGATTTGTTTGTATGCCAAATTTATGTTGATGATATTATATTTGGGTCTACTAACGAATCTACATGTGAGGAATTTAGTAGGATCATGACACAAAAATTCGAGATGTCGATGATGGGGGAGTTGAAGTACTTCTTGGGATTTCAAGTGAAGCAACTCCAAGAGGGCACCTTTATTAGCCAAACGAAGTATATTCAAGACATTCTAAACAAGTTTGGGATGAAGGATGCCAAACCCATCAAGACACCCATGGGAACCAATGGGCATCTCGACCTCGACACGGGAGGTAAATCCGTTGATCAAAAGGTATACCGGTCGATGATAGGCTCTTTACTCTCTCTATGTGCATCTCGACCGGATATTATGCTTCCTGTATGCATGTGTGCAAGATTCCAAGCCGACCCTAAGGAAGCTCACCTTACGACCGTAAAACGAATCTTGAGATATTTAGTTTATACTCCTAAGTTTGGGCTTTGGTACCCTCGGGGATCCACATTTGATTTAATTGGTTATTCGGATGCCGATTGGGCGGGGTGTAAAATTAACAGAAAGAGCACATCGGGGACTTCTCAGTTCTTGGGAAGGTCTCTGTGTCTTGGGCTTCAAAGAAGCAAAATTCCGTAGCTCTTTCTACCGCCGAAGCCGAGTATATTGCCGCAGGTCATTGTTGCTCGCAATTACTTTGGATGAGGCAAACCCTTAGGGACTATGGTTACAAATTGACCAAAGTTCCTCTTCTATGTGATAATGAGAGTGCAATCCGCATGGCGGATAATCCCGTTGAGCATAGCCGCACTAAACACATAGCCATTCGGTATCATTTCTTAAGGGATCACCAACAAAAGGGGGATATCGAGATTGCATATATTAACACTAAGGAACAATTAGCCGATATCTTTACCAAGCCACTAGATGAACAAACCTTTAACAAACTTAGGCATGAGCTAAATATTCTTGATTCTAGGAATTTCTTTTGATGTTTTGCACACATAGCTCTTTAATATACCTTTGATCATGTCTCTTTTATATGCTATGACTAATGTGTTTTCAAGTGTATTTCAAACCAAGTCATAGATTGAAAGGGAATTGGAGTCTTCGGCGAAGACAAAGGCTTCCACTACACTCCATCAAATTACTCATTCTTCGCCGTCGCTCCGAGCAACTCTCCAACTTTGGTATAATCTTCACTCAAATTTGTTCGCCAAAGGGGGAGAAATTAGTTAGAAGGGCTTATATTTCACTCAAGTATCCGTTTTTGGCGATTCATGCCAAAGGGGGAGAAAGTATTAGCCCAAAGCAAAAGGAATGCACCACCACCAATTTTCAAAATTTAAAAGGTCTTGAAATGATGAATTTTTCAATTGGTATCTTATTTTTTCAAATTGGTATACCCTCTTCAAAATTAATATCTAAAACCCTCTTGAACACTAAGAGGAGGATTTTATTGAGGGGGAGTTTTGTTTAGTCAAAGGAAAAGCATTTGAAACAGGGGGAGAAAATCTCAAATCTTGAAAATGCTTCTCAAAAATCTTATTCATTTACCTTTGACTATTTGCAAAAGGACCTTGAAAAGAATTTACAAAAGATTTTGCAAAAACAAAACATGTGGTGCAAGCGTGGTCCAAAATGTTAAAAAATAAAGAAACAATCCATGCATATCTTATGAAAATATTTATTGGTTCAATTCTAAGTAACCTTTGCAAACTAATTCAATTATGCACTTCTATACCTGCTTTGGTTTGTGTTGGCATCAATCACCAAAAAGGGGGAGATTGAAAGGGAATTAGGCTTACAGCTTTTTCCTAATTGATTTTAGTGGTTGAATTGCCCAACACAAATAATTGGACTAACTAGTTTGCTCTAGTCTATAAGTTCTACAGGTGCCAAAGGTTCACAATAAGCCAATAAAAAGACCAAGAAAGGGTTCAAACAAAGAGAGCAAAAGACATTCCAAAAGGCAACCTAGTCTGGGGCACCGGACTGTCCGGTGTGCCACCGGATAGTGTCCGGTGCACCACCGGACAGTGTCCGGTGCACCAGGGCACTCGACGCTGAACTCGCCACCTTCGGGAAAATGGGAGGCCGCTCCGCTATAATTCACCGGACTGTCCGGTGTCACACCGGACTGTCTGGTGTGCCAGCGAAGCAACGGCTACTTCGCGCGCAACGGTCGACTGCAACGCATTTAATGCGCGCCTGCGCGCGCAGAGGACAAAGCACGCACAGTTGGCGCACCGGACAGTTTACAGGACCTGTCCTGTGCACCACCGGACAGCCTAGAGGCCCCACCTGTCAGAGCTCCAACGGTCGAACCCCAACGGCCTGCTAACGTGGCTGGCGCACCGGACGGTGTCCGGTGGCGCACCGGACTATCCGGTGCGCCATGCGACAGCAGCCTTCCAAAGGCCATATTTTGGTGGTTGGGGCTATAAATACCCCAACCACCCCACATTCAATGGCATCCAAGTTTTCCACCTTCAACACATTACAAGAGCTATAGCATTCAATTCTAGACACAACCAAAGAGATCAAATCCTCTCCCAAGTCCGGAATCACTCCAAATCAAATAGTGACTTGAGAGAGCGACATTTGTGTTCATTTGAGCTCTTGCGCTTGGATTGCTTCTTTTCTTTCTCATTCTTCTTGTGATCAAACTCAATTGTAACCAAGGCAAGAGACACCAATTGTGTGGTGGTCCTTGCGGGAACTTTGTGTTCCGTTTGATTGAGAAGAGAAGCTCACTCGGTCTAAGTGACCGTTTGAGAGAGGGAAAGGGTTGAAAGAGACCCGGTCTTCGTGACCACCTCAACGGGGAGTAGGTTTGCAAGAACCGAACCTCGGTAAAACAAATCATCGTGTCTTGCTCTTTATTTGCTCATGATTTGTTTTGCGCCCTCTCTCTCGGACTCATTTATATTTCTAACGCTAACCCGGCTTGTAGTTGTGCTTAAGTTTATAAATTTCAGATTCGCCCTATTCACCCCCCCTCTAGGCGACTTTCAGTTAGCTCTGAGAAGAAACCCTATGTGACACTGGGTGTCACACCTTCGGTGCACACAATAGATTTTTAGTCCCAGGATGACGAAATGTTGATTTCTAAAGCATAATATGATGACAAAATGCTGATTTCTAAAGCATAAGACGTAGACCTTTGAATGAATTATTTTCAAAATTCCACTCAAAGCTCGAGGGCTACACCCATTGGGTGCACCCAATAGTTTTTTAGTCCCAGGAAGACAAAACGCTGATTTCCAAAGCATAAGATGAAGACCTTTGAGTGGATTATTTTCAAGAATCCACTCAAAGCTCGGGGGCTACACCCAATGGGTGCACCTTCGGTGCACCCATCGACAAAATGGAAACTGTGGCACATAACAAACCTATGAGCCGGACCTAGAATCTTTGGGCTGATTATTTCAAAATCAACTCAAAGATTGGGGGCTTGTTGGGGACAGATATCCCCCGGGTCCACTAGAAGGCAAGAAGGCCTCGCGAGAGGCTTTGCACCAGTTACCTCGCAAGGCCATCCCTTCGTGGGCCGGGACAAAACTACTGGCGAAGTGGGCCGACACCAGAAAGAAGCAGACTCAAGCCTAGGCAACCCGTCAGACTCGTGCGCTATCCGTAGCGCCCATCCGACTTGCCCTTGAACGGCACCCTTGAATATAGGGGCGGATTAGGGATAAGTCAGCAAGATTGTAGGAAGATCAATTCAGTCGGTTCACTATTATTTAGGATATACATAATCGTCGCGTACGCATGTAGTGCCCCACGGTCGAGTATATAAGGCCTAGGGGGTACCCCATCATTTCCATCGACCATCTACCTATCTCATTAGCCTTTCTCCATCCCAGAGATTTCTCTTGTAACCTACCACATAAAGATCCACACCAGGAAGTAGGGTATTACGCCTCTCCAAGCGGCCCGAACCTGCAGAAATTTGCCTGTCATCTCTCGTGTGTCCCGCACGAACTATTGAGTTACAGTCGACAACACCGTCCTACCCAAAAGCACCACGAGGGGTAACTCTGGGTGTGCGGTCGGACTCTAAACACCGACACATTGTCCTAGAGCAAGACACGCTACAGTGGCTCCGGCATCTATCCCGGCACTGCATCGACGATTGGAGCAACTTTAGTCAGTGCTTCATCGCCAACTTCTAGTCCCTCTAGGACAAACCGGTGTAGCCATGGGACCTCAAATCCATCTGGCGCCATAATGATGAAACCCTCCGATCATTCCTCAAGAGATTTTAGACAATGAGAAACCGCATCCCCGAAGTCGCCGAAGCGGCGGTAATTGAAGACTTTTACCGGGGATCCAATGACTCGACCTTCGTCCGAGCCATACTCTAGAAAGCAACTGCCACCTTCGAACAATTGTTCTGGGACGCAGACATCTAAGTCGCCGCAGATGAGCGGGCCTAGGACCTCATCGGAGGCACGAAACCCGCACCACCCGCGCCACGGCGAGATGCGAACCAGAAGCCGGACGGGCACTGGGAGAAGAGGCCCCGCGAGGAGGTGCACACCGCCGGGCCACCCAACGTTCGGGCCCGCGATGCACCCAGTGGAGGAATACGGACACTGGATGAAATCCTCGATGCCCATTGCCCATACCAGAAGGACATGCGCCACACCCTACGGAACTGCAGGGACTTCAAGCACTCCGTCGAGCATGGTCGACCGTTCCAGCCTCTACTGCCTCACCCGCCACGAGGAGAGCCTGGCGAGCCCAGGCAGCCTCAGCAGCAGGAAGGGGGAGGGGGTGGAGCTTTCCCACACGTTGACAGGGAGGTCAATGTCATCTTCGGAGGACACGAAGCACAAGAAAACAGGAGGCAGCAAAAGCTCAAGAACCGGTAGGTCCTAGTGGCCTCCACCAGTGCCCCAGCTCGTTACCGGTGGTCGAAGCACGCAATAACCTTTAGCCGATCTGATCAATGGCTTAACTTTAATCATCCCGGAAATTTCTGCTCATCATTGATCCGGTGATCCGAGAGAGCTGGGTGAAGAAAGTATTGGTGGACGGGGCAAGCAGCATCTATGTCACCTTCCCCCAGAAGCTCCTGGCCCTGGGGATCGCAATCAAAGACTCACCGAGTCAGATACTCCCTTCTTCGTCATCGTGCCGACTAAAGGGGAGTACCCTCTCGGGCACATCTACCTGTCCATCACCTTCGGGACCCCAGAGAACTATAGAACTGAGTTCCTAAGGTTCGAGGTGACACGTTTCAACTGCGGGTATAACGCCATCATCGGAAGGCTAGGACTGGCGAAGTTCATGGCCATTCCACATTACCCGTACATGATACTAAAAATGCCGGGACCTCAGGGAATCATCACCGTGCGTGCTAACTTTCAAGGCGCCGTAGAGTGCTTCCAGGGAGCCATTCAAATAGCTCTCACTGCTGGGCCCCTGGCAACTCTTCCCGCACAGGCAAACACCAAGTCGGAGGAGGAAAATCTCACAATACCCACTAACGAAGCTCAGGCCATGACCTCTATAAGGCTGACTGAAGAAACTAAGAGGATTAATCTGGGATTCTCTGATAAACGCAAGACTGCCATCATCAGCTCCAGCCTCGATGACAAACAGGAAAGCGCGCTCGTTCGGTTCCTGCAAGACAACTGGGATGTATTCGCATGGCAACCTACGGATATGCCGGGAGTCCTGCGAGAACTGGCCGAGCACAAATTGAAGATGTATCCACAAGCAAGGTCGATTTGACAGAAGATACGTCGTTTCACACCTGATAAAATGGAAGCTATTCGCCTAGCTCGCTTAGTGTCAGCAAGGTTCATTAGGGAAGTACTGCACCCTGAGTGGCTACCAAATCCTATTTTTGTACTCAAAAAGGAAAGAGTTGATTGGCGCATGTGCGTTGACTATACAGATCTCAACAAGCATTGTTCGAAGGATCCCATCGGGCTCCCTAGAATAGATCAGATAGTTGACTCGACCACTGGCTGCTCTATGCTCTTATTCCTAGACTGCTACTCCGGATATCATCTGATCAACCTGGCAAAACAAGATGAGAAGACTGCTTTCATCACCCCATTTGGAGCTTTCTGCTATACCTCCATGTCGTTCGGCCTCAAGAACGCTAGAGCGACTTACCACAGAGCCATCCAAACATGCTTAGCCAATCACTGGGGCAAGCGGGAGGAGGCTTATGTCGATGATGTGGTTATTAAGACAGAAAACTTAGAAAACTTCATCGAGGATCTGCAACTGGTTTTCAATAGCCTGAGACGCTACCGCTGGAAGCTGAACCCAGAAACGTGTGTCTTCGGAGTGCCAACCGGAAAGCTGCTTGGATTCATTGTCAGTCATCGGGGAAACGAAGCAAATCTGGAGAAAATCGAGGCCATCATGAGGATGGAAGCGCCACGGTCACAGGAGAATGTGCAATGGCTCACTGGGTGCATGGCAGTGCTGAGCAGTTTCATATCAAGGCTAGGCGAGAAAGGAATGCCATTCTATAAATTACTCAAGAAGGTGGACAAGTTTCAGTGGACCACAGAAGCACAGGAGGCTCTAGAGGCACTGAAGAAGTTCTTGACCATTTTGCCAGTACTCAAGCCACCATGCTGAGCTACGCTCGGTCAGCCGACAGAAGATCTGCTCTTATATATCTCCTGCACGACTCACATGGTAAGCACCGCGTTAGTAGTCGAGCGGGCAGAGGAAGGGCACGCATACCCGGTGCAGGATCTAGTTTATTTCATCAGCGAAGTCCTTGGGCCCTCAAAAATAAGGTATCCTCAAGTCCAAAAGCTGTTGTACATGGTACTTCTAACCGCTCGGAAGCTCCGGCACTACTTTGACGACCACAAAGTCATAGTCATCACAGGATTTCCAATAGGTGACATTCTTCACAATAAAGAAGCTATTGGAAGAATAGCCAAGTGGGCGTGCGAGCTCGGAGTTCATGACATAGAGTTTCAACCCCGCACGGCGATAAAGACTCAGGCATTGGTCAATTTCGTATCAGAATGGACTGAGCACCAGGTCCTAGAAAGCCCAGAGGTTGCTGAAGCATGGAGAATGTACTTTGATGGCTCGCTAAAGCTCCAAGGAGTGGGGGCAGGGATTCTCTTTATTGCTCCCGGAGGTGAACAACTCAAGTAAGCACTCCAGCTTTTGTTTCCAGCATCCAATAATGCAGCAGAGTTTGAAGCACTGGTCCACGGGCATCAAGAAGCTGATGGTGTACGACGATTCACTGGTAGTCATAAGTCAAATAAACAAAGATTGAGACTGCTCGACCGATTCAATGGGCAAATACTGTGCAGCCGTGCGTAAGTTGGAAGACAAGTTCGAAGGATTGGAGTTCCATCACATGGAAAGGGATCGTAATGCAGCAGCTGATGCATTGTCGAAGCTGGGATCCAGTCGGGCCCAAGCTCCACCCGGGATCTTTGTCCAAGAAATATAGCAACCGAGCATTGCCACGGATCAGGTAGAAGAGTGCAACACCCTGAGTCAGCCAGAGGTAGATCCCAATGACTAGAGAGAGCCGATCATCAGGTACATAAAGAACGAAGAGGAGCCAGATGACAAGGCTGTAGAAGAGCGCACTGCAAGACAGTCGGCCCACTACACCATCATAGGGGGCCTGCTGTACAAAAGAGGCGCAGGAGGGGTCCTCATGAAGTGCATCCACTCAGCTATCGGGAAAGAGCTATTAGATGAGATTCATGATGGGTAATGTGGTGTGCATGCTGCATCAAGGACTCTAGTGGGAAAAGCTTTCAGATCCAGGTTTTACTGGCCAACCGCAAAGAATGATGCTATCGAGTTAGTCCAGAAGTTCGAGGCATGCCAATTCCTGTCAAAACAAGAGCACTTACCCGCGCAACAGCTGCAAACTATCCTTGTGACTTGGCCATTTGCATGCTAGGGGCTAGATATTATCGGCCCTTTCAAAAAAGCTCAAGGAGGGTATACTCACATACTGGTCGCCATAGATAAATTTATGAAGTGGATAGAGTACAAGCCCATTGCTTCCTTGACCTTAGAAAAGGCAATGGAGTTCATTCAGGAGATAATGTTCAGGTTTGGGATACCTCATAGCATCATCACTGACTTGGGATCCAACTTCACCAGCTCGGAGTTCTTCAATTTCTGCGAGCAGAGGAGCTTTCAAATCAAGTACGCGTCAGTGGCACACCCAAGACCTAATGGGCAGGTGGAAAGAGCCAACAGAATGATGCTGGATGCAGTCAGAAAGAAGGTGTTCGACAAAAGCGAGAAACTGGTAGGGAAATGGATCAGAGAACTGCCATACATGGTCTGGAGCCTACGAACCCAGCCCAGCCGAGCTCTACATGGAAACACCCCATTCTTCATGGTGTATGGGTCGGAGGCAGTGCTACCTACCAATCTGATCTTTGGGGCGCCCAGACTGACCTTTGAAAGCATAGCTGAGCCAGAAGCAACCAGGCTAGAGGACATTGATGTGCTGGAGGCGGAACGACTAAACATGGTAATTCAGTCGGCCAGATACTAGCAGACCTTGAGGCGCTACCATGACAAAGTTGTGCGACATCGATCCTTCACAGTGGGAGACTTGGTCCTCCGCCGAGTACTAACGGGGGAGGGACGACACAAGCTGTCACCACCATGGGAAGGACCGTTCGTCATGGCAGAGGTCACACAGCCGGGGTCCTACCAGCTTACTTATATGGATGGCACCGAAGTGGGGATTTCATGGAACATCGAGCACCTCAGGAAACTCTACCCCTAGTAGTACCTCAAAACTCTTAAGGGCAAGGTGTATTCTATAATCAGAAGATTTCTTCATCAATAAAGCTTTCATCTTCCAAGGCATTCAAGTTCTTGATTGACAACTGACTTAGTTTGAGCTCAACTTGAAATCAGCATAACACAACCTAGGGTGATCACTATGCCCTACTAACGGAGCAATCGGCTTAAGTCAGAAAAGCCTTAAGTCAGTGAGACATGCTCACGCTTACATGACTTAGGGTGATCACTATGCCCTACTAACTGAGCAATCGGCTTAAGTGGGAAATGCCTTAAGTCGGTGCGACATGCTCATGCTTACACGGGTTAGGGTGACCGCCATAACCTAGCAACAAAATAGCTAACTCAAATCGAGAGACGTTTCTAAGAAAAATATCTCGCTTACAGTGCCAGGGGTGTTTTTCAGCACCCTGCTGATGGAACAATCAATTCAAACATAACAGTTACATGTGCACAGAACTCACGCTACACTTTTCCTCTAAAAAGTGCTAACTCTATGAACAAGCGTTTTCAGGCAAATCATTACGCCGGATCATTCTTGCAGGAAGCATCGGTTGCAGGAGCAGCGGAAGAAGAAGGTCGGCTTGCGACGTCAGGTGCGGCAACGACATTAGCGACAATGTCTTCAGGCACGACGACCCCGGGCCTCCTCATCAGGATCCGCCCGGCACGAATAGCCTTGTCCATGGCCTTGTCGCGCATCGCCTTCATAACGACGCGGTCATCCTCCAAGGCCTTGATATAGAGGCGAGCGGCCTCCAACTCCTGAGTAACCATCCTTTTGGAAGCGCGCAGCTCCTTGATGACAGAATCTTTTGTGGACAACAGCTTGCCGAGTCGGGACACTTCATCCTAGGATGCCATCAGTTTTTCGCGATGATGGTCCAAATCCGACATGGTAAAATGGTGACTCCTCTCCAGAATGGTCAAGGAAGTGCTGGCATCATGGTATAACCTATCCCTATTGTCATGAGAAGCAACGAGTGCTCGTTTTTCCTCCTGCAAGCATGAGCAGCACTAAGCAGTGAAGCGAGGGAAGCAAAATACAAGCGGCCAAGAGAGTTTACCTCATGTGCCAGCTTCTTGGAGTCAAGTTGTGCAATCAGAGAAGAGTTTATGGAGCGAGCACTGTCCAAGAAAGCAGAGGTTTGGCTCAAGTCAGCCTAACTCTGGTGATACTTTTCTTCAATATCAGAGCATCGCCGAGCCCAATCTAATAAAGCAGCATAAAAAAGCGCAAGATATAAAATAAACAGAGCAATGAAAGCAAAAAAGGAAACTATGAGCTCACTAACCAATGTTTGATGCCTTCAGACCATCTATCTGTTTTTGAAGCAGTAGAGGGTTCCATTGCATCAAGGATGAAACTTGGTCGGGGATAGGAGCACCGCAGGATTTCAGTTGGGGAGAGATACAGAACCAAGAACATCCTGTGATTCTGAAAAGATAAGCAAAAAGGGCCACTTTGCCAGTATGAACAGTAAAAGGCGAAAGTTGATTCACCTGAAGATTGGAGAGGAACAAAGGAAGACCCAAA
Organism: Zea luxurians; assembly: GCA_029449295.1. Classification (NCBI taxonomy): domain Eukaryota; kingdom Viridiplantae; phylum Streptophyta; class Magnoliopsida; order Poales; family Poaceae; genus Zea; species Zea luxurians. The sequence continues at coordinate 10,151,352 of JAOPSE010000022.1, forward strand.
GCAGGAAGAATTGATACGTTGCTTGATGAGGGGATGTCAACAGGAATGACATCGAAGGCACGACTCGGAGGGACCTCAGCCTTGTGAGTAGGCGGCAGACTCCTGACGTCTAGATCACTGGCCTCTAAAGTAACCAGACCTGCGAGAGCCGTAGATAGATGTGCCACCGCGGCCTCCTCGGATTGGACTAGCGGCGATCAAATGTGGACGTCCATGGAGGCAGCAAAAGAGGAACTTGCCACAACACCCTTGGGGGCTGGGTCGCTCCTAGCACCACCCTCGGGGGCTGGGCCCTCCGTAGCAGCCACATCTAAGGCTGAAGATCCCTCAGCCATATCTAGAGGAGCCGGGTGACTCGGGTCAGCGGCATTGAGGGCCGGTGTGTAACACCCCAGTAATTCTCAAAGTCCCTCTCAGTGCTAACTCAAGAACCATTATTTCATGTGAACCATATTGGGCAAAAGACACCAATCAACTTGAGAATAAAAGTTCCACTAAGTATTTTATCTTAAGAAACATTCCTAAATCATATGGTGCATTCAAAAAGGGGAAAATGTTGAAACCCTGGAACAACCCTAATTGAGCCACTAAAATAGAAAGGAAGAAAAGGGTTAAAAAGACCATGAAAAACATGGAATCATGGCTTAGGCCAAGTATTTAAGTTGAAATACACTAACTAAACTACAACAATTGTTATAAAAGTTTGGCCAAAATATTTTATTAAAAACCCCAAAAAGGCCCTCCAAGTGAAAGCTCCCTAGGGGGAATCTGAAATTCAGATTTCTGAATTTCAGCCTTCACCTAGAACTTGAGTGCGTTCACCTTGATCCCTAGCTCAAATCCTTCAGTCCCCATTGACAATTTTGTTCTAAACTAACCCCTCTCCAATGTGTGTGAAGATGGCATCGGGATGTATGCCCTAGACACGTCAAACCCGGGATTTTCTCTCGGAGTTTAGCAGTGAGACAAACCCAACTTCACCCCTCCATATCTCTTGATCCAATCAGCAAAACCCATAAGCCTCCACACACAAACGATAAAGGAATGTCAGGGGAAGAGATCTCTCAATGGGATCATGGCCATAATCTCAAAGATTTGGGGCCAATCCGCGCTTGAACATGACCTCTCTCTGCGCTACCTTATGCTCGACGCCGTGCCCAGACGCCAGAGCGCGCACTGGCGCTTGCCCGCGCACACCCCGAGCACGTGTCAGAGCCTCCCCTCGGCCGTGCTCGGCCGCACCTTTAAGACCACCCCTAGACGTGCCTCACCTCACTCCGCACTCACCCTCGCTGGCCAGACACCACCCTTAGCTCGGGCGAGCTCTACGCCACCCGCCCGAGCCACCCGAGCGCCGGCCACTGTGGCCAACCATTTCTAGAGACCTTCAGCCTCAACAGAGCTCTTGGATAGCTTCCCCGAGAGCCTGTGAAGCTTCTCCAAGCTTGAGCCGAGGCATTGCTTCACCGGAGAAGCAAAATCACCCTCGCCGGACTTCGGTCACCCGCCACCGCGCGTGAACCGAGCTATCTGGTGAGCCATTTTCCAATTCCCCGTGCCTATGTCTTCCCTGACCTCTGGTGAAGCTCACTAACAAGTTCAATTGAACTGTACCGCCCTGGATAGGCCGGAGCCCTCGCCGCCGACGAGCTTGCCTGCCTACGCGCGTGGACCGACCCACTCCGACCATCACCGGAGACGATCCGCACATTGGCGTGACTGTCAAGACCTCCCCTACACCCTCGACCACTTCACCGGAGCAACATCGCCGCCGGTAAGCCCCTCCGCCCTTTCCTCCGCCGCGGTTACTATTTCATTAGGGGAAGGACCGCGGGTTTGGTTTAGCAGAACCCTAGGGGGTTTTCTGCTTAGTCAGAGACTCATATGAATAGTGACCCGAGGACCTGTCTGCAATGAAACTTAGAACTTTTGCCACGGACCCAGATGCAAAACCTTTTTCCTTTAAACCATTTCTGTTTATTCTTTTAAAAAGGCAGAGAATTTAAGAAATTCATAGCTTGAGAAATGTTTAACCAAATTTAGTCAAACCAATTTTACTGGATTTAGAATATTATGAGCTATCAAATAAAAATGCTGAACCCTATGGTTTCTATAGTGATTTTTAGAGTTTAGAATTAAATAAGGAAACTTGCCAAACCTTATTAAAATAATGAAAAATAGTTATGCTTCTGTGCTAGACATAAGAAAATTTCTAGAAGCCCAAACCTAACTTAGGCACTGTTTAAAAATATTAAGCACCCCAGTATACAAGATTAACATAGGGTTATCTGTTAAAAACTATATCTGCCCAAAACTTAGGAAAATAAGAAAGACAATAGAAATTATTGGACAGTGGATGAACATATTTTTCCTAATCCACTTAAGTAATAAAGAACCTAGGAAAAATATAAAGAACCCTAGTCTAGAACAAATCCAAGGTGGAATATTTTATTAGGCACTAATAAAACTAGAAAGGCCATCATTAAAAATATAAGGACCATTCAAAATTGGTAAGAAAAATTTAGTAGACTCCTAACTACTAGAACATCCCTACACATATTACAAACACCCCAGCCCATCATCTTAAGTGGGTTGAACAATTAAAACTTGATTTTTAGCCATGTTCGAATTAAATCATAAGAAAGCCAAAAATTGTGCAACAATGGGCAAATAAATTTTTACCAAATTATTGATGAAGTAGACCACCAGAGAAAAATGCAAAACCTATTCAAAACTACAAAATAACACCCATTGCCCCTACCTCATGTAAAAGGCCACTTAATTCAAGAAATTCTACCACCCTTTTCCTTAAGCAAAAAGTTACCAAATTCTAGAATGATTGCTCTTCCGCAAAGAAGAAGATAGGAAAATTTGGAAATCTATTGTTTGATATTTTTCAAGTATAGTGGTAGTAGAAAGCACCCCTTTGGCTAAAAACTTTAGAAATCATAGTAAAATAACAAATAAGTATTAGTGGCTGAAAATTTGTACAAAACCATGTTATTACACCTAAATGCTAGCAAAAAATAAGCCTTAGAGAATAACTCACTGTTAAAAGGGTGTTGTAGTTCGAAACACCCCCTCTGCCCTAATATTTGATAATTTTGTACAGAGAGAAACCCTCACTTTTTAAACCCCAAATTTTGAGACAAAGAGTTATACACCAGTGAGAAGCCACTGTAATTTTTACAGAATTTTTAGAAATTTATAAAACTAGCTTGTAGTTCAAACCCACCTTTATAGCATACAAGAAAATGGAAAAGAAGAGATAAATTAAAAAGATTAATAAGTCTCACCCCAATAATTGCAGCTAAGAATCTTGCTAAAATATCACTAAGACATAAAAAGGAAAATCAGTAGAACACTAAAAACAATCTAACCATTCAGAAATCAAACTTGACCCAAATTTACTAAGTATACCCCGGAAATCTCTAATAGCCAAACTTAGCTCTATTCTCTGTTAATTAATCTTTCACCCTACAATTTTAGTTGCTAAATTGCATATCATGCCATGCATATATCTTACTCATTGCATTCATTAGATTGCAACCTCGCTGACGGAGAGTACGTGCTCATTCCGGAGCAAGGAGCTACTCACGAGGAAGATCAGGAGCCAGCTCCCGAGCCTGCCATCGAGGATCTCCCCGCAGCCCCAGCAATTGAAGGCAAGCCCCGGTTTTATGCATAACCAATTTATATATATGCTACTTTACTACACTTAATGTTTGTAGGCTTGTAATGTGCACTTAAGTGTTGGAGTTGTTTGAAACCCTTAGTTGCATGAATTCAGGATTCCTTTTTGAGATGGATACTAGTATGCTAGGTCGAGTAGCTGCTTTGCTAAATCAGGATCTCGGTAGAAGTCGAGTGATTTTTCTAGCACTCGCGCGAGGTCAGGAATTGATTATATTCATCTTGATAACAGGATCTATGATGGTCTATGGACTTAGATCCAGGGAGGATGCCTTGTCCATGTGATGGGAAAAGGAATTAAGGATTAATGTGTGGATACCTAAGTCAAGCGTTTGAATGTACTAAGCACATGTCAAGAAATATGGTAACCGATAAACCTAGTACCTGAGTGAAGCCGAGCGCGGACTTTACCCCTCACGCGTCCTAAGACTGGGTCTCCCATGCTAGCTATGGTGGGTACAAGTGCGGTCATAGCACGGCGGCAGCCGGGGTCAGTGGAGCATTGTATGCCAAGGCGGTGAGTCCTGGCCGCGAACGGGGAATCGATGGGGTCGGTTGATGTGTGTGGGGACGGAGTGCCCCTACATGTCGTGTGTTTAGGTTTACCTTGCAAGGTTAAAACTCGATTCGAATCGTCTGCTTCTCGCAGCTAATGAGACTGCTTGACCCCTTGTACTACATTGAGTAAGAAATGAAATGAGGTTTTACATGAGATAACATGTTGATTGTATTAAATGATTGTTACCATGTATGCTTAGAAGGAGTAAACTTAGCTAAAAGTAATTATATTAGAATTGGAAAAGTTAAAATCAATATTAGACTCAGCTAGTGCTTTGGCAAACCAAACCCCTCAGCCAAACAGCTGCATGATCTAGAGGTAGAGGAGTAGATTCCTCACACCGGGTAAGTCTAGATGAGTATTAGTATACTCAGCCTTGCTTGTGGCATAATTTTTGCAGGTACGCTTCAGGATATGGTTGATGGTGTGACTTGGCCTACCACCCTGCCACCGGGTTGGACGGTCGAGTGGGATGCTGCTCCAGCAGGAGAGGAGCAGGAGGAGTAATGGGCTAGGCCTTGCCCTATTCCTCACCTTTCGATGATATCGATTATCCGCTGCAGATTACCTTATGAACTTATTTCAGTTTATCTGAAAAACTCCGATTTGTGTAATAACTCCAGTACTTTAATTTGAGGATTCCTGTTTTATTGTATTTCTTCTATGACTCACCTTCGAGTGAGCTTGTGCTATTTGATCCTGGATAAGTGGCTTTATCAGACTAGATCTGAGGAACTGATGGGTTATTCCGATTTAAGTGTGTTGCGACCTCTGAGGCGTGACTTGGACACTTAAGCTGGAATAATTCGGGCGGTTCTGCCACAGCTGGTATTAGAGCAAATACCCCCACAGAGGAAGCAATAAACCATGAATACCAACTTTCGAAAATCTAAAACTTGCTTAGAAACCAGTAATTGAATCGTCAAGACTAGAACGCTAGACCTAGGACAAAAGGCCTTAGGAATAGTGGGAGAAATAGGTGGCTAATTAAGTAGGCCCTATGGGCCAGTCTTAGGATTTTTTTTAAAGGATGCCTTAAAAAGCACCCTTTTTATTCGGAGAGGAGACGTTATTTTCAGCATGCATGCATTATAAAACTAAAAGGATTAAAAAATTAAAGAAGTAAAAATTTGATCTAACCCACTTCCTTTTAAACCACCTAGGCTCTTTTATTTTTTCTTTCTTCCACCATAATCTTTACATCTGATCTTCATCCACAGATGACTTCACCCACCCCCGCCAATGGAGGAGACACTCGTTTGAGTTCCGATTTTCTTTCCCATGATGGTTTTCCTTCCATCTTGTGGGAAGTGCTCAACTCCGCTGGTTACCCTGCGCCCCCTTTGTACACAGTGCAGCTGTATGAGGAGCATCGAGTACCATGTTGCCGAGTCTGGCTGACTCTGGAGGCTCATCCCCTTCAGCCGGGATGGCGTTCCCTTGACTCTGAGACTGCTTGATTCAGGACGGACGACAACACCAAATCGGCAGCTATGAAGACCCTAACGACTTTCTGTGGCTACCATCCCCTAGAGATGGTGATGCACCCCTTGGGACTCTTCCCCGCTGAGAAGAAGGTTGACCCCATGTGGTGCAACCGTGTGAGCCATGTGAAGGACGTATGGGCTATGTATCCTGACTTGGTTGGGAGGATCACTGTTCAGTGCATGAGCGCACTGTACCACGTTCAGGCCCTGCAGAGCGACGCTATGGCACATCTTGCCAACCTCGCTCAAACCACCAAGCTCACCCTCGACAGCCGAGAAGACTTCGTGGTAGACTTGTCCTCAGAGTTGGTAGAGAAGGACCTACAGGTGGAATGATTGAGCCAGCGCATCACCACCCTAGAGCAGCAGGTGGAGATCCGGGACAACACCATTGATGTCCTGGAAAACAGCTCCACGATGTGCAGCAGGAGCTCGAGGAAGCTAATGACCACCTGGACATGCACCACCTGGAGATGGAGGCCAATGAGGCCGGAAGAGAGGGAGAAGAGGCTCCCGAGGAGTTAGGACCAGCCCCTGGTGCCAATGCAACTGCCTCCGAGATGCCCCCTTCACCCGTATCCAGTGTCGCTTCCACTACTTAGGGTTGATGAGTCATTTTGACGCTTTAGGAGGATAGAAACCCACGCGAGCTTAGTTAACGACAGATTTTGGACTAGGCTTACGGGTACTTTCCCCAAATTGATGTAACCCATGAGAACTTTTGGGATCAGGGGAATCTCGTTCGAATTTAATGTTATGATTATGGAAATTTCTTTCCATATAAGATAAAAGCATATGGTTCGAAATTGTGAATTGGGATAACAATGGCGACAATATCTGTTTTCAGATGGCAGCTAGGCAGCGTCACGGGCATAACGAGCAAGTTCCCCCGCCACCTCCCCCAGCGCCCATGGTGCAGGAGCTGATGGCTCATCAGAACAAAATTCTGCGACAGCTCTTGCAGCACCAGCCCCACCCTCAGCAGCACGGTGGAGGCCAGCCACAACGACCTCCAGCCGCGGCGACCTACCATGAGTTCCTGAGTACGCAGCCGCCCTTGTTCACCAAGGTAGAGGATTTGTTGGATGTTGACGTGTGGTTACGCGTCGTGGAGTTCAAGTTTCCCCTCCTCATGGGAGACTGCCCTGATGACACCAAGGCTCGCTTCACCGCGCAGCAGCTTCATGGACCTGCTCGGACTTGGTGGGACCATTTCTGCGCCATGCTACCTGTTGGTCATGAAGTTTCTTGGGAAGAATTCAAAACTACCTTCAGAGGACACCACACCCCAGCTGGAATTCTTGACCACAAGCTGAATGAATTCCTGGCACTCAATCAAGGAACTCGCACGGTATTGCAGTATGCTCAGGCCTTCAACGACCTGTGCTAGTACGCAGGGTATCATGTTGATTCTGATGAGAAGAAGAGAGACCGTTTCCACATGGGTCTCAACACCAAGTTGTGTGAGCGTCTCAACACTGTTCGGGCTGATAGCTTCAATGAGTTGGTCAACTTGGCCATCTCGAAGGAGGATTGTATTGTAGCTCACCAGGCAGAGAAGAAGAGGAAGGCACCAATGTCAGCACCCTCCACTCAAACCCAGAGGTTCAGGATTGTTTCCCACAATCAGAGCAGAGGATTTCAGCAGCAAGCAGGCAGATGGGTGATCAGGCCACCTCAGCAGCAGCAGCCAGCCCCCAATCGTTTTCCAGCTCCCGCTCCAAGGAACAATCAACCTCCGCAGCAGCATCAGTTCCACCAGGGAAATAGGAACAAGTGCTTCACTTGTGGCAATGTGGGCCATTATGCCAAGAATATAATTGCCCAAGGAATCAGCAGAGGCAGATGCCAGCACCGAATCAAGACAAGGGAAGAAAGCAGAAGGTGCAAGTCAGGCAACGGAAGCTCAACTTCACTACTCTGGAGGAGTTACCTGAGGGAGCCCCCATCATGACTGGTATCTTTTCAGTTTTTAATCAACCTGCATTAATTCTGTTTGATTCTGGTGCGTCTCATAGCTTCATTAGCCAGAAGTTCAGTGCTAAGTGTCAATTGCCTTTCTGTCATACTCGAGGGTCTTTTATGATCGCAACGCCGGGAGGCAAGGTTTTAACAAACCAATTAAATCAAAGCGTGCCCATTCGGCTGGGAAGCCACATTGTCAAGACTACCCTCCTTATTCTAGGATTGGAAAATGTGGACATTATTTTGGGAGCCAATTGGATGACCCGGCACCAAGTGGGGCTAGATATAGCCAGCCGCATCGTTGAAATTAAATCCCCAATCTGTGGGAGTTTCACCTTATTTCTGCCCAACCAAGATTCTACTCGATCATGTGCTTTTGCTATGATAGAGTTACCTTTGAAGAAGATTCCAGTGGTGTGTGAGTATGCAGATGTTTTTTTGATGAATTACCAGGAATGCCACCAGACCGGGATATTGAATTCACCATCGAGTTGCAACTGTAACACCCCAGGTGTTACCTAAGGCCCTGCCTCAATGCATGCACATGTGGCCCTATTATCACATGTGTTAAATGGAAAGAGAAGACACCCAAAGCTTTAGAACCATGACTAAACTAAGTAATGATCATTAAGGGAGGGATACCCTAGCCTTCATGTATCTTCACCTATGAAAAAGGTTCTAAAACCCTAATTTCCCCTCTTGAGCCATTAAACCCCCAAACATTGGATTAAAGGAAAAACTATACAAATGGTCAATTCATGGATTGAACCCTTTACCAAAGTTGAAGTACATTAATAAATCTATAAAATATAGTAAGGGAGGTATTACAAAAAGGTCCTACAAAAACCCCAAATCAAGCCCCCAAGTGGAGAGCACACTAGAGCCATCCATTTTTCTCTAAGTCCAAAATCAGCCCTAACCTAAAGATCAGAAGAGTTCACCCCTTTGCTGGCGCCGAAACCACTTGGTTCAAATAACAAAAAGTAGCCAAACTACCCAAGGAACACCCCTGAAAAATTTGAAACCAAACCAGGGTCGTTTGACATGGTTTGGCATCTGTTTTGTCGCAGGGTGAACAGTGCAGACACACAAGACTTGGCGCCATCATATCTTCCAAGCCAGACCCGATCTCCCCTTGGAATTCACATGAACTAGATAGCTCTAGGTGTAGGGAAGAAATCTTACACAAGACATATGGCAAGATTCGCACATTTGGGAGCTTTGCAGGCACAAGAACTCGGGCAGATTAACACGGCCACGTGTTCGACGCGCCCTAGCGACGCCAGAGCACGCCCCGGCGCTCGGCCACACACGTGTCGCGCCGCGCCGCGTCAACCCTGCGCCCACGCCCGCGGCTATAAAGCCAACTCCGGCCTCGACCGTACGCCCCCGCGCGCTCCCAACCCTGCCCGAGCACGAGTTCATCGGCGTTTGCCTAGAGAACGGCGCGCCCACGACCGTGCGAGCCCTGGCCACCGTAGACCGGCCACTCCAGCGCTCCTCCACCCTGTCAGTGAAGCTCCCTGAACCCGTAGACCCAACACCACCTCACCGGAGACACCGGATCGACATCGCCGGACTTCAACCAGCCGTCATAGCACGTAGATCGAGCTACACTGTAAGCCATTCATCGATTCCTTGTGCCTACGGCATCCTTGACCTCCAGTGAAGCTCCCCATGCCATTTAACTGAACTATACCGCCGTGAGCAGGCCGGAGCACACGGGACCGATGAACCCGACCGCCTGCACACGCGGTCAGCCCTATTCCGGCCATCACCACCGGCGATCCGCCCCTCGACGTGACCGCCAGGACCTCCCAGACCTCACCCAGCCCTCCACCGAACCTCTCCCGCCGCCGGTAAGCCACGCCACCCTTTTTCCTCTCGGTGGCTACTGTTCCGGCGAGGAGGGAGCTCGGGTTGAGAAAGAGAAAAGCCAGGGGGTATTCACAATGTCAGTGACTCGGTAGACAGTTCCGCAGGGGCACCGTTTAAATGATTTAGTTAAAGAAAACCCCAGGGGCCCTGGTTCAAACCTGTTTTCCTTAAACCATTAAGATTTATTCTTTTAAATGAGTATAGAACTTGAAAAATTCATAACTTGAGTTTTATCCAACCAAATTTGGTCAAACTAATTTTGCTAGGTCCTAAATATTATGAACTATTTAGGAAAAATAATAAACACCCTAATCACTGCAACACTTTTTAAAGTTTTAATGTAAATAAAGTGTACTGCCCAAAACTAAATAAATAGAGGAAAAATAGAAATATTTTTGGGCTGAGAATAAGAAAAATTAGAGACATGCTTAACTACTAACTACCCTGTTTAAAAATGTTAAACTCCTCAATATACAAGGTTAAGGAGGGATTAACCACAAAAACTTGTTTTGGTCCCAACCTTAAGAAAATGAAAAAGGGAATTTAAAATAAGAACCAGACGGCAACCACATTTTTCCTAGCCTGCTTAAGTAACATAGTTCATTAGAAAATCTCGTTGAACTCTTTGTTAGTACAAAAGAAATGCACCACATTTTATTTCATAAAAACAGTAAGAACTTAGAAAAATCCTAGAAAAATAACCCTAAGGGGGAACCACCCCAATCCTTGGGATAACTATTGTTTTTCTAGTATGAATCTAGGAAAATTACAAGTTTTGTTGTTTGATATTTTTCAAATGACAAGTTATTTATAAGTGCCTTTTTGACATTAAACTTTAGAAAATCACAACTAAATAACCCTTAAGTCACTTTCTGTGATTTTTGGCACAAAGACCTGTCATTACCCATAGATGTTGGCAAAAATATTTTTTAGTGCAGAACCCTCACTTAAACCAGAGCTGTAGTGCAAAGTGACCATCTACCCTCACTTTTGTTATTTTTTCCCAAGGTTTATATTAATTAATTCTAACCTCAAATTTGTAGAATAAACTACAGAGACCAATGTTTACCCACTGTAATTTTTGCAACATTTTTTAGAAAATTTTAAATCACCATGGTAGTTCAAGAGCACTCAAAAATAAGCATAAATAGAAAGTAAAAGGGGAATTGTGGAAGACATTAATATTATACAATTAAATCTCTCCAAGTTTCCAATACAACATGAAGGAAAGAATAAAATTCTTAAGTTCACTCAAACCCTAAAAAAAAGGTGTGTATAGAACACTTAAAGCACCATCCGATAAAGAAACCCTAGTTTACCCATTGTTTTGATATAGTTTCTCCATACATAGTATTTATTAAATTGACATATCATTAATATACATGTATCTTATTCATTACATTCGATACATTGTAATCTCGCTGACGGAGAGTACGTCCTCATTCCGGAGCAACGAGTTGCTCAGGAGGTAGTCCAGGAGCCAGCACCAGAGCCTGCCATCGAGGATCTGCCTACCCCAGCTTTTGAAGGCAAGCCCTAGTTTTATGCATAACCATTATATATGCTATTTTACTGCACTTAATGTTTGTAGGCTTGTACTGTGCACTTAAGTGTAGGAGTTGCCTGAAACCCTAGTTGCATGAACTCAGGATTCCTTTTGAGATGGATACTAGTATGCTAGGTCGAATAGCTGCTTCACTAATTAGGGATCTCGGTAGAAGTCGAGTGATTTTTCTAGCACTCGCGCGATGTCAGGAATTGGTTGTATCCATTTTTATATCGGAATGATGGTTGGTCGGTGGACAACGATCCATGGGGATGCGTTGTCTACAAGACGAAATTGGAATAAGGATTAAGGTGTGGTACCTATGTCAAGCGTTTGAACATACTAAACGCATGCCGAGAAATATGGTAAAACGGCAAGCCTAGTACCTGAGTGAACGTGCCCGCAGACTTTACCCCTCACGCGACCTGAGACGTAGTCTCCTATTCCAGTTATGGTGAGTACAAGTGCGGTCACTGCACGACAGCAGTCGGGTCAGTGAGGCATTGTACGCCAAGGCGGTGAGCCATGTTCTGTTGCTAAGGAATCGATGGGGACAGTTGATGTGTGTGGGGACAAAGTGCCTCGCCACGTCGTGTGTTTAGGTTTACCTTGCAAGGTTTAAAAACTCGATTTGAATCGTCTGCTTCTTGCAGCTAATGAGACTGCTTGATGCATTGTACTACATTGAGTAATAAGTGGAAATGAGTTGATTTGCAAAAGATGTTGATTGCTAAAAATGTTTAATACCATGTATGAGTAGCTAGGTGCTCATCTAGTTTAAAAAGGATCATACTAAAACTCGAAAAGCTAAAACTTTATTTTAGACTCAGCTAGTTCTTTTGGCAAACCAAACCCCTCCACCAAATAGCTGCATGTCTAGAGGTAGAGGAGTAGACTCCTCACACCGGGTAAGTCTAGCTGAGTATTAGTATACTCAGCCTTGCTTGTGGCATAATTTTTTACAGGTTCTCTGGAGGATATGGTTGCTGGAGTGACTTGGCCGTCCACCTTGCCACCAGGTTGGACAGTCGAGTGGGACCCTACCTCAGCAGGAGAGGAGCATGAGGAGTGATGGGCCAGGCTTCCCCATCCTCCCTTTTATTTACTGTTAGTTAATTTCCACTGCATCTAGAACAGTGATTACTACTTTTGCAAAACTTCGATGATGTTGTAATAACCTTAAGCACTTCTTTAATTTATGGTTTTATGCTTTATTGTATTTGCTCTGTGCTTCACCTTCGAGTGAGTATGTGGTACTTGATCCTGTTAGTGGCCTTGTCGGACTAGATCCAAGGGACTGACGGTTTATTCCTATTTAAGTGTGGTCTAGCCTCTAATGCGGGACTTAGGCACTTAAGTTGGAATAATTTGGGCGGTTCCACCACAGCTGGTATCAGAGCTTGTACCACCTCAGAGGAATCAATAAATCATAATTACCGACCTTATCAAAAGTAAAACTTGCTTAGAAACCAAGTTGGATAGCTATCAGAACGATAAGGATTGACCTAGGACGTGAAGCCTTAGGATACTAGATGGGTAGCTAGGTGGCTAATTGAGTATGCCATACAGGCTACTATGATGTAGATGGGGGATTTCTATATCCCTATATATACTTGGTGTGAGGACGCTTAGGACGAGCATGCATGCATTATTTTTCTATCCTCTTAGTAAAATGTCATTACTAATAAGAAACAACATAAACAAAGAGACATCCGTAATAAAATTTTAGATCTATATCGAAGATCTCAACTTAACCCTAGATAAGCCAAGTCCTTAGAAAATTTTCTAGTCTTTTACACTAGCTTCCTTTTATTTCTGGGTTTCGTTCTTTTCTTTTCGCTTACACTTGCCCTTGCACAGATGAATTCTCACGTACCCATGGACGGAGGGAACACACATTCCCACACAGACGATCTTGCATGAGAGGGCTTTCCCCGTATTTTGTGGGAGGTACTGCACGGAGCAGGTTACGCTACGCCTCCCCAGTACACGGTGCAGCTGTTCGAGGAGCACTGGGTACCCCGCTGTAGGGTGAGGATGACCTTGGAGCCTCACCCCTTGCAGCCCGGCTGGCGTCCTTTGGACTCAGAGTCTTTCAGTTTCAGGGCCGAGGATACTGTTGAGTCCACGGCTCTGCATGTGCTGACAACCCTCTGCGGATTTCACCCCTTGGAGCTGTGAACCCACCCCATTGGCTTGTTCCCTGCTGAGAAGGAGGATGACCCAATGTGGAAGGATCGGGTTGAGCACGCCAAGGATGTGTGGGCTCTCTACCCTGGGCATACCGCTCACATGACGGTTCAGTGCATGAGTGCCCTGTATCGTCTGTAGGCCTTGCGAGGTGAGGTGATGTCCCAGCTTATGGGCCTAGTGGAGTCTACCAAGATCACCCTGGATAACCGGGAGGACCTTGTTGTCGACTTGTCCACTGAGCTGGTAGAAAAGGATCTCCAGGTGGAGCAGATGGCCAACCACATACATGAGCTTGAGGATCAGGTGGAAGCCAGGGAGAACACCATTGAGGTTCTGGAAGATCAGCTCTAGACCACCCAGCAACAGCTTGAGGAAGCCAACCAACATTTGGATCTGCACCATCAAGAGATTGAGGATATGGAAGCAGAAGGGGCCGATGAAGACGTTGATATCGAGGGAGGAGAGGAGCCGGAGCCTGCATCTAGCTTAGACACTGTTGGCTCAGGAAGACCACCATCCCCCGACTCTAGCGTTGCCTCGTTTTCTCATTAGATTTCAGAGTTAGGGTAGAAGTGTGCAGCAGTAGAACTCCTCGAAACTAGCTTAGCTTTTGCACCTTGGAGATACTAGGCTAGAGAGTTGAGTATTTTGGGCACTGCTGTAACTGTTGGAAACTCTTTTGGGCAAGATGAATGATAGATGGTTCCTATTTTAAGTTTATGAATGAAATTATATCCTATTGGTACTAGTTGTGAAAAGCGAGGCAATATTAGGAATCCTGCAAACTTTGTTGTTTAAGTTCTTTTATCATATGCAATCATGGATTGTAAGTATAACGACATAATCTCCTAAATTTCAGATGGCAGGAAGAGCGCGCCGTGGGTAGAATGAGCGCATTCCTCCACCACCGCCGCAGCCTCCTACCATGCAGGAGCTGATGGCTCAGCAGAATGAGATTCTACGGTAGCTCGCTCAACGTCAGCCACCGCCTCAGCACTATGGGGGTGGTGATCATCACCAGCGTGCCCCGGTAGCGGCCACCTACCAGGAGTTCCTCAGTACTCAACCGTCGTTGTTCACCTGGGCGGAAGATCCACTTGATGCTGATGTTTGGCTCAGGGTGGTGGAATCCAAATTCCCACTGCTAAATGGAGATTGTTCAGATGCAGCCAAGGTCTGTTTCGCTACCCAGCAGCTTCGTGGGCCCGCTCGAACATGGTGGGACCATTTCCTCGCTATGAAGCTGGCTGACCACATGGTTGAGTGGGGAGAGTTCAAAGCAATATTCAGAGGGCATCACATACCAGCAGGCATTATGGACCGCAAGCTTAAAGAGTTTTTGGCACTCACTCAGGGAAGTCGTACCATGTTGTAGTATGCCCAAGCTTTCAATGACCTGTGCCAGTACGCAGGCTACCATGCTGACACTGATGAGAAGAAGAGAGACAGATTCAGAAGGGGCCTCAGTACTAAGCTTCGTGACCGTCTCAACACAATCAGGGCCAACAACTACAATGAGTTAGTCAACATGGCCATCTCTAAGGAGGATTGCATCACAGCCTGCTAGGCAGAGAAGAAGAGAAAGACCCCTATGGCAGGACCATCAGCACAGCCTCAGCGTTTCAGGATTGTGTCCGACACTTAGAGCAGAGGACCTCAGCAGCAGCAGGGACGATGGGTGATCCGACCACAGTAGCAGCAGCCGGCACCCAACCACTCCCAACCTCCAGCTCAGAGGAACAACAATCAGCCACAGCAGCAGTACCGACAAGGCAATGATAACAAGTGTTTCACTTGTGGCAGCACCGGACACTACGCCAAAAATTGTCCCAGAAACCAGTAGAGGCAGGGGCTAAATGCAAATCAAAGTCAAGGCAAGAAGCAGAGGGTGCAAGTGAGGCAGGGCAGGCTGAACTTCACCACATTGGCTGACATTCCATAGGGAGCACACGTCATGACTGGTATCTTTTCTGTTTTGAATTACCCTGCAGTCATTCTTTTTTATTCTGGTACATCACACATCTTCATCAGCACAAAATTTAGTGCCAAATGTCAACTACCTTTTCACCACAAAAATGGGGGCATTATGATTGCAACACCGGGAGGAAGGGTTGCCACCTATCAACTCAACCGGCATGTGCCCATAAAATTGGGTAGTCTTACATTTAAAACCACCCTCCTGATCATGGGATTGGAGAGTGTGGACATCATATTGGGAACAGACTGGTTATCATGGCATCATGTTTTAATTGATGTTGCAGCAAGAGACATTGAAATACACTCACCTACTTGTGGGGAAATCACCTTGTACCTACCTGACCAAGGTTGTACCCATTCTTGTGCACTCACCCGGATAGAGTCACCCGTAGAGAGGATTCCAGTGGTCTGTGAGTACCCCGATGTCTTCCTAGACGAATTGCCAGGGATGCCACCCGATAGGGACATAGAGTTTGCTATAGAGCTGCAACCCGGGACTGCACCTATATCCAAGAGACCCTATAGGATGCCTCCAGCAGAGTTAGTAGAAGCAGTTGCAAGAGTTGTTGGACAAGGGGTTCATTAGCCCAAGTACTTCACCATGGGGATGTCCAGCCTTGTTCGTGAAGAAGAAGGATGAGAGTCTGAGATTGTGTGTTGATTACCGCCCTCTCAATGCAGTGACTATTAAAAACAAGTATCCTTTGCCCCGCATCGATGTTTTGTTTGATCAGTTGGTCGGAGCCAAGGTGTTTTCCAAAATAGACCTTCGCTCTAGATATCACCAAATCAAGATTAGGGCCAGTGATATTTCGAAGACAGCTTTCTCCACCAGATACGGGCTTTATGAGTACTTGGTAATGTCTTTCGGGCTAACCAATGCCCCAACATATTTCATGTATTTGATGAATTCAGTATTTATGCCAGAGCTGGACAAATTTGTGGTGGTCTTCGTTGATGATATCCTCGTATATTCAAAAAGTGAAGACTAGCATACAAAGCATTTGCACACAATACTTCAGCGGCTACGCGATCATCGCTTGTATGCCAAAATCTCTAAATGTGATTTCTGGCTAAGGGAGATCAAATTCTTAGGTCACACAATTTCTCAGGATGGGATATCAGTTGATCCTGAGAAAGTACAAGAAGTGATGGATTGGAAGCCTCCTACCACCGTGCGACAGATTCAGAGTTTTCTGGGATTGGTAGGATACTATCGGCGATTCATTCCGGATTTCTCCAGTATTGCTAAACCCATGACTGAATTGTTGAAGAAAGGAGTGAAATTTGATTGGAGTCAGAAATGTGAAGATGCCTTCATGCATTAAGGCAGCATCTGACGACAGCACCCGTGCTAGCACAGCCTGACAACACCAAATCATTTGATGTATATTGCGATGCTTCGGGCACTGGACTAGGTTGTGTTTTGATGCAAGACAACCGAGTTATTGCCTACGCATCCAGAGCACTCAGGCCTCATGAGCATAATTATCCCACACATGATTTGAAGTTAGCAGCGGTAGTTCATGCTATGAAAATATGGAGACATTACCTAATGGGAGCTCATTGTAATATTTATACTGACCACAGGAGTCTCAAGTATATTTTCACTCAGGCTGATCTTAATATGAGGCAGAGGAGATGGTTGGAATTGATCAAGGATTATGATCTGGAAGTACATTACCATCCTGGCAAGGCAAATGTTGTGGTAGATGCCTTGAGTCAAAAAGCCTAGTGCAACTGTATAACCATTGACTCTAAGATCGCCGCCTTGTGTGACGAGTTGCGTAAGCTGAACATGGAAGTTGTTTCCCCAGGTACCTTGGATTATATCTCAGTTGAGTCGACCTTACAAGAGCAAATAATCATGGCACAGATTGGTGACAAGGGTGTTCAAGTCATTAAGGTAATGCTCAACCAAAAAGTGGATAAGTATAAATGCTTTTGATAGGACAGCAAGGGTGTTCTATGGTTTGAAGACCGACTGGTTGTTCCCAAGAACCCAGAACTCAGGAAGAAAATTTTGGACGAAGCTCATCTTTCAAAGTTTTCCATGCACCCCGGAAGTAACAAGATGTATCATGACCTTAGATCCTTATATTGGTGGACCAGGATGAAGAGAGAAATTGCTAAGTACATATCCGAGTGCGGCACTTGCCAAAGAATCAAAGCTAGTCATTTAAAAGTAGCGGGTACCTTACAACCTCTCCCCATCCCCTCTTGGAAATGGGAAGATATTTGCATGGACTTTATTGTGGGATTGCCCAGCACCTCTCGGCACCATGATTCTATTTGGGTCATTGTGGATAGGCTAACCAAGATAGCTCATTTCTTGCCCGTGCATACCACCCACAAGACGGAAAAATATGCAGAGATCTATATTGACCAAATAGTATGTTTGCATGGAATCCCTAGTACTATAGTGTCAGATAGAGGAGCACCTTTCATCGCACGTTTCTGGGAACAGCTGTAGAAGTCACTTGGAACCCATGTGATAAGAAGCTCAGCATACCATCCTCAAACTGACGGCCAAACGGAAAGAGTTAATCATATTCTTGAGGACATGTTGAGAGCATGTGTGTTACACTATGGCAAGAATTGGGATAAGTGCCTTTCTCTGGCAGAATTCTCTTACAATAACAGTTACCAATCCATCCTAAAGATGGCACCCTTTGAGGCCTTGTATGGGAGAAGGTGTAGAACACCGCTGAACTAGTCACAAGCTGGAGAAAGGGAAATATTTGGACCTGACCTAGTGCTTGAAGCCGAGGATAAAGTCAGAGTCATTAAGAAGAATTTGGAAGCTGCTCAGGCCAGGCAAAAGAGTTATCATGATAAAAGAAGGAAGCCTCTACAATTCGAAGTGGGGGATCATGTGTATCTCAAAGTGTTACCCACTAAAGGTGTTCAGAGATTTGGGGTCAAGGGCAAATTAGCTCCTCGCTATATTGGGCCCTATGAAATCAAAGAGACTCGTGGACCTGTAGCATACCGGTTGAAGTTGCCAACTCACATGTTGTTGGGGGCCTTCGTCCTCCGAAGGTCCTCAAAAATACAACTAACATGTTCTCCAAGTATACTACGTGTACAGGAACCTTCGGACATGGGATGAAGTTGTACATGTTGTGAAAAGCACGGCTCGGGAGAAGAATGAACCAGTTCCGAAGCTACTTGTAGAAGAGCTTCGGCTCAGCGGTGGAGAATGGAACCGACTTAAAGGGGAAAACGTTATTTAGTCCTCAGTAGATTCTCCCTAAGTCAATAGTAAATGTCAGGGGCATGATTGTAATTCTACACAGGCTGCGTCCTGTGTCTATAAATAGATGAACAGTAACACCGTACTGTTCACGCTGACAGATATTCATTCGCACGTCAAGTCTGGACTTTTGCCTTTTATTAAGCCGAAGGTATAAATGTAATTCATTATTGCTTATGTTGATTCTTAATTATATAAGAAAGTGATACTGATAATGTCATATGATTATTCATGTTGTTTTCCGTGTCTCATATGCTTCTGCTCTCATTATTAAATGTTGAAATGATGAAGGTACGTCCTTCATAACCTTCGTCTAAATATCATTATATCCTGAAGGAGATAATGGTTCGAAGGACGAAGGTCTCTAATTATTAACATTTTGTGTTGCCTTGTTCTTAATTTATAGCATTTGAGAACAAGTCCCCAACATTGGCACCCACCTCCGGTGTACTCACTTCCACAATCTTCGGCAAAGCATCAACCTTCATCATGCCGCCAAAGAAGACAACAGCGCTAGGGGCTACACTGCAGCCACTGGACAAAAATCGGGAGATGCTCTCTCTCCGAGAAGCCAGAAGCCAAAAGAGAAAGGCCACCAGCCCAACACTTCAGGAGGAGGAGCTGGACCAGGAGATCAGGAACCTAGAAGTCATTCATCAGCAGGTGCAAAGGAAAAAGGAGAAGATGGCCCAGCTGGCTGACCTTCAGAAGAAGATAGACGAAGCTGCTGAAGAAATGTGTCATCTTACCCAAGATGATCATGACCGAAGGCCCCAACACAGGGAGCTTCGCCAAGAGGGCTCATTCAATGAAGATGAATGGTACGATGATTTTCATCATGGTAGCTTTACTTTTGATGATGCTTCTCCCTTGGAAACAGAATTGCAGGCCATTCCATGGCCACAATCCTACAAGCCACCCCAGTTACCCATATACGATGGGCACTCAGACCCAAAGCAATTCTTGATGAGCTATGAGGCAACAATATCCTCATATGGAGGCAACGCCGCTATCATGGCAAAGTCCTTCGTCATGGCAGTCCGAAGTGTGGCCCAGACATGGTACTCTTCTCTTCGTCCAGGGACAATCACGTCATGGCAGAAGCTTAAGGACATGCTGGTCACCAGTTTTCAAGGGTTTCAAACAAAGCCAGTCATTGCTCAGGCCTTGTTCTAGTGTACACAAGACCATGAGGAGTACCTTTAGACGTATGTCCGAAGGTTCTTACATCTCAGAGCACAAGCGCCCACAGTGCCTAATGAAATCGTCATTGAGGCCATGATCAAGGGGCTTCGACCAGGGTCTACGGCTCAATATTTTGCTACGAAACCCCCCAGACTCTAGAGAAGCTACTTCAGAAAATGGATGAGTACATCCGGGCTGACAATGATTTTTGCCAAAGAAGGGAGGAAGCTTATAGGTTTTCTGAGATGACTAGGGGCTTCGGAGGAAGGATTCACCCTAGGCACGTCAGATTTATTCATAGCTCCAGTCAGAATGATGATAGAGGAAGTCAGCTTCAGAGGCCACAGCAAAGCTCACAATCTTGAGGGTAGTAGCAGAGCTCTTTCAGACCGCCAGCTCCAAGGGGCAGAGGTGGCAGGAGCTTCGGAGTAAGATATGGGGATCAGCCCAGGAAAATCTATTGCTTGTTCTGTGGTGAAGACGAGGGTCACACTACAAGAACGTGCCAAATTACTATTTACAAGCAAAAAGAGATTGCTGAAGCAGAAGCTCGGCAGAACCAGCTGAAGCAGGTTTTACACACTGCTTCGTGCTACTCTCCTTACATACCAGAATATGTGGGCAACCAACCTGCAGCTTCTATTAATTCGGCAAGCCATTCACAAGCTTTCTGGCCTTAGCTTCCACTGCCACCACCTTTGCCACCTGCTCATACTCAAAGCCAGCAGCCAGAAGGGCGCCAACACCCTCAACAGCAACGTGACTTTAGGGAAGAGTCTGAAGCTCGTACAGTCAACAGCACTGTACCAGAATCGAAGCACATTTACTGAGAGATATCCTACCTCTGAAGCACTGTTATCTTTTATTCCATTCTTACTTTTTGTATAAGAAATAAGTAATGATAAACTCAGTCTCAATTTCTTGTAATAATTTTGCTTACACCAGAATGAAATATATCTTTTTTATGGATTTACGAAGTTTGTAAGAAGACTCTTAAAATTCGAAGCTACAAAAAGTCGTTCCTAAGGGAATGCAGAGCCAAAATTAACAAAGCTACAAAAAGTCGTTCCTAAAGGAGCGCAGTTTAAGTTTTCTGCTCAAAAGTCGTTTCAAAGGGAATGCAGAGCCAAATACCGCTGAAATATAAGGCGAAGAAGTTCAAAAGACGTTCCTAAGGGGATGCAGAACTTATACCACAAAAATAGAAGGTGAAGAAGTTCAAAAGACGTTCCTAAGGGGATGAAGAACTTATACCACCGAAATAGAAGGTGAAGAAGTTCAAAAGACGTTCCCAAGGGGATGCAGAGCTTAGACTCAAAAGACGTTCCCAAGGGGATGCAGAGTCTTTCGTGTATCAGTGTGGGTGTAAGTGTGGGTGTTAAAGCATCATCATATTGCATCATACCATTGCATCATGTAGCATAGCATCACATCATCCATCATATCGCATCAACAGAAGAGACTGAATATGAAGAAAATCTTCGGAAATACTTCGATTGAATAAAAATGTGCCAAGGCATGAAGCAAGCTTCGGGTAATAATCAGATTTGCCCTAGAAGGGGTTTCTTTCTTTACGAAGCATGAAAAGAAGGGAAGGTGTTTTTCGCCGAAGGCTCAAAAATAGGTATGTGAGTATGTTTCATGCATCGCAAAGAAATAAATTACAACAGTCTACATATTTGATTCAATATTACATACTTCAAACATTACATAGTTTTGTTACAAAAGAGGTCTAATCTTCCTTCATTTGTTCTATACATCAAACTTTTCAAAATGTTTTTACAATAAAACCTATTCCTCTCTAAGGACTTTCTCCGCAACTTCGTTCAGTAATTTATTGACGACTTCGTCAATAATGGATTCAGCCATGCTTATGATGTCCAATGATTCCTTCATCTCTGGATCAGCTAGGGGATCGTACGGCTCCGGTGGCGGGGATAGTTCAGCTGTAGTAGGAAAATTGTTAATACGAAGCCTCGAAGCAAGTACTGAAGCTAAAAATAAAAAACAATACCTATGCGCCTTTCACGCTCGGCAGACTCTTCAGCTTGCTTTGCCTTTTCCCTGGCATCGTGGGTGTCTTTCTCATTCTTTTTTATAATTTCATGGGCCAGCTCTCGGCCACCGTTTACCCAGACATCAGAGTAGAATTTCCTGCTCGCTAAAGTTGCTTCGGTTGAAGGGTCCTTCGTGGCATCAATAGAGAAGGCAGCTTCGGCCTGAGTTATAGTCTTAACATGATCACAGCCAGCCTTCTCCAGGATAGCTGCAATTCCTCGAACGTTGGAGAAGGTGCAGATGTCCCCGCGGTCATTCAGTATTTCTTCGAAGGCTTCAACTTCTCCACTTATCCATTCAATAACACCTTCGGGGTCACCTCAGATAAAATTTTCTTCAGAATAGTAGGCGCCCACTTTGGAGAAGCTAGTTTTTAATTTCTTCACGCAATCCATGGATTTTTCAAAACACTTATCCTTAGATTCGTGAAGTTCTTCAACATTTTTCTCTGGCTTATTTTTCCAGTATTCACTAATATCTTGGTTGGCCTGTGCAAGTGCGCATTTTTCATTAGCTTCAGCCAATTGCCTTCGAAGATCTTCAATCTCGGTTTTTTGGGCTTCGATCTGAGCATGGTAGTTAGCTTCATCTTCTTTCACTTTATCTACCAATGAAATCAAAATTTTATCTTTTTCCAAGCCTTTGTTTCTCAACTCAATCACCTCTGAACGAAGGTTGTTGAGTGCTATGGTACAGCTCTCGTCTTTAGCATTCTTTTGTGCCCTCAAGGCATTACTAAGAATCAAGCCCTATAAAGAAGAAGAAAGAATTGAGTATGACAATAAAATACTTCGTTTCCAACTTCAAAGTTAAATTTTATACCTTTATGCTATTGTACGCGAGGCTATCAGCAAGTTCATCTTTCGACAGAACCGAAAGACATTCTTCAAGTTTCAGAAATCCCATACTCTTAGCTATCTCCCGGCAAACGGATATTTCTTTGTTGTCCGGGAGGTAGTATAGGAAGTCGTCATCGTTAGTGTCATTAAACACTAAAGCTCCCTTTGGATATTTCAATTTTCGCGCATAGTGTCTTGCTTCCAGAACTTCTTCTTCGGACAACTTCGTCCTCGAAGCATGACGATAAATATAATCAGCATCCTAGATAGCGGCTTCGGGGGCAGGAGATCTTGCCCTTTCTGCCGCGTCTTTCCCTTTTGCCATGCCAGCATCTGAAGCCTGTTGATCAGTTTTATCTTCAGGCGCGACGGCCTTCGTCTCAATAGGCGCTGCAGGCTCAGCTTCGGCCTCGGCTTGGACTTTAGCAGCTTCAGCAATTTTCTTAATAGGACCAGGGCTCAAGGCCTTTGCGGTCTCCAAGACAGCATCTAGCACATTGGCCATCCTTCTCCACTTGGGAGTTGCGGCAGGAGCTTTCTGCACTTTCAGCAATTTTGCCTCTGCTGGAGGACATAAAATTTCTGGCACTTTCACTATTTTTTCCACCTGTGGCTCTTCGTCCATATCATCTTCAGCTTCGGCTGTCCCGACTGTAGGCACCTTCGGCACTACAATGGCCTCTTCGGTGCTCTGCACATTCGGAGCAGCTTGTTTTACTTCGGCAGTAGAAGAAGCTCCCTCGCCAATGATATAGTTGAGGTGCCCGATCTTTCGGTGAGTGGAGATAATTCCGATTTGGCGAAAGATGACCCTTGCGATCCGACTACGACGAGCAAGCCTGAGGCGCCAATGCAATCGCCGAACCAACTCCCTGTGGTTACCGACCTTGCTGATGCGAGATCGGCCTGATCACGAAGATCGTTTCCTGTGCGCAATCGAAGAACGAACAAGAAAAAGATGCGAGCAATCTAATTTATTACTCGAGGGTGAAGTTCTGAATACACGAAGATAGCGCTGATTTGCGTGTGTTCGAGAGTAGCTAAAGCTAACGTAAAACAAAACTCGAAGAACAAAGGAGGCGTAGCTCCTGGATAAATAGAGAGGGGGCGCAGCCCCTAGGGGCGGCCAACCCTAGGTCGTCCACTATAGGCTGCAGTTGGGCTGGTCGTTTATTCTTCTGGGCCCTCATTCTTCAGTAGCATGACGAAGTTAAGATCTCTGGCACGGGCCTGAGTGATTGGCCCAGCTAATGAAGGAAGTGGCGCTTGATATGGAGGTGTTGCTGGTGTAGTCGTACTCATAGTGATGTCCTCATCATCCTCCCCTTCTTGAAGTGAAGTCGTCCTCGACGGCAACTCCTCATCCTCGGCCATATATGGTTTCAAATCTGCAACATTAAAACTAGTGGAAACACCAAATTCCGCAGGCAGGTCAAGAATATAAGCATTATCATTAATCTTTGTTAGCACCTTAAAATGACCAGTAGCACGAGGCATTAATTTAGAACGGTGCAAAGTTGGAAACCGATCCTTTCTCAAGTGCAACCAAACCATATCACCTAGCTCAAAAGTAACAAGTTTTCTTCCTTTACTACCAACAACCTGATTTTTTGCATTAGTAGCAGCAATATTCTGTTTTGTTCGTTCATGTATGGTAATCATTTGTTCAACATGTGCAGCACCATCTACATGTGGGGCGTTTGTAGCATTAAGTGAAATCAAATCAATAGGTGCCCTAGGGATGTAACCATAAACAATCTGGAAAGGGCACATCATTGTAGAAGAATGTGTGGCATGATTGTAAGCAAATTCAACATGAGGCAAACAATCCTCCCAACGTCTCAAAGTCTTGTCTAAAACAGCCCTAAGCATGATAGATAAAGTTCTATTTACTACCTCAGTTTGTCCATCAGTCTGAGGATGACAAGTAGTGCTAAACAGCAATTTAGTTCCCATTTTATTCCAAAGAGATCTCCAAAAATGGCTTAGAAACTTAGCATCGCGATCAGAGACTATTGTTTTTGGAATACCATGTAAACTAATAATTTCTCTAAAGAACAATTCAGCAACAACGCTAGCATCATCAGTTTTATGACAAGGTATAAAGTGAGCCATTTTAGAGAATCTATCAACAACCACAAAAATACTATCCCTCCCCTTCTTAGTTCTAGGCAAGCCCAAAACAAAGTCCATAGAAATATCATGCCAAGGAGAAGGGACAGGCAAAGGCATATACAAACCATGGTTGCCCAAACGTGACTTAGCTTTCTGGCAAGTAGTGCAATGTGCAACAAGACGCTCAACATCACGGCGCATCCGAGGCTAAAAGAAGTGTGCGGCCAGCACCTCATGTGTCTTGTAAACGCTAAAGTGCCCCATGAGACAGGAACAAAAGACGAACCGAGCTTGCTGGAATACACAGCTTGTTAGCGCGGAACAAAAATCCATCCTGTATGTGAAATTTTCCCCAGGGTTTGCCATCCTTACAATGTATATAGAAATCTTTAAAATCAGCATCATCCACATATTGATCTTTCACAGTTTGCAAGCCAAAGATTCTAAATTCTAACTGTGAAAGCATGGTATATCTAGAGGACAATGCATCAGCAATGACGTTTTCCTTCCCGTTCTTGTGTTTAATGATGTAAGGAAAGGACTCGATGAATTCTACCCAACTAGCATGACGACGATTCAGATTTGTTTGGGTACGAATATGTTTTAAAGCCTCATGATCAGAATGAATTATAAACTCACAAAGCTAAAGGTAGTGCTGCCATGTTTGCAAAGTGCGAACTAAAGCATAAAGTTCCTTATCATAAGTAGAATATCTCAAGCTAGCACCGCTTAATTTTTCACTGAAATGAGCAACTGGTTTTCCTTCTTGTAACAAAACAGCACCTAACTCAATACCACTAGCATCACATTCAAGTTCAAACACTTTTTGAAAGTCAGGCAATTGTAAGAGTGGAGCATGGGTTAACTTATCTTTCAAAGTGTTGAACGCCTCTTCTTGTGGGGGGTCCCAAGCAAAAGACACACCTTTCTTTGTGAGTTCGTGCAAAGGGGCAGCGATGGAGCTAAAATCACGCACAAAACGGCGGTAAAATCCTGCAAGTCCAAGAAAACTCTGAATTTGGGGGACTGTCATTGGTGTAGGCCAGTCCTGAATGGCTTAAACCTTGCTGCTATCTACCTCAATGCCCTACGGAGTAACCACATAACCAAGAAACGAGACACGTTGCGTGCAAAATGTGCACTTTTCCATGTTACCAAACAAGCGAGCAGCACGCAAAGCATCAAAAATAGCACACAAATGTTCTAAATGCTCCCCTATAGACTTGTTGTAAATAAGGATATCATCAAAATAAACAACAACAAACAAACCTAAGAAGGCCCATAGAACTTTGTTCATTAAACACATAAAGGTGCTAGGAGCATTAGTCAATCCAAATGGCATAACCAGCCATTCATATAAACCAAATTTCGTTTTAAAAGTCGTTTTCCATTCATCACCGAGTTTCATTCTAATATGATGGTAACCGCTACGCAAATCAACCTTAGAGAAAATAACGGCACCACTAAGCTCATCTAACATATCATCAAGGCGTGGAATAGGATATCAATAACAAACTGTGATGTTATTAATAGCACGACAATCTACGCACATACGCCATGACCCATCTTTCTTTGGAACGAGTAAAACAGGAACCGAGCAAGCGCTAAGATACTCACAAATGTAACCTTTATCAAGCAGCGTCTGCACCTAGCGCTGGATCTCCTTCGTCTCATCTGGATTTCTACGGTATGGGGCGCGGTTCGGAAGAGAAGCGCCGGGGATGAGATCAATCTGATGCTCAATGCCACGGAGCGGAGGAAGACCCGGTGGTAAGTCCGTAGGAAAAACATCAGCATACTCCTGCAAAAGGTTAACAACAACAGGGGGTATATCCAAAGACGGTGCATCATCAAGCGGAACAAGCATGCGCGAGCATACAAGTGCATAACAGGGCATATGAGCTTCATGGAGATCATCAAAATCAGCACGTGTAGCAAGTAAAACAGGAGAGTGCAACTAGATTTCAGATTTAATAGGTGCGGCTGATGTCGATTTGACTTGTTGTGCAGTTTTAGCAGCCCTAGTAAGATCATCTTTCAAAATTTGGTCACGGGTCATTGGATGTATAATTATTTTTTGGCCTTTAAACATGAAAGAATAATGATTTGAACAACCATGATGTAAACTATCAGTATCATATTGCCAAGGTCGACCCAATAACAAAGAGCATGCTTCCATAGGAATAACATCGCAATCAGCATAATCAGGATAAGAACCCAGCGAAAAGGGGA
Source organism: Zea luxurians (assembly GCA_029449295.1). NCBI lineage: Eukaryota > Viridiplantae > Streptophyta > Magnoliopsida > Poales > Poaceae > Zea > Zea luxurians. The sequence continues at coordinate 10,178,335 of JAOPSE010000022.1, forward strand.
CACGTACCGAACGTGTTACCTTTATTTTACCACCATCATTAAGCCATTGAATGTGATACGGATATGGGTGTGCGCGAGTGGGTAAGGATAATTTCTCTACCAAAGCTGTACTTGCCAAATTGTTGCAGCTGCCACTATCGATGATGATGCGAATCGACCGTTCATGCACAACGCCCTTGGTATGGAATAGAGTGTGTCACAGATTTTTTTGGCCTAGGCAACCTGTTTGCTGAGAACACGCTGCACTACAAGACTCTCATACCTATCAGCGTCGATGGGATCAATGTGGACGTCCTCATTTTCTGCATGGTTAGTGGCAATCATAGCATGACTAGTTTCCTCGGAATCACTGGCTGAAGAGTACTCACCATTGTCACATATAAGCAAGGTACGCTTATTTTGGCAATCCCGAATCATGTGCCCAAACCGTCTGTAACGATGGCACTGAATATCCCGTGTACGTCCTGTGAAAGAAACGGTGCCTTTGGCAGGGGGCGCCGCTGGCTTGGTCGTCCCTGTGCGCGGTGTAGTGCTAGGCGTAGAAGGTACAGGGCTGGAAGGAGTTGAGCTGTGTGTCGAACCCTGGCCTGCAAAAGAGTTAGTATATGTCTTTGATCGTCGTCCCTGCACTTCACGTTCAGCTTTGCAAGCATATTCAAACAATGTGGTTATATCAAAATAATCCTTATAATCAAGTATATCCTGAATTTCCCTGTTCAAACCACCACGAAAACGCGCCATAGCAGCGTCATCCGACTCAACCAAACCACAACGAAGCATACCCTTTTATAACTCCTGGTAATATTCCTCAACAGATTGTGAACCTTGTTGAAAACGCTGCATTTTGTTAAGCAAATCACGTGCATAATAGGAAGGAACAAATTTGTGGTGCATGGCAGTTTTTAATTGGGTCCAAGTAGGTACACTGTTAATGGGAAGTTTTTGTTTATACTCACGCCACCTAATTAAAGCAAAATCAGTAAATTCACTAATGGCAGCCTTCACTTGGCTATTAGCAGGAATATCATGGCATGAAAATTTCTGTTCTACCTCCAATTCCCAATCAAGATATGCAACAGATTCATATTTACCATTAAAAGATGGAATTTTAAATATAATCTTAGCAAATAAGTAATTAGGGGGGATGACGAACCACACGGCGTGCACGACCACGGCGATCTCCATCGTCCTGCTCAGTGTCACCGCCGTAGTCCTGCTCCATCTTTGTGGTCAACGCATCAAGGCATGCCAGGATGGTATCGAGTGTGGTGTGATTCGCCGTTTAAGCAATGTCAAGATGGTTGAAACGTGCGGTCGTCGAAGTGACCGTTGAATCAAGTCGTTCATGCATCGTCCTAATGTCAGCAGCAAGTCCATCAACTTGTCCCCTTACTTCCTGCAACTGGACATCCACTATGTCGTGTGCTCCTGCCATAGCGAAAACACCAAAAGGAGAAAAACCGAAGACAACAGGGGAATGGTGGTCACAACTCGCTCAATGGAATGTTGTTATCAAGTTCTTATCCGTTCTTACCAAGCCACAGTGGTGAACTGCAACCAACAGGTGGAACCGGTGAAAGATTGGATGAGCGATTGCCTCGAGAAACAGAAACCTGCTCGTCGTAAAAATATGTGGAGTTCTGGGTAGGCTGCACTCAAGTCAAGGATTAGCACGATCAAACAATAATGCCAAGTTGAATTATAGTGCAAAACACGAAACTATATTGCTGGCCACAAGTGCAAAGGACGGATGGAACTAGCAGAATGGCAGTACCGTAAATATTGTACTAGCGAGGCCAAAAAGGCACTAGTAGGAATCAGAGGTGCTTTTTTTTCTTTTTTGTATGATTTTTTTGATATTTTTCTCAGCACAAGAAGCAAAAAGAGATCAGATGTGGTCTACAGAAAAAGAGCAAGTTCTCTAAAAAGCGTGCAAGAGCTTTGACGAATTTTTTTCTTTATTTTCCTGAATTTTTTTGACAATTTTATCGAAACCAAACAGGTCGTAGGCTAGTTTGGCCTCAGAATGGTGTCAACAAGCTCCTGTAAAAATTTCAGATTTTTTGAACAACCGAGCGAAAAGTTATGCCCGGTTTAAGAAAGGTACCTCAAGTTATGTTTAAAACGATCGAGATCAGTCAACAAGTTTCTTTCTTTTTTTGTTTGTTCTCTGGTTCCATCCTTTCTCTTTTGTTTTCTTTTTTTTCTTTTTTTTCTTTTGTTTCTATTTTTTTGACGTAACCGAAGGAGAAAAACAAGGAAGCGGCATTGACTCGGTTTGTGGCGTGATCAAACGGAAGATGGTGGCGGCGCGCTAGGGTTTGAATAGTGGAAGAAAGAAGGATGGTGAGAAAAAACACAATGCGACCAGCAACAAATGACGCGAAAGCACACAAATTCAACAATGCAGATTATTGAAAGAAAGTGCGAGGCTCAAAAGGGTGCTGGGATAAGGTCTAACCTGAATTTTTATGTGGTTTTGTGGACTGTAGGAGAAAAAAACACTCGATAAAACTCACCGATCAACCTGACTTTGATACCACTTGATATAGTTGAGGTGCCCGATCTTTCGGTGAGTGGAGATAATTCTGATTTGGTGGAAGATGACCCTTGCGATCCGACTACGACGAGCAAGCCTAAGGCACCAATGCAATCGCTGAACCAACTCCCTGTGGTTACCGACCTTGCTGATGCGAGATCGGCCTGATCACGAAGAGCGTTTCCTGTGCGCAATCGAAGAACGAACAAGAAAAATATGCGAGCAATCTAATTTATTACTCGAGGGTGGAGTTCTGAATACACGAAGACAGTGCTGATTTGCGCGTGTTCGAGAGTAGCTAAAGCTAACGTAAAACAAAACTCGAAGAACAAAGGAGGCGCAGCTCCTGGATAAATAGAGAGAGGGGGCGCAGCCCCTAGGGGCGGCCAACCCTAGGTCGTCCACTATGGGCCGCAGTTGGGCTGGTCGTCTATTCTTCTGGGCCCTCATTCTTCAGTAGCATGACGAAGTTAAGATCTCTAGCACGGGCCCGAGTGATTGGCCCAGCTAATGAAGGAAGTGGCGCTTGATGTGGAGGTGCTGCTGGCGTAGTCGTACTGTAGTCGTACTCATAGTGATGTCCTCATCAGTTGAAGCCATTCAGGACTAGCCTACACCAACGACGGTCACCCAAATTTTGAGTTTTCTTGGACTTGCAGGATTTTACCGCTCTTTTGTGCGTGATTTTAGCTCCATCGCTGCCCCTTTGCACGAACTCACAAAGAAAGGTGTGTCTTTTGCTTGGGACCCCCCACAAGAAGAGGCGTTCAACACTTTGATAGATAAGTTAACCCATGCTCCACTCTTACAATTGCCCGACTTTCAGAAAGTGTTTGAACTTGAATGTGATGCTAGTGGTATTGGGTTAGGTGCTGTTTTGTTACAAGAAGGAAAAATGGTTGCTTATTTCAGTGAAAAATTAAGCGGTGCTAGCTTGAGATATTCTACTTATGATAAGGAACTTTATGCTTTAGTTCGCACTTTGCAAACATGGCAGCGCTACCTTTGGACTTGTGAGTTTATAATGCATTCTAATCATGAGGCTTTAAAACATATTCGTACCCAAACAAATCTGAACCGTTGTCATGCTAGTTGGGTAGAATTCATTGACTCCTTTCCTTAAATCATTAAACACAAGAACGGGAAGGAAAACATCATTGCTGATGCGTTGTCCCGTAGATATACCATGCTTTCAGAGTTAGAATTTAGAATCTTTGGCTTGCAAACTGTGAAAGATCAATATGTGGATGATGCTGATTTTAAAGATTTCTATATACATTGTAAGGATGGCAAACCCTGGGGAAAATTTCACATATAGGATGGATTTTTGTTCCGCGCTAACAAGTTGTGTATTCCAGCAAGCTCGGTTCGTCTTTTGTTGCTGCAGGAAGCTCATGGAGGCGGTCTCATGGGGCACTTTGGTGTTTACAAGACACATGAGGTGCTGGCCGCACACTTCTTTTGGCCTCGGATGCGCTGTGATGTTGAGCGTCTTGTTGCACGTTGCACTACTTGCCAGAAAGCTAAGTCACGTTTGGGCAGCCATGGTTTGTATATGTCTTTGCCTATCCCTTCTTCTCCTTGGCTTGATATTTCTATGGACTTTGTTTTGGGCTTGCCTAGAACTAAGAAGGGGAGGTATAGTATTTTTGTGGTTGTTGATAGATTCTCTAAAATGGCTCACTTTATACCTTGTCATAAAACTGATGATGCTAGCATTGTTGCTGAATTGTTCTTTAGAGAAATTATTGGTTTACATGGTATTCCAAAAACAATAGTCTCTGATCGCGATGCTAAGTTTCTAAGCCATTTTGGAGATCTCTTTGGAATAAATTGGGAACTAAATTGCTGCTTAGCACTACTTGTCACCCTCAGACTGATGGACAAACTGAGGTAGTAAATAGAACTTTATCTACCACGCTTAGGGCTGTTTTAGACACGAATTTGAGACGTTGGGAGGATTGCTTGCCTCATGTTGAATTTGCTTACAATCATGCCACGCATTCTTCTACAAAGATGTGCCCTTTCTAGATTGTTTATGGTTACATCCCTAGGGCACCTATTGATTTGATTTCACTTAATGCTGGGAACACCCCACATGTAGATGCTGCTGCACATATTGAACAAATGATTACCATACATGAACAAACGAAACAGAACATTGCTGCTACTAATGCAAAAAAATTAGGTTGCTGGTAGTAAAGGAAGAAAACTTGTTACTTTTGAGCCAGGTGATATGGTTTGGTTGCACTTGAGAAAGGATCGTTTTCCTACTTTGCGCCGTTCTAAATTAATGCCTCGTGTTGCTGGTCCTTATAAGGTGCTAACAAAGATTAATGATAATGCTTATATCCTTGACCTGCCTGCGGAATTTGGTGTTTCCACTAGTTTTAATGTTGCAGATTTGAAACCTTATATGGCCGAGGATGAGGAGTTGCCGTCGAGGATGACTTCACTTCAAGAAGGGGAGGATGATGAGGACATCACCTGCAACATGAGTACGACTACACCAGCAGCACCTCCACATCAAGTGCCACTTCCTTCATTAGCTCGGCCAATCACCCGGGCCCGTGCCAGAGATCTTAACTTCGCCATGCTACTGAAGAATGAGGGCCCATAAGAATAGACGAACAGCCCAACTGCGGCCCATAATGGGCGACCTAGGGTTGCGTTTTCCCCCTTTGGCCGCCACTAGGGGTTGCGCCCCTTCTCTCTATTTATTCAGGAGCTACGCCTCCTTTGTTCTTTGAGTTTTATTTTACGTTAGCTTTAGCTACTCTCGAACATGCGCAAATCAGCGCTATCTTTGTGTATTCAGAACTCCACCCTCGAGTAATAGATTAGATTGCTCGCATCTTTTTCTTGTTCGTTCTTCGATTGCGCACAGGAAAACATCTTCGTGATCAGGCCGATCTCGCATCAGCAAGGTCGGTAACCACAGGGAGTTGGTTCAGCGATTGCATTGGCGCCTCGGGCTTGCTCGTCATAGTCGGATCGCAAGGGTCATCTTCCGCCAAATCAGAATTATCTCCACTCACCGAAAGATCGGGCACCTCAGTTATATCAGTTCCACTAGTTTGAGAATACCCAATACGGTTTCAAGACGAAGGAAGCATAGGAATCCCTCGTCCGGAATACCATCGCAGAAGTTCGACCCGAGAACCTCCTTATACTCTAGCAGTGACGCCTCCCCGCTTGACCCTTTCGGGTGAGGTAATCTATCCCTGGCTTTCCTAATTACTTGGCCAAGGGCGTTCCATTCCACCCTTGTGGTAGCACTGTTATCTCAAGTTAAGCTCCATATTCCAATTAACACAATGATCTTGTCATGAACAATAATTAAACAACAACATAATTGGAACACGATCATAATGTAGCATTAATCCCAAAACCAGGTAGAGCAATAGAAAATACTACCCAAAAGTTCAGTGGTAAATAAGGTATGGGATAAACAATGCTAGGGAAACCTATTAGATCCCATCAAATTAACATGAGCATGTCACAGTGATTTGCAGGAACATTATTAGCTTAAGAGAAAAGTGATCAAGGGCACAACTTGCCTTAGACTCGAGATTCCTAGGTACCAACTTGGTCTTCAAGTGACTCGTAACTTCGATGTTATTCGTAGCAATACAAACAAACATGGCATAGGCAAAATTAACTTCACACCAAACATAAGAACAAACTGCATAATAATATTCTACGCGTCGTAACGAGATCGTAGGTTCGAGAATCACTTATAAAGTTATGATTTTCTAAAAGTTTAAGTGTCTACTATAAAACAAATTAAGTGTATAATTCTAACCTATTTTTCATAACAATATAAGGTCACTAGATGATAAACAATATTAATATGAATCTAATGCAACCGGAATGGATCAAAAAGGAGTTAAATTGAATTACTTAGGAATTAAACAAATTTCTAGAATTATTTCTATATTAAATATCATTTTTGAATTAATTCTTACCAATTAATCGTGATAAGGGCTCCGGCTACAATTCTAAATAAGTTCAGGGTCACTTTTGTAAATGCCAGGGCCCCATGCAATGTTTTCAACATTAACCTGGACGGTGGGTGGTTTTCCATGTTTTTCATGGTTTCATTTGCTTTATTGGCTGGCCGAAGATGTTTGAATGGATCACGGTCGCCCGATCAAAGATGGACGACGCAGATTAAGTTGGACACTACCGAACCAATATGCAACGTGGGAGCCTTGGATCCAAATCCCAAAGCCCATAGTTGATCCGTGAACATAAACGCAAGGGCACGATCCCACCTATTCACACAATGATCAATGGCTTGGATCAATCATGTCAAAACGATATGCGTAGTCTAATTGTGACCGCCCACCACTAGGTTGACGGTTGGGAGCCATTCCCCTATCCTAATGGCAGAGCTCCGCGGCCAACAGAGCTATCCCGGCGGTGGCATCACCCGACCTAGCAAACCCACGATTCTAAGCCCAAAAGATCCTTCCTAGAGCAACTACACGAGGCGGAGGACATTATGAGTATGATGGGTAGGCCCTTACCGACTGTGGAGTCGAAGATGGGGGTTGCCTGTGATGCTCGGTGAAGTCGCGACGACGGTGAGGAACTAGCGGTGTTCCGGTGATGTTCCCCCGCGGCGCTCGTCGATATTGGGAAACTAGGTCAATTCGTGGACGAGGGAAGTAGCCGTGGCCCTACTTATACCCAATGGCGAGGGGAACTCAACCGAATCGGCGGGGTCGAGATCCCCGGTGGAGGTTCACAACGACCCAAGGCTGATTCGGACTCGAAGAAGGCGACTGACACGTTGGGCCCACAAGTCAATGCCATCAGAGGGAGACTACGGTAACGCACGCCAGACGGGGCGGTCCATGAGCCAGCGAAGGCAGAAACGTGCACGGTGTGAAGATGGATGGCTGACGCCTGGACCCCACCGGTTGATGTCTGGTTCACACCGGCGCGCGCGAAGGGTCACTGACGAGGCGAGCCCACACGTCAGTGCAGTGGTGACTAGGTGCCACGGGCGCGCGCGGAAGAGAGTTGGGCCGAGCAGCCGACTGGGCCCGTGCGGCTGGTAGGTGGGTCGAGGTATTAGGAAACCAGCCCAGGTGTCTTTCCTTTTTCCTTTCTATTTCCTTTTTCTTCTTTATCCTTTCTTTTCCAAATTCAAATCTAAAGTTTCAAACTAAATTTTTAAATTCATGTTTTAAATTTTAGATTTACAAATGTATAATATCCTTCAAATGGGAATATAAACTTTATTGTTTACAAATTTTATTCTTCTTTCTATTTAATTATGGAAGGAATAAATGATTTTATTAAGATTTCCTTTCTCTTTTTATGTTTCATATTTTCATTTATAATTTGAGGTCGAATTTAAGTTAGGATTCACATAAAATGCATCATAGCAAAATCATCAGCAAGAGATGCACATTTTGTATTTATTTATTTGCTATTTGACTACTTTAATTCCCTTAATTGAGTATGCCCAAAGAGAAGGAAAACACATAATTCCCAAAACTTTTTCATATATATATATTTATTTCATTATTTTCCCTTAGGCCCCGTTTGTTTCGTTGGAATTGAATTCCATTATAATAATTATAATTTAGACAAAACTAATTAAGTTCATATATTTAAATATGTAATATATTTGTATATTATCCTACATCATACGAGAGAGATAGTTATATACTACATTTATGTTATAGCAAAGCAAGTAGAAGAGTGTGTTATAAGTTGAGCATTGGAAAAATAGCATGCAAATCTATAGAATCAATTTCTATCTCTCACCCCATGAATTTGAGATAGGCTTATATGATAACTTTGGAAAGTTGTGGAATGTCACATTCTAAAAAAATAGCCTATTACATTAGTAAGATTCCAATTCCTTGAAATGAAAGGAAACAAACGGGACCTTATACAAATTTTGGGCTTTATAAATCCTACTCCCCTTAAAAGAAATCTCGTCCTCGAGATTAGTAAGAAAAAGGATGTATCCCAATCTTGTCTCAAAACATATGCACAAGCAAGAATTTCGGTATGATGCATAACTTGTTATTTAAAACATAGGTTAAAATAGACCTTATTATTATTCCTAAAATAGTAAATACTAGCTACTACCTAAGGTATTATTTAGGTCTTACAAATACTACTTAAATGTATATATATATATATATATATATTTGTATATATATACTCTAATCTTGTTGCTCATTCCCCTCTTCACTGGCTTCTTCGCCCTCAACCGGCACCTCTTCCGGGTTTTTGGGTTCTTTAGGTTTAGCTTATGCTTCCACGTGGTTGACTTATCCTCGATTGTGATGAGGACATCACTATGAGTACGACTACACCAGCAGCACCTCCACATCAAGCGCCACTTCCTTCATTAGCTAGGCCAATCACTCGGGCCCGTGCCAGAGATCTTAACTTCGTCATGCTACTGAAGAATGAGGGCCTAGAAGAATAGACTACCAGCCCAACTGCGGCCCATAGTGGACGACCTAGGGTTGGCCGCCCCTAGGGGCTGCGCCCCCTCTCTCTATTTATCCAGGAGCTGCGCCTCCTTTGTTCTTCGAGTTTTGTTTTACGTAAGCTTTAGCTACTCTCGAACACGTGCAAATCTGCGCTATCTTCGTGTATTCAGAACTCCATCCTCGATTAATAGATTAGATTGCTCGCATCTTTTTCTTGTTCGTTCTTCGATTGCGCACAGGAAACGATCTTCATGATCAGGCTGATCTCGCATCAGCAAGGTCGGTAACCACAGTGAGTTGGTTCAGCGATTGCATTGGCGCTTCGGGTTCGCTCGTGTAGTCGGATCGTGAGGGTCTACTTCCACCAAATCGGAATTATCTCCACTCACCGAAAGATCGAGCACTCCAGCTCTATCAAGTGGTATCAGATTTCCAGGTTGATCGGTGAGTTTATCGAGTGTTTTTTTCTCCTACAGTCCACAAAACCACATAAAAAATTCAGGTTAGACCTTATACCAGCACCCTTTTGAGCCTCGCACCTTCTTTCAATAATCTGCATTGTTGAATTTGTGTGCTTTCGCGTCATTTGTTGCTGGTCGCATTGTGTTTTTTCTCACCATCCATCTTTCTTCCTTGTTTTTCTCCTTCGGTTACATCAAACCCTAGCGCGCCGCAACCATCTTCCTTGTTTTTCTCCTTCGGTTACATCAAACCGAGTCAACGCCGCTTCCTTGTTTTTCTCCTTCGGTTACGTCAAAAAAACATAAACAAAAGAAAAAAAGAAAACAAAAGAGAAATGATAGAACCAGAGAACAAACAAAAAAAAGTAAGGAACTTGTTGACTCATCTCGGTCATTTTAAACATACCTTCCTTAAACCGGGCATAACTTTTCGCTCGGTTGTTCAAAAATTCTGAAATTTTTACAGGAGCTTGTTGACACCATTCTGAGGCCGGCCAAACTGACCTTTGGTCTGTTTGGTTTCGACAAAATTGTCAAAAAAAATTCAGGAAAATAAAGAAAAAAAATCGTCAAAGTTCTCGCACGCTTTTCAGAGAACTTTCTGATTTTATGTAGACCACATCTAAACTCTGTTTTAGGTGAAACTTTGTGTAGCTCCTATTTTGTTGCTCCTTGTGCTGAGAAAAATATCAAAAAAATCATACAAAAAAGAAAAACAAAATCACCTGTGATTCCTACTAGTGCCTTTTTTGGCCTCGCTAGTACAATATTTATTGTACTGCCATTCTGCTAATTCCATCTGTCCTTTGCACTTGTGGCCAGCAATATAGTTTCATGTTTTGCACTATAATTCAACTTTGCATTATTGTTTGATCGTGCTAATCCTTGACTTGAGTGCAGCCTACCCAAAACTCCACATATTTCTACGACGAGAAGGTTTATGTTTCTCCAGGCAATCACTCATCCAATCTTTCACCGGTTCCACCTGTTGGTTGCAGTTCACCACTGTGGCTTGGTAAGAACGGATAAGAACTTGATAACAGCATTCCATTGAGCGAGTTGTCACCACCATTTTCCTGTTGTCGTTGGTTTTTCTCCTTTTGGTGTTTTGGTGTTTGTGCTAATTATGGCAGGAGCACAAGACATGGTGGATGCCCAGTTGCTGGAAGTAAGGGGACAAGTTGATGGACTTGCTGCTGACATTAGGACGATGCATGAACGGCTTGATTCAACGGCCACTTCGACGACCGAAGCGTTTCAACCATCTTGACCTTGCTCAAACGGCGACTCGCACCACACTCGACACCATCCTGGCACGCCTTGATGCGTTGACCACAAAGATGAAGCAGGACTATGGCGGTGACACTGCGCAGGACGATGGAGATCGCTGTGGTCGTGCACGCCGTGTGGTTCGTCATCCCCCTAATGACTTATTTTCTAAGATTAAATTTAAAATTCCACCTTTTAATGGCAAATATGATCCTGCTGCATATCTTGATTGGGAGTTAGAGGTTGAACAAAAAATTTCATGCCATGATATTGCTGCACATTCTCAGGTTAAAGCTGCTATTAGTGAATTTACTGATTTTGCTTTAATTTGGTGGCGTGAGTATAAAAATGAAACATCCCACTACCATTCCAACCACTTGGGATCAGTTGAAAGCTGCGATGCGACATCGATTTGTGCCTTCGTATTATGCTCGTGATTTGCTTAATAAAATGCAGCGTTTTCAGCAAGGTTTTCAATGTGTTGAGGACTATTTCCAGGAGTTACAAAAAGGTATGATTCGTTGTGGGATATTGGAGGACAACGACGCTGCTATGGCACGTTTTCGTGGTGGTTTAAACCGCGAAATCCAGGATATACTTGATTATAAGGAATATTATGATATGACTACTTTATTTGAATATGCTTGCAAAGCTGAACGTGAAGTGCACGGACGCCGCTCGAAGCCATATTCTAACCCTTTTGCAGGACGAAGCTCGACATCCACCTCAGCACCAGTTCCCCCTGCGCCATCCATGTCCACCACTACTCCACGCGAGAAGACGACCAAACCAGCCACCATTGCCCCACCCATAGGTCGTACACAGGATATTCAGTGTCATCGCTGTAGAGGATTCGGCCATGTGATTCGAGACTGCCCAAACAAGCGCACTTTGCTCATTCGTGACGATGGTGAGTACTCTTCCGCTAGTGATTGTGAAGAAATTGAACATGCACTACTTGCCACTAACCATGCAGCTCAGGCGGAGGTACATGTCAACCCGGGCGACGCTGATAGGTATGAAAGTCTTGTTGTGCAGCGTGTTCTTAGTACACAGGTCGCTTTGCCCGAGAAGAATTAGCGACACACTCTGTTCCATACAAAGGGTGTTGTGCAGGAGCGGTCATTCACATCATTATCGACAGCGGCAGTTGCAACAATTTGGCGAGTACCATGTTGGTCGAAAAGTTGTCGTTACCCACTCGTAAGCATCCAAACCCATATCACATTCAATGGCTTAATGATGGTGGTAAAATAAAAATCACGTGTTTCGTGCGTGTTCCTTTCTCCATGGGTGCTTATTCTGATTTTGTTGATTGTGATGTTATTCCCATGGAAGCATGCTCTTTGTTACTTGGTCGACCTTGGCAATATGATACTGATAGCTTGCATCATGGTCGTTCGAATCATTATTCTTTCATTTTTAAGGGTCAGAAAATAATTATACATCCAATGACACTTGAACAAATTGTTAAAGATGATCTTGCCTGAGCTACTATAACTGCTAAACAAATTGATCCATCACCCTCTGTCCTTCTGAAATCAAGTTGAAGGCTCCTGTTTTACTTGCTACACGTGCTGATTTTGATGATCTACACGGTGCTCATTTGCCATGCTATGCACTTGTATGCTCTAGTGTCCTCATTTCACTTGATGATGCACCATCTTTGGCTATTCCCCCTATGGTTGCTAACCTTTTGTAGGAGTACGTTGATGTCTTTCCCAAAGACTTACCACCGGGTCTCCCACCGCTTCGTGGCATTGAGCACCAGATCGACCTCATCCCCGGCGCACAGCTTCCGAACCGCGCACCGTACCGTACAAATCCGGATGAGACAAAGGAGATTCAGCGCCAGGTACAGGCGTTGCTTGATAAGGGATACATTCGTGAGTCTCTTAGCCCTTGCTTTGTTCCTGTGTTACTTGTTCCCAAGAAAGATGGGTCATGGCGTATGTGTGTAGACTGTCGTGCTATTAATAACATCACTATTCGTTATCGATATCCTATACCACGCCTTGATGATATGCTAGATGAGCTTAGTGGTGCCATTATTTTCACTAGATTGATTTGCGTATTGGTTACCACCAGATTAGAATGAAACTGGGTGATGAATGGAAAACAGCTTTTAAAAACGAAATTTGGTTTATATGAATGGTTGGTTATGCCGTTTGGATTGACTAATGCTCCCAGCACTTTTATGCGAGTGATGAATGAAGTTCTGAGGTCCTTCATAGGATTATTTGTGGTTGTTTATTTTGATGATATCCTTATTTACAGCAAATCTAAGAAAGAGCATTTGGAACATTTAAGTGCTGTTTTTGATGCATTGTGTGCTGCCCAGTTATTTGCTAACATGGAAAAATGCATCTTTTGCACACGACGTGTCTCGTTTCTTGGTTATGTTGTTACTTCCCACAGGGCATTGAGGTGGATAGCAGCAAGATTGCTGCCATTCGGGAGTGGCCTACAACCGACGACGGTCACACAAATTCGAAGCTTTCTGGACTTGCCGGTTTCCTACCGCAGTTTTGTTCATGATTTTAGCTCCATTGCAGCGCCTCTACATGAGCTCACAAAGAAAGATGTGTCGTTTGCTTGGCGTGATTCGCAAGAGGTAGCGTTCAGCACTTTGAAAGATAAGTTAACCAAGCTCCCTTATTCAATTGCCTGATTTTAATAAAGTGTTTGAGCTTGAATGCGATGCTAGCGGTATTGGGCAAGTTGCTGTTTTGTTACAAGAAGGAAAACCAGTTTGCTTATTTTAGTGAAAAATTAAGCGGTGCTAGTCTGAAATATTCTACTTATGATAAGGAGCTTTACGCTTTAGTGCGCACTTTGCATACATGGCAGCACTATCTTTGGCATCGTGAGTTCATAATTCATTCTGATCATGAGGCTTTAAAACATATTCGTATCCAAACAAATTTGAACTGTCGTCATGCTAAATGGGTAGAATTCATTGAGTCTTTCCTTACATTATTAAACACAAGAACGGGAAGGACAATGTTATTGCTGATGCTTTGTCTCGTCGCTATACCATGCTGTCACAGTTAGATTTCAAAATCTTTGGTTTGCACACTGTGAAAGATCAATATGTTGACGATGCTGATTTTAAAGATGCTTTCGGTCATTCTATTAATGGGAAACCATGGGGCAAATTTCACATATAGGATGGGTTCCTGTTTCGCGCTAACAAGCTGTGTGTTCCAGCTAGCTCGGTTCGTCTTTTGTTGTTACAGGAAGCGCATGGAGGCGGTCTCATGGGGCACTTTGGCGTCTACAAGACACATGAGGTGTTGGCTGCCCACTTCTTTTGGCCTCGGATGCGCGCTGATGTTGAGCGCCTTGTTGCACGCTGCACTACTTGTCAGAAAGCTAAGTCACGGTTGAACAACCATGGTTTGTATATGCCCTTGCCTGTTCCTACTTCCCCTTGGATTGATATTTCGATGGATTTTGTTTTGGGATTGCCTAGAACTAAGAGGGGAGGGATAGCATTTTTGTGGTTGTTGATCGATTCTCCAAAATGGCTCATTTCATACCTTGTCATAAGACTGATGATGCTAGCAATGTTATTGAATTGTTTTTTAGAGAGATTATTTGTTTGCACGGTATTCCCAATACAATAGTCTCGGATTGTGATGCTAAGTTTCTCAGTCATTTTTGGAGATCTCTGTGGAATAAATTGGGAACTAAATTGCTGTTTAGCACCACTTGTCACCCTCAGACTGATGGTCAAACTGAGGTAGTTAATCGAACTTTGTCTACCATGCTTAGGGCTGTTTTAGACAAAAATTTGAAACGTTGGGAGGATTGCTTGCCTCATGTTGAGTTTGCTTATAAGCATGCAACACATTCTTCTACAAAGATGTGCCCTTTTCAAATTGTTTATGGTTACATTCCTAGGACGCCTATTGCTTTGTTTTCGCTTGATGCTGCGGACGCCCCACACATAGATGTTGTTGCACATGTTGAACAAATGATTAACCTCTATGACAAACTCAACAAAACATTGCTGCTACTAATGCAAAAAATCAGGTTGCTGGTAGTAAAGGAAGAAAACTTGTTACTTTTGAGCCAGGTGATATGGTTTGGTTGCACTTGAGAAAGGATCGGTTTCCTACTTTGCGCCGTTCCAAATTAATGTCTCGTGCTGCTGGTCCTTTTAAGGTGCTAACAAAGATTAATGATAATGCTTATATCCTTGACCTGCCTGCGGAATTCGGTGTTTCCACTAGTTTTAAATGTTGCAGATTTGAAACCATATATGGCCGAGGATGAGGAGTTGCCGTCGAGGACGACTTCACTTCAAGAAGGGGAGGATGATGAGGACATCACTATGAGTACGACTACACCAGCAGCACCTCCACATCAAGCGCCACTTCCTTCATTAGCTGGGCCAAATCACTCGGGCTCGTGCCAGAGATCTTAACTTCGTCATGCTACTGAAGAATGAGGGCCCAGAAGAATAGACGACCAGCCCAACTGCGGCCCATAGTGGACGACCTAGGGTTGGCCACCCCTAGGGGTTGCGCCCCCTCTCTCTATTTATCCAGGAGCTGCGCCTCTTTGTTCTTCGAGTTTTTGTTTTACGTTAGCTTTAGCTACTCTCGAACACAGCGCAAATCTGCGTTGTCTTCGTGTATTCAGAAACTCCACCCTCGAGTAATAGATTAGATTGCTCGCATCTTTTTCTTGTTCGTTCTTCGATTGCGCACAGGAAACGATCTTCGTGATCAGGCCGATCTCGCATCAGCAAGGTCGGTAAACACAGGGAGTTGGTTCAGCGATTGCATTGGCGCTTCGGGTTCGCTCGTCGTAGTCGGATCGTGAGGGTCTACTTTCCACCAAAATCGGAATTATCTCCACTCACCGAAAGATCGGGCACTCCAGCTCTATCAGATTGACGGATAAGGACTGACTCTTGCCTCCTGAGGCCTGACCTTGCTTCATCGGAGCTAAAGTGGTGTAAACAGCCCAGTTGTGACGGTAGTTGGCATACTGACCCGGCCTGTCCACATTTGAAGCATGACCTGTTGTGGACGCTTTAGGAGCAACAGGTCCCGCTAGAGTGCTTGCTTGGGTAGGAGTAGATTGGGTATATTGAGTTTGCTGCCCGAAACTCTGCCACGAGCTGGTGTGCCTTGAGGTGCAGTATAACGGGGACGGGAACTACTTCCAGCCTGTCCTTGGTTAGTAGCCCTTCTCTTCTCTCCTAGCTCAACTCTCTTGTGCTCTAGAGTGATAGCCTTGTCTAATGGTCTCTGGAAGGACACGAATGTGTGCGACATTAGTTGGTATTGTAGTGGCCCGATCAAACCCTCCAGAAATAGCTCCAATTTGTCTCTGTATTCACTTACTGACATCCCTCCCTGTTTGAGGGATAGGAATTTTTTCTTCTTAATCTTCATAAGACCAGCAGGAATATTGGTAATTCCTAAAGTGAGTGAAGAGTTCTGCCCAGGTAATGGTGTGAGCACCAACGTGTGCAGCGCAATATGCATCCCACCAATCCGTAGCGTGGGCCAGTGAGGCGACCCGATGCATATAGCACTTTCTCCCTGTCAGTGCACAGAGCTATATTGAGCATCTTGTCTACGGACTTCAACCAATCATCAACTTGTAGTGGATCCGAGGAGTTAGAGAATGTCGGTGGCTTATGACTCAAACTCCCGGTGCTTATCCCTAGGCGAAGCTGGTGGTGGTGAAGGTGGTAGTTGTTGTCGTTCCTCTGCCGTTCCTGACGCATTTCTTGGCGTTACTTACTGCCTCATTTCATGTCGTTCCTGATGGATCTGTGCCTGCATTTCTGTCATTGTGTTGGCCTTTTGTTGTAGTGATTGCATTTGAGCAACAGCCACATCATCAAAGGCGGGGGATTCGGAGGAGGATTCATTTCTGGTTCTGGATTAGCTACAACCCTTCTTCGAATTCGTGTGGGTAGATCAATACCTGGGTTAGAGACATATGGTAAGATAGTTTTGCAAGGGGAAGAATTTAGTAGGCGAGTAGATAGCCAGTAGTTGTGATGAGGACATCACTGCAACATGAGTACGACTACACCAACAGCACCTCCATATCAAGTGCCACTTCCTTCATTAGCTGGACCAATCACTCGGGCCCGTGCCAGAGATCTTAACTTCGTCATGCTACTGAAGAATGAGGGCCCGGAAGAATAGACGACCAGCCCAACTGTGGCCCATAGTGGACAACCTAGGATTGCGTTTTCCCCCTTTCGCCGCCACTAGGGGCTGCGCCCCCTCTCTCTATTTATCCAGAGCTGCGCCTCCTTTGTTCTTTGAGTTTTGTTTTACGTTAGCTTTAGCTACTCTCGAACACGCGCAAATCAGCGCTGCCTTCGTGTATTCAGAACTCCACCCTCGAGTAAAATTAGATTGCTCGCATCTTTTTCTTGTTCGTTCTTCGATTGCGCACAGGACGATCTTCGTGATTAGGCCGATCTCGCATCAGTAAGGTCGGTAACCACAGGGAGTTGGTTCAGCGATTGCATTGGCGCCTTGGGCTTGCTCATCATAGTCGAATCGCAAGGGTCATCTTCCGCCAAATCAGAATTATCTCCACTCACCGAAAGATCAGGCACCTCAGCTATATCAAGTGGTATCAGATTTCCAGGTTCATCGGTGAGTTTAGCAAGTTTTTTCTCTCCTACAGTCCACAAAACCACATAAAATTCAGTTAGACCTTGTCCCAGCACCCTTTTGAGCCTCGCACTTTCTTTCAATAATCTGTATTGTTAAATTTGTGTGCTTTCGCGTCATTTGTTGCTGGTTGCATTGTGTTTTTTTTTCACCATCCTTCTTTCTTCCACCATTCAAACCCTAGCGCGCCACCATCTCCCGTTTGATCACGCCACAAACCGAGTCAATCCGCTTCCTTGTTTTTCTTCTTCGGTTACGTCAAAAAAAAGAAACAAAAAAAACAGAAAACAAAAGAGAAAGGATAGAACCAGAGAACAAACAAAAAAAGAAAGGAGAAAGGATACAAAGCGGTTGTCTCATCTCGTCGTTTTAAACATAACTTGAGGTACCTTCCTTAAACCGGGCATAACTTTTCGCTCGTTGTTCAAAAAATCTAAAATTTTTACAGGAGCTTGTAGACACCATTCTGAGGCCAAACTAGCCTACGGCCTGTTTGGTTTCGATAAAATTGTCAAAAAAATCAGAAAATAAAAAAAATCGTCAAAGCTCTTGCACGCTTTTCAGAGAACTTGCTCTTTTTCTGTACCACATTTGATCTCTGTTTTAGGCAAAACTTGGTGTAGCTCCTATTTTGTTGCTTCTTGTGCTGAGAAAAATATCAAAAAAATCATACAAAAAGAAAAAAAAATCACCTGTACTAGTGCCTTTTTGGCCTCGCTAGTACAATATTTATGGTACTACCATTCTGCTAGTTCCATTATTCTTTGTTCCTTTGCACTTGTGGCCAGCAATATAGTTTCGTGTTTTGCACTATAATTCAACTTTGTATTATTGTTTGATCGTGTTAATCCTTGACTTGAGTGCAGCCTACCCATAAGTCCACATATTTCTACGACGAGCAGGTTTCTGTTTCTCCGGGCAATCGCTCATCCAATCTTTCACCAGTTCCACCTGTTGGTTGCAGTTCACCCTGTGGCTTGGTAAGAACGGATATGAACTTGATAACAGCATTCCATTGAGCGAGTAGTCACCACCATTCCCCTGTTGTCGTCGGTTTTTCTCCTTTTGGTGTTTTGGTGTTTGCGCTAACTATGGCAGGAGCACACGACACGGTGGATGTCCAGTTGTAGGAAGTAAGGGGACAAGTTGATGGACTTGCTGCTGACATTAGGACGATGCATGAACGGCTTGATTCAACGGTAACTTCGACGACCGCGTGTTTCAACCAGCTTGACCTTGCTCAAACGGTGACTTGCACCACACTCGACACCATCCTCGCACGCCTTGATGCGTTGACCACAAAGATGGAGCAGGACTACAGCGGTGACACTAGCAAGACGATGGAGATCGCCGTGGTTGTGCACGCCGTGTGGTTCGTCATCCCCCTAATGACTTATTTGCTAAGATTAAATTTAAAATTCTATCTTTTAATGGTAAATATGATCCTGTTGCATATCTTGATTGGGAATTGGAGGTAGAACAGAAATTTTCATGCCATGATATTCCTGCTAATAGCCAAGTGAAGGTTGCCATTAGTGAATTTACTGATTTTGCTTTAATTTGGTGGCGTGAGTATAAACAAAAACTTCCCATTAACAGTGTCACTACTTGGACCCAATTAAAAACTGCCATGCGCCACAGATTCGTTCCTTCCTATTATGCCCGTGATTTGCTTAACAAAATGCAGCGTTTTCAACAAGGTTCACAATCTGTTGAGGAATATTACCAGGAGTTACAAAAGGGTATGCTTCGTTGTGGTTTGGTTGAGTCGGATGACGCTGCTATGGCACGTTTTCGTGGTGGTTTGAACAGGGAAATTCAGGATATACTTGATTATAAGGATTATTTTGATATAACCACATTATTTGAATATGCTTGCAAAGCTGAACGTGAAGTGCAGGGACGACGATCAAAGACATATACTAACTTTTGCAGGCCGAGGTTCGACACAGGCTCAACTCCTTCTAGCCCTGCACCTTCTACGCCTAGCACTACACCGCGCACAGGGACGGCCAAGCCAGCGGTGCCCCCTGCCAAAGCGCCGTTTCTTCCACAGGACGTACACGGGATATTCGTGCCATCGTTGCAGAGGGTTTGGGCACATGATTCGGGACTGCCCAAACAAGCGTACTTGCTTATACGTAACAATGGTGAGTACTCTTCAGCCAGTGATTCGAGGAAACTAGTCATGCTATGATTGCCACTAACCATGCAGAAAATGAGGACATCCACGTTGATCCCATCGACGCCGATAGGTATGAGAGTCTTGTTGTGCAGCGTGTTCTCAGCACATAGGTTTCCCAGGCCGAAAAAATCAGCGACACACTCTATTCCATACCAAGGGCATTGTGCACGAACGGTCGATTCGCATCATCATCGATAGTGGCAGCTACAACAACTTGGCAAGTACAGCTTTGGTAGAGAAATTATCCTTGCCCACTCGCGCACACCCACATCCATATCACATTCAATGGCTTAATGATGGTGGTAAAATAAAGGTAACACGTTCGGTACGTGTCCCCTTTTCGCTGGGTTCTTATTCTGATTATGCTGATTGCGATGTTATTTCTATGTAAGCATGCTCTTTATTATTGGGTCGACCTTGGCAATATGATATGATAGTTTACATCATGGTCGTTCAAATCATTATTCTTTCATGTTTAAAGGCCGAAAATAATTATACATCTAATGACCCCTGACCAAATTTTGAAAGATGATCTTACTAGGGCTGCTAAAACTGCACAACAAGTCAAATCGACATCAGCCGCACCTATTAAATCTGAAATCAAGTTGCACTCTCCTGTTTTACTTGCTACACGTGCTGATTTTGATGATCTCCATGAAGCTCATATGCCCTGTTATGCACTTGTATGCTCGCGCATGCTTGTTCCGCTTGATGATGCACCGTCTTTGGATATACCCCCTGATGTTGTTAACCTTTTGCAGGAGTATGCTGATGTTTTTCCTACGGACTTACCACCGAGTCTTCCTTCGCTCCGTGGCATTGAGCATCAGATCATCTCATCCCCGGCGCTTCTCTTCTGAACCGTGCCCCGTATCGTACAAATCTAGATGAGACGAAGGAGATCCAGCGCCAGGTGCAACGCGTCTTGATAAAGGTTACATTCGTGAGTCTCTTAGCCCTTGCTCGGTTCCTGTTTTACTCGTTCCACAGAAAGATGGATCATGGCATATGTGTGTAGATTGTCGTGCTATTGATAACATCACAGTTCGTTATCGATCCTATTCCACGCCTTGATGATATGTTAGATGAGCTTAGTGGTGCCATTATTTTCTCTAAGGTTGATTTGCATAGTGTCGGGGACCATAATTAGGGGTACCCCTAAGACTCATAATCTCAGCTGGTAACCCCCATCAGCACAAAGCTGCAAAGGCCTGATGGGCGCGATTAAGGTCAAGGCTCAGTCCGCTCAAGGGACACGATCTCGCCTCGCCCGAGCCCAGCCTCGGGCAAAGGCAGCCAACCCAGGAGGATTCACGTCTCGCGCGAGGGTCCCCTCAAGCAACGGACGCACCTTCGGCTCGCCCGAGGCCCAGTCTTCGCGGAGAAGCAACCTTGGCCAGATCGCCACGCCAACCGACCGTATCGCAGGACATTTAATGCAAGGATCGCCTGACACCTTATCCTGACGTGTGCTCCTCCGTCGACAGAGCCGAAGTGATCGCAGTCACTTCGCCGCTCCACAGACCGACCTAACAGGAAAACAGCGTCGCCTGCCCCGCTCCGACTGCTGTGCCACTCGACAGAGTGAGGCTGACAGCAGCTAAGTCCAGCCTCGGGCACCATAGGAAGCTCTGCCTCGCCCGACCCTAGGGCTCGGGCTCAAACTCGATGGACGCGGACTCCGCCTCGCCTGACCCAGGGCTCGGACTCAGCCTCGACCTCGGAAGATGGACTCCGCCTCACCCGATCCCAGGGCTCGGACTCAGCCTCGACCTCGGAAGACGAACTCCGCCTCGCCCGACCCCATGGCTCGGACTCAGCCTCGACCTCGGAAGACGAACATCGCCTTGCCCGACCCCAGGGCTCGGACTCAGCCTCGACCTTGGACGACGGTCTCCACCGCTCGACCCTAGGGCTCGGACTCAGCCTCGACCTCGGACGCGGTCTCCGCCTCGCCCGACCCTCGGGCCTAGACTCGACCTCGACCTCGGAGGAGCCTCCGCCTCGCCCGACCTCGGGCTCGGACCGACCACGTCACAGGGGGGGCCATCATTACCCTACCCCTAGCTAGCTCAGGCTACGGGGAACAAGATCGGCGTCCCATCTGGCTCGCCCCGGTAAACAAGTAATGATGGCACCCCACGTGCTCCATGACGATGGGCTCTCAGCCCCTTACGGAAGCAAGGAGACATCAGCAAGGATCCGACAGCCCCGACAGTTGTACTTCCACAGGGCTCAAGCACTCCTCCGACGGCCACGACATCACATGAACAGGGTGTCAAAACATCTCCGACTACCACAACGGCATGTACTTAGGGCTCTAGCTCCTCTCTGCTAGACACATTAGCACACTGCTACACCCCCCATTGTACACCTGGGCCCTCTCCTTACGCCTATAAAAGGAAGGTCCAGGGCTCTCATACGAGAAGGTTGGCCGCGGGAGAACGGGCTGCCGAAGTCTCTCTCTCTCTCTCCCTCGGACGCTTTTAACCCCCTACTGCAACGCACCCGACCTGGGCGCAGGACAACACGGAGGCCACGGGTTTCCCCTTTGCCGTTTCTTCCCCCCTTCGTGCCCCGTCTCGCACCGACCCATCTGGGCTGGGACACGCGACGACATTTACTCGTCGGTCCAGGGACCCCCCGGGTCGAAACACCGATAGTTGGCGCGCCAGGTAGGGGCCTGCTGTGTGTTGACGAACAGCTTCCTGTCAAGCTCCAGATGGGTAGTCTCCAGCAACCACTCCAACCCAGGATGGTGCTCCGTTTCGGGAGTCTTAAGTTCATGTCCCTCGACGGCAGCTACGACATGATACTCCTTCCTCCGCACGCGACAACGACAATGGTGGCAGTCAGCCCGCCCGCCGGCGGCGGAATCGACGACGTCTTCCCCACGTGGCAGAAGAGCAACATCCGGGTCTGTCCCGTCACCTTCCCCGCCGATGGAGGAGGAGGCGGGGCAGGCATGGCCAAGCAGGATGCGGCACCTCGTCGGCTGTCGAGCGAGTCGACGGTGCCGGCGCCCCAATGGGGGACACGTCAGGCGTTGACCTCGCGTCTGAGACAAAGACGAGCGTCGTTTCCCCGCAACATGTCAACTCCAAGCAGACGGACGACACCAGCACGCTCGCGAAGGACTTGCTGGTCAGCCTCGTACCTGAGACAACGGTGTAGTCCGTCCCTGGCGCGACTTCGTCACCACCCATCGATCAAGAGGTACAGTCCGTTTCCCGTTCCATACCTTTTAGATTCAGCTGCGACCCACCAAGCGACCCCGCTTTGGTGGACGCTTTCATAAAGCATGTCCAAACCCTCCGGGGTATCATATGCGGTCACCCTGGGACCGACTGACGGCCGTCTCGACCTACGGGCCTCTGGGTTCCGAGGAAGATGACGAACCCGACTCTGGTTGGGATTTCTTTGGGCTCGATAACCCCAGTGCCATGCGGACTTTATGACCGCATGTGACTACTGCCTCTCTGATTGCTCCGATAGCAGCCACAGCCTAGGCGACGAGGACTGTGGCCCAAGTCGCGAATGCTTTCACGTCGATCTAGGGGTCTCGGCGAAGGCAACCATCTTGGTATGCTGGAGGACGGTGATCCCCCTAGGCCTGTGCCTCGCGTTGACATCCTTCGGGAGCTAGCTGTGGTCCCAGTCCCTGCGGGGGGTCAAGGACGCACAGCGAGCAAATCCGTGAGGTACAGGCCAAGCTCGACGAGGAAGCAGGACAACTTGTGCAGCTTCGGCAAATATCGGGTAGGAGTGGGCAGGCCGAGCACCGGCCGGAGAAGCGCGTCATCTGGCCCAGACGTCCAGCACCGCATCACCGACGATGCCAGGGCGAGGCTACCCCCGGCTTCCAGTGGGGTCGGCCAGAACCTGGCTGCAGTAGCATACTCCTCCGCGATGTCGAACCATCCACCACCGAGGGGCGGCGTATCCAGGAGAGCTTAAGAATCTCCTGGAAGATGCCGCGGTCCGACGGGCCGAGAGCTCTGCCTCCCGAAGGCAGGGGTACCCCCCGGAGCATCACCCCGCGACTTCCCGGTTCATGCGTGGAAGCCTCGGTCCACACCGGGCGAACGGAACTCAGCGCCTGCGGCCCCGGGCCGCCTCGGCAACGAGCACCACCGCCGCGACCGTCGAGCCCACCTCGATGAAAAGGTGCGCCGAGGCTACCACCCCAGGCGTGGGGGACGCTACGACAGCGGGGAGGATCGAAGCCCCTCGCCCGAACCACTCGTCTGCGAGCTTTCAGCCGGGCCATACGACGGGCGCCGTTCCCGACCCGGTTCCGAACCCCGACTACTATCACCAAGTACTCGGGGGAGTCGAAGCCGGAACTGTGGCTTGCGGACTACCGGCTGGCCTGCCAGCTAGGTGAAACACGATGACAACCTCATCATCCGCAACCTACCCCTGTTCCTCTTCGACGCCGCCCAAGCCTGGCTGGAGCATCTGCCTCCTGCGTAGATCTCCAACTGGGACGACTTGGTCAAAGCCTTCGCCGGTAACTTCCAGGGCACATACGTGCGCCCTGGGAACTCCTGGGATCTCCGAAGCTGCCGCCAGCACCGGGAGAGTCCCTCCGGGACTACATCCGCGATTTTCGAAGCAGCGCACCGAGCTGCCCAACATCACCGACTCGGATGTCATTGGTGCGTTCCTCGCCGGCACCACTTGTGCGACCTGGTGAGCAAGCTGGTCGCAAGACTCCCACCAGGGCGAGTAAGCTGATGGACATCGCCACCAAGTTCGCCTCTAGGCAGGAGGCGGTCGAGGCCATCTTCCGGAAGGACAAGCAGCCTCAGGGGCGCCAGCCGAAGACGTCCCCGAGGCGTCCGCTAGCGCGGCGCGAGGAAGAAGGGCAAGAAGAAGTCGCAAGCGAAACGCGACACGCCGACGCGGACCTTGTCGCCGCCGCCGAACACAGGAACCCTCGGAAGCCTCCCAGAGGCACCAACCTGTCGACAAGATGCTTAAGGAGCCGTGCCCCTATCATCAGGGTCCCGTCAAGCACACCCTTGAGGAGTGCGTCATGCTTCGGTGCTACTTCCACAGGGCCGGGCCACCGGTAGAAGGTGGCGAGCCCACAACGACGACAAGAAGGAGGATCACAAGGCAGAGGAGTTCCCCGAGGTCCACGACTGCTTCATGATCTATGGTGGGCAAGTGGCGAACGCCTCGGCTCGGCACCGCAAGCAAGAGCGCCAGGAGGTCTGCTCGTAAAGGTGGCGGCGCCAGTCTACCAGACTGGTCTGACAATCCCATCACCTTCGACCAGGGCGACCACCCCGACCGCGTGCCGAGCCCAGGGAAGTACCCGCTCGTTGTCGATCCCGTCATAGGCAACATCAGGCTTACCAAGGTCCTCATGGACGGAGGCAGCAGCCTCAACATCATCTACGCTGAGACCCTCGGGCTCCTACAGATCGATCTGTCCTCGATCCGGGCCGGCGCGGCGCCTTTTCACGGGATCATCCCCGGGAAACGCGTCCAACCCCTGGACAACTCGACCTGCCCGTCTACTTCGGGACTCCCTCCAATTTCCGAAAGAAAACCCTCACGTTCAAGGTGGTCGGGTTTCGAGGAACCTACCACGCAGTGCTGGGGAGGCCATGCTACGCCAAGTTCATGACGTCCCCAACTACACCTACCTCAAGCTCAAGATGTCGGGCCCCAACGGGGTCATCACCGTCGGCTCCACGTACTGACACGCGTACGAATGCGACGTGGAGTGCGTGGAGTACGCCGAGGACCTCGCCGAATCCGAGGCCCTCATCGCCGACCTGGAGAGCCTCTCCAAGGAGGCGCCAGATGCGAAGCGCCACGCCGGCAACTTCGAGCCAACTAAGACGGTTAAGTCCGTCCCTCTTGACCCCAGCAACGACGCCTCCAAGCAGATCCGGATCGGCTCCGAGCTCGACCCCAAATAGGAAGTAGTGCTCGTCGACTTTCTCCGCGCGAACGCCGAAGTTTTTGCGTGGAATCCCTCGGACATGCCTGGCATACCGAGGGATGTCGCCGAGCACTCGCTGGATATCCGAGCTGGAGCCCGACCTGTGAAGCAGCCTCTGCGCCGATTCGACGAAGAAAAGCGCAGAGCCATAGGCGAGGAGATCCACAAGCTGATGGCTGCAGGGTTCATCAAAGAGGTATTCCATCCCGAATGGCTTGCCAACCCTGTGCTTGTGAGAAAGAAAGGAGGGAAATGGCGGATGTGTGTAGACTATACGGTCTAAACAAAGCATGTCCGAAGGTTCCCTACCCTCTGCCTCGCATCGATCAAATCGTGGATTCCACTGCTGGGTGCGAAACCATGTTTTTCCTCGATGCCTACTCAGGGTATCACCAAATCAGGATGAAAGAGTCCGACCAGCTCGCGACTTCTTTCATCACACCCTTTGGCATGTACTGCTACATTACTATGCCATTCGGTTTGAGGAATGCGGGTGGCGACATACCAAAGGTGCATGAACCACGTGTTCGGAGAACACATTGGTCGAACGGTCGAGGCTTACATCGATGACATCATAGTCAAGACGAGGAAAGCCTCCGACCTCCTCTCCGACCTTGAAACGACATTCCGGTGTCTCAAGGCGAAAGGCGTAAAACTCAATCCCGAGAAGTGTGTCTTCAGAGTCCCCCGAGGCATGCTCCTGGGTTCATCGTCTCCGAGCGGGGCATCGAGGCCAACCTGGAGAAAATCTCGGTCATCACCAACATGGGGCCCATCCAAGACTTGAAAGGAGTACAGAGGGTCATGGGATGCCTTGCGGCCCTGAGCCGTTTCATCTCGCGCCTCGGCGAATGAGGCCTACCTCTGTACCGCCTCTTGAGGTTGAGCGCTTCACTTGGACCCCCGAGGCCGAGGAAGCCCTCGGGAACCTAAAGGCGCTCCTTACTAGCGTGCCCATCTTGGTACCCCCCGCT